>BSBM01000094.1:15085000-15685000 GCA_027924585.1 Larix kaempferi
ATCATCATCAACATCATCATCGTCATCGTCATCACCCTCTTCCTCCTCCTCCTCCTCATCAACATCTTCATCATGATCTTCATCACCATCGTTATCATCATCACCATCATTTTCATGGTCTTCATCATCATCATTGCGCCGAGAGGTGCTCTACAGCCCAGTAATGTTAGTAGCATGATGTAATGTTAGTAACGTTCATAGCATGTCGGCCAAAAATAATAGTGATAGTGAATATTATGGGAGAGATCTTGTAACATCATGTAACATTAGTAACGTTTGTAACATGTTGGCCAACAATAATAGTGATAGTGAATATTATGGGAGAGATCCTGTAACGTGATGTAACGTATGTAATATTAAAGTAAAAAGTAGTAAATATTATGTCGGCCTAATAGTGTAACATTGTAATGTTTCGTTTGAAATACACTCGCTATATAATACACCAAAACAACAAAAATATTATAGAAAAAAAAATTCTATAATGCCATGTAATATAATATTAAAATTTAATATAATTTAATTTAAAATATGAAATTATATGGCTGTTAAATTAAAATCAATTTAAAATATTACATTATTTTAAATTATATTTTAATGTAATATAATGTGTATTTAAAACTATATATTAATTTAATTTTAATTTTAAATATATATTTAAATTTAATTATTTATATTAAATTTAATTTAATATTTAGATTAATTTTAATATTTATATTAAATTTAGGTAGGTCGCAGGTATATATATAAATTCTTTGCCTTGCATAATAGGAACTACCTGTGGTATAGTGGTAAGGGTGTTGGGATAATGGGTGTGAGGTCCGAGGTTCAATCCTCCCAAATCACCTTTTTGTATTGAAAATATATAGAATTTAGTAATTTTATCTTCACAAATATAGTTATATAGTTAATTATATAATCTTTATAAATAACAACATTATATGTCTTTATGTAAATATTTATTGCATATGTTATTCTGTGGACGCATTGATTTTAGTGTATGGATGCATTGATTTCAGTGTAGATTTCCTGGATGCATAAATTTTAGTGTGGATTTCATTGATGCATAAATTTCAGTGTATATGTTAATGTTTGAATTTTTTGATATAGAGTCTAAACTAGAAAATGAAGATCTGGATGCAGAAGATGCTATGAGGCAAACTGGCGAAGAACCGAAAATACAAAACACCGAATGTCGTAAAACATATCAAGGAATAAAATATTACGAAATGACAACAAAAGAACGAGAAGAAGACTTGAAATGAAAATCAGAAGAACAAAAAGAATTTTTAAAAGGAAGTTGGACGAAACAATAGCAGAAGAACTAGAAGAACGAAGAAAACGAAATGCAGATTGACAAAAAGAATATCGAAAAAGAAAGTTAGACGAATTGACAGCAGAAGAATGAGAGGAACAAAGAAAACAAAACGTTGATCAACAAAGAGTGTATTGAGAGAGAAAGTTGAAGCAGTTGGAAGAATAAAGAAATCAAGTTGTAGAACAACAAATAAATAAAAATGTACGAAATGACTACAGACGAAGGAGAAGAACGAACAAAACAAAAAGCAGATCAACAAAAAGAAAATCAAAAAACATTTAGGCGAATTGACAACAGAAGAACGAGAAGAACAAAGAAAACGAAACATTGATCGACAAAAAGTGTATTGAGAGAGAAATTTGAAGCAATTGGAAGAACAAAAAATCAGTTTGCATAACAATAAATAATCAAAATGAATGAAATGACGGCAGAGGAAGGAGAATAACAAACAAATAAAACTGATCGACAAAGAGTATATCAAGAGAGAAAGTTGAATCAATTGGAAGAACAAATAAATCAAGTTGCAGAACAATAAATAAATCAAAATGTACGAAATGATGGCAGAAGAAGGAGAAGAACGAACAAAACAAAAAGCAAATCAACAAAAAGAAAATCGAAAAAAAAAGTTAGGCGATCTGACAACAGAAGAACGAGAAGAACAAAGAAAACGAAACGTTGATCAACAAAGAGCATATCGAGAGAGAAATTTGAAGCAATTCGAAGAACAAAAAAATTAGTTTGCAGAACAACAAATAAATCAAAATGTACGAAATGATGGCAGTAGAAGGAGAAGAATAAACAAAACAAAACGCAGATCAACAAAAAGAGAATCGGAAAATAAAGTTAGGTGAATTGTCTCTATTTTCTATTTTAACAATTTACTCAACCCTTAATACTTATTACTTACATTATGATAATCCTCGTAAATGTATCTTTGTTTTCAACATAACCTGTTCCTTACAATGCTGATCAAAATCCAGTTTTGTGTCACCGCCCACCACTGAAACCGGCCTAGATCCAAATCCTAGGCTCTATCAAGCGTCGAGAGGGATCAAATACCCCAAGGTGCAAACCTCTTCTTAGGTATTTCACTCAAGGAGATTTTCGAGGAGAGGTTTGCACCTCGGGAGATTTGATCCCTCTTGGCGCTTGATAGAGCCTAGGATTTGGATCTAGGCTGGTAATCATCATCATCATCATATTTTTCATCATCATCATCATCATCATCATCATCATCGTCCTCATCTTAATCATCATTTCCATCTCCCTCTTCCTCATCAACATCTTCATCATCATCACCTTCATCATCATCTTTATCATCGTCGGTGTCGTCATCATCACCATGATCATCTTCATCATCATCATCATCATCATCATCATCATCATCATCTTCGTCATCATCATCATCATCTTTTCCATCATCACCATCATCATCATCATCATCATCATCATCATCATCATCATCTTCATCATCATCATCATCATCACCATCATCATCATCATCGTCATCACCCTCTTCATCATCATCATCTTCATCATCATCATCACCCTCTTTCTCATCATCATCTTCATCATTATCATCGTCATCACCATCATCATCATCTTCGTCATCATCATCATCATCATCATCATCATCATCATCATCTTCACCATCATCATCATCATCATCATCACCATCATCATCATCATCGACATCTTCATCGTGATCATGATCATCATCATCATCATCTCACACTAGTAATGATTCAACAAAATTAGAGAATCTCCTTATGATGATGAAGACGATGAAGATGATGATGAGGAAGAGGGTGATGATGATGATGATGAGGAAGAGGGTGATGATGACAACGACGATGATGATGATGATGATGATGCTGCTGCTGCTGATGATGAAGATGATGATGAGGAAGAGGGTGATGACTACGACGACGACGATGACGATGATGATGATGATGATGATGATGATGAAGATGAAGATGATGATGATGATGATGATGATGATGATGCTGATGATGATGATGAAGACAATGACAATGATGATGATGATGATGATGATGATGATGAAGACTAAGAAGATGATGGTGATGACGATGACAACGATGATGATGATGTTCATGATGAAGACGACGATGACGATGACGATGATGAAGATGATGATTATGATGATGATGATGATGACGATGATGATGATGATGATGATGATGAAAAAGATGATGATGGTTGTTGGGATTCAATCTACTAATGCAGATCAAACCTTAAATTTATATCAATCTAGGTTGGTAGACTTAGAGGCATATCCAAGTATAGGGACTCAAAGCTAGACTTGTCTCGGAAATCTAGTTTATCTATGAAATAAATCTATTAGCAAACTCTAGTTTATCTATGAAAGAAATCTATTAGCAAACTCAGTTACTATGATTTGAAAACACAAAAGTTCCCTTACAGGAACAACTTCATTTGATATTTCATTCACACAGCAATTCCTATGTTAAAGCAATTTGAGATAATAAAAACAATTTCAAAGTAATCCTAAATTATCCCAGCGCTGAATAAATCCTAACCCTAAAATATGGATTGTGAAACTCTTCCTATTATCCCAGCATCGAATAAGCAATTTAAACATTAATTCCCTTTACAGGAAAGCATTCATAATGTATAATTTGTTCTTAATACTCCATCATTGAATAATCAAGTAATGCACAGTAAATGAGATCATTCTCCAGCATACAATCGATGAGATAACTAATCAATAAGAGAACAGAGCTTTATGACTGATTGAAAACTAATTTAACTCTTGCAAATAAGAAAATCGAATTCTACAGTAATTAAAACATACCACTGGCAACAATAAAATCGTTTGAAGAGATTCAATAGCTCACTGGAAAATAAAAAGAAGTGTGCAGACTCGACAGTGGGGGCCCTCCAATGCCTCGTTCCACACACAGTTGAAGATTTACAGAACTGAAACTCTAAATGTATTCACCATAAATCAATTACACAGTAAAAACCACGCAGTTCAGAAGCAATATGCGTTCTTCCCCAAAATCGTGATCCCCGATCCAATGTTTTGTGAAGTACTTATACAAATTCGAAAGAAAAATGGAAATGCTATAATCCTGTAAACTAATTAATGAACATAGCCATCGAGATCCTCATTCAGAATCGTGAAACTCAACAAAATCAAAACTGCCCTGCTTTTATGCTGAGTGGTAGCACAGGTGGTCATCTTTGACTGACTTTGACTTGCCACCTGTGAGAGCCACATCATCTATTCGTTGGAAATTCATCCATCCTTGGATACTGAGGATCTTTCCTCCATCTTTCAGTTAATGCCTAGCTGGCCTGCAAGTGCTCAACTTTGGAGACATTACGGGAAGTTAGCACATCCTGTAATCCTGAATAAAAACCTTAGTTTAAATGCTCTAAAAATCTCAAAATTCAATTTGTTAACAAGCAATGACATTTATACCTTTTAACCAAAGTCTGTGGTGAACTAAAAGCTTTATAGATCAGTATGAGGGTTTTATGGAGGAAAATGGAGGATATTTAGATGACAAAAAGAGGTCAAAATGGTGCCCAACATCTCCCCCAAGAGGAAGCTGTTGCATGTTCCCATGCCAAAAAATATTTGACCCTGTTTAAAACCAAACTTTTGCTGCTGATCTTCTTGCTTCTAATCTCTTACTGAGACGATGCATCTGTTGAAGTTGGAGATGCATAAAGGACCTTCAGTCTCTCATACTTAGCTTTGTAGATCTTCTTCTACTTATACCATCTGGATGCATTTTTAGAAATGTGTGTCCTCTGAATTCTCAGCTTCCGACTGTCTTTTCTTAATTTCTCATTCTTGAGCTCCAATTCCTTTATTTCAAGTTTCAACCTCTTAATCTCTTTATTGTTCTTGGAAGTTTTCTTCTTTTTCATTGAAAACTAGAAAGAATTGGTGTCCATCCCTAATTCTTCACTTTCCTGCACTGAACCTTCTTTCTTTTCCTCTTGCATAGTTTGTTGCTCTAAGAAAAGAGAAGCTGAGTCTTTTAGTACTCCCTGTCTTGACTGCGTTTCCTTTTCCTTCTCCTGCTGATATAAGAAGAGATTGATTTTCTTTGTTTGTCTTATCATCTAATCAGTTTCTTGGATATCCTGTCCTATCTCACCTGCTAGGTTTTCTTCTTGACTTTCCAAGGTTTGTGTGTGTTCCTCATCTTCTAATGGCTTTTCTTTTTCTTTCTCTTGCTGATCCAAGAAGAGATTGATTTTCGTTGTCTGTTTTATTATTTCATCAGTTCCTTGGATATCCTACCCTATATCACCTGCTAGGTTTTCTTCTTGACTTTCCAAGGTTTGTATGTGTTCCTCATCTTCTAATGCTGACTGGCTTCGAACTTGCTTATACTTCCTTGGCTTCTTCTGGTAAGTGGTGAAAATTTGCTCTTGTTTTTGAAACTGTTTATCTTCTTTCATTACACTCCTAGTTCGTATCCTTCTCTGAGGCTGTTTTGAACTTGTTGCCTCAGAGTTGTCTTCATCATCAGTAATCAGCAATACCTCCTTTTTCTTCTTTTTCTCCTTTGGCAGTTTTGAACTTGTTGCCTCAGGGTATGTTATCATCAGCAATTCACCTTCTTTTGAAACCTCTTCATGCAATTCTTCCTGCTCTTCAAATTGATTGTGGATTAAAAATTCTGACCATGTCAAATTTTGCTTTTGTAACTCATGCTGGATGATGATTTTGATGAGTCCACAGTGAAAAAGGCTTGTCATTTTGTCTTTTGCACGCCTTTGGACAACCTTAGCCATCTTAGTCAAACTCTGTAACAGAAAATAGGGCATATTGATCTCACATTCACCTTTCAAATGCTGCAACAGCTTGATGTGGTAAAGGTAAACAATACTGAATCTCCCTTCACAGGTGATGAATATTTGGATGATATACACTATTTCATCCCAGGGATGAACCAGCCAGCTCCTTGGTATACCTTTCTTCCAGTTTACTGAACCTGCTCTTGATCTGCACAAAAAGGGTATCCATGATTTCTCTTTGAATTGCTTGGTTTTGAAAAATCTTTCTCCTTGCCGTGGCAGGCCAATAATTTGTGCCAAAATGTCTTTAGACAGTCTGAAACTTAAATTTCCTACTGTATCCCTCTCTCCATCGAATGAGCCAGCAAAGGCTAGGCTAACATTATCATTGTGCCCATCAAATTTTTTAAAGAAAGACACCCATTGATTTTTTTCAAAAATTTCCATGCATCTTTCATGAATGGCTGTGGGCTCAAATTCCTCTAGTTCCAGTCTAGATGACATTTTGAATTTAAATAGAAAATAGGAACCTTTCAACCTTTAACTCTGCATTTGTCTTCCTATCCCCACAACAATACTCTGAAATTGTG
This sequence comes from Larix kaempferi, assembly GCA_027924585.1. Lineage (NCBI taxonomy): Eukaryota > Viridiplantae > Streptophyta > Pinopsida > Pinales > Pinaceae > Larix > Larix kaempferi. The sequence continues at coordinate 15,091,709 of BSBM01000094.1, forward strand.
AAATTTCTGTTGGTTTGAGTAGAGTATTCAACAAAGAAAAGGGTTTAAATTCTACCTCTTCTCTAGTGCAACTGTTTTTACTTCCTCCTGCATGATTTCCACAGAGATTGGTGTATTCACAGCTTCCTTCTCACTGATTGTCTTTCTGCCTGCGCGATTTCTTCAACAAATCATGTATTCACACTTCCTATAACCCATGACCCCTTCTCACTGTCAATTATCTTCACACAGCAGTCGATTTTGCAGAGACAACAACTGGACTCGGCCTCAAGGAGAATAACCAAGTCGTGGTTTCCAATTTTATCAATACATAATGCAGGAATCAAGCTTATTTACATGCTGTCATGGGGCATCATTCCACATTTTCCTTTCATCATTTCATAACATGCCACTTCATTCAATTAAAAAAAATGAAAGGTAAGGTTTTGATTTATAAAACACTTTAATCCTTTTACATGCCCAACGTTTAATGCATAAACTGCAAGATACACTTCAGTTTCTTTATATACCCAATGTTTTATTGAACAGGCTGTAATAAAAGGATTTTTTTTTCTCTTAAAATGAACCTTTTTTTCCTTTAAAAGATGCGCTGAAGATATATATGACCATTGTTTTCTTCCTTAAATTCTATATATTACTTAATGCATGATGCACTAAATACATATATAAAAGAAAATTTTGAAATTCCTTTATGTCGATATTTCACTTTTTGCTGAGAAGGAGACCCTGTTTGTCTTTAAACCAAGAAGAAAACTCTGTCTGTAGAATGCAGTATGTATCCTGTAGAGTGCAGTATATGTCCTGTAGAATGCAATATTTAAAATTTCTCTTGGGTTTGATCCTGACAACCATCTTGACCCCTAGGGTGGAAAAATGAAGTGCTGGTAGAGACTAATGGAAGGTAAGTAGGGTACTGGCACAGACTATCAGAATTTTGAGATAATAAAAAATAGGCAGTCAAGCTTTACAATAGTTGGTAATATGTCATCGCTTAAAAACAAAGAATTCTGAAACTTTTTAAAACATAAAAACTATAAATTCTTACAGACTTTGCTTGATGTCCCTGTATGATGAGCTTGCTGTCTGATGAAGTTGGTTTATATCCTGATTCATTTATGTCCTTCTGATGTCTTCTATCTGCCATCTCGAATTCTTCAGTTTCACTGGAAGTCAGGTCCCTCTGCATTGTTAAAAATCACTTGTGTTGCTGGAAATCAGGTCCCTTCTGCATATGAAAAAGACTTGGAGGGTTCTAAAGAAGCATGAAAATGCTTATCCCCCTCACAGGCCTACATTTTGACTTGTCCTCAAGTCAAACAAGATCTTCATTATTTGGAAAACAAAATAGGAAATTGGAAAAAGATATTTTTGTGAATTTTCAATGGCCAAGTAAACCTATTTTTCCAAAGAAAATTCAAGTTTATATTGTGCCAGTGAACTGGTTTTCACAACTAAACTTCCTTTTTTTTATGTTTGTATTTTTTTTGTTTTATATTTTTGTTTTGTTTTTTTTTCGATTTTTATTTTCTTTTTATCTTTTTGTTTTATTTGCTTGCTGTATTAGATCAGCTAAGGAGCAGGTGAAGGAAAAGAACTGATGTGTTTATCCAGCACTTGCATTTCCTTTTGCTGTGAAATCCGCTGTATAAAATCATCCTTATTGATAGGCTTGGTATACAGTTTGAGCCGATGGCCATTGACCACAAATGTACATGCTGCAGCATCGATTGTTTGAAGTTTGACTGAGCCATTGTCATATACCTCAGCAATTTCATATGGACCAAGCCAGTGAGTTGTGAATTTGGCTTTGAAGTCTTTGAACTTGGAGTCAAACAGTAGTGCCCAGTCACCGATGTGAAATTGTTTCTTTTTAATAAACTTGTCATGCCATTGAGCTCTCTGCTGTTGAATCAAAGTATTGTGTTCTATGGCAGCCTGTCTCATCTCATCAAGTTGATTCAATTGAAGTATTCTTTCTTGCTAAGCTTATGAAAGATCCATGCCCAAATCTGCTGCTAACTTGAAAGTATGAACTTGAAACTCTATAGGAAGGAGGACTTGCTTACCATAAACAAGTTGATAAGGAGAAAAACCAGTACTGTTTTTCCAAGTGATCCGGTATGCCCATAAAGCTTCAGTAAGCTTAGCTGACCAATCCTTCCGATGCATCTGTACAGTTTTGGTAATGATTCCTTCTAAAGTCTTGTTTGTAGATTCCACTTGGCCATTTGCTTGTGGATGGTAAGGGGTAGACTTTCGATGCTTAATTTTATACTTTTCTTCTATCTTCTGCACTAATTTAGAGGTAAACTGGGCACCCTGATCAGTTACAATCTCTCTAGGCACCCCAAATCTGACAAATATCTCCTCAAAAAGAAAGTTTACCACAGTCTGTTTGGTGGCTCTTGGCAATGGTTTGGCCTCTACCCACTTAGTAACATAGTCTATGCAGACCAAAATGTACTTCTGTCATGTGATGGTGGATGAATTGGACCAATGAAGTCAAGGGCCCACTTTTCAAATGGTTCAATGAGAATTTGTGGTTGGAGTGGCATTTCATCAGACCGGACTGGCCGTCCCATTCGTTGACAAGTATCACAACTTCTAACATACCTCTTAGCATCTTTGAAAATGGAAGGCCAATAATACCCCAAATTGAGTATCTTGTATGCTGTCCTTTTGTCTGCAAAATGGCCACCACACGGTTCATCATGACAGGCCTTTAAAATATCTAAGACTTCATCCTGTCGTACACATATTCATATAATTAAATCATATCCTGTGTAAAAGAGATCACCATTAACCCATATATGCCTAGCACTTTGTTTAATAATCTTCTTTTTTTCTTTAGATGTCATAGATGGTGGTAGTTGGCCTGATGATAAGTAATTGGCAATGTCAGCATACCAAGGAGTGATAATAGAAATTGCAAATAGGTGTTCATCAAGAAAACTATCTAAAACAGGAACAACCTCACTAGTATTGTGTAAGCGAGACAGGAAATCTGCCACTTGATTTTCTCGTCCAGGCCGATCTAAAACAGTGATATTGAACTCCTGCATTAATAACAACCATCTAGTAATCCGACCATTAGTGATAGATTTATTCATTAAATAGCGTAAGGCTGAATGATCTGTATGAACAAAAATTTCGTAGCCAGTGATGTAATGACAGAATTTGTTTACAGCATGAACCACTGCCAACATCTCTTTTTCAGTGACTGTATAATTCAACTCTGCAGGTGTCAGATTTTTACTAATAAAATAGATAGCATAAGTCAAAGTATGTTCTTTCTGGCCCAATGAGGCTCCTATTGCAGTAGCAGAGGCATCAGTAGAAATATGGAAAGGCAATGTCCAATTTGGTCCCCTTAAAATGGGAGCAGTTGAGAGCTTCTCTTTAAGTGTCTGAAATGCAGATTGATAGTCAGTATCCCAATTAAAATTCACATGCTTTGAAAGCAATTTAAACAATGGCAGAGCTATCTTACTAAAATTTGCAATAAATCTACGATAATAGCCTGCATACCCTAAAAAGCTTCTTACATCCGTTTGAGTTGTTGGTTCAGATAAATTTGTCATGACTTGAATTTTAGCAGGATCTACTTTTATTCCAGATGAAGAAATGTGATGCCCTAAAATGATCCCCTCAGTCATCATCATAAAACACTTTTCGTTACTAAGGGAAAGGTTTGAGTCAACACACCTTTTTAGAATTTTCTCCAAATTTGCTAAGGAATCTTCAAAGGTACGTCCATATACAGAAAAATCATCCATGTAAACTTCAACACACTCATGAATTAGATTTGCAAATATGGCCAAGACAGCCCTCTGAAAGGTAGCTGGGGCATTACATAAGCCAAAAGGTAAAACTTTGTAGGCATAAGTTCCCCAGGGACATGTAAAGGTGGTTTTGTATTGGTCTTCGTTTGCAATACTAATCTAATTATAACCACTGAAACCATCTAAAAGTGAAAAATATTCTTTTCCAGCTAAGGCATCTAGCACTTGATCAATGAAAGGCAATGGAAAATAGTCTTTTAAGGTTGCCTTATTCAACTCCCTGTAATCTACACATATGCGCCATTTACCATTTTTTTTAGGAACAACAACCAAGGGTGAGACCCATTGGCTGTCGAAGATGGGGTAAATAAATCCCACTTTTAACAACTTTTGCAACTCTTCTTTGACTATTTCTTTTAGTATAAGGTTCATTCTGTGTTGTGGTTGTCTAAGAGGTCTGATTTTATCATCTATGTAAATGTGGTGAGTGCATGTCTTAGGATGAATACCTGGCATATCAGTGTACTCCCAGGAAAATGCATGGGAATATTTATTCAGCAAAGTAATCAACTGTTCTTCCTGTGATATAGTAAGATGTGCACTTATTTTCAAAGTTTTGCCTGGACTGATTTCAACTGTTTTACTGTGAATATCTGCGATTGAATGAACATTAAAGACATCATGAAGTGCTAATGCGAGGGAATGTACATTGCAATTTTCTTGAAAATTATAACCCAAAACTTGATCTGCTACAGCATATTCCATATCTCTTAATTCTGCAGAAATATGAGGTTCAGCAATGAAATAATCCAGCAGATCTTCATGGTTTTCTTCTTGAAAATCAAAGAACTGATTGATACTCAGGACAGGCTGAATCACTTCTTGTTCTTGTTCTTTGGTTTCATTAATCCATGACAGCTGATCTAATGTAGAAGGTCTTTGGGCAGAAGGGTAAAGTGCAATCTATTTTCTCTCTGTTCCATGTGAAATGAGCATACTTCCTAACCTACATCCTATGAAAGCATCCGCTGTTGCCAACCAGGGTGTGCCAAGGATCAATGGGTGACCTCCTAGGCTAGACTTTGGCTGTAGCACTATAAAATCAACAGGATACTCCCAGGAGTCTAAAGAAACAATGATATCTTCTAAGACTCCTTCTGGTGTAATTTTAGACCTATCAGCTAATTCCAAGATTGTTGTGGTGGGTCTGAGATTTGTCAAGTGAAGGTAATTCATTGTCTCTAGTGTCATGACATTAATGGCAGCACCTAAATCGATCAATGTTTTTGGAATTGAAAAGTTATTAATAGTAATTGTAACCATTGGAATTCCAGGATCTACATACTTTTCAATGAAAACAGTGTTAGACATTAATCCTGCTAGATTGCCTACCACATGAATTTTCGATGGATCCTTCCTTCTTTTATTAAGACATAGTTCCTTAACTGCTTTAGTGTAAATTGGGATATCTTTTATAGCCTGTAGTAGAGGAATTTTGACATATACATTTGTTAACTCATTCAAAACATCAAAATCAGGTAAGGAAATCGAAGGCTTTTCTTTGACTAACCTTTCAGGAAAAGGAGGTGTATAAGATACTGTTGTTTTCCCTTTTGACTGTGATTTTCTGACTGAGATTTTTCTGTATTTAATTTTTTTGGAGTTTTGTCAGTTTCTGATTGTTCTTCTAAGATAATAGGAGATTCTTTTTGTAATATTTTCCCAGATCTCAAATTAATATTTTGCAGTGGGAGAATTGAGTAGGGAAGTGCCATTCCATCATCAACATTATACATGGGTCTGTCTATTTTATTATTTGGATTTGGAATTGGCTGAGCTGGCAGTTGTGTAGGCCGAGGTGGAGGCTGATTGGATGGCAATTGAAGCTGTTAAGGTGGTGTACCCAGTTGAGGAGCCATGTTGTTGGGTTGTTGAAAAGATGGAATTTGAAAAGATGGGTTTTGAAAAGATGGGGCTTGGACTTGATTCTGCTGATATTGGGGATAGGCAGAAGGTTGTTGATAGGGATGCAAATAATCCTGCTGATATGTCTGGTTACCATGGGCATACCCTCTCCAATTTGGAGCAGATTGAGCTAATGGAGGAGACCAAGTTTGCCAAGGCATGGGTGCATTCCATGAATTCTGAATAGGAGTCTGATAATTTGTATTAAATTGATGCATAGGATCTTGAGACATACCTGAAAATCATGGCTGCCAAGGTCTCCATTGTCCCATAAAGTAAAGAGACTCCATGCTGTGATTTTCCTCCATTTGAGCTGCCTGCAATTCCTTCAATCTAGGGCAGTCATCAGTTTTGTGATTAAAAGTGCGTAAGACACAAATTTCAACAGTATTTAAAGGACATTCTCTAAGTGGGTGTTTCTTTCTACATTTAGGACAAAAAATAGACAAAGCTTGATCTTGTTGGTCCTGTTGTTCTTGCCTCTTCTTGGTTTTCGTTGCTTCGACTTGTGTGCCCAGGGTACTCAATAAATCAGTCTTGAAATCTTCTAGCAGATTTCCAAGCTCAGCTCTAGAAATACCACTGTTTGCAGATTTAGTTGCTTTGGTATTGATATCCCTTTTTCCAGTTCGAGCCTTTCCTCTTGAATATTTCTGACATAAATCTTGTATCTCATCAAAGGGAAGGTAAGAGATGTCACCTTTGCCCATAACATTCAAAATATCCAAATAATCTTCTCTTATTCCTTTCAAGAATATTGTTCTGATCATTTCAGGTGTTAAATAATTGTATTTAGATTTTTGTAAGTTGTATGAGAATCTTTCCAAATACTCCTCCAAACTCTCATCTTCCTGTTGAGTCATTCCAAAAATGTCATCTTTCAGACCCTTTGATTTGCAATATGCTTGATATTTTCGAAGAAATATTTTCCTCATTTCATCCCAGCTAGTGATAGAATGTTCTCCTAAACCCATGAACCATTTCAAGCCAGCTGCTTTAAGAGTAGCAGGGAAAAGACGGAGCTTATGGGTGTCATCAGTATACCCATAAGTTCGACACAAGATGTCAAATTCGAATAGGAAAGAGTCAGGATCTTCAGAGGTCATGCCATAGAAGTTTGGTAAGATGGATGGTGGAATATTCTTCATTTTTACCTCTTCTCCTAGGATAATGCTAGTGTCCAAGATAGGAAATTTAAAGGTGGCTTCCTGATCTTCTGCTGTTCTTTCATCCCTCTCATGTCTACTTTCTTCTTCACTTCTCTCTTGTCTGCGTTTGTTTTCTATTTCCAACATCCTCTCATATTCCCTTCTCTGTTCTGCAGTTGGGCCTTTTGATGTTTCTTCCTCAGACATTTTGAAACTACCAACTGTTGAGATGAATCCTTTTGGAAGAGAAGCTTCTGTTACTTCTATTTTTGGGGTTTTTTTAAGAAATCTTCCTTTCTCATCTCTTAGTCTTGACATAAAAGTAAAATCTATTCTATGTTTTTGTTTGAAATTTTTGTTTTTATCAGAAAACTAAAGTTCCTAAGCCTGCTTTTACAATGCCTCCCCGGCAACGGCGCCAAAATGTTGGGCTTCAATATACTAATGCAGATCAAACCTTAAATTTATATCAATCTGGGTTGGTAGAATTAGAGGCATATCCAAGTATAGGGACTCAAAGCTATACTTGTCTCGGAAATCTAGTTTATCTATGAAAGAAATCTATTAGCAAACTCTAGTTTATCTATGAAAGAAATCTATTAGCAAACTCAGTTAGTGTGATTTGAAAACACAAAAGTTCCCTTACAGGAACAACTTCATTTGATATTTCATTCACACAACAATTCCTATGTTAAAGCAATTTGAGATAATAAAAACAATTTCAAAGTAATCCTAATTATCCCAGCGCTGAATAAATCCTAACCCTAAAATATGGATTGTGAAACTCTGCCTATTATCCCAGCATCGAATAAGCAATTTAAACATTAATTCCCTTTACAGGAAAGCATTCATAATGTACAATTTGTTCTTAATACTCCATCATTGAATAATCAAGTAATGCACAGTAAATGAGATCATTCTCCAGCATACAATCGATGAGATAACTAATCAATAAGAGAACAGAGCTTTATGATTGATTGAAAACTAATTTAACTCTTGCAAATAAGAAAATCGAATTCTACAGTAATTAAAACATACCACTGGCAACAATCAAATCGTTTGAAGAGATTCAATAGCTCACTGGAAAATAAAAAGAAGTGTGCAGACTCGACAGTGGGGGCCCTCCAATGCCTCGTTCCACACACAGTTGAAGATTTACAGAACTGAAACTCTAAATGTATTCACCATAAATCAATTACACAGTAAAAACCACGCAGTTCAGAAGCAATATGCATTCTTCCCCAAAATCGTGATCCCCAATCCAATGTTTTGTGAAGTACTTATACAAATTCGAAAGAAAACTGGAAATGCTATAATCCTGTAAACTAATTAATGAACATAGCCATCGAGATCCTCATTCAGAATCGTGAAACTCAACAAAATCAAAACTGCCCTGCTTTTGTGCTGAGTGGTAGCACAGGTGGTCATCTTTGACCGAATTTGACTTGCCACCTGTGAGAGCCACATCATCTATTTGTTGGAAATTCATCCATCCTTGGATACTGAGGATCTTTCCTCCATCTTTCAGTTAATGCCTAGCTGGCCTACAAGTGCTCAACTTTGGAGACATTACGAGAAGTTAGCACATCCTGTAATCTTGAATAAAAACCTTAGTTTAAATGCTCTAAAAATCTCAAAATTCAATTTGTTAACAAGCAATGACATTTATACCTTTTAACCAAAGTCTGTGGTGACCTAAAAGCTTTATAGATCAGTATGAGGGTTTTATGGAGGAAAATGGAGGATATTTAGATGACAAAAAGAGGTCAAAATGGTGCCCAACAATGGTGGTGGTGGTGGTGGTGGTGATGATGATGACAACGATTATGATGATGATGATGATGATGATGATGATGATGAAGATGGTGATGACGACGACGACGACGACGATGATGATGATGATTATGATGATCACCACATGATGGGCCTTGAAGAAGTATTCTAGCCATCAAAAACTAAGAAGATTTTCTCAACCAACCACACATGGCTTATTGAGTGTTCCAATGGCTTATGATTAGGGATGTTGGTACAATTAGGTGGCTTGGAGAAATATCTATGTGTCTCAAGGCCTTGGGAATTACATTTGAGGGAAAAAGACCATGCATTTGGACGTAAAGAAACCATCGAGGCATCCAAATCCATGAAAAATGTCTCAAAGCACCATGTATGAATTTGCAGGGATATCCATGATTCCATGGCACTATGTATCCAATTCTTTGGAATTGGGGGTTTGGACATGGTCATGGGAGGGGACTTGAAGCTCGAGACTGAAAGGAATCTTACATTTATATTAGTTAGGTTGTGTGGTTGATAGAAAATCAACTTTTGAATATGTACTTCAAGTTATCCGGGTTTCTTTATGTGTTAAATTTCCATGATAATTTGTACATTCAATTTTGCATAGCTTGTATAATTTTAACCAATCATACTTCACATTTTAATATTGGTAGATTTTTATTTTTATATAACATTTAACCCCATAGCTTACCAAAAATCCCTATAACCTTTAGCTCTTAACCTATTATCCTTATAACCCTGACCCCAAAACCCCTAATCACCTAGAAGCACTTATGCACTTAAAGATTATGGTTTAGAAGAGGGCCTAAAGGCATTTATGGGGGAGGGGCTCTAGGAATAAACCGACACATATATATTTTTATTGGGAAATAAATGAAGTAAATTTTACCCACCGAACTATGCAACGTTCGGCAGAAGCGCGCACGCGCTCCTAGCGCATGTGCGCCTTTGTTGAACAGAAAATTTAGAAAATAACCCACGCTCTTCTCCCACATTTTTTCTCTCATTCCTCACATGTTTTTCGTTGTTTTCACGCGCAGTCTAAAAACCATTTGCATTTTGGATTGAATTCACACACCATTTGGTGTTTCTTTGAAAATTTGGATAGAATTAACACCAGTTGGACTCTATTTGGATCTTTGGATTGAATACACACCATTTGGGCTCTATTTGGCTCCTTTGATTGAAGACACAACAGTTGGACTCAATTTGGATCCTTGGATTGAATTCTCATGCTGCTTGGACACACTTGAAATCTTCTTACATATAGTTGATACATCAAAAGAGCATTTTACATTTGGAGCAAAGAGCAATCATAATCCTTGAGGTATGGTGAAAATTTTGTCTTGTTAAATGTATTTTAGACTTCATTCACTTTGTTTGAATTGTATATATTTTAGTTTTTCCTCATGAATTGTATGATAAATGTGTTTTAGTCTTCTTAGTCTTCAAAATAGACAATAAAAACATCTTACCACAAAAAAAACTACAACATGCACCAAGCAATGCTTTCAACCTTTCATGAAGATAATAAAAAAAACTTACTTGCATCACCACCAATAACCTTTCATAATCACAGAACTCCATCTAGTACAAAAAATTTGTTGAATTCCTCATGATTTCACTACAACAACTCACACAAACACCTAAAGAATCAAACTCTTAATATTTTGGGGCTATTTTCCCTCACCCAAAACATGAAAATGAAGTGAGTAGGAGATTCTCCGTTTGTAGGGAATGTGCTCCTACTAACATCCCATACCGCCATCCAATACCATCCAATTGAGTTCCCATAGGTGATGTTGTTGTTATATCTAGGGAATTCTCAATAGCTTTTAAGATTACATGAAAACATTCTCACTAGATGTTGTTGTACATAATCAATTGCTACATCGAGTTTTAATAATCATGCACATCGAGTTTTAACATCTTATTTGTTATTCATTCTTGCAAGGGTGATATTTTTGTTTTGTTAAAAGCCATATTGAATATGGGAAACATACGTAATAATAAAAGAAAGTCTAGAAGGAAGGAGACGCCCCCTAAAAAGGCCCATGAGATAAGAGAAAAGGACAAGTTGTACATGGAAAACAATAGACATCAAAATGTTAGTGCCTTAGATCCATCAACAAGCAATGATGGTTGAAGTCAATCAAATCTTGGTTGATGCCAAGTATGGAGGGATGGATGTTGAACAAGTTGCTAATTGGAAACCTCCCCAAGAAGAGAACACACATGCCGAACACACTCCCTTGTAGGACCAAATTGTTAATGAAGGTCCACAGCAAACCGGTGACGAGACTCATACTTCCTTTTCGTCTCCCTTTCCTTGAATAATAACCAAACAACGAAGAACTCCCAGACGTAGTCATGTGGATGAAATATCATATTCAGGACTTGAAGGTAAGTTTCCCAAATGCACTATTGATTTCCATTGTAACAAGATAATAAAAGAATTTTTTGAATCCAAAATTGATGAAGAAAAATGTCAATTGTTTCTCGCTTTGTTAAAATCACATTGTATAGCTCATGTTAGGAGAATTTTTGGCACAAAGGTAGTTATAATTTCAGAGGCCAGAAATCATGTTGTTATAAATCTATAGTCTGCATTTAATTTGATTGGAAAAACTTCTCGTACAAAATATTTTAATGTGTTCCGTTGTGTACTGTTGGAATCGATTGTAGACAAATCCACAAGGAAATGTCGCCTGCTATCACACACATGTAAAATCTTTAAAGTAGATAGAAAGACTATTCAAAAGTATTATGCTATTAGAGAAAAACTTGAGACCCCAGGACAAAAATATTGTTGGGCCTTTGTTGGTAGGTTACCTCATTTTGACATGAAGCTTATTGATGTTGTTAAAGAACTAGTACAAAATTTTTGGCATGATAACACTAGACCATCACCAAATCAAAGAGATGAGTTAAACTTGAGAAAAGTTGTTAAAGGGGTGTGTTGTAGGTACAATAGATCCCATGTTTCAATAAAACATGGGAGCCCCAAATTTTTATATGCAATGAAAATGATAGAATTCCTTAGTCATTTTGGGGTTTTTCATCATGCTTTCAATGCTTTGATTTGATTTGATTAAGTTAGTGGTTTTTCCTTTCAAAATTCCATTAATTTTGTGTGTTTTTTGTCAGTTGCGGAATAACATCTTTTTCAGAAAAGGTTGATACTTTTCCACAATTCCGCAATACCGCAACCCGCAATGTGGATTGTGAAAAATCAAATTTTCAGGTTTAAATTTTTGCCTTCTGCAACCCGCAACCCGCAATTGTGGATTGCGGGAAGCGCCTTGTAAATAATTTGAGTGTTGTGTTCCTGCAACCCGCAAATGCGGATTGTGGATTGGAGAAAGCTCATATGTTAGAAATGCGTTGTTCGCGATCCCACAACCCGCAATGCGGATTGCAGATTGCGGGAAGATCGTGTGTTGGTCCAAAATAAACCTTCCACATCTTTCCTGTTCTAATCCTGACCGTTGATTTGCTTCGAACCTGCAGTTGATAATGGATTGTTTTTGTTTTCAATAATCATTTCAGTTCTCCATTTTTCTCCACCATTTTTTATTTTGCAATCAGATTTTTGAACTACGATTTTCACCTGCGTCCTCATATGATTGATAATCATTGATTCACCTAATTTGTAATTGATTGAGTGTTAATATTTGACATTAATTATACGTGAATTATTACAAATTTATCTTCTATTAATCCAATCTTGTCCACGCATGCTGGGCGTTATTTCAATACAGACATGATAATTGCAAGTTCTGGACCATGAGATTTTAATTATGCCAATTCATTATGCTTAGTAATTCCTGGAATATTTACTATTTCCTTTGCATATAGACGTCAACATAGGCAATTTGTTGGTCGTCATATTGTAATTGAAGAGTCTTCTTGTCTAATTTTCATAATCTTTCCTTCTAACTGTTCCATATTATGAGCAATATACAGATAGATCATAAATCTTTGGTTAAGTTTCATGAAGAGAAAGAACTTCAGCCTCTTCTATATCAAGAGCCCGTGTCACCACCTTTTGATGCAGGTGTTCCTGATGAAGGCAACGGTAGTGAGTAAGAACCGGAGATTCAATTCATCTGTATACAGTTCCCTCAAAAGAAGAGAAGGAAGATCTCTGAAAAGCCAGTTGATCCAGACAACACCATTATCCAGGATTTTATAGTCAATGAACTACCTATTACTCCATTAGTCCCTTGGAAGGAGGAACAAGTGGACGACTTTTCAGTTTTCAAGGACGTTGTTGATCATCATAAATCTTCTAAGGGAGATTTTTCAGCTCCCTTACTATCCGTCAAAGATAGCTAGTAGGTTGTGGTCAACCTCCACAATTTATTATGGGATGTTTCCCACAGATATGTGATGAGCATCTTTTGAAAATTTTGTGAAACATTCGCCATGAACCATTCTCTAGGATGATATGATTAGAATAGTCTGATTTTGTAAATCCTTGTTTTCATGGGAAAGCTATCCTTTGTAACCATTTTTGTAATTACTATTTAAAGGGATAGAAGTCTCATGGGGAGGGGGGGATATAATCTCCAAATAAGGATTGTAGAAACGTTGTTTCATTTGTGATCATGTAATTTTTTGCAGACCAATGAATCAAAGTTAGTTTCTTTCGGCATCTTCTTTGTGTAAGTTGTCAAATTTCTTTGATGATGTCTGATTTCTTCACTTTAATTACCAATTAATATTGTTGATTTTGCAGCCAATCATTAATGCATTGATCTTTGAGTTGGATTGGTCTTAATTCATGGTCTTTGTATATTTATTTTTTAATTGAATTTCTTTAATTAAAATATTTATCTATTTCCGCAAATAATTCACAGAAAACTATCAAGTTCATGTTAATTTTTCAATTAGCAAAAGAACAACAGGATAATGTTGGACATGCTTAATCTTTTGATTATTATCAGTAATTTTCATTGCCTGATAGTACTTTGAAGTAATTGGTTAATGATTCAATTTCATATTTCTGACAAGTTGATGAGATAACTTATTGGAACTCAAACCAAGTTACCATGCATACAAACAATACGATCCCTTTAGAATAGATTTGACTTAGCTTAGATTTATTTTAAGGTAGATTTGTCTTAGGTTTAGATCCGCTTTAGAATCAAGACACTTTCGATCTTCCATTCTAGGAATACAGATCCTTTGAGGATCAAACCCCATAAGTTCCAACGAAGACGTTTGTATCCGTGGGAGATTACTATTCCAAACAGGATGGGGATAGAACTGTCCTTGTAGAGGACCTTTTGAAGCCTTTCAGTTTGGGTTTTCACCCTCTGTTGTTAGCGTTAGAACCCATTCCAACACTTACACATCCAAGGCTTCAACAAATGGGGCTAGAAGGAGGGCCGAGTGCAAATTATGCCTAACCGAAACACCAGTAGACCTACTCCAGCAAGAATACCGATTGTCACCCGTAGTAATATGCAGGAATCTACTTCTGCAAAACAATCGGTACAAGATCCAATCGTCATTCCTGTGAACCCTGTGACTGAGCAGGAAACTAGAAGGGGCGACGAAATTATTTTTGTATCTCCCACTAGGGGACCCCTTACACTCGAACAAATACTCAAAGGTTCTTCCGATAGTGTTGCTAGGTGACAACGAAGAATCGTTGAAGAGTGTAACCAAGGATTAGCAACAATTCATCACCAGAACGCCGATCCACAAGCTAATACCTTAAATAATCAAAATTCAGATCGCCCAAACCGTGAACAACATAATTCACCTCACCACAATCTGCTTCCCGATTTCAATCTCGATATATTATTTGGTGAAATAGAGCAAGATCAATCGAACGTTGCCACAGGTGGACCACCACCAACACCTCCTTCATCTTCATCATCTTGATCTGACAAATCGTCTTGTAGTGATTCATCATCCAGTTCAGATTCAGAAGACATACCCAGGGTAGAAGGTGCAAACAGACCCTTGCTAGACTAGTATGCTGTGTTCGTTGTTGGTGAACAACACAGACTACCCAAAAATCCTGAGAAATGGCTCCCCAAGTTCAATCCTAATGAAAAATCACCTACACTTGATCACATAAAAACCTTCATGCAGGCCATTAGGCTTAGGAGTGTCATTCACGAGGATGTAGTTTGTAGGTTGTTTCCATATACGTTCAAGGGAAAAACATCCAAATGGTACTTTTCCCTACAAGCCCGATCGATTCCTTCATGGGATGACTTCAAAAAATTGTTCATCCAGAAATTTGGAGATGATAAGACTCCGAAAGACTTGGTTTTAGAATTATCCTCAATGAAAATTACAGGTAAGGAGAGGGTAAAAGATTATAATAAAAGTTTTTCATATTTGAAAAATAGAATCCCTGTTACTCTTATCCCTGTAGAAGAATTGCTAGTTGCTTATTATGTTAAAGGTTTACCTGTTCCCATTTCTATGTGGGTGAAGAGAGCACGAAATGATAATTTGCAGGAAGCCTTCGAAGAGGCTATACAGGTTGAAAAAGACATATTCTGCCTAAAGGATAATCCTGATGTTCCATCAGATCAACCTTCAACCTATACAAGAAAGCAAGAAAATCCTATGAAACCCACAATGCAAACAAGGACCCATTTGAGATTACTGACATGAAGAAGCTCCTACAAAATATCTCAAATGAAATGGTAGACCTGAAGAAAGGAAACACAGAAAATCAGAATAATAATAGGGGGTTCAATAGACAACCTTTCAGAAGAACTTACCAACCCCCACAAAACCAAGTTCCACCGAACCCTGATGAAGGTTTGAATGCCGAGGAAATTCTTTCTATCTTTAAGGATTTGTTTTCACAATCACAGAATTATCCTGATCATCAAGATCAAAATCTACAAGAGAATCAATATCCTGAACCCCCAGACGAAGTAGAAGATCCACAGATAAACACAATCAGTTTTTTCTTAGAGCTTCCTATGGCCGAGGAGGAAGATGAGACTGGTGCTGTATTCAATGTCCAACACTCCTACAATACCAGGAGTAAAGGAAATCCCACTCAAGAAGCTTCCACTTCAACATCTACTCCAAACAGAGGTAAAGGACAAGTAGTTAAGGACACTTTAATTATTGAAATAAAATACAATCTAATTGATGACTTAAAAAGAGTAAAATCTAATATTTCCCTTTTTGAACTTTTGAAAATCCCTGCAATGAGAGATAAGATGCCTAAAAGTATGGTTTTCAACAAGCCCAGGGAAACTCAGAACAATGATTTGGAAATAGACTCTAAAAATGGAAATTTGAAACCAGGTAGCAAGAAGACACCTCCTTTCTTGCTCACTTTTGAAGTATTCAATAGAAATGTCCATAATTGTATGATTGATTAAGGGGCTTCATCAAATGTGATGCCTCTATCTGTCTGTAAGAAGTTGAATGCCTCTTAGGAGCCATGCCCTATGCAAATTGTCCAATTGGATAGGTCCAAAGTAAGGGTAGTGGGAGAACTGAAAAATGTCTTGTTAACATTATCTGCCGACCCCAGAATCCACCAGATAGTGGACATTATTTTGGCTAACATCCCAGATATGTATGGCATGTGGCTAAGTAGATATTGGTAAGAGAATCTTAAATGATACTTTGCTACTGAGTGGTCTCACTTATGGCTTCCCTACAATGGAAGACCAAACATAATTAAAATCTGGAGGGAGCCTTATATGAAACAAATTGTCACATATTTGAATGATCCCAGTGAGCCTGCTGCATATTATAGCTCACATGTGGAACATTATACTTTTGATACATTCTTTGGAGATCTTCCCTTGGATTTGTCACCAGCTGAGAATGTATAGAATCAGTCTCAAATTGTCAATCTCACTTCTGTTCCATTCTCAGGTACTATCGTTCATAATGTATATAATGTAAATACAAATATCAGGTTAGATTTAGATGCATGGACTTTGTTTTTTGATGGCTCCAAATCTAAAGATGGAGCTGGTGCAGGTTGTGTCCTAATCGATCCAAAAGGGACCAAAACTATGATTTCCTGCAAACTCGAGTTTGAATGTACCAATAATATAGCTGAATATGAGGCCCTGGTCCGAGGGCTTAAGAAATCCATTGATTGCTATGGAGACTTTGAGATCATAGTAAAACAGGTGAGAAATAAGATTCATTGCTTGTCTCCTCGTTTGATTAATTATCAAAAAATGGTTAGAGATCTCACTAACTCTTTTTTTGCATTGAATATTAAATTAGTCCCAAGATCACAGAATTTTGATGTAGATTTGCTTGCTAATACTGCATCCAGGTTGATACCACCAGAAGGTTTGTCCCCTAAAACGTTTTCAATTGAAATTATGTACAGGCCTTCTGTTCCTGATAATGTAACAAACTGGAAGGTATTTGATGATGATCAACAAATATTATATTTTCTCATAGTGCAAGACACTTTTCAAGATGATACAATAGATGAGGCTAAGCATGAGAAGTCTTTGTCTGATCCTTCCAACCTTATCCCAAAATCAGTCATCAACTTGGAGAAATTCTATGATCTATAAGATAAGTTCAAGCAAAATCCCAACTGCAAGACTTAGAGTTCATCCCTCAACTATGAGCCAGTCAACCTAGGGACAGAACATAACCCTCGTTTCATCAATCTACACATTGATTGCTCTACCGAGGAAAAGAGGCCTTTTATCAAACTAGGCAAGGAGTTCAAAGATGTCTTTGCATGGACATACGATGAACTCAATACTTTTGACACTAGCATCATGCACCATAATATACCAATGAAACTAGAAGTACAACCTTATCGACATAAGTTAAGGAAGATGCACCCCCTTTTGGAACCCTCTATAAAGAAAGAGCTTGATAAGCTACTGGCAGTGAGAATTATATTCCCTGTCAGGCATATGCAGTGGATTGCCAACTTGGTACCTGTTCGGAAGAAAAATGGGGAAATCAGACTCTGTGATGATTTCAGAAACTTAAACAAAGCTTCCGATAAGGACAACTACCATGTTCCACCAATGGAGAATATTCTACAGAAGGTAGTAGGTTCTGAGATGTTTTATCTCCTTGATGGCTTCTCGGGATATAACCAAGTCCTGGTTGTCCCTGATGATCAACTAAAACAACTTTTAGGACCCATTGGGGAACCTTTACCTATAGGCGAATGCCTTTTGGGCTGATAAATGCAGGTGCTACATTTCAGAGAGCTATGGATATAGCTTTCAGGGGTTTGTTGCACAATTTTGTTGTTGTATACTTAGATGATGTTTCTATTTATTCCAAAAAAGACATGAACATTTGTTTTCTTTGAAATAGCTTTTCGAACGCTGTAGAAGATATGCAATCTCATTGAACCCAAAAAAATCGATCGTTGCTGTATTGGAGAAAACTCACTATGGCTTGGGAATACCACAACAGACAGATGACTACTAGAAATCTACTCAATTCTCAAAAGCAATGCTATTATAAATGACAATGTTAAGATAATGGATAAATGTAATCAACCTCGATCCAATGTTTGATGTAGATCCCCATTGGAGCTTTCAATCCATGCAAATCCACGCACTTGTAATCTGCAAATTAGTATTGACAGCCAATATCAAACAAGTACATATAATATATAAATGGCATTAACATTATCAATAACAATGGTCCATAATATCATAAGCAAATGTAACCCAATGTATAATAAATGACATTCACACCATGAATGGACGAGAATATGAGTATTTCTATTAATGAACAAGAAGAAGTACAAAGTGATACGACCTCTTGCCAGCAACCAATCTAAACCAAGATCTAGATCAATCCACTTGTGCCTCCACCACTTCAATCCTCCATGAATGGCAAATTCAAACTAGAAAGGAGTTTGGAAGGTGAACATATATGGTTCACAACTACAAGGATCAATAACTGCAGACTCAAGATAGGGCAAAAATCCACTAGAGTTCTCTTACGATTCTCCTCTTCCTCGCCTCCGTAAGCCATATGTGCTCAGTATATACTCCTCTCAAAGGTAGGTGAAAGGACACATCGAGGCATTACTTGGGAAGATGGAGAGCCAAAGGTCACCCAATGACCGCTTTTTGGGAGTAAAAAGTAATAAATAGTGGTTTTTACCATTTTACATTCTACCCGCGGGCTATAGGGATGCAACTCGTGAGTACGCCTGCTATAGTGATGCAACAAGCGGCTAGGAATAAAAATAGGGAAAACTGGTATCACTGAAGCATTAGAATGGATCTGAGTCACTGAAATGGATCCTATAGGCAAAACAATGCTGATGCTCACAGGGTGAAAGATTTCTGTGTAACAGATGCCCCCTAATGTGTGAGGTCAGAGACTGAAAGTGCTACGATGGATGAAATACATTATAAAACTCAGAAGTGGGATGATGGAGACATAAGTGGAAAGAACAACTCACTCATCATGATACAATAGTATCTCTGAATACATGTCGGTATAGTACAACAATATGATACAATGGTCATGAATAGGCGGTACATAATGGATATATGTCACAAGTGATCATAGCCATGATCCCTCTATAGTAACGTACGGTCTCCTGCTGAAAAGGAAACAACTGGTGCAAAAATGGAGGTACAAACTACTAAAATCTGAGAGGTGATATCTCAGATGTAAAGTCAAAGTCATATGTAGCATACTGAATGCCACAATCGCCTGGGGCCTTCTACACAAGTCTTCGAGGGTGCAAGTCCCATCAAGTGAATAAAGGAGTTGGGGTCGAAGCTGATGAGACATCGTCTGATTACTGGTCAATGATGTATACCATTAACAGACATGAGATGACCCACCAATAATGAAAATGGGCATCAAGGCACATAGCACAATTATTAGAGTGTGAATAAATGGGTTGAAGTCCAACACTAGGATGAATCCATCGATCAGGTGACATTGATGTATTCCCAAAACTGTTGATGGCGAGAGAACCTGCCACTAATGACTGCAAGCCTCAAGGTACTCAACCGAACTCTAAGCCTCAAGTCCCGGAATAATTGAGTTGAAGTCGACGGAACGAGACTTGCTGGAAGGAGGGCATTAAGGCATCCCCCATCGACCAGCACGAGGTACTAGCAATGCTAAAAGATTTGGAAGATCTCAGGTGAAATAGACTGACTCAATAAGGATGGCCGACATGCAATAGTCAAGAGATCTGAGGAGTGGCTGACATTGGTTTCAGGACTTCCTTTGAACAAGAGCATGAGCAGATGGATAGACTCAGGCAGCATAGACTTGACACAAATTGTGCAATGCAGGAGGCATTACAGAGGGCTCCATAATGACTGGAAGCTTAACCAATCGGTGGAGAAAGCTGAGAAACAAGTACATCTCCTAAGGCCCAACTATAGTCCTGACTCATAATGTACGGAGTGGAATGAATGATTTGTTCAAAGGCGACACAATAGATTCCAACAAGAAATAGTGACCATAATCCCATCCGGCTTTTTGGAATATTTGATTTTTTTGGTCTTTTTCATATTTGGGAAAAGCTTGAAAAAGAATAAAATTGCTTATAGTACAACAAGTGAGGGAACAAGTGTCAAATAGCTAGCAGACTAGTCCCAAGCAGTGGAACATACCTATGCTCGATGCAAGGAAATGCATGCAGGATGTGGACACTTGGGGGTGCGTTCCCTCAGGGTCAAAAGGTCATCAAATTGTAAAGGGGAAATATAAGCTCTGCAGGGCTCGACAGGGAAAAATGATCAGGCACCAGGCTAACAATTGAGTAAGCAAGAACCGACACAAGGCTCAAGCAACAAGCAGGATGATGCAATGCAATCACAGCATGATATAACTGAGGGGAGTCCTTAAGGGAGATGGCCAACATAAGACAAAGTGGAGTATGAGTCTTTATCGCAACGTCTTGGCGTGACTACAAAGGACTCCCAATCCTAAGGACAAACAACGGCATGGGCACCAAAAGGCATAATGGGGTTCTAACTAGGGTACCCATGTTTTGGAAAGCCCTACCGCCACATAACGACACTTCTATAGCAATGTGAAGGTTCCGTGTCAGTCACGAAGCAGGGTCGCACCTAGGGTTTATGAAAATGGTCAACAGGTCAAATGCATAATGAATGTGAAAATGGCATCTAACCTATATGCCAGGTGTGAAATGTACCTGCCGTAGGTGTGAAATGGTTCATAACAACTCTCTCCGAGGAAATCTATTGAAAAAAGATTACTCCATGACACGATATTAGTTCATAACGGCTCAAAATGGAAAAAACTATAGAAAAGTGGGTCTAGAAAATTATAAATCATAACAAAATTTAATAATTTTCAATTCATTTGCACTATTGACCAATTTGGAGTTTAGTGGCAAGTTTTCACCTGAAACTTCAAATGCTGATCGTGGGAGCTACAAGCGACCATTCAGCGAACCGTCCGGAGCAGGTTAGTGGTCACTGCCATACCTTTCATTTAAGTCCTTTTATTTCAGTTTTGGTCGGTGGATTTTTTAGTTTGGCCAAGCCCTAGATGGCTTCGGTGCTACTCGTGGGCTATAACTATGTGGGTCGTGGGTAGGGCACGAAACACGCAGTCAAAAAACCGACTACCCGCGTCTACCCACAACTGTCTACAATTTAGCCCGCGGGTATGACTGTGAAGAAGTTTTTAAACATGAAACTGACAAAAATTTTCTTGATTTGCACTCCAGGATGGTTCTATAGTGGAGGCAAAGAGAGCATGACCAGGTAGATGAGGCCGTGCGCAATGATTTGCAAGCACAACAAGCATTTCAAGCATGTGGCTTATATAAATATTGGAGTCTCAGGGGTTTAAGGGCCCAAAATTACTACTCTGTCATTTGATCAACTACTGGGATGTGGATGCTCAACACTTCATCCTCAACAGGAAAACATTGACACTAGAAGTAGAGGATATCTATTTCATCACTGGTTTGTCCCGTAGAGGGGAGGTGGCTAGTCTTCGGTCACGGACCGTGGGTGGTGGGAACACTGTGCATGATTACATAGCGCAGTATTGTCCTGCCAACACACGAGCAGTGGGAAGCCAAGTGTTGGTCAACCTCATACTGGACCTGAGCACAAAGTTCATAGTGGCTACTCTGGTATGGATCACGGGATCCAAAGCACTACATCAGGCATCTAGACTGGTGATTTTCTATGCATCACAATGCTTACAGCCTATTATATTCGACTGGTGTTCTACTCTGCTGGTGTCTATGAAGACACAACTGATAGAATGCAAAGAGGGTAAGGCCAAAAAATTTGGGTATGGTAGCATCCTCTGCAGTTTCTTCTTTGAGAGGGTTACGGAACTTAGCCCGAGGGTGGATGTCCCTCCTCATAGTCTCTGAGATCTAGCCCTGACCTGGTGGGTTGAGATCCTGACACGACAGGGTGGTGGCCGTCTGGTGTCACCATATAATGAGGAGTTCTTCTGCTGGTGGAACTGGCAGGTGATCACGATAGAGGACTATCCCTATGCAGGGATAGACTTCAAACAGGACCATGACATGCCGCTTCAACCAGGTGCAGCTTTCGGAGACATCGGTGAGTACTCTTTTGGTTTTGTGTTTATTAAATTTTTATGGATTTTTTGATTATAGTTGAAATGCAAAAAATCTTTTTGGTGGTAATGTCCTGTGCTAATGGGTGACTGTTTGCTCACAAACAAAGGCCCAGTGAGACCTGAGGGCTTCCTGAGACATGGTCGTCGAGGTAGAGATGAGGTGGCAGCAGATGCTGCAGTAGGGCGCACACTCCAGACATTGTGGCGCAACGTATCATGGATGGTTGCTCGAGTTCCACCGATAGAGGTAGCCCGACTACCTGAGGCTATGCAGCGCCAGGTAGTGGGTGTTCCCGAGGAGTGGGTGCGGCTACTGTAGCGGATGGCCAACAAAGTACAGTACTACTATGGTACACATCCCGTCGAGGCGGCAGCTAGACCTCCTCGGAGGGAATAGATATCCCAGGGTCTCATCATTTTTTGTATCGATATGTATATTTTTGAGGGCTACGGGCTCCAGTTTTGTATGACACTACCATGTTGGACTTATTTATATATATACACAACTTTGGTTCTCGCTTCTACTACATGTGCGTATGTTAAAAATGTATGAATGTCTTTGTATTTATGTGCTCATGATGAATGTGACAAATGCCAATCCAACACATAGTTAGCATATGCATCAGATATATAATTATGACTTCTTGGAATATGAATGTATGTAATTGAAAAAAAATGTCTCTCCAAGAGTCGTACCTTGAGGAATATCCGTAGTAATGTAGGGTCTCGTACATGGTACTGCCCATTCAGTTGAGACAAAACTAGTTGTGAATCCAGGCGGACTTCTAAAGACTGGATGTCATGTGAAATGGCATCTCGAAGTAGCTCAACAATGGCGCTATACTCAGCCACATTATTAGATGTAGGACCGAGACAAGCACCTCCTGAGGACACAACTAGGTGGTCATGTGAAAATATAACCCAGGCAGCAGAAGCAAGTTGCTGCATATGTCAGATAGCACCATCCGTGAAACCTAAGAACATAGGACATCCCGTTGACATCTGTCAATCAAACAAAGGCTAATCAGCAGAACCGACAACCAAAAAGCAACCTAAACTATGTACAGAAAAACTATACAATAGTGTACAAAAGTATCAGCATGAACCAGAGGTTCAAGCGTAATACCGCTTGAGGTAGAGCCCGTTTCTAGGCTCCTTCAAGACAACTCCCTCGTAATCTTCTAACTCATAAGCTCATTTTTCAAGGACACGCCTCACAATGTAAGGACTGTGCCACATGGGATTGAACTTGCCTACCCCCAGGGGTTCTTTAGCTTGGTCATACAAGAGTACCAAGTCACCTTCAGCATAATCCCGGGGACGGATAGACCTATCATATTGAACCTTGACATGACGCTTGTTAACATCAATGGCCACCGCGGCATCTCGACGGTGCTCGTCAAGTTGCTCGAGGTGTACTAAACGTTGCTCAATCTTTGTCGTATCAGGGAGGATCTCTATGGCTAGCTTGAGCGAAGGGATTTTGCATTCAATTGGTAAAAGTGACTCCACACCATGAACTAACTGGAATGGTGAGAACCTAGTGGCAGTTTTAATTGCAGTTCGATATGCCCACAAAGCAGGATATAACATGATATGCCAATTGGTCTTGCTTTGTTGGATGGTACGTTGGAGAATGGTCTTCAAAGACTTATTTACTTCTTCAACCTGACCATTCGCTTGAGGATAGTAGGAATATGAGTGTTCCTAACGAAACCCAAGCTTGAGAGACAAATCCTCCATCATCTTGTTTTGAAAGTGACTGCCATGGTCAGTGACAATCTCTTTCGGGATACCGAATCGAGTGATAATCTGGTTGAACATGAAATGGGCTGTAGTGGCACCGTCGGCTTTTATAGTAGGCATGGCCTCAACTCACTTGGAAAAATAATCCATGGCCACGATAATATGGTGATGCCCCCTAGCTGAAGTTGGTTTGCAATCCATGAAATATAACCCCCACTTAGTGAAGGGACCGACAGTGACGATCGGATGGAGGGGCGCTAGATGCGAGTGTACGTTCCGAGAAAACACCTGGCAAGGGTGACATCTCTTCACAGTGTTAACACAATCTTTAAAGATGGTAGGCCAAAAATAACCCGCTCGCATGATACGCTGGGTTGTAGCAAGCCCAGATAAGTGACTGCCACACGCCCCCGCATGGAAATCATTAAGTACCCGTTCTGCTTCTTCGTGAGTCAAGCAACAATGGAGAATGCAATCCTTTCCTGGGAGATAAAAAGTGTCACCGACGATAGTATAATATTTAGCGTGATGTCTCACATGCCGTTGCTCGTCTCGTGAATAATGCGGAGGAAACTTCAAAGTTTGGAGATATATAATGACATCCCCATACCAAGGGTCCTCGGTCGAGATAAGAAATAAGTGTTCATCCACAAAGGAATCCTCATGAATGACATCCTCATCAAGCCGTGGAAGGTCCGACATAAGTTCAACGAACACCAGTGATTTCATCAAGTGTGCTGAAGCAAAATTGAGATCAAATTCCTGAAGGATCACAATCCATTTATTATACTTACCCCCGATAAGGCGTTGTGATAGCACGAACTGAAATGAATTGATGTGAGCTACAATGGTGGTTGTTCGAAGCAAAATGTAATGCCATAACCGCTGGAATGCGTGGACAGTCGCAAGTGCCAACTTTTCTATGTGGGTGTACCTCAGCTCAACGTCTACTAAATTTTGACTAAGATAATAGATAACATGCTCGACAAGTGCATCATCTACCTGAACCAAGACCATGCCAATGGTCTCTTGAGATGCGACCACATAAAGAATGAAATCTCGTGTAAAGTCCGGCGGACTGAGCATAGGGGCCGATACCAAATCTTTCTTAAGGGCGTCGAAATACTACTGGGCTCGCTCATCCCAGATAAAAGGTGTGTCTTTCTTCAACAAGCGTGCAAAACATTTAGTAAGATTAGCATAGTTAACTATAAACCGACGCAGAAAAGTAGCTCTCCCTTGGAGGCTCTGAAGTTGAAACAAATTACACGGAGGAGGCAACTGAAGTATTGCCTCAACTTTGAGAGGATCGACTCTAATACCCTCTTTTGAAACTATGAATCCTAGAAGGTGACTAGTCCTAACAACAAAGATGCATTTGGATGAATTCAATCGGATTTTGTAATGGATACATCGTTCGAGAATCATACGAAGGTGCTTGGGGTGGTCAATTCTTTTGTGAGAATGACCAGCAAGATCATCCAAGAAAACTTCCATAATCTTCTTAAGATCGTGAAAGGCATAGGTCATGTCTTGCTGAAAAGTAGCTCCAGCGTTTTTGAGGCCGAAGGGCATTTTCCGGTACGCAAATGTTCCCCATGGACAAATAAATGCCGTCTTATGTTGGTCTGCGAGTTTGATTTGAATCTAATTATAACCCGAGAATCCGTCCATGAATGAAAAAATCTCACTCCCCGCACAAGCATCCAATATTTGATCAATGACTGGCATGGGGAAGTTGTCTTTCCGACATGCACGGTTCAAATATTTGAAATCACTGCATACACGGATCGTTCCCTGCTTCTTATCCACAGGAATGGGGTTTGACACCCATTCGGTAAGGAGAACGGGGTAGATGAAACCAACTTTGAGCAGTTTCTCTACCTCTGCCTTAATAGCAGCTTCCTTCCTAGGGTTTAGAACACGTAAGCATTGTCGAACCGGTTTAGCATCAGGATACGTTCTAATCTCGTGTTCAACAATGCGGGGGTCTATTCCTGGCATCTCCTCATATGACCAGGCAAAAGCTTCCTGGAGTTTAGTAAACAAGTCAGTGTAAATAGAAATCTCCTGAGGAGTGCAATCAGCACCGATGTAAACATTCTCAATCTTTCCGGGAGTCCGGGAGATGTTGATCGAAGTGGTTGGGGAAATATTGGCCATATTCCCCTCCAAGAAAACATCATGTGATTGTAAAAGAGCCACAGGGTGACCAACCATCTCAAATAGAGTCGTCCTAAACTCCTCTTGCTCAATGAGCTCAAGGTTGGGAAGGAAATAAGAGCGATGGTGCATATCTTCCCAAGGCCTCTTACTACCACACATGGCTTCGAGGATAGCTTCATCAGATGGTAAAGTATCATCAAGGAAATCATGGGAGCAAGATGAGTTGGCTGCCCAAACTGGCAGTGTAACGGGATCTTCTTCAACTGTCTGGGAAGAAGAGAGATCCGGATCTGTAGTTGTTTGTTGGATGTGATCGTAAGTGATCTCCGCTACAGATAAGGGAATAGACATCCCAATGTGCGCAATGTCTCCAGACATAGAATCCGCAGGTGGTGAAATCCATGGATCACCATAATAGGAAGTCCGGAATGGCATACTATTCGAAGGACGAGGCGCATTGTCGTAAATAGTTCCAATAAAATTCACAGGTGCAGAATGGTTAAACGTTCCCTTCAATGAGGGGTACATCCCAACACCTATGTTCCCAGTTGTCGGCTAAGAAACAGAAACTTGCGCGACTACAGATCCCGTGGATGCTGTGGAAGGTGTGACAACATAATCCAGCTAATCGATCGTCACAATGCTGCCTTCATGGGGAAAGCAAATAACTCAAAATATAGTAGATGCGACAACCTTCATAATGTACATCCTGTTCTGACCCAGTAGAAGGTTGTAGTCGATGGGCACATCAACCACTTCGAATTCAATAGGCATGGACTTACCTCCCAAGGAGACAACAAGGGAAGGGATAATTCGATGTGGGTAAAATATCTACCATCGAATGCAGTGAGTGTAGTTCTGGACGCGAGTAGAGGAGGAGAGCCAAGAGCTTTCCAACAAGGTAATGACATTACTGATGCAGAGCCACCTTCATCAACCATAGTACGTTTGACGAAGCTCTTAAGGAAAACCACCTGGATTTGAAAAGCCATGTGGTAAGGTAAGCGAGGCTGGACATCAGTGGTGTCGAACTTGATAACACTAGGACTTCCCCCATCCTGAACTCCTAACGCACTCAAAAGGGCATGCTTCTGAGAAGGACAGGCTTGCAAAACTTCAAGAGCCGACATGGCACACGGAGTTTGGCCCAAATATTCTACGATGGAGTAGTTCTGGGTGGCTTGAGTATTAGGATTATGCGTGGAGTGCTTAAGAACACCTTTCGGTATCTGTGGCATAATGGAAGGCTTCTCGATATGCAAGGAATTATCAGGAGAAGGGGGAGGCTCATTTCCCAAATTCGGTTGTGATGCACCATAATCGCATTGACGAGTAGCAACACAAACCTTCGATTGAACCATATTCACACATCCATAACCACTAGTATTGGATGAAGCCATTTCATTAGTACCATAACTAGTGGTGCGAGCATGCGAAGCCATGTTTTGATGATGAGGAAGGGGATCCTTCAACACAGCTGGGCTCTGTGCCAAATGCTTCGATGCTTCTTCAATTCGAGGACATAAGTGAGTAAGATTATCCTCCCCACAAAGCTTGCAAGGGAATTTCACCTTACGCCTAGTTTTACGATCCTCTCCAGCATTACTACCTTCCCGAGGAGGGTTGGAATTCTCTTTACGAGGAGTATTACGATTGCTATTATTATTGCTTCCATTGTTTCCACCCCTACGATTATTTCTCCCCTTTTTCTTACCACCAGGTTGCTGGTTACCCGACGGTTTCGTTGATTGCACATTGTGTACATCAGACGACGGAGTGGAATTGGACAAGGTGTGAACCTGTCCGGGAGCAGATTGGTTTAGTGACAAATTTTGCATTTGATTAGCTACCAAGTCTACAGGGAGAGTGCATGTGGACCCCACAATGCCATCGACATGTGGTCAAGGAACTGACGTAGGCTCATGTCTTGTTCTCGGTGCATCAAGGATAATGCCATACAAAATGCCAGACTGAGAATAAAGTAGGTCTAATTGCTGGACTTTCAAGATAGCTTGTTCCTCAGTCACAATGCCGGACATCGAAACATCCTTAGCAATGTATGGAAGTAAAGACTTGAGTAACCATTCCAACAGGAACTTTGGAGGAATGTTGGCTTTCACTAATCTCTTCTGCCGATGCCACTCTTGAACGTGGTCAGAATTATGCATGGCCTTATTCTAACGGAAAGTGAACAACAACTCAGTACCAGTATCATAACGAACCGGTAACTGGAAATGGTCTAAGAAAACCAAAGCAATCTCATTGAATCCCCTATAGGTGTTCCCTGGAAACTCCACATACCACTTCGCGGCTGCCCCCGTGAGGGTGCATTGAAATAGTCGTAATCGAATGGAATCATGATTCAAAGAGTTGGAGGAGCACCAAAGGTGAAACGTCGTGACATGATCTCTCGGGTCCTCACCACCTTTCCCCTCAAAATTTGGAATGTCCGAAGGGAGCTTGGTAGGGACCGGGGGCCAAGTAGGGTCATGACACACCGGATCATTCGTGAGCTTCGAAAGATCCGGGATATTCAAGCGTGCAAGGAATGGGAGCTGCGGCTGGAAATCTTGATTATAAGCTCCCATAAAAGGTTGGTTGAATGGAACCGTGTTATAGGATGGTCCAAAAGCTTTACCATGAGGATTAAACTACTGATACTGAGGACCTAATGGCCCATAAGTTTTCCCATGGCCATAAGGTTGATAACCTCCCCCTGCTGGACCCATTTGAGAGTAAGCAGGTATATGCGCGTTCTGAGCACCATATTGGGGTGGTGGGTGATACTGGTGGTCATCACTGACTGTATTGTAGTAAGGGTTTCCACCATGGGTATGGGGCGTATATGTACTATTCATAGCGGGAACCGTGTTGTATTGACCGTGATGGTATGGTATGTTCCCGCCCCCAATATTAGGATTAGCTTGAGCAATTGTGTGATGACCATAAGCATGAGAAGTATTCCCGGCTCCAATATGGGCGTGACTAGTAGCAGGCTTGGTGGTATGATGTACATGTGGATAGGAAATATTCCCACCCCCTACATTAGCATTACTAGTAGCAGCTGTGGATGCAAAAGTATGTGGTATGTGTCCACCCTCGTGGTTGGGAGGAGCGGTATCATGTGCAAAAGTAGTCCTGGGTTGACGAGTAGCGATACATGTATTAGGTTCTGGATGGCGAGTCATATTCCGAACAACATTCTGGTTAGGTTGGGTATTCCTAGGAGGTGGTCGTGTTCCAACATTAGCATGGTTAGGAATCTGACCAGTCCCCATACTATGTGAGTGGGTGGACAACGTAGTTCCCCCAGCGAGGGTAGTGCCCCCATTGGGTATAGTATGGCTAACACTTTGACTAGTGCCAGCATGAGTACCAACTGTAGTGGAAGGTTCGACAGTAGTGTGACTAAGCATACCAAAAGAGAGTGCGGCGGGGTTGATCATAGGGCCAGTGTCATCATGAGTCTCAGGTCTCCCGTATCTATAATCATGTTGTTAGGAACCTATGTCAACCCTTCTCTTTACTATGTTAGTATATTGTTGTTGGACGCATATGCTTTGTAAGTCGTCCCGTAGTATTTGTTGATCCGTAGTTTATATTAGCCCATAGTATTGACCCATAGTATTGGATGCATATGCTTTGTAAGTCGTCCCGTAGTATTATATGTCCCATGGTTTTGACTCATAGTATTGGGCATAAACTTAGTATATAAGTGTGTGTTGAGGTCATTGAAGGCAGGGTGAAGTTAATTGTATTGAGCTTGCTCAAAGGAGGTTGCCCCCTCGAAGTGGCCCGTGATCAATATAAAAGTGATTCTGTTCTATTATTTATGATATCTCATGTATTTGCATTAATTAATTATTGCAGGTTCATCACACATGTGGAAACGAAGGAACAAAAGGCTCATCCTGTTCTCCTTCCTCGGGTAAGTTTGGCATCCCGTAAAGATAATTATTAGGATTCGAAGGATCAAACAGATCTTGATCAAGTGGATTAGGACAAATAGACTCAAGGTGAGCCTCAAGTGGATCACCTCCCCAATCCTCACGAGGAGTATGGGGATTGGAAGTATGTTCAACTCTACCCGAAGGAGTAGAAGGGTCTTCCCAATATTGGGATGTGCAGTCATGTAGTCCTCAACATAAGTAACGTAAGAATCTGAAGACTTAGAGGGATCCCTCTGGCGTCCTCTAGCAATACGGTGTGTAACCAAAGCTGGCTTTAAACCAGCCAACCGATGGGACCAGCGAAGAGTAGGGCTCCACGCCACGTTATCTCCCGAGAGAGACACAACGTCTCCTAAAGGCCAACTAACGATAAAAAATAGTAAATCAAAAGCACACACCTAGAGAAAGTACAACCAAGAGCAGACAAACAGAGTGGCTAAATGAGCTCCCAACACTAGAGCCGGTATGTCTCTCCTAGGAGAGGCTTGAGACTCCCAAACTATAGCCGGAGGTAACAGAATCAGTTATAGAGACACCCAGGCTTCATTGTGTTGACAGGGTCAAGTCCACTGCACGAACACAACTGTGTTGTCCAATCCCTATCTGACTCAGGACACAAACAACATAACCACTGCAAGTACCCTGTGTGGTACCTAGGTAAGGCAACTATGTTCACTGCAATATAACCAATGCTTAGGGGGATAGTCGTAGGTGGGACTCGTCGTATGGGCAGGGTAGCTAAGCCCGAATCACAAGAGGACAAACCTCCGGTACCCCCAGATACGAACAAATCCTGGATATATCTCCCACGTTCGGCCGATATCAGAGGGATATCTCCTCAACTAACTTCCCGTGACCTCGTTCTTAACTCTGGATTGAGTAGAGCTTCTTGAGAACACTGATCTATACCATGGATTCCTCCACTCCCTGGTTAGACACCTAATGTTTCGTCTAGCAGTCTTGGATTGTTAACTCACAATGATCTATTCCAAGACTCTAAACCTATGCTAGTTGGTGTACCCTATTAGTAAAATCAGTCTAATCAATTTTATGATTAAGCATTAATTTTAGTGGCTGTGTTTACTCAAGGGATATGATCGTAAAACTAGTGATGTGTAGACTCAATAGTATGCAAAATCGTCCAATCCTAGACTCATCTATCCAATAAAACAATGTCACTAATATGCAAAGTCAACCAACAATTCCGAAATAAAGATGCAATCTTTTATCTTTTCAATGCACAAGAAGAACCTAAAATGAAGGCAACAAGCACTCAATTCAAGATGTAGTACATGAAAGTAAAATCTTTTTGTATTTTCACTTATAAACGAGAAGGAAAATGCAAAAAACTAAATGAATATTTTTGTATTTTTTCAATATAAATGAAATGAAAAAATGCAAGCAAAATCCTACTATTCAGTCATTGAAGTGCCAAGAAGATCACTAAGACAACCCAGCAGATCCTAAACAGCAAGACTTAGCCAAAGGAAAGAGATCCAAAGGAAAAAACCAAGAGGTTAAAACCAAAGATTGGTAAAAAACCAAGAAGGCTCAACCAAGAGAAATGAAGAGATCCGGTCACAACCAAGGCATGAAGCAATCAAGAAAGAGGCCAACAAAGACTTAGGAACCAACCAAAATCACCCAACAACAATCAATATCCATAAAGAAACAAAAGCCGGAGTTACACGCTAATGTCGAAGGAAATCCTGCGGGTACCCGCGAGCAGTAGAGTAAACAGAGGCGGGTAGACGTGGGCAGAACTAAGCTAGCCCGCGGGTGAGGAAAGGAAAATGGGAAATTAAAGAGTCCATAGGCTTAGAAATAGCAAGTTTTCTACAGTGTATCTTAATGGCCAGTCAGTGACATAGAGCTTCGATAAACAACAATTCTAATTATGGACTAATGCTCAAACAATTTCCCAAACATTGATGTTTTCCCCAATGGAGTCGCCATTTCTATATTGGAGAAAACTTACTATGGCTTGGGAATACCACAATAGATAGATGACTGCCAGAAATCTACTCAATTCTCAAAATCAATACTATTATAAATGACAATGTTAAGATAATGGAGAAATGTAACCAACCTCGATCCAACGTTTGATGTAGATCCCCGTTGGAGCTTTCAATCCACGCAAATCCACGCACTT
This sequence comes from Larix kaempferi, assembly GCA_027924585.1. NCBI lineage: Eukaryota > Viridiplantae > Streptophyta > Pinopsida > Pinales > Pinaceae > Larix > Larix kaempferi. The sequence continues at coordinate 15,123,972 of BSBM01000094.1, forward strand.
GTAATATGCAAATTAGTCTTGAAAACCAATATCCAACAAGTACATATAATATATAAATGGCATTAACATTATCAATAACAATGGTCCATAATATCATAAGCAAATGTGACCCAACGTATAATAAATGACATTCACACCATGAATGGACGAGAATATGAGTATTTCTATTAATGAACAAGATGAAGTACAAAGTGATACGACCTCTTGCCGACAACCAATCTAAACCAAGATCTAGATCAATCCACGTGTGCCTCCACCACTTCAATCCTCCATGAATGGGAAACTCAAACTAGAAAGGAGTTTGGAAGGTGAACATAAATGGTTCACAACTACAAGGATCAATGAGTGCAGACTCAAGATAGGGCAAAAATCCACTAGAGTTCTCTTACGATTCTCCTCTTCCTGATCAGACATCTAATGTTTCGTATAGTAGTCTTGGATTGTTAACTCACAATGATCTATTCCAAGACTCTAAACCTATGCTAGTTGGTGTACCCTATAAATAAAATCAGTCTAATCAATTTTATGACTAAGCATTAATTTTAGTGGTTGTGGTTACTCAAGGGATATGATTGTGAAATTAGTGATGTGTAGACTCAATAGTATGCAAAATCATCCAATCCTAGACTCATCTATCCAATAAAACAATGTCACTAATATGCAAAGTCAACCAACAATTCCGAAATAAAGATGCAATCTTTTATCTTTTCAATGCACAAGAAGAACCTAAAATGAAGGCAACAAGCACTCAATGCAAGATGTAGTACATGAAAGTACAATATTTTTGTATTTTCGCTTATAAACGAGAAGGAAAATGCAAAAAACTAAATGAATATTTTTGTATTTTTTCAATATAAATGAAATGAAAAAATGCAAGCAAAATCCTACTATTCAGTCACTGAAGTGCCAAGAAGATCACTAAGACAACCCAGCAGATCCTAAACAGCAAGACTCAGCCAAAGGAAAGAGCTCCAAAGAAAAAAACCAAGAGGTTAAAACCAAAGATTGGTAAAAAACCAAGAAGGCTCAACCAAGAGAAATGAAGAGATCCGGTCACAACCAAGGCATGAAACAGTCAAGAAAGAGGCCAACAAAGACTCAGGAACCAACCAAACTCACCTAGCAACAACTAATATCCATAAACCAACAAAAGCCGGAGTTACACGCTACTGTCGAAGGAAATCCTGCGAGTACCCGCGAGCAATAGAGTAAACAGAGGCGGGTAGACACGAGTAGAACTAAGCTAGCCCGCGGGTGAGGAAAGGCAAGTGGGCAATTAAAGAGTCCCGAGGCTCAGAAAAAGCAAGTTTTCTACAGTGTATCTTAATGACCAATCAGTGACACAGAGCTTCGATAAACAACAACTCTAATTATGGACTAATGCTCAAAAAAATTCCCAAACATGGATGTTTTCTCCAGCGGAGTCGCCATTTCTATATTCTCGGGTTCATGGACAGATTCTCGAGTTACAATCAGATTCAAATCAAAACCGTGGACCAACATAAGATGGCATTTATTTGTTATAAATGCGTCATTCACGATCCCACAACCTGCAATGCGGATTGCAGATTGCGGGAAGATCATGTGTTGGTCCAAAATAAACCTTCCGCATCTTTCCTGTTCTAATCCTGACCGTTGATTTGCTTCGATCTTGCAGCTGATATTGGATTGTTTTTGTTTTCAATAATCATTTCAGCTCTCCATTTTTCTCCACCATGTTTTATTTTGCAATCAGTTTTTTGAACTACGATTTTCACCTGCGGCCTCATATGATTGATAATCATTGATTCACCTAATTTGTAATTGATCGAGTGTTAACATTTGACATTAATTATACGTGAATTATTACAAATTTATCTTGTATTAATCCAATCTTGTCCACGTATGCTGGGTGTTATTTCAATACAGACATGATAATTGCAAGTTCTGGACCATAAGATTTTAATTATGCCAATTCATTACGCTCAGTCATTCCTAGAATATTTACTATTTCCTTTGCATATAGACGTCAACATAGGCAATTTTTTGGTTGTCATATTGTAATTGAAGAGTCTTCTTGGCTAATTTTCATAATCTTTCCTTCTAACTGTTCCATATTATGAGCAATATATAGATAGATCATAAATCTTTGGTCAGGTTTCATGAAGAGAAAGAACTTCAGCCTCTTCTATATCAAGAACCTGTGTCGCCACCTTTTGATGCAGGTGTTCCTGATGAAAGCAATGGTAGTGAAGAAGAACCGGAGATTCAATTCATCTGTATACAGTTCCCTCAAAAGAAGAGAATGAAGATCTCTGAAAATCCAGTTGATCTAGACAACACCATTATCCAGGATTTTATAATCAATGAACTACCTATTACTCCATTAGTCCCTTTGAAGGAAGAACAAGTGGCTAACATTTCAGTTTTCAAGGATGTTGTTGATCATCATAAATCTTCTAAGGGAGATTTTTCAGCTCCCTTACTATCCGTCAAAGATAGCTAGTAGGTTGTGGTCAACCTCCACAATTTATTATGGGATGTTTCCTGTAGATATGTGATGAGCATCTTTTGAAAATTTTGTGAAACATTCGCTATGAACCACTCTTTAGGATGATATGATTAGAGTAGTCTGATTTTGTAAATCCCTGTTTTCATGGGAAAGCTATCCTTTGTAACCATTTTTGTAATTACTATTTAAAGGGATAGAAGTCTCATGGGGAGGGGGGGAGATAATCGCCAAATAAGGACTGTAGAAACGTTGTTTCATTTGTGATCATGTAATTTTTTGCAGACCAATGAATTAAAGTTAGTTTCTTTCGGCATCTTCTTTGTGTAAGTTGTCAAATTTCTTTGATGATGTCTGATTTCTTAACCTTAATTACCAATTAATATTGTTGATTTTGCTGCCAATCATTAATGCATTGATCTTTGAGTTGGATTTGTCTTAATTCATGGTCTTTGTATATTTATTTTTTAATTGAATTTCTTTAATTAAAATATTTATCTATTTCTGCAAATGATTCACAGAAACTATCATCTTCATGTTAATTTTTCAATTAGCAAAAGAACAACAGGATAATGTTGGACATGCTTAATCGTTTGATTATTATCAGTAATTTTCATTTCCTGTTAGTACTTTGAAGTAATTGGTTAATGATTCAATTTCATATTTCTGACAATTTGATGAGATAACTTATTGGAACTCAAACCAAGTTACCATGCATACAAACAATACACTCCCTTTAGATTAGATTTGACTTAGCTTAGATTTATTTTAAGGTAAATTTGTCTTAGGTTTAGATCCGCTTTAGAATCAAGACACTTTCGATCTTCCATTCCAGGAAGACAGATCCTTCGAGGATCAAACCCCATAAGTTCTAACGGAGGCCTTTGTATCTGTGGGAGATTACTATTCCAAATAGGATGGGGATAGAACTGTCCTTGCGGAGGACCTTTTGAAGCCTTTCAGTATGGGTTTTCACCCTTTATTGTTAGCCTTAGAACCCATTCCAACACTTACACATCCGAGGCTTCAACAAATGGGGCTAGAAGGAGGGTCGAGTGCAAATTATGCCTAAACGAAACACCAGTAGACCTACTCTAGCAAGAATATCGATTGTCACCCGTAGTCATATGCAGGAATCTACTTCTACAGAACAATCGGTACAAGATCCAATCGTCATTCTTGCCAACCCTGTGACTGAGCAGGAAACTAGAAGGGGCGACAACATTATTTTTGTATCACCCACTAGGGGACCCCTTAGACTCGAACAAGTACTCAAAGGTTCTTCCGATAGTGTTGCTAGGTTACAACGAAGAGTCGTTGAAGAGTGTAGCCAAGGATTAGCAGCAATTCATCACCAGAACACCGATCCGCAAGCTAATAACTTAAATAATCAAAATTTAGATCGCCCAAACCGTGAACTACATAATTCACCTCGCCACAATCTGCTTCCCGATTTCAATCTCGATATATTATTTGGTGAAACAGAGCAAGATCAATCGAACGTTGCCACAGGTGGACCACCACCAACACCTCCTTCATCTTCATCATCTTAATCTGACAAATCGTCTGGTAGTGATTCATCATCCAGTTCAGATTCAAAAGACATACCCAAGGCAAAAGGTGCAAACAAACCCTGGCTGGACCAAGATGTTGTGTTCGTTGTTGGTGAACAACACAGAATACCCAAAAATCCTGAGAAATGGCTCCCCAAGTTCAATCCTGATGACAAATCACCTACACTTGATCACATCAAAACCATCATGCAGGCCATTAGGTTCAGGAGTGTCATTCACGAGGATGTAATTTGTAGGTTGTTTCCATATACCTTCAAGGGAAAAGCATCCAAATGGTACTTTTCCCTACAAGCCCGATCGATTCCTTCATGGGATGACTTCAAAAAATTGTTCATCCAGAAATTTGGAGATGATAAGACTCCGAAAGACTTGGTTTTAGACTTATCCTCAATGAAAATTACAGTTAAGTAAGGAGAAAATAAAAGATTATAATAAAAGTTTTTCATATTTGAAAAATAGAATCCCTGTTACTCTTCTCCCTGTAGAACAATTGCTAGTTGCTTATTATGTTAAAGGTTTACCTGTTCCCATTTCTATGTGGATGAAAAGAGAACGAAACGATAATTTGCAGGAAGCCTTCGAAGAGGCTATATAGGTTGAAAAAGACATATTTTTCGTAAAGGATAATCCTGATGTTCCATCAGATCAACCTTCAACCTATACAAGAAAGAAAGAAAATCCTCTGAAACCCACAATGCAAACAAGGACCCATTTGATATTACTGACATGAAGAAGCTCCTACAAAATATCTCAAATGAAATGGTAGACCTGAAGAAAGGAAACATAGAAAATCAGAATAATAATAGGGGGTTCAACATACAACCTTTCAGAAGAACTTACCAACCTCCACAAAACCAAGTTCCACCAAACCCTGATGAAGGTTTGAACGCCGAGGAAATTCTTTCTATCTTTAAGGATTTGGTTTCAAAATCACAGAATTATCCTGATCATCAAGATCAAAATCCACAAGAGAATCAAGATCATGAACCCCCAGATGAATTAGAAGATCAATAGATAAACACAATTAGTTTTTTCTTAGAGCTTCCTATGGCTGAGGAGGAATATGAGACTGCTGCTGTCTTCAATGTCCAACACCCCTACAATACCAGGAGTAAAGGAAATCCCACTCAAGAAGCTTCCACTTCAGCACCTACTCCAAATAGAGGTAAAGGACAAGTAGTTAAGGACACTTTAATTATTGAAATAAAATACAACCTAATTGATGACTTAAAAAGAGTAAAAGCTAATATTTCCATTTTTGAACTTTTGAGAATCCCTGCAATGAGAGATAAGATGCCTAAAAGTATGGTTGTCAACAAGCCCAGGGAAACTCAAAACAATGATTTGGAAATATACTCTAAAAATGGAAATTTGAAACCAGGTAGCAGGTTCTGATATGTTTTATCTCCATGATGGCTTCTCAGAATATAACCAAGTCCTGGTTGCCCCTGATGATCAACTAAAACAACTTTTAGGACCCATTGGGGAACCTTTACCTATAGGCGAATTCCTTTTCGGATGATAAATGTAGGTGCTACATTTCAGAGAGCTATGGATATAGCTTTCAGGGGTTTGTTGCACAATTTTGTCGTTGTATACTTAGATGATGTTTTTGTTTATTCCAAAAAAGACATGAACATTTGTCTGCTTTGAAATAGCTTTTTGAACGCTGTAGAAGATATGGAATCTCTTTGAACCCGAAAAAATCAATCTTTGCAGTCACCGAAGGTAAGTTGTTGGGTTTTATTGTTTCAAAGGAAGGCGTGATTACCGATCCAAAGCACATCGAATCCATTGCGAAGATCGGCCTTCCTGGTTCATGCAAAGCCATACAATATTTTCTTTGTAAGATTAATTTTGTTCGTAGATTTGTTTCGAATTTTGCTCAAATTGTTAAGCCATTACAACAATTGGTTAAGAAATATGCTTAGTTTAAATTGTCTGAGGAATAAAGAAATGCCTTTGCTGAAATCAGGAGAGCCATTACGGAAGCCCCCGCTCTGATTTTTCCATATTTTAGCAAAGATTTTATTCTGTATATGTTTTCTACTGATTTCTCTTATGCAGCTGTCTTGACACAGAAACATGATAATGATGCTGAGATCCCTATTTCATTCATGAGATCTACTTTCAAAGGAGCAGAACTCAATTACTCCCATATTGACAAACAAGCTTACGCGGTCTATAAATCCGTGAAACATTTTAGACCGTATTTATTGAAAGCTAGGACTAAAGTCATAGTTCCTTATGCAGCTATCAGAAACGTACTGGTTCAAAAAGAACTAGGGGAAAAGAGAGCTAACTGGATGACAGATTTGCAAGAATACGATTTGGAGATCAGGCCAGCAAAGATTGTCAAAGGCCAAGGCTTGTGTCTGCTAACCGCTCAATCAAATGACCTTGTACAACAGTAGGTTGAGTGGGAGCAAGAGGAGAGTACAATAATAGGACCTACAGGAGGGCACTTCTCAGGAGAGACCAATGCACATAAGATCCTGAGGGTAGGATACTACTGTCTTACTTTGTTCAAAGATGCCTATGCTTATGTCAGAAGATTTGAAGCATGCCAGAAGTGTGTTGGGAAAGTGAAAAAACTTGCCTTTCCATTGCAGCCAGTAACAGTTCAGTTTCCATTCCAGCAACGGGGACTGGATTTTGTTGGACCCATCGACCCAACCTCCTCCCTGCAGTGCAAGTATATCTTAATAGCCACATACTACTTTACCACATGGGTAGAGGAATTTCCCCTTAGACAGTGCAATACAAACCAAGTGATATCCTTCCTTGAAATCCAAATAGTCACTAGGTTTGGTGCCCCTGAATTTTTGGTATTTGACAATGCATCCTAATTCTCTTCCGTTGATCTTACACAGTATGCCCTTGAAAAGGGGATAAAGCTGAAGTTTTTTGCCAATTATTATCCACAAGGCAATGGACTAGTAGAGTCTTTCAACAAGAACTTGATTAATATCTTAAAGAAGATAGTTGCTACTCACCATAAAGATTGGCATACCCAGTTATACAATGCTCTTTGGGTAGACCGGGTCACCCCAAAGGAAGCCATAGGAAACTCCCCTTACTGTTTAGTTTATGGTAAGGAGTTCATCTTGCCATCCAATCTCATGATTCCTTCACTGCTGTTGGCACAGTCCATACAAGAAGATGACTCTTCCCCACTCCAACAAAGAATTGATATGTTACTTAAGCGGGAAGAAGATAAGGAGAAGTCCAAAAACAAACTGTATCAACATCAGCAGCTAGTAAAAAGGTGGTTTGATGAGAAATCCTCATCCGACAGGGAGTTTACTGTGGGGGACTTAGTGTTGAAGTGGGATAAACAACATGACAAGAATGATTACACTCCAACGCCTGTGGATAGGACCATTCATTGTTACAGAAAATATTGGTCCTAGTACTGTCCGGTTGCAGACCTTGGAGGGTGTCATAGACTCCTACCCAGTGAACATGCAATTGCTCAAAAAGTAATTTGTTTGATTGAGCAGATTCACTTACTGTATATAAAGTCTGGTTTGTTTATTTTTTCTGCTTTATTTTTATTTTGATTTCCTTTTATACATTGGTTTTATTTTTGAATAATGCCGACAGCTTTTGGCAAAGGTTATTGACCAGTATGTCTCAGGATAACTTAAGTCTGAAGTTTTTAGGTAAATAGTGTTAGCTTTTATTCCTCTTATCTTGTAGATTGAAAATGTTTTCCATGAAATTAAAACAGTCATTGTTTGCAAAGCCTTGATTGATACATTCCCACCTTAATCAAATATCTGTATGCATGTTTTCTATGGTTAATTGAAGAGCAGACAGAAATTCCCAAGTTGCGGCACTATGATACTAACAACAATTCCCAACATTCATCATGAAGTTCTAGCACATCGCAACATTTATCATTACCAGAAACATAGATTGCATATTACTTCAATCGCATCATTTTCACATAGACAGATAACATATTATCGTAGCATTCACATTATAGCAACAGAAGATAGGTAACTGCATTAAGAACATAAAATAACAGTACGCATAGATTGCACCAAATCATTATCATCGTTATATTACTGTGGGAAACCAAATACATAAGTCTCCATGCAACATCTGCATTATCTCTGTCAATCTCCACATATAGCACTTATCTCTATCTATCACTTACTTACTTCTTCTCTCCCCTAACACTTACAATTCTCCTCTATTTATAGGCTTTCGCCGATTACAATACTTGTCCACTTCCCTAACCGACACTATGGACAATCTACTAACTGACTTGGTCTACTGACCCAAAAACCCGCATACCGCGGTAAAATGACTCGATATTACAAAATATATGACCAAAAACCCACCAACTGCGGTATACTTGACTCACTATTACAAAATGTGTGGTCCAAGTGACCCAAAACCCGCCAAGTGTGGTACCCTTTGGCCCAAGATGCTCCTTTCGCGCCTTCATCCAACGTGTCGCGGCGTCAGTAGTACCGCGACCAACACTTGCTGACATATCTTCCTTGTAATTACAGATTTCATTTGCAGAGATAACTGGTTCATCCTATCCAATCGTCATTTGTTGTAGGTACAACAGATCCCATGTTTCAATAAAACATGGGAGCCCCAAATTTTTATATGCAACAAAAAATGGTTGAATTCCTTGGTCATTTTGGGGTTTTTCATCATGCTTTCATAGCTTTGCTTTGATTTGATTAAGTTAGTGGTTTTTCCTTTCAAAATTCCATTAATTTTGTGTGTTTTTTCTCAAATTGTGGAATAACAGCTTTTTCAGAAAAGGTTGGTACTTTTCCGTAATTCCGTAATTCTGCAACCCGCAATGCGTATTGCAGAAAATCGGTTTTTTGGGTTTAAATTTTCTCTTTCCGCAACCCACAACTTGCAATTGCGGATTGAGGGAAGTGCCTTGTAAATATTTTGCGTTTTGTGTTCCTGCAACCCGCAACCTGCAAATGCGGATTGCAGATTCCGGAAAGCTCATATGTTAGAAAGGCGTCGTTCGCTATCCCGCAACCCACAATGCGGATTGCGGTGTTAGTTTTTCAGAATTTACTTCAATCTGATGTAGGATCTTAACTGAGAGAACAACATGTACAACATATCTTCAGCATATCAATCATGGACACAATAATGCAAGCACACAGGAGACACAAAGTTTACTTGGGGAAAACCATAAAGGTGAAAAACCCCAATAACTTCCTCAGAGATAGATAGAGCAATGATACAACCCAAGCATAAGAGATAGACATCTCCTAGCAGCAGCTTCTCCTCCTCCACAAGTGCGCCACTCTCCAAAGAGTGTGTGTGAGAATCGAATGATAAAATAGAGTTCCTCCCGCACTCTATTTGTACTTGACTTGACTTGCCTAATAACCTTTACTAGGTTGGCCTTAACTTAACCGCATAACATAATGCTGACTAGGCCGACACCCAATATGGTGGTCTAATAACCCTTTGAACCACATGGCCGACCCCCAATAGGGTGGTCAAATAACCCTTCGACCCACATGACTTATACAGGGCCGACCCCAACAAGGTGGTCTAATAACCCATCAAGTATAAGTTACGACACTTACAATATAAATGACGACACTTCTGTATAGAGGAATAATAACATCTCTATAGGAATATAAACACTTCCGTATAGAGGAATAATACCATCTCTATAGGAGTACAATATACATATATGAAATACATTCCGAAGTTACATATACATCAACATGCAGATTGCAGGAAGATTGTGTGTTGGTCCAAAATAAACCTTCCGCCACGTACACACAGGAGCGTTGAGATGAGAAATGACCCCCGCGAGCAAGATTGGAATGGCCTTCACTGAGCAAAACCATAGTTCCATAGATAGCACAATAGCACCATTTCTGGGAGTTGGAGGCACAGTGTGGGGGGTCCCCAAAATAGAACCTGGTGTCCTGAATCCACTGGAATCGACGGATTCATGATCGGAATCACGGTTTTGGTTGTATGGGCATTTTGGTTAGGCACCTCGTGGCCCTTCAAGGACACTTTGAGGATTTTCTATGGGGCCACGAAATCCAAACTAGAGAGAAAAATTGGGTTCTGTCATCTCCCACATGTGCACATGTCCATCGTGGATGTGTTCATGATGTCCACACACGCCTCAGAGCCTTCGAATGAGAATTGACCCCCTTTAGCAAGATTGGAATGCCCTTGATTGAGCAAAACCCTAGTTCCGGAGATGGCACAGTAGCACCATTTCCAGGCATTGGAGGCATGGTGTGGGTGGGGGGGGTAACTAGAACCTGACGCCTTGAATCCATTGGAATAGATGGATTCACGATCGGAGTCATGGTTTTGTCGCTACGGGCATTTTGGTCAGGCACCCTGTGGCCATTCAGGGACACTTTGAGGATTTGCTCCGGGGGTACGGAACCCAAACCGGTGAGCAGACTTGGGTTCCATCATATCCCACACATAAATGTGGCCATTGTGGATGTTTTTATGATGGCCACGTAGGCCCGGGAGCCTTTGGATCATAAATGACCCCGTTGAGCAAGATTGGCATGGCCTTCACTAAGCAAAACCCTAGTTACTGAGATGGAACAATAGCACTGTTTTTGAGCCTTTGAGGCACATTGTGGGGGGTCCTCTAGCTTACAAATGGGGTTCTAAATCCATTTGAATCGACGGATTCATGATCAGAGTCACACTTTTTGTGCTATGGGCATTTTGGTCAGGCACCCCGTGGCCATTCAGGGACACTTTGAGGATTTGCTCCAAGGTCACTAAGCCCAAACCAGTGAGTGGACTTGGGTTCCGTCAACTCTCGCACATGCATGTGTCCATTGTGGATGTTCTCATGATGGAAACAATCACCTGAGAGACTTCAGATCATAAATGACCCCCTTGACCAAGATTGGCATGGCCTTCGCTGAGCAAAACCCTAGTTCTGGACATGGAATAATAGGGCCATTTTCGAGCCTTCGAGGCATAGTGTGGGGGGTCCCATAACTGAAGCCCAGGGTTATGAATCCATCGGAATCGATGGATTCATGATCGGATTCACGGTTTTGGTGCCATGGAAATTTTGGTCAGGAACCCTGTGGCCATTTAGGGACACTTTGAGGATTTTCTCCAGGGTCACGGAACCCGAACCGACGAGCGGACTTGGATTATTTCTGCTCCCACATGGGCATATGAACGTCATGGGATATGTTCACCATGGCCACACACGCACAAGAGCGTTGGGATGAGAAATGACCCCCTTGAGCAATATTGGCATGGCCTTCACTAAGCAAAACCATAGTTCCATAGATGGCACAATAGGATTGTTTCCAAGCCTTCGAGGCACGGTGTGGGGATTCCCCTAGTTGAAACCCAGTGTTCTGAATGCATCAGATTAGATATATTCACGATTGAAGTCATATTTTTGGTGATACGGGAATTTTTTCTAGGAACCCCGTGGCCATTCAGGAACACTTTGAGAATTTGCTCCGGGGTCACGGAACCCAAAATGACGAGCATAAGTGGATTCTTTTGGCTCCCACATTTGCATATGGCCATTGTGGAAGTTTTCACCATGGAAAAACATTCCCTGGAGCATTGGGATGAGAAGGGCCCCCCTTGAGCGAGATTGGAATGTGTGTGTGTGTGTGTGTGTGTAAATTCCATTGCATGTCCTTTATGGATTGAAGTGTTTGTTTATTTTTTTATGAATGGTTATGATGATGATGATTATGATTATGATTATGATTACTATGAAGCATCCACAGCATGGGGGACATCATGTATATTCCATCCATGTCAATTCCATCCTCTGCAACCTCATCCTCTCTCCTTGGTGGGAATTTTATAGGGACAGTGTAAATCATGCCAGAGGGCACTTTTGGAAGGCCAATATCTTCACCCTCAATGATTGTTTTGGAAAAATAATCATATGGTTAGATGGAAAAACTAAAAATATACATTATTATATCCTCAGAATTAATTAATCAATCAAATAAAGAAGGTGGTGGGCATTTTTCCGAGGCTACTTAGGCAGTTTTACTAGAAGAATTTATACTTGGCCGAATCCTTCAATTCTCATGGTGAATTTTTATTTCACCAAAACAATGAAACTATGCTACCATAAAATAGTATACATCTAACTAAGCTCATCACAACTAGTTTCACCTTCAGATTCATCATCCTCTCTCCTTGGTGGGCATTTTATTGGGACAGTGTAAATCATGCCAGAGAGCACTTTTGGCAGGACAATATATTCATCCTCGATGATTCTTTTGGAAAAATAATCACATGGTTATATGCACAAAACAACAATATACATTCCTAAATCCTCATAATTAATTAAGCAATCAAATACAGAAGGTGGTGGGCATTTTTCTAAGGCTACTTAGGCAGTTTTACTAGAAGAATTTATACTTGGCCAAATCGTTCAATTTTCAAGGTGAATTTTTATTTCACCAAAACAATGAAAATATGATACCAGACAATATTATACATCTAAATGATCTCATCACAACTGGTTTCACCTTCATATTCATCATCCTCTCTCCTTGGTGAGCATTTTACTATGACAATGTAAATCATGCTAGAGGGCACTTTCTGCAGGCCAATATCTTCAACCTCGATGATTGTTTTGGAAATCTAATTGTATGGTTAGATGAAAAACCCATCCATGGATGGAATTTGCATGATTTCCCCCATGGCCATGCTCAATCGGGAGCCTTCGGATCATAAATTCCCCCCTGAGCAAAATTGGGATGGCCTTCACTAAGAAAAAACCTAGTTCCGAAGATGGCACAATATCACCATTTTTTAGCCTTCGAGGCATGGTGTGGTGGGTACCCTAGATAAAAACCGGTGTTCTGAATCCATCAGAATCAATGGATTCCCAATTAGAGTCACTGATTTGGTGCTATGGGAATTTTGGTCAGGTACCCCGTGGCCATTCAGGGACACTTTGAGGATTTACTTCGGGGTCATGGAAACCAAAACAACAAGCGAAATTGGGTTTTTTAAGCTCCTGCACGTGCATGTGGCCATTGTGGATGTGTTCATGATGGCCACATGCGTTTGGGAGCCTTCGGATGAGAATTGACCCCCTTGAGGAAAATTGGAATGCCCTTCACTAAGCAAAACCATGGTTAGTGAGATGGCACAATAGCACCATTTTTGAGCCTTCAAGGGATGGTGTGGGGAGTCCCATAGTTGAAACCCAGTGTCCCAAATCCATCAAAATCGACGGATTCACGATCAAAGTCATGTTTTTTTTTTCTATGGGCATTTTTTCCAGGCACCTCGTGGTCATTCAGGACACTTTGAGGATTTGCTCCAGGGGCACAAAACCCAAACCGGAGAGCGGAGTTGGGTTATGTTAGCTCCTACACATGCATATGGCCATTGAGGATGTGTTCACTATGGCCATGCTCATTCGGGAGCCTTCGGATCATAAATGGCCCCTTGGGAAATATTGGCATGACCTTCACTGAGCAAAACCCTAGTTCCGGAGATAGCACAATAGCACTGTTTCCAAGCCTTCGAGGCATGGTGTGGGGGAGGGCCTAGTTGAAACCCTGGGTCCTGAATCCATTGGAATCGACGGATTCACAATCAGAGTCACATTTTTGGTTATAGGGGCATTTTTTCTAGGCACCCCATGGCCATTCAGGGACACTTTGAGGTTTTTCTCCGAGGGCACAAAACCTAAACCGACAAGCGAAATGGGGTTCTGTCAGATCCCACACATGCATAAAGGAACTTTCAAACTACCATATAGGACATGTCTTAGGGTTCTTTGTCTCCCAAGTTTTGATACATACTTCATTAGGAGAACATGTATGCAAATATATTACCTTCAAGTCCCTTTGCTTTAGATTTGGCTTTGCTAAGCGATGACATAGGATCATGGATTTTGCAAGAAGGAATAACTCACATTCATCATTTTATTTTATTTTATTTATAGTACTTTGACTCTTTTCACTTTGATTTAGGCACCACACATAGGAATAATATGCATATACTTTAGTACATGACACATAATTAGTTTATTGCAAAAGGGGGACATGATGAAACTGGTTGAAGTGGCTAGTGAAATGACATATGAGAAATGGATAGGTAAATGTTGCTAATGAGATGAAATGAGGGTTGTGCTTGCTTAAATCCCTAAGAGCACACCTCACCAAAGAGGTCATACACTTAAAACCACATCACGATGCTCCCTAATCTATTGAGACAATATTGAGAATATGTGAGTCATTATAGAGTAACACCTTTGACCTCCTAATGTTATGTAAACACATAAGAATGTGTTTTACCATAAGTCAATTAGAGAGGATTGTTATCACTCCAGGAAACTTTCCTAGGTTGTATCTCAGAGATGCCTGGTAACTTACTATTTTCTCAATGATGGGTGGATAGGTGGATCAAAATGGAACGACTAACACAAGGTTACTCAATCAAAGCATGCATAGACATCTTCAATGGATAAGGCTTTTAGCCCACTCTATTCAGAGGTTTTGAATAAAGTATATGGACAGATAGAACTTATAATCTCAGCAGAAACATACATAAGACAGACATATGAATGGCCAATATTATAATCTAATAAATACTTGTAAAGCTCAGTTAATCAGTGAAATGAAAAGATGACAGTTCTCAGACACTAGATCATCTCAAGACATGAAATAAATCATCAAATACATGTATAGAACAGACGAGAGGTAAATCTGAACATAACAGGCAAAAGAAGCTTATATTATGATATGCTATAAGAAGTCCGAAAGTACAATCAGTGTGCTATATCCAAAAATTCCCCCTCCCCCCACCTTGCATCTACCGGGAGTCATTGGCTTTATAGCCTTTACAAAATGTTTCAAGATCCTAAAAAACTAGATCGAATATGCTAAAGATAGCTAGTTAAAACAAATTTCTAAAATGTAGGAAAGAATCCTATTTGAAAGAGTAACCGCCATCCTGCTAATCCTCACATCTTTGACAGTTGTAACGAACCTTCAAAAGCTGATGAATGGGGGTGAAGATGCCACCTTGGCAGAAACAGGTCATTCTTTTACCCAAAAATAGATGAGAAGCTTCTTCTTGTTGGCGCCTTTAAATATGGAATAGAAAATTGATTATGATGCTTTTAACGTTTATCTAGCCTTAGAAAAACATGCTGGCAGTGTTTAGATCAACAAAAGTCATATCTCAGGAAAAAGAAACAACTTTATGCATTATGTTGGAGCTAGAAAGGATGGATTTTATTTTCGTAAGCTGTTGAAAACTGGGATTTTTGGTAGCTAATGAACAATCACCATGTTCGCCTAAGCCACCAAGACCTTCTCATAAATTTGGAAATTTGTTTCTAGCAGCTGCATAATAAAGTGTTGTCAACATTTGATGTTTGAATCTCAGGTGGCCTGGAATGCTTGATTTAAGAATCAATGTGCTAAGCAAGCCAGGAAAAATTAGAGATATTGAAATAATTTAAGCAATGACACCACAGCTGCAGAGCATACAAAAGGAAATCCAAATACACAACTGATGTTATCTATGGCTGAAATTTTCATAGCAGTGCAAGAAGGATCTTCTTGCTAGGGCATATGGGTATTCCCATCATTATCTTGATCAACTTCTTTGATCATTTCCTCAAGCTCAACAATACTAAAGTATTGGTAGATTCGCTGAAGCTCATCCATAGTAATTTGCCTACTTCCATCATTGTCAAAATAAGGAAAAAGAAAAAAAGAGATGCTCCTCACGTTCCATCTTGTTTAAATGCAATGTAGTTGTAATGAACCTCCATAAGTCTTCAAATTTCTAACTCCATAAGATTAGCACCCACTCTGTAGTTATTTGAAATCATCATCACGAATGTGCTTCAACATAATCATGTCCATTTCTTCTATCAAATGAAAGTTATAGATCTGCAAAGACTATCCTTGAGCTTCATAGAAGATTATCTGCAGATCAAATGACAAGGTCGTTGGTATTTTATTGTCATCATTTCCTCATAATATAATGGAGGCAAAGGGAAACCCGATTTTGTAGTTATCAATACCCTTCAAAATCTGCGAATATTGAAACAACAACTCATGTATTTATAATACATGATTCTCCATATCTGCAAATGTATTATATGATAATCTAAATCATATAAACGCTGTGAACTGAGAAAGCCATCGAAATAAGGCCATACTGGTACATGGATTTGGATAAATCATTCGATGACAGAAATGAAGTGGAACTCCAGTGTTTGTGCTTGATGAATGTATCGACATGTAATTGAGTTGAAGTTTGACTCATGGCCTGTGCCTGTGACTTGAGACTGTGGGTGAATCCGTGGCTTGGACCTATGCATTGTGTGGTATGACTCATAGATCGAAAACATTAAGGCTTGACTCGTGGCCTAGCTTTGACTTAGTTAATTGCGTTATTAACATGTACGATGGTGTGACATATGGACATGACACGAGAGCTTGGAAGGTTGATAGATGGATTCATGGAATGGCTTATGAGTTAACTCATGGCTTTGGCCTATGGTTCCCCCAAAAGTTTGGTCAAATCTTCAAAACCAAAAAGGCCTTATTTAGCTTAAAAAAAACTCCATATGCACATTTTGTAGACCTTGGCATCTATTTATACTTAGGACGATGACTAGATTTGGGATTAGAACTTTAGATTTAGTCTAGGATAAAGCCATTTAAAAGCGTGCTCCTCTTTTAATAAAAATCTCAAATAAAAGAAACTAGGAATATATCAAACTCCAGAATAGATTGTGCAAAGTTCAAAAGAGATTTCTAACCATTTATTCGCAGGTCAAGATGATGAAGCCAAAGGATTTTTGGGAAAAAGTAATCAATCGAAAACTTGATAAAAAATATGGAGGTTAAGACACTGACTAATTGGATGAAGAAAATGATAAATTAAGTGAAGAGTGATGAAAACACTCATCAAAATACCAGTGCATTTTGATCGCTGACAACTGGCTCCAACTGGGTTGGAGACCTCCCTGTGAGGCTCCAAGAAACTAGTAGTTCTAGTCGCCTTTACCATTGGGCTATGGAGTCATTTGGCCTTTAGAACTGATCCCCTGCAAACCTGTAACCTGCATGTAGCTTGCCTGTAGCCTGCTTGTTGATTGAAGAAAAATGAAAACAACTGAAAGAATCTATTTGCTCATAGGACGTGCTTATTCTCTCTACCTATTGTAACCCATTGTACTATTGCTTGATCAAGTAAACTCATGCTTCGAATGAAGCCATATCAGAAATTGATTTACTGAAACAGTTCTTGATTTTGACCCAAAAAATAATGGAATGCATAGCCAGCAAAAAAGTAGTTTGAACTGATGACAAAGCCAATTTTCAATTGACCAAAATACTTTAACATATATGTTGTTCATGGGTTCCAAAAAGTTTGTGATAGGGTCATTAAAACCATAAAAGAATACCTCTTTGAACTGCTGATTCAACTGAAAATTGAAGTGATGCTGGATGCCTTCAATGCTGAATATGGACTACTCAACCTCTGTGAGAGAGTCATAAAAAATGGACTGCTGATTGGAACTTTTCAGCACACCATCTCCCTCTTCGTATATGCTGCAATCTTTCTTTGTCTGTAAATCAACAAACTGTGAGTTATCCTCAGCATCTACTGTAGATTCAATACTTTCACCTGCTGTTTTGTCAATCTGCTCATCGTCTTTCAAGTCTTCAAAGGGGACAATATCAACTTCATGAAACCCTAAGTCAGTAGATATATTTGATGCAATGTCAAGAACATCTGTAATATGATTATCATCCTGAAGTTAATTAATATTTTGATCACAATAAGAGGTGTCCCCTATTTCAACATGTCCTTCATGACAATCTGAATCTTTATTCAACAAACTAAATTCGTGACAAAATTCAGGATATAAAAGATTGGCTGAAAAGTTTTCTTTACAAACTGAATGAAATGCAACATGAAAGCTTTCCAGAGAATTGATACTTGCAATAGGAAAAGATCGGAACCAATCACGCGCAATCCCCTCTAATGAATACCAAAAGAGATTAATCCTAACATCTTCATGCACAATTTGCAACCGATGAATGCAATCATGAAAGTCAAGCAAATGTTTAGCTGGAACTTCCCATTCTTCTCCTCGAAATCTGGGAATGCTACGTTCCCATTCGTCTCTACTAGGCACTGGATTACGGAAACCAACAATCTTTGAAAAATTGCAGAAAGCATTCCTCTTTGCTAAGATTTTGTTCATGTCATACCAATGGAGTCGACAATAGATTTCTGGGCAATGGAGTCGCCACTGAATCCGTCCTTCATGGAGTCGCTAGATAGATGATTACAACCAAGAAAATGTCCAAGCTTTGTCTATCATCAAAGCTGGATCTATGTCGTTCTCCCAGGGAAGCTGAGCTTCAATCTCCTCTCCCCGGCAACGGTGCCAAAATGTTATCACTCCAAGAAAATCTCCTAGGTTGTATCTCAGAGATGTCTGGTAAGTTACTATTTTCTCAATGATGGGTGGATAGGTGGATCAAAATTGAACGACTAACACAAGGTTACTCAATCAAAGCATGCATAGACATATTCAATGGACAAGGCTTTTAGCCCATTCTGTTCAGAGGTTTTGAATAAAGTATATGGACAGAAAGAACTTATAATCTCAACAGAAATATACATAAGATAGACATATGAATGGCCAATATTATAATCGAAGAAATACTTGTAAAGCTCACTTAATCAGTGAAATGAAAAGATGATAGTTCTCAGACACTAGATCATCTCAAGACATGAAATAAATCATCAAATACAAGTATAGAATAGACGAGAGGTAAATCTGAACATAACAGGCAAAAGAAGCTTATATTATGATATGCTATAAGAAGTACGAAAGTACAATCAGTGTGCTATCTCCAAAAATTCCCCCTCCTCCCCCCCTTGCGTCTGTTGAGAGTCACTGGCTTTATAACCTTTACAAAATGTTTGAAGATCCTAAAAACCTGGATCGAATATGATAAAGATAGCCAGTTAAAACATATTTCTAAAACGTAGGAAAGAATCATATTTGAAAGAGTAATCGCCATCCTACTAGTCCTCACATCTTCGATAGTTGTAACGAGCCTTCAGAAGTTGATGAATGGGGGTGAAGATGCCACCTTGGAAGAAACAGGTCATTCTTTTACCCAAAAATAAATGAGAAGCTTCTTCTTGCTGGCGCCTTTAAATATGGAACAAAAAATTGATTATGATGCTTTTAACGTTTATCCAGCCTTAGAAAAACATCCTGGTAGTGTTTAGATCAGCAAAAGTCAGATCTCGGGTAGAAGAAATAGCTTTTTGCATTATGTTGGAGCTATAAAGGCTGGATTTTAATTTTGTAAGCTGCTAAAAACTAGGCTTTTTGGTAGCTAATGAACAATCACCATGTTCGCCTACGCCACCGAGACCTTCTCATAAATTTGGGAATTTGCTTCTAGCAGCTGCATAATAAAGAGTTGTCAACATTTGATGTTTGAATCTCAGGTGACCTGCAATGCTTGATTTAAGAATCGATGTGCTAAGCAAGCCAGGAAAAATTAGAGATATTGACATAATTTAAGCAATTATACCACAACTACAGAGCATACAAAAGGAAATCCAAATACACAACTACTTTTATCTATGGCTGAAATTTTAATAGCAATGCAAGAAGGATCTTCTTGCTAGGGTATATGGGTATTCCCATCATTATCTTGATCAACTTCTTTGATCATTTCCTCAAGCTCAACAATACTAAATTCCTGGTAGATTTGCTGAAGCTCATCCAGAGTAATTTGCCTGCTTCCATCGTTGTCAAAATAAGGAAAAAGCAAAAAAAGAGATGCTCCTCACATTCCATCTTGTTGAAATGTAATGTAGTTGTAATGAACCTCCATAAGTCTTCAAATTTCTAACTCCATAAGATTAGCACCCACTCTGTAGTTCTTTGAAATCATCATCACAAATGTGCTTCAACATAATCATGTCCATTTCTTCTATCAATTGAAACTTATAGATCTGCAAAGACTATCCTTGAGCTTCATAGAAAATTATCTGTAGATCAAATGACAAGGTCGCTGGTATTTTATTGTCATCATTTCCTCATAATGTAACAGAGGCAAAGGGAAACCCGATTTTGTAGTTATCAATACCCTTCAAAATATGCGAATACTGAAACAACAACTCATGTATTTATAATACATGATTCTCCATATTTGCAAATGTATTATATGATAATCTAAATCATATAAACACTGCGAACTGAGAAAGCCATGGAAACAGGGCCATACTGGTACACGGATTTGGATAAATAATTCGATGATAGAAATGAAGTGGAACTCCAGTGTTTGCGCTTGATGAATGTATCGACATGTAACCGAGTTGAAGTTTGACTCATGGCCTGTGCCTGTGACTTGAGATTGTAGGTGAATCCGTGGCTTGGACCTGTGCGTTGTGTGGTATGACTCATAGCTAGAAAAATTTAAGGCTTGACTCGTGTCCTAGCTTTGACTTAGTTAATTTCGTGATTAACATGTAGGATGGTGTGACATATGGACATGACACGAGAGCTTGGTAGGTTGATAGCTGGATTCATGGAATGGCTTATGAGTTAACTCGTGGCTTGGGCTTGTGGTTCCCCCAAAATTTTGGTCAAATCTTCAAAACCCGAAAGGCCTTATTTAGCTTTAAAAAACTCCATATGCACATTTTGTAGACCTTGGCATCAATTTATACTTAGGACGATGACTATATTTGGGCTTAGAACTTTAGATTTAGTCTAGGATAAATCCATTTAAAAGCATGCTCCTCTTTTAATAAAAATCTCAAATAAAAGAAACTAGGAATATATCAAACTCCAGAATAGATTGTGCAGAGTTCAAAAGAGATTTCTAACCATTTATTCGTAGGTCAAGATGATGAAGCCAAAGGATTTTTGGGAAAAAGTAATCAATCGGAAACTTGATAAAAAATATGGAGGTTAAGACATTGGCTAATTGGATGAAGAAAATGATAAATCAGGTGAAGAGTGATGAAAACACTCATCTAAATACCAGTGCATTTTGATCGCTAACATGTCATAACACTGGTACCAACTGGATGTCCCCATTTTTATATGGCATATGGAAATGTAGGCTAAGTAGATTGAAGGTTGACTAGAGGTACCTTTGAGTTGGTTGAAAGTGTCTCTATCAAGTGTCTATGGGAAAAACCATAAATCTCATCTGTGGAACTAATGGGTGTGGTGGGATATCACATAGGAAATGATGATTAAGTCATCCCATACACATCTAGGGATAACAAGGATGAATTTGGGTCTCAATTCCTATATAAAGAGACTTTCTCTTTCATTTATTTCATTGGTTGTTGGTTTTTTGTTGGTCCATCTTGTGCTATTTGGAGACCTTCATTGAATACCAATGTAAAGAATAATAACCCCTTCTTTGTAGAGTGCAATCTTAAAGGAAAAGAGTGAGAGATATTTTATTTTCCTTTGTGAAATTGTGTTGGTCCTCCAACACATCAAATGGTTTGAGTAATTCTTTGGCGAGTGCATAGTTTCTTCAGTATTTTGACATTATTTTGTGCTTACCATACACATATAATATATCAAAAAAGTATTTTTTTGTTTTGTTTTAAAATTATATCTACTAACCCTAAAGAATAATGTTGGTTGGAATTCTTAGTTATTCTAGATCTACTTGTTATCCATTGATTATATCTACATAAAAAAATCTAGAAATTTAATCCTAGGGCTTATCATACAAATTCCATATTTTTTTTATCTTAAGTATCTTGGATTCAAAGATTAATATTAAGTGGAATTGGAATATCATGCAAAAATTAATATCTAGACTTTTGAATTGGAACTTTGTGCAAAAATTCCAATGCCTCTCAATGGTGATGGTGACAACATGGGCATGATGAGGATGAAGGTTATATTGATGGTAGCAATGGGCATGGTGTTGATGGTCACAACATGGGCATGAGAAGGATGGTGGTTACATTGATGGTGGAAATGGGCATGGTGTTGATGAATCATGATGGTTATGGTGCAATGAGAATGGGGATGGTGACTATGAACATGGGGATGGTGTTATGGTGAAAATGACCTAAATGTCCTATAAAGTGTAGAAAATTTCAAGCTACAACAAATAATTACATATCAAAATATCCTTTCCTATATTGGGATCCTATTTATAAATAGTACCATGTGCCTTCTCCTCTACCTTGAATCTTGAAGGTGTTCCTCCGAGGACATTAGTCATTCCTCTAAGATTTGATGAAACCTCCTAATGCAAGTGTTAAAATAAGGTATAAAAAGATTGCCATGCCTGATAAGTGGTTTTGCTTAACTGAGGGTTACATTTTTGTTATGGTCATGATAACGGAGTTCAACATTAATCCCATAAACGTAGAGCCTAGAGCCTAGCCTAGAAACCCCAGATCCTAGTCTAAAAACCCTAGTTTTGAATCCAAATAATTATACACTTATATGCAAAGTTTCTGCCATGTATATAGCAAGGGTGCATACAACTAAAAACAAATCAAGTGCAATCCATAACACAAAATACATAAACAAAGAGGCTAAATGGCCTAGACTCCAATGAGCATGATGGTGACAATGGTGATAATGAGCACAATGATGACTATGGTGATAATGGGTGTGAGGATATATATGGTGACAATGACAATGAGGCAAACTGCATTAGGTTGATGGTGGATGACAGATGATTGATGGGGGAGAGGATGGTGGCACCACAAGCAAGAGGATGACGATGTTTGATGGTGATTGTGGTAGTGGGAATGGTGTTGGTGATAATGATGTCATGATAGTGGAGTTCAACATTAAGCTAGTAACCTTAGAGATTGGAGCCTATCCTAGAAACACATGAGCCTAGTCTAAAAACCCTAGTTGGTAGCGTAAACCCTATTATGTAGCCTAATCCCTTGCCTAAATTATAATACATATAAAAAGTAAATCATTTTCATTGTACATATATATTCATGTGCATACATTTGAATCCAAATCATTATACACATATATGCATACTTTCTCATCTATATGGCAAGGGTGCATACAACTAGAAAAGCATTGTACCTAAGCTAGCACCAGAAAGCTTATTTTGAAACCTAATTATTTATTAGATGATTGAAATTTTGTTATGGCATGGTTGACAATTTTGTTGCAAATGATCATTGTTGATTCTAGGCCCATAACTAGTATTTATTGCAAATAATTCATTTGGTCGAGTTGTAAAGGGTGCATTGTGTATGTTCATCCCCTCAATGGTTTGAAATTGATTGTAGCATGAATTTTTTTATATGATGGATATGTACACTTGTGACAACCTTCTCAATGGATGGAAAACCTAATATTATCATAACATTAGTAAATCTTAGGCGAACATGTACACTCTACCATATTTCCAAATCCATGAGATAAAACCATAGTGGAACAAAACTCGAACAAACATATAAATTTTCAGGAAAATAGTGGAACATGGTTCCCAATGTACATACGATGGAAACTCGTGCCCTATACAAAATCCGACAACTCGTGTCATAGATCCAAAATACATGGCAACTCATTCCCTATACAAAATCCGAATACTCGCGTCGTAGATCCAAAATACATGGCAACCAGTGTCGTAGATAGAAAGTACATGGAAACTAGTGCCTAAAATGTTAAATTTTGAGCATTAATTCACAATACTCTAGGATCTTCACTGAGAGAATAACATATACAATATATCAATGCATGACAATCACAATAAGCATGAAAAGCATGAGAGATAAGAGACACAGAGTTTCTGTGGGGAAAAACCTAAGGTGAAAAACCCCACAACTTCCTCAAAGATAGAGAGAGCAATGGCTCAACCAAAATACACTGAGATAGTCTCCTAGTAGCAGATGATCCTCCTCCTCACTAGTGCACCACTTTCTGAGTGAGAGAGAGATGACTTTCCGAATGATCTAAATAGAGATCACCTGATCTCTATTTATACTAACCTGTTTTCCCAATGACCTTATGGGGCCGACTTGTCTAGCTAGGTACATCCACATTATAATTTATATATTTCAGGGTCGACCCCACACATGGTGGTCTAATAACCCATTGGCAAGTACACACACTTGCGACACTTGTCAATCCACATGACAACACTTCCTTATAGAGGAATAATACATCTCTAATAAGGGTAGAATAAATATATATGAAATACATAGATGAAATACATTCCAAAGTTACATATACATCAACACTCCCTCTTAACTAGGAAGGTATTTATCGACACAGATCTTCTAGACAAGTCTTCTTCTTGGGATCATCGTCATCGTCATCATCACTACTGCTGCTATCTCAACCAATATCTGACTCTACTCGTCATAGGAAGTTCTACAGAGCCAATCCTTTTTCATACTGGATGTAGGCCCACCACCTGCAGGTCTTCGTCATCACTGGACATACTGTGGAATCCTCAGGACTTATTACGTGTATCACAAAACCTCGAAAGAGCATCCCAGGCTGTTATGAGCACACGGCTCTACCTATAGGATCTCCCAGGGCCATATTATATGTGACCTCACCACAAAACCTCGCAAGAGCATCCCAGGAGGTTACGAGGACACAGCTCTACCTATAGGATCTCCCAGGGATAGATTATATGTGGTCACCACAAAACCTCGCAAGAGCATCCCAGGCTGTTACAAGCACACAACTCTACCTATAGGATCTCCCAGGGACAGATTATATGTGGTCATGGCAAAACCTCGCAAGAGCATCCCAGGACTTATTACGAGCACACAGCCCAACCTATCGGATCTCCCAGGGACAGATTATATGCCATAGGACAAAACCTTGAAAGAGCATCTGCCAGATATCCCAGGGCCAAATTATATGCCATAGAAAAAACCTCAAAAGACTATCTGCAGATCTCCCAGGGCCAAATTATATGTCCTCCCAGAGAAAAACCTCGAAAGAGCATTTGCCAGATATCCCAGGGCCAAATTATATTCCATAGGAAAAACCTCGAAATACTATCTGGAAGTCTCCCAGGGCCAAATTATATGCTCATCTGCACAACCTAATCCACGGCCATAGAGTATCAACCTGATACTCACCATACATCATCATGATGTACACATGATCATCCTATTCATCATCATTGCAACATCCTGCTACCTGTCATCTGGAGCAACATCCTGAAGCTCGTCATCCATGATCATCCTGATCATACAATGCATCTACTTGATGCATACCAAGTATCTACCTGATATATATCATCATACATGATCCACCTAATACAAATACAAATACATGATACATATCACCATACATGATCCACCTGATCATACAATGTATCCACCTGATAGATATACAGATACATGGTTCAATCATCCAACATGATGCTAATACAAAATACATACACATGATCCAACCGATCATATCCAGCATCCCACATGATGCGTACATACATATAAATGATCCAACTGATCATATCCAGCATCCAACATGATGCGTACATACATATATAAATGATCCAACTGATCATATCCAGCATCCAACATGATGCATACATACATACATAAAAATGATCCAACTGATCATACAAAGCAGAAACCAGAACATCATCCTGATGCTCATCATGCAACGCTTACATCCACAGCCATGTGAAGGATCCTCCTTCCAACATGCTTGGAATGGATTTAGCAAATGTGTCCATCACTTCTTCCTCGAAGTGTCATCAATCCGAAGAACACCAAGCCTCTTTCTGAAGTACTCGAACTTCACCCTGGCTAGTGGCTTCGTCAGCACATCTACAATCTGCTCATCCGTTGCAACATACAGGAGCTTCATGGCTCCTCTCTGCACCATATCCCTGATATAGTGATATTTGATCTCTATGTGTTTCGACCTGTCATGAAACACTGGGTTCTCAGACAGCTTCACACAAATCTGGTTATCACAGAAGATACCAGTAGCATCCAACGGGAGATCAAATAACTCAGACAGTAGCTTCCGTAGCCATACTGCCTCACAACTAGCTGAACAGGCTGCAACATACTCTGCCTCAGCTGTACTCAATGCTATGCAGGACTGCTTCCTGCTAAACCAAGAGATCACACCTGATCCCATACTGAAGCAGCACCCAGATGTGCTCTTCCTATCTGCAACACTGCAAGCCCAATCTAAATCAGCATAACCCTACAGGTTAAACTTTTTATTCGCTTCATACTTGATCCCATAATCCACTGTACCCTTCAGGTACGTCAGAACATGCTTTACAGCAACCAGGTGAACACTCCTTGGATCTGTAAGGAACTGACTCAATGTGTTCACCGCAAAGCAAATATTTGGTCTCGTGTTCGTCAGGTACATCAAGGACCCAATCATCTGACGATACATAGAGACATCAACTGGCTCAGATGAAGCATCACATAGAAGCTTCAGATTCGATGCCATAGGTGTGGCCATGGCCTTGCAATCCATCATCCCGAATCTCTTCAGGATATCTACTGTGTACTTCCCTTGACCAAGGAAGATCCCACCTGCACTCTGCCACACCTCCATACCTAGGAAATAATGCATCATTCCCAAATCTTTCATATAGAACTCGGTAGCAAGCTTCCTCTTAGTATCCGCAATCAATCTGTCATGTCCTGTTACAAATAAGTCATCCACATACAGGAGTAGAATCACAGGATTCCCTTCCTCAACCTTGTAATAAAGGTTGGAATCCGCTTTACTCTTGGTAAAGCCAAAACTAGATAGGAAACTGTCCATCCTACCATATCAAGCTCTGGGAGCTTGTTTCAAGCCATACAAGGCTTTCTACAATCTGCACACATGTGACTCCCTGTCAGGTCTTGGGACTGCATCCCAAACATCTTCTTCATGATCGACAGATCATGGCATTCCATTTCTTCATCCCAGATCCTAGGAACTTCAATATCTTCAATATCTTCAATAGATATCTTTGTTGCTGGAACAAATGTTGTAGTCCTTTTGTAGGTGAAGATATACGGTCTTTCCTACAAAGCAAGTTAAATTGCATGATTAGAAACATCTCATAATTTTCAGAACAAATTATTTACACATAAATAAATATGTCATGCAGTCATGCAGTTATCTTAGCCAATGCTTCAATACAACATTTATCCATGTTCCACAACTTTCTAGATGCATATCAGTCTCTACCAAAACATTGTTAAGAGTTTGCACTACTCCCAACATGTCAGCAAAGAGGTTTCATTCTAGATAAGTAGCACTGGAATGTTGTATAGTGCCATATGCCACTTACCCATCACATGCATATTAGTAGTATACTGTTCATTAATGCAATCATTCTAATATGCACAATACATCTCCTAAGTCTAGGAACATAAGCATAATATTATTTAAACAAACAAAATAGGCAAGAAATGATAATTGAAATACTTATCTTTGTTTGTTTGTTGGGTGGACTCCCTCTGAGTCTTTGCTTCTTGGCAGGAGCTGCTGAAGTAGCTTATTCTACACCTTTCTGTTATGGAATGTAGGAAGATGGTCAACTCCCTCTAAAAATATTCATCCTTGCAGGAGCTGTTGGAGTGTGCTCCCTCTTGATCTTTGCTTCCTGGATTACCTGTCCTTGAACTTATATTCATCCTTGCTGACATCAATCTTCTTGAATCCTGGAAAATATATTCTGTAAGCCTTCGAGCTTTCACTGTAACCCACAAAGATATCCTTCTTTCCTGAAGGATCTAGTTTAGTCCTCTTTTCCTTTGGGACATGAGTGTATACTGGACAACCAAATATTCTGAGATGGCTGACTTCAGGTTTCTTACCAGAAAAGACCTCTTCTAGTGTCTTGTTGTCCAATATCTTGTGGGGTGTTCTGTTATGCACATATACAGTTGTTCTAGCTACTGCTGCTCATAGATGCATACGTAGGTCTTGGTCATGCAGCATTGCCCTTGCTGCTTCCATGATTGTTCTGTTCTTCCTTTCTGCAACTCCATTCTATTGAGGATTATAAGGAGCAGTCAACTCCTTCTTAATCCCTGAATCACTACAAAGCTTCTTGAAGTCACCTGAGGTGAATTCTCCACCATTGTCGAATCTGAATGTTTTGATCTTCTTGTTAGTTTGATTCTCCATCAAGGTTTTGAATTCCTTGAATTTATCAAACACTTCATCTTTTTTCTTCAAGAAGTATACCCAAGTCTTCCTGGAGAATTCATAAATAAATGAGACATAGTAAACATACCTACTCAGAGAACTGGATGACATAGGACCACATACATCTGAGTGGATGATTTTCAGTATGTCTTTTGCCTTACTTTCACTGCTTGGGAAAGCCTTCTTAATGTTCTTACCTTTTGCACATCCTTTGCAAACACCTTCATGTTTGGTCTTGATTTCAGGAAGACCCTCTACATCCTTGCTTGCAATTGGAAGTGCCCTATAGTGCATATGAGCAAGTCTTCTATGCCAAAGCTCACTTGGCTCCATGGATTCATGCACCATGGCATGTTCAGGTTGTCCCTTCAATTTATACAATCCTCCC
The DNA here is from genome assembly GCA_027924585.1 of Larix kaempferi. NCBI lineage: Eukaryota > Viridiplantae > Streptophyta > Pinopsida > Pinales > Pinaceae > Larix > Larix kaempferi. The sequence continues at coordinate 15,152,594 of BSBM01000094.1, forward strand.
TCTTGCTCTCCAATCACTACTGCATCATCTATGGTCTTTCCCTTTGGCCACATTAGGACTTGGCCATCCACAAATGCAACCCTCATCCCTTTTGCATCCAATGCAGAGATGGAGAGTAAGTTCTTCTTGAGCCCAGGTACATAAAGGACTTCTTTCATCTTCAAAGATTTTCCAGAATCTAGGTTGTAGGAGGCTTCACCACTTCCTTTGATTGGGTATTGATAATCATCCCCAAGTTTCACCTTATGGGGTGATTCATGTTCAGATAGATTCACAAAAGATTCCTTAAACCCAGTCATGTGTTTGGAAGCCCCACTATCAATCAACCAATCATTACAACCATGGGAGATAGTACCTGTGAGAGAAGATATTAGAACATACTCTTCTTCACTTGATAAGTCATCATCACTTTTTTCCCTAGCCTTCTTCTTTGGAGGTTCATCATCTTCGGCAGCATGAGCATGGAACTTTCTTTTGCTGCCCTTCTTCTTCTTGCTGAAGTTGTTGTTATTATCCATTTTGTTCTTGGGACAATCTGAAGCGAAGTGACCCTTCTCATTGCATGTGAAGCATCTTAGATCCTTCTTATTCTTTTGATAGGATCTTTTGTAGTGAGAGTGCTCCTTCTTGGGCTTGCTTCTTTTGGTGTGAGTTGCGAGAGCTTGATCTTCACCTCCCATATTTTCCTCATGAGATACAAGTATAGCTTCTTCTTGAGAGCATTCCTCCCATAGTTTACTGAAAGAGATCAATTTCTTTCTTGCATAGATTCCTCGAATAAAGGAGTCCCATGACCTAGGTAGGCCATTCAGAGTGGTCATAACAACTTCACCATTGTCCACTACTTCATCCACAGCTTCAAGTTGCTCCTTGATATGAGAGACCTTGGAGAAGTAAGATTGAATGGTTTCTCCATTCAACATCTTGACCCCTTTCAATTGATTCCGCAGAGTCATCTTCCGATTTATGTTCTTTCCTTCAAATAGCTTGGTCAAAGAGTCAAACATCTCCTTGGGTGTCTTTAGAGAGGACACATGGGGAATGAGATGATCTTTGATAGATTCAGCAATGATTCTCTTTGCCTTGACCAAGTTCTTCTTATGCAATACTTTGGCCTCTTCATCCTCTGGGATAGGGATGTCTTCTTTTATATATGAGTCCAACTCATTCTCTTCCAGGATTAACCCAATCCTATACTTCCAAGCTCGGAAGTTATCAGCCCCTTCAAGCTTATCCTCAATCTTGGTGTGGTGAGACATCTTAAAGAGTACTTCAAATGGAAATAGAAAATATTTAGGTCTTACCACTTGAAATGTTGAAAACTGGATCTGGTCCCGGATTAGGGTTTGTCGAAAAAACCCTAAAAATTCAAAATGTGAATTTCAATTTTCTGAAAGGATAGAAAGATGTGCCTTGATGAGCTGATCAGCCTGGTGCATTCAGAATTTGAGATCAACAAAGTGTTACCCTTCAGATTTGTCTTTTTGTCCTCCCGGGTTCACTCGGGAGAGCCCTGAATTAGGGTTTGAGTTTCCCGGAGATCTACCCAGCCAAAAATCTCGATCCAAAGCTCTAAACTTCGATTTTTGCACGGAGCTCCCAGCTGTGCCTTCAGATTCCAGAAATTCCTATTTTTGTGGAAACCCTAATTTTTAGGGCCAAATCTGAAAATGCTCAGAATTGAATTCTGATTGGACAGATAGATGCGCCTTGATGAGTAGAGTCAATCTACTATACTTATTTTCCAAAATATGTGGAGAGAAACCCAATAAACAAGAAACTCAAGTTTCTGTCACTGCAAAATGTCTTCTTCTCAGGTTAGCTCTGATACCATGTTAAATTTTGAGCATTAATTCACAATACTCTAGGATCTTCACTGAGAGAATAACATATACAGTATATCAACACATGACAATCACAATAAGCATGACAAGCATCACAAGAATTAAAAGCATGAGAGACAAGAGACACAGAGTTTTCGTGGGGAAAAACCTAGGGTGAAAAACCCCAAAACTTACTCAGAGATAGAGAGAGCAATGGCTCAACCAAAGTACAACGAAAATACACTAAGATAGTCTCCTAGTAGCAGATGATCCTCCTCCTCACTAGTGCGCCACTTTCTGAGTGAGAGAGAGATGACTTTCCAAATTATCTAAATAGATCTCTATTTATACTAACATGTTTGCCCAGTGACCTTATGGGGCCGACTTGTCTAGCTAGGTACATCCACATTATAATATATATATTTCAGGGCCGACCCCACACATGGTGGTATAATAACCCATCGGCAAGTACACACACTTGTGACACTTGTCAATCCACATGACGACACTTCCTTATAGAGGAATAATAAATCTCTAATAAGGGTACAATAAATATATATGAAATACATAGATGAAATACATTCCGAAGTTACATATACATCAACATAAAAGTGCCACATCATGGCTAGTGTACATAACATGGTGTGTCAAGCATTGTGACCACCCCGGTTGCTCCCATTTGCATCTCCAAAATCGATCTTCCTCTTCTTGGAGCTATTGGTATCTCGGGTCTTCTTCCATCTAGGAGTAGACCATCTCTCCAGGATCTGAAATAAATGATATAAGATACCATCATTTTCAATCATTTGTAACATTTACTACATTTATAAAATGAATGTACAATTCAAATCTTAAATAGCTCACTGTTGATGCGAGTGGGAGATGTGAGGCAGGTGTCCTAGATCTGTTGAGCCTCTCAGCAATTCCACCCTACAACATTTACGACAATCATTTCATTGAAAAATAATAATTTCTTAAATTAATTTTGGTTAATGCATAAACCAAATTTCATAAATTAACTTGATTCTCACCATGAACACCTTCGACAATGGACATGGATGGGCTTCTGGGCTAGCAGGTGGAGAATTTGGCTGGACAACCTGCTTCAATGTATTCATGGGGGGGGAGGGCGCAGATGTAGATGCAACAACTATGGGTGCAACCACTGTAGATACATGGGAAAATACTGGAATAGTAGTTGCCACAATAGTGGCGGGAACTGGAGATTATATGGTGGAAGAGGACATGGTGGTATGGGGTGGAGGAGGACGCCATGGACGATGAACCCCTACCGGTTATATGATAGGGGGTATCGACCCAAAATGGATAGGGGGGATGTTGAGGTATGGTGAATGGGAGGGTGGTCCTGGATAGAGGGAGGAGGATGGATAGAAGGGAGGTTTTGGATGAAGGGGGAAAGTTGGATGGAAGGGGGGGCGTGGAAGAATGGGGGAGGATGGATAGATTGGGGGGCGTGGATGAATGGGGTAGGATGTATAGATGGGGGGGCATGGACGAATGGGGGGGGGAATGGATGAAGGGTGGAGGATGGACGGAGGGGGGAGTATGGACAGAGAGGGGAGGCTGGATGGAAGGGAGGGGGTAGACGGAGGGATGGGTATGGATGTAAGCGAGGGGGGCGACTCATGGGAGAGGGAAGAAACATGGGACTAAAGTGGCCTGCAACTATTGGCATCCCTTGCATACAAATTTGTAATATCATAGTTTAGTAAACAAAAATAAAATTAAACCATACTATGTCATAGCATTTCAAAATAAAAGCGTGATTTTAACTACACATTGTACCTGTGTATATGGTAATGTGCCAATCCTTGGTGGAGATGGCTGATCATTATAGTCCATGCATACCTGTGGACACCAAAATGCATGCATGTTATGAACATGTTAAACAAGTAATTATTTAGTCAATCAAAATATTAAAAAATATTGTATGAACTATCATCATGTATGTCATAAATATAAATACATAAAAATAGAAATACCATAAGTAATAACAATATTGTGTGAGGTACTGAAAATACCTCCATGTGAGGTGCCACAATTTCAGTTGCAGCTGCCATTGCTGCATCCAGGTTACGAGATCCTACATTCTCCCATGATGGTGTCTCAGATCTAAATAATTGTACATTGAAAGAATAGTTTAAGTCAAACAAAAATACTTTAAAATTACTTTACAAATTATCAAGTGATGATTGAAAATACATTAAAAAAAGTGCTAACCTGCTCCATATAATAGCCCTCGATCGGGACAGGGAAAGTGTTCCTATAATGGGGGTAATGATGTGGCATTGTCCCTATCGAAATAGAAGGCCCAACATGGATATCACCAGTCGCGGGTCTATCCTGAATCTGTTGTGAAGGCCCTGCACCTACGTCTCTATTAGGGTCAACCTATCTCTCCACTGTAGTCGTTGCTACAAAGGTGGTGTGTATAAGGATTACACGTGCAACACTCCTCATCGCTCCCTCGATCTGATCAATTTTGTGGGGAAACTTAGGTGGTTGGGGAGAGGGGTTGGGCTCGTGCCTAAGAGCTGGTGGTCCTCTCAGTGGGTTCCTCCTCGCAGCAGGTCGATCTTGGGAAGAGCCATGCCCAACACCTTGGAACTCGGTTTCGTCAAAATAGTTGACATGTAAACCAAGCAAAAACTCAGCCCACAGTTGCCGAAGGAAGTACTGTGGAACCTCCCTATTATTGCAGGGACGTTTATCGTAAACCATGAACCACCTATGCATCCAATTGTCCCTCCATGGTTGGAAATGACACCAATACATGTAAACATGTGGCTTTCTCCTGTCAGGTGGTTGTTGTGTTCTTGGATCGGTGAACATACTATATAATTGGGCCTTTGTAATATTCAATTCTTTTATTTCCTCCTTGGAAATTCCTATGGAATAATACTCCCGCATCCTAGCTCTATATTCAGTCATGTCGGTCAATTGGCGATGTGCATGGATGAGGGATTCAATTGAGCTTTCAATTGAGGTGGAAAGGGACACTCGAGATGGTTCCCATTGTGTTTCTTAGTTCTCGAGTGTGCACTCTCATTTCATTTACATAATGGTTCAATTCGTCTTGGTCAAAATTTTGTTGGGGGTTTTGATTTTCTTGGGCATTTGGATTTTGTTGAGGGTTTTCATTGGTTCCAAGATTTGTGTTTTCTTGGGTTCCACCGGACTCAATGTTAACATTTTTTTCATTCATTGTGTAGGTTTACACTCGGCAATTGAAAAATTCTCTATTATTTTACTAATTTGGGAATTATTAAAAATTTAATAAACAACAAAAAATGAATAAAATGACAAAAAACATGGATCTTACCTATCCAATGCACTTGATGATCACTTGGTGGATGGATTGAGAGATTTTTTTAGTGGAAATGGTGAAAATGGTGGTCTGTAGCACCGTGCACGCGATGGGTGAGTCACACTCGGCCGCAATGGCAAGAATTACAATGCCTTTGCCCTGTTTTTTTATTATCTTAGCAGGTGCGCTTGTGCGCCTTTGAGCGCGTACGGGCCAGAAACGCGCATGCACAGCAGCACGTACACGCCTTGGTTCGGTACCGAACCTAGTGGTGCATGCACACTTCCTTAGGTGCATGCGCGAGTTTGTTTTTTCCCCGCTAACGTGGCCCTGTTGCAACAATTTTGGAGATCAACTTTGTGCGCCTGCCCTTTTATAATTTTTTATAATTTTTACTTTTAATTTTAGTTTATATATTATTTATATCAAATGTCTCTAACCTATTCTTCTTTTACTAATATTATTATATAGTCTTAAAAGTCAAAATTCCTTATTTTGGAATTTATGGACCTATTTAGTTTTCATTATCGTTCTTTATTCAATTAATTAGTTTTATTTATACCTTGTTTTTTTTGGACTCTTTCTTATTTTCTCCATTCCTTCAACTTAATTTTTCAACGTCTATTTTTCTCATTCCATTATAAATTCTACGTCACTCCTTTTCACTTTGAGTAGCTTCTTCATGGTGATTCCGTGAAGATGGGTGGAGTGTCCACTTGAAACAAAGATCCAAAATTGAAGATGTCTTACCACTGTGAAAGCATCCATACTCAGATTGTTAAATATTTTAAATTTTGCATATATAACGTGGTATGCCAAATTAACAAATATTGTGACTTGGAAAAGCATGTAGTTAGTAATGAAAAGATGTTATATTGTTATGTTCTTTTAATTTTTGTTGGACAATGATTATTTACATCTCATAGGCATTAGGACTAAGGTTAAGGTACAAAGGAAGAAGGTCCCACCCAAGTAAGGGTGAGTGTAGTTCTGGTCCCAAGAAGTAGTTTACCAAGGATGCATACCAAGGAAGGGTGTATGTATGAGTTTCAGGCTATTCAAGAGGCATTTTCAAAGGTATTTTCCAGGGTGATTGACCATACATGTTTATCAATTGTTTTATACTTTATTAATTAAGTTGGAGATTTTGGTATATTTTATTCAACGGTCAATTGCAAAACATTTCCACTATTTTGGGCAATCCCATTTATTCTTTAATCTACTTTTATTAATCTTTTTTCATTTGTTTGTATTTTATTTTATTTTTTCATAGGCAATTTTAGGTTTGAATCTATGATGTCACAAGGAGTTCCTTAATAGTGCACTCTATCACCAATTGATCTACACCAAAGGGGTTGTTTATATTCACCCTTTTTATTACCATCTTTTTATCTAATTTCATGTGAATTTCATTCATTTTCTCTCTTTTCCTTCATTTTTTAATTCTCATACTCCCCAATTTTATATTGTTTTCTCCGATGTAAAATAATGTGCTTTTTTTTATCATTTTTATCATGAATTTACCAATTTTAATTTATTTCTTTCTTCTTATATTTAATCTCATTTTTTTTCTTTTAAGTCATATTAACCTCCATTCCATTTTATTTTTTTACCCTTTACTCTCTCCCTCTATTAAATTTTACCTCATCGTTTGAATCCCTCCCTCTTCCATTAATTACTTTTGACCAATTTCTAACCACTATGTAACTAATTCTATATATTCTACCACCACTCACTTTTCTCTAGCATTTTTTGGATTTTTACTTTAACTATCTAATAATGAATGGATCATCCACTAAAAAAAGTTGGTATAAAAACTCAAAACTTCTATACAATATAAATTCCAAAACTTCTACACAATGTTAATTCATTTTTTCTTTTCTTCTTGTATTTAATCTCATTATTTCTTTTTTAATCTTATTAACCTCCATTCCATTTTAATTTTATACCTTTGACTCCCCCATCCTCCATTGATTTTTATATGATTATTTGTCTCCCTCCCTCTTCCATTGATTTTTTTTCCAGAGAAAAAAAACTACTATTGATATTCATATTTGAATCAAATAGTACAAAACATATTCCTGGTCCAATCAGATGGATCCTTCAGAAAATGTTAAAGATGATAACTTCAAATTCTTCCATACATGGATTGTGTCTATCCCCTGTAGGATATATCAAAAAAGATACATACTCAACAGTTTTATCTAATCGCAGAGCTTATTTCATCCAAAACATATACCAAAATGTAAACCTTCCAGCAGTATCAAATACAAAGAGAAACATGTACATCATCATCAGCAGATCAGTCATAGAAATAAAAGGATCCACAATCCAGGATACTGCCCTCACACCAGTCTTCCCAGATCAAGTGTCCTTCACATCCGTCAAGAGCTTGCTTGGATAGCCTATCCGCCATAAAGTTATGTTCACGATAAATATGTTCAAAGATGATGTTCTATTGTTTATGTATTTCAAAAAGCGTCCTGGTGGCCCAATGCCTCAGATTTAAAACATTGAGCTTGAATTTACCTTCTGCCCATTTGATGGTGACCCGAGAGTCACCATAAACCTTTATGTTGCTCAATCCAAAGATGTTTGCAACCTTTAGAACACACCAAAGTGCAATTAATTCTGCCTTCATACTTGTTCCCTTTCCACAGTTGAGCTTGATGGTATAAAAATGCGATTCATTCAGATAAATAACTCCTCCAATAGCACAGATTCCTGCTTGTGAAGAACCATCAAAAAACAGAACAGGTCGGTCCACATTGAGATTAAAGATACTGACTCTGTCAGTTTTCAGCATCACCTCATCCACCTTGCAAGAATTATACATTTTTATTGCTGTCAAGCAACAATGGATATGATCAGGTGTTGTATTTCGAAATATGGCACAATTTCTGACATGCAAAATTGCCCAAGGGATGCAAACATCCAAAAAAAAGTGTTTTCTGCAATATCTGTACCAATGTAAAAAACACATATTGAAATCCCCAATTGCCCAGCATTGGGTAATTTTTAAATTTATAGAAATTACTTCCCAGACTTTGCGAGAGAAAGAACACTGAACAAAAAGATGTAATCGAGATTCAGCATCTTTTTTGCAGAGAACACAATAGCTCGGGCCTGTCCAACCTCGCTTGCATAGATTATCCCAAGTCTTTAACTTATCTTGAAGAATTAACCAGGAAAAGCATTTTAATTTAACAGGAATGTGCCACTGCCAAATTTTCAAATACCACCAGTCCGGCGGGTAGATATACTTTTGCTGAATAATTCTTTTGTATGCCGCTTTTGCCGTGACAGTGCCAGATTCTGTGTTGCCACTCCAAACCAGCTTGTCATTGGAGTTGAGTAAGCGGACACCAGCAGAGTTCAATGAATTTGTATAATTATCCCAAATTCGAGCAAGATACCCAGATAGTCCAATCTCCTGTGCCGATAACCACTTCGATCTTACAGCAACGCCATTGTTCTGTTGATGTATCATGTTTAAAGTGGACAGTCCTATAATTTGTAGATATTGTGGAATAATAGGAGGAAGGACATGCTCATGATCAAGCCCAATAATATGATCAACCCCAACCCTGATCTGTGATCCGGAACCAACTTGCCAATAAAGGTCACTTTTAATCCAATGGAAAACTTTCATGAAACCCCTCCAAATAGGAGAGAAATCCCAACTAGTTAATTTTGGATTCCGGAACCAGGTATTAACATCTGTCTTAATGTATTTAATATGAAGAATTTTAGACCAGAGGGAGTTTCCATGAATGCCACGCCAAAAACTTTTTAACCTGAGTGCTATATTAAACACCTCCAAATCTTTAATTCCCCAGCCGCCAAGTTTGTATGGTCTTGCAAGTGTATCAGCTGCAACCATAGGGATCTTACCACTGAATGCAGTCCCATTCCACAGGAAATTGAAAAAATATCTCTTAATGGATTTGATGATGGAAATTGGAACTTCCAACATAGAGAACCAGTACACAGGTATGCTGGAAAGCACTGACTGCACTAGAATAAGCTTACCTCCAATTGATAATAGCCTATAGGACCATTGTGCAATTCTATTCTCTATTTTTTTCAATAGCCATTGCCAATCCCTGATCAAATAATTGTTTGGTTTAAGTATATAACCCAGATATTTAATTCCCTGCTCAAGAGTAGAACAATTATATGGCATGACAGATCTGATGCCTCTTATCTGATCCTCTAAAAGAGAATGATGAAAGAAACTGGATTTGTCCGCATTGACAAGCATGCCGGTGGCATTGCTGAATGTAGAAATGATGTTCTTATACATCATCCATTCTTCCACGGAGTCAATACCCCCAACAAGAACATCATCTGCAAACATCAAATGTGTAAAAACACACTCTTTTGTGAATTTGATACCCTTGATCTGTCCATCTAACAATGCCTTGTTCACCAATCTGCTGAAGCCATCCATTATCAAAATGATCAGGAGAGGGGATAAAGGGAAACCTTGTCTTAATCCCCTGGAACAACTAAAAAATTCAGTTGCACTGCCATTCACCAAAACAGAAATATTCATAGTACTAATGCAAGCCATAATCCACTTTATGATTAAAGAGGGCACTCCAATCCTGATGAGGATCAATCTGATGAATGACCAATTAGCCCTGTCATAAGCTTTGACTAAGTCCATCTTTAGCAGCATAGCTTTCTTTTTGAGATTTTTGATGCTGTGAATCAATTCTTGTGTGATGCCTATTGCATCGTGAATCTGTCTGCCTTCTAAGAAGCCAAATTGCTCCTCAGAGATGTGAGCAGAGAGGACCTTCTTCATTCTGTCTGCAATAATTTTTGAAATCAGCTTGTATAATAAATTGCAGAGAGCAATAGGACGAAAGTCACCAAATGATGCAGGCTTATCTTTCTTTGGTATGAGTGTAACAAATGTGGAGTTGAGTCCTCCTGGGATGTAACCATTTGTCATGGAAAAATTAACCATCTCCAGTAATTCATCACCCATTAACTCAAAGAAATGAATATAGAGCTCCACTGGCCATCCATCCGGCCCAGGAGCTTTATCTTTTGCAAAATGTTTTAGAGTCTGTTCTATTTCGTCCTTTGTGACTTCTCTTTTTAAGTTGTCTGATTCTTGCTCATTAAAAAACCTAGGGTATAGAGATGCCACTTCTATCTGAACATTTTGGCAGATTTCCTCAGGTTCAGTGTATATAGCATTGAAAATTTTATAAGCTTCAGATTTAATGTTATCAATGCCTGAACACTGTATCCCATTGTCATCCTGAATTTCCCAAATATACTTAGCCCGCCACCTAGCAGATGCAAATGAGTGGAAGAACTTAGTATTTTTATCACCTAGAGAAATCCAGACTGCACGGCTCTTTAATCTCCAAGCTTTTTCTTCCTGCAAGATCAATTCTTCTTTTTTCAATTCCAGCTTCTTCAAAATCTCAAAAGCTTCCAGAGAAAGAGAATTGTCAATATTTGCAGCAATTGCATCCTGTAATTGAGATTCTAACTGAAGTAATTCAGCTTTGTCTGTCTGCTTCTTATCTCTGATCCACTCTATGACAACCTCTTTTAATTTTCTCAACTTGTAACAAAAATTCAGAACTGGGTTTGGTTCATAAACCTCACAACGAACCCAGAAATTTCTAACCATGTGACAGAATGAATTATCATCGAGCCACGTAGCATTGAATTTGAAGGGAGATAAATTAAAATGCTCAAATTGTTCCATCTGCAACACAATGGGCCAGTGGTCCGAGAATTTGACAGAGTGAACCCAAGACCTGTGCTTCGGAAAATATGCCAGTAGGGTCGACTTTACTAGAAATTTATCAAGTCGTTTGTGGACACCTTCTCCACCAAACCTACCATTTGACCACGTGGGGGAAAGTTTATGTGGCATAACATCAACAAGATTTTTCTCCAATAGTAAATTTAAGAAAAAATCCCCCAGATCATCCATCCTGGCTGTGATGCCCCAAATTTCAGATGCTTGATATGTGAAGTTTAAATCCCCTGCCAAGATTAAATCAGGAGAATCCATAAGCCCCGAATCTCTCAAATCTGTCCAGAAAGATTGTCTTTCTCTGTATGGTGCATAACAATTGAGCATGGAGATAGATTTCTGACAACTACATATAGAACCTTTTAAAAAGATGCCCCAAGGGGTAAAATAGGCATTCAAATCATAAAAATTTGGATTCCATGCAACAACAAGACCCCCGGAGTGTCTATTAGAGCTGATAGCAGAAACCTACTTTTGACTAATTTCTAACAACCATGTAACCAATTTAGATACATATTCTACCACCACACACTTTTTAAATTTTATGACTTTTTACTTGAATCCTTGATGATGGTGGAGAATCCAATAGAAAATTTGGTTTCAAAACTCAAAACTTTTACACTATGTAAATTCCTAAATTTCATCATAATTAATAATAAAAAATTAAATATATATAATTTTGAAAATATATCATTACACAAACTTTAGGAAATATGAGTAAGATTTTCACACACAATGCAAATTAAATTGTACATTCATTACTATTCAACAAGATCCACTATGTGGCAATGTCCCAGTTCTTCAAAAGCTAATGAAGCATTTGGTATCATCACAATCATGAAAGAATAAATAATATTATTCAATATAACTATGCTAAAAAATATTATTTACATTTCAAAATATAAATCAAAGTGTAACTTAGGAATAAGACTCATATTCCAAAACTTTCATTTTTCATATCCTACTCATGGGCCTAGCCTATACTTGATAGTCATGGCTATTTGCACTCTCCCTAAGGGGAACCCATGGTGCCTACACCTATGGCCACAATAGGCTACGATTTTTTCTATGCCAATATTTTTTTAAAATAAAACTAAATTCAAATTACAATAGACAACTATAAATTCCCCTCACTTCCTATTACATATAATATTTCTTGAGCTAGCAATGAAACTACTAAAACTCACGACTTTTTCAACTTCAACTTAGAAAGGAAATAAATATTCAAATATAAAGGTCAAATAATTTATTTCTCGAGAACATTTTAGTGGCCTAATTTTTCCTAACGTCACAAACATTGGAAATATGACATTGCATCATTGTAATGCTGACGTAGTGAAGGTATCATCAAGATTGCGACGATCATTAGAGACAAAAAGAGAATGCATGTGTAATTCTAAATATTTTTTGAAATTGTATGATGCTACAATGGATCTTTGTCATTAACGTCCAAATGTAGCATCGATCAAAATGGCATTTGCAACGATGAACATAAGTTGTATGTGAAAAGTGAAGTGACAACATTGTAACAGTAATGTCCTCTCCGCGTCTCACAATTAACATACCCTAACTTATTTGTGAAGGTGACAAGATCTATGATGATGGAAGACAAACAAGTTATGAAGGCATAATGTAGGTTTAGAGGGTTCTCCTAGTTTGACCTTTAGCTAGTAGGTGGCCACTAAACTCTACATTCCTCACTAGTAAGTGGTCTCTAGACTATAAACCTTACAAATATGTGAGATATCCTACCATGTAGTTACTTTCATAGGCACAAATTGGAGGAAAATAAAGTGTAGAAGGAAATCCCAACCAATAGAAAAGACACTACTCCTGTGAAGCACAATGGATAAGTCTCTCACTTGTAAATTCTCTATAGAGGTTAGCGGGATAGTGACAACCATTAATGAAAAGGTCTAGGTAGAAAGTGGGAAAAATCCCAATGTCCATACTAATGAATTTTTTTAATGAGGGATCATATATCCATGGCATTAAAGAGGATGGTATTATAATCATATTAAGCTTGTATAACTCTACTTGGAATTCAAGGGAATCATGGATTATGTGCTAGAAACTATTAGTTAACAAACCCAAGACATTACATGTTGAGGTCAAATGGAAGAAAGATTTGATAAGAAGTTCAAGTAGTTAGGAAATCAATATCACCATCCGATCACTACTATATGTGGTTGTAAGGCTAGGGATGATGGGGTAGAGGATGTTGAATTGACCAACAAGGAGGGCATGGACAAGGAAACAAATGTAGCTATGGAAGATACGAGTTTCACTGGCTAGAAGAGGTGTACAACTCCTAATTGCAAAGTCATTTCCATTCATTCAAGCTTAAATTATGCTATCATAGTAAGTAGGTTGGTGTACTCTCCTCCATCATTTTTTATTATTTATTATTTAACTATATATTTATTATATCATATAATAATTCTAAATAGGTATAAAACAAACATTTTTGAGCTCTAAATAAACATAAAACACACATTTTTAAGTTCATGAATATTATTCTAGGCACACCCAATATCATCACTATTATTTTTTTCATCTTATAGTTTTTCTAACTTAAATATAAATGACTATAAAAAGCAAAATAAAATAAAAAATTAATAACAAGATTGAAATTATATATATCACCTTTTTTAATCTTTAAATGTAGAAAAACATTGTTTGGCTCAACTCACATAAATGCAATTTACCTATGTAAATATAAAATAAAATGTTTTATTTTGTTTAGACTCGAAAAGACTTTTTATTTTGTTTATTTTTAAATATCAATAAATAAAATCCAAACATATGGAATGTTATGAATACTTTCCTCTTTGACAACTTTTATGGCAATCAAAGCAATGCCAATATGTAAATGGAAATACGTTGAATGAAAAAAATCAAATATTATAATTCAAACATAAAAAGTCTCATTCAAACTTTCTCGCTTTGGATAGTTTTTATGGGAACTAAGATAATGTGCATATGAAACTAAATACCCGTCCAAGTGAAAACAATTAAATATAGTCCAAACATATTGAAACATATTAAGTGTTATCGATACTTTCCTCCTTTTGATAGTTTATATTACAGCTAAAACAATGTTTATATTAAACTGAAAACATTTCCAAGTGACAATAATTAAACACTACAAATTCAAGAAAATAATTCAATTGCTATTAACTAATATAACATTATGAACCTTGGATGGGGTGTTAGGGCAAGGGAGGAGCCCACATGATGGCACCCCACATGCATCACATGAATCTTGAAATTGGTTACAGTGGATTAGTAATGAGTGGGGAAGTATGGGAAGGACAACTTAGTTATGGGAATGATGCGACTCCAAGTGTGGTAAGATAAGGAAAATCAACATATATTTATGTCACAATGGATGCCAATTGTGGGACGTAGAAGAGGAGGAAAGAAAAACTTCGTTAAACTTGGATCGAGTTGGGATTTAGATGTGCTTGCCAATTGGAAGTTGGTCACTTTGTGTGATTTAGAAGGTCGTGGTGACCTCGAGGGAATCTATGCTTTGTTTTTTTAGGGTGGTTAGGGTGGTTAGGGTGGTCTATGTCTACGTGGGAAGCTCGGTGGTTTGGGTGGTTGGACAACTCCCAAATTAGTCTACAAACACTAACCTTAAATCAAAGTATATGGCACAACAGGGTCGTGGGGGAAGAATTTGTTGGGAACATGGTGGTCGCGGCCCTTCGTGGGCTCATAGGGAAGCCTCAAAGGTGGAGAATTTGTATTACGAAGCCATTCTCCATAAAATTTGATCACAGATTTCTATGGTGGAAGAGTGCGTGAAAGAGGAATAGGAGGTAATGGACCCAAAGTTGATCGTGGAGGAAATGCAACCTTGTGTAAAGGATGTTGGTTGTACGAGGATGCGAGATACGAAGTACTTCAAGACCCTGCCACTTTACTAGACTACCAAATCCCTTATCAACAAGGTTCTCATTGACATCGAAGATGAAAGGAATGAACTACTATTGCAAATGGATGAGATGAACTAGAAGTTGAATTACTTGATTTAAGTAATTACAAACAAGGATATCATTCCTAAAGTCAAACCTCCTACTTGTGAAGTGCCCTTTGTTAACATATGATGAGGAACATGCTTGATGGTTATGGTTGTTGTTACAATCATTTTCCTTGTTATCTTAGTTCTGTTATTGTGTCTATAGAACTTACTAATAAATTGGACAACACTTTTAAGGCTTTTTATGATAGCATGGCCAAACTATTTTTTTAACTTATGGTCAAGTTTCCCTTGGGGCCGATCAATTTTGACTTAAATCTTTGTTTGTTAAGTAATATAAATTTTAGCGTTTTAACCAAGAAGACCAAAACGTGGCACTTTATTTTGAAAATCATAATCTCTTCCAAACTAGATGCAAAAATCATCAGTTGAGTTTACATTTGGAAAAACTAAAAAAAAACATAAATTGGCTAGCATAGTAAACTAGTAAACTTTGCACTAAAAAAGTAGGCTAGGAACTCATAGTAGGCTAGCTTGTCGTTTAAAGAGATTTTCTACTTCCTAAAGGCTGGATATTTGTCCACACAAATTGCATAGGATTTTGGCTCATTAAGAACATATGATCCTAGCCCTCACCCAAAACGAATGAAGAAGCACCTTGCCTTTGCTTTTCCTCACTTTCTACTTCGATATCCTTCGGTAGATGATAATGACAGAGCTCACTCCTTTAATTGGATGTCCCATTAAAATGCTCACCTCATTGGCTAATAAATAATTAGATTTGTAGACAGAGTGATGCTGACAGAAAACACACCTCAAACTCAATGGTTATCGGGTACAATAAAATGGGAAATAAAAATGTACGGAATTCATTTTGATATTTTACCTTGATGACATTTTATAGATTAATTTTGGTGCTTAATGGTTATCTAATTTTTATTTTTTTTTGAGCTAAAAAATCACTTTCTTGTTATTCTGAAGGAATCAAGGAAAGCTTGAAATACAATCATTATCATGGAGCTCAACAAGAGCATCATGTCACTTACAAGAATTGAACCTGGGTGGGGAGGAAAACAACATTTCCTCCCAACCACCCAAGTTACAACCAATGGTTATCTAGTTGATCGACTCTTTATTGCACAGAACTCCAATAAAATTGGAAAATAAATAGAGTCCAAAATTCGTATGGATTTGAAATTTCATAGATTTCTTTTGGTAAGTGGATTAGTTTTTGAAACGCGGTAGTGGTGAGTGGTCTAAATGACCTTAAATAACCTTTTATAAAATATAGCATAACAGATAGTCATACACATCTAAATATCTAAATATGGAGTGAGAATCATTAGATTTGAAACTGCAGTTCATTTTTCGTAGATAGGAGTTGAAGACTAACTACATATAAGATACTCATAGCGTGTGCATGGGTGTGGTTCGTGTGTAGAGTGTCTGCCACGATCCCGTGGATTTTTGGTTTGATTAATGTTGTAAAGGAAAATACAATAGCGAGTGGAAAGGAGAATAGAAGTGGTCGTGCGCACGAAATATGCCCTTGGATTTCACATTAAATTATAGGAGGGATGTGGACCAAAAGTACAAAAGGATCAACCAACTCTCCTCACTGGTAGAAAAGCTACTTACTGATAGCTGCATAGGGACAAATCATGGCTTGTTACCAATACTGCAAGCTTCAATTACATACAAAAAAATTATAGATTACCTGACCAAGTGATAATTACCAGCGTAGATCCATCTTAAACTCGGATCTATCAAGTACCAAGAGGGATCCAATTTCTTGAGGTGTAGTTTTTTATTATCTTAAACTCAAGAAATTTGATTCCTCTCTTGCTTGATAGATCCAAGTTGTGTAGTTTTTATTATCTTAAACTCAAGTAAATTTGATTCCTCTCTTTCTTGATAGATCCAGGTTTAAGTTTTAATTTTCTATTTTGGGCATGGATTTTTTCAATTACTTTTCATAATTTTTATTTTATGAGCCACCTTGGACTTTTTAAATTACTTTTAGTATTTATTTTATTTTCTGAGCCGACATGATTTTTTTTTAATTATGGTAACATTACATTACGTTACAACATCTCCCTCATATTGGGCTGTAGAGCGGTGTTTATATCTTAGAATTTGGGGTGGACTAGCATCTATGATTTCCTTAAATTTGAAAAGGAAGAGACAAGTGTATTGTCCAAATTAATCTTATGGCAATAGTTCCAAATTCGAAATAAAAAATTAAGAAAAAAAAATAATATAAAAATAATTGGTAACTAATGCATGGATAACATGTAGCTAATGCATGTATAACTCTTAGTTGATGCATGGATAAGGGGCAATTCGTGGCAGACAACCAGCTTAACTAGAAGAAGACGAGAACAAGCAAGAGATAACTTATTTGTGGCATTTAACTTGTGGCCTATCGGTGTTCACCAACCACAAGCTAAGTGGTTGTGCTAGTATTAATATGATAAGTATATTTCCATGTATATTGGGCCAAAATGAACAAAAAATTGCAATACATTCAAGATTCACTGATGATTTAGAAAGCTCACCCTTGGAGAACTCCTTTTCAAACCTCCAAAAGTCCCTAGCTGAAATGTTCTTGGTGCTACGTATTCCAGGATGAGCTACAAGGTCTGGAGATGCTGCAACTGCTTCCAGATTCTTCTCCTCATTGACTACTCGAGACCCAAATAGAGTGCCAAGGCTTTCTTTTAGAAAAAATATGATTCCAAATAGTCTACATAATGTTTTTAAAAAATCCAAGGCATCAAGTACTTATAAATATTTGCATTATATTGATTATGCAAAAAAAGTAGAATACATTCATTGCGATGGGAAGCAATATTATTGTGTCGATGAAGTTCTTGAACACCTTTAATGGAACAAGATCCCATGACCTCTATGTGCTCCATCTACTTGCATCCCTGCACAAACAACAAAACAAGTCACATAAAATAATATCCCTAACAACATAACAAAATCAATAAATCTCAACAACAAATCAACGAGCAAGGCATTTTCAAGTGACAAGAGCTAGAGTAACCTGAAAATAAACAAAATTCCCCTCCACATCTTGCATTCATTCCCATCCACATATTGCATTCTAGGAACCTCCATTAAGCATGCCTTTATAGAGAATTCATGTACAACTCAAGTCAAACTCTGGCATCCCACCATTGCTACAAAGGTCTGTTTAGTAACTTGAAAACTACTCTTAGCAAACAACATTTTCCTTACTCATCAACATTTCTCTATGCGCTCCATCAGCCTTCATCCCGTGACACAAACAACAAAACAAGTCATAGAAAATAATAACCCTAGCAATACAAAAAAAGCAAGAAAAACCATTAACAAATCGAGGAGCATGGCATTTTGAATTAACAAGAGCTAGAGTAACATGAAAAGGAACCACCATTAAAGATGTATTTATAGAAAATGCATGTAAGAATCAAAACAAACTTTGGCATCCCGCCATTGTAACAAAGCTCTTCCTAGTAACCTCAAAACCACTCTGAGAAAACAATGGTTTCCTTACCAACATTCAGGTTTAAAACTCCAGTACTTAAGTCTAGGAAGTGCATGCAACAAGACACAAAAGGAAGCTAAAAAATCATAAGCAAAAATATGCCTTCATTATAAAAAAAACTAGTTCGGGTTCATGTAAGAACCTATCCAAGCCAGCATATGTACCAATTGGAGCCTAATACCTAGTGTTAGGATTTGTTTGCACCACTCATGTGCAAAGAAGATCAATAGATGTTGAAGGTAGACCAAGAGTCACCCGGGAGTCCAAGAGTCCACTTGGGAATCTAAAACCCAAGGGACAATTCTCTTGTATATATGTACAATTGTTAATGAGAATTAAGTGTGCTTTGATGCCTATTTCCTATGTCTTCATGAATTGTTTGTCTGTGTGGCACCTTACAATGGTATCAGAGCTATACATAGCTCTGCAGCCTGTGCTATTTTTCTTTGCTTTCCAACCTTCCCTTCACCAGTCTTCCCTATTCTCATCCATTTTGCTCTATGTCAAAATGCCTGAATTTTCTGCTCTCTGCAAAGCACTGAAACCCTAAGCGTTTTTCCTCTTCCCACTTCATGACATATTCTTTTCCTTAGATGTTTATCTTTAGACTTGTGACCTTCCTTCACTGCAACTTGACCTCTGCACATTCTATTTTTCTTTCTCTACATCTTTCTGCAGCTTCCATTCATAATTTATGCCTACAATCTAGAAACTTTAACTTAACGTAGAAACTTTAACTTTAATGTCTCTCTTCCATTGCTCCAGACTGTTCAACATGCATCATGTGGAAACCATTTCTTGTATGTAGACTATCCATGAATGCATTAGTTATTCTTGAATTCGAAGTTGATGTTACAACTGCAATCCAAGCTATGACTACCATAGGAGAGGCTATGGTGTAGTTATTGTCAAAGTTACTCAAGGAGCTTCAGTGATAGAAGTGCTCAAAGTTATGATTGGAATGGTAGTCGAAGTCGCTCTAGAATCCCATATGTATATTCACAATCGTGATCTAGATCAATGTCAATAGGTGCATTTTCTTACAAAAATCAATATCTCGAAACATGAGTCATAGCTTAAGCACACACCATACTTAAAGATGAAGTATTAACACATCTCCCTCACCCTCACCTGCGTGAGACTCGTCACTATGACTGCGTTGAGTGTGTTGAATTCTGAGCTCTCTTCTCTTTTGGTGAGCTTTGATTCCCACTCTTTTGCATGGAGAAAATAGACAAACCCTAGTGCATACTCTTCTCCAAGACTGTTGCTATAGTAATGTAGAGCCTGTGTACGATGGTGAAGATCTCGTGGTAAATAAATGATGAATATTGCATGGAATATCTCAGTGGTAATAGTGGTAAATGATTATTATTTGCAATAACATATATTCCTTTTAAGTTGTTGAGCTTTGTCTGGAAGGACCTGTGCGATATGCATACTGAGCAAGGTGGGTTTATGGACATTTTTTATCACTTTCAAGTGAGTTTTTCCTGCATGGATTGACTACTGTCTGCGTGGAGTAGTGTATGCAATGATTATTGGTGTATAATATATGGATGAGCTCTCTCCAGGGTGCATTGAACCTTGAATATGCTCTTGTGAATGTGTGTATCATTCCTTAAATATGTAGAGCTATAATATTTCATATTGCCTGCATAGAGTTCATGTATCGTGATCACTGTTGTTTGAAGACCTTGGAGCTGAGAGCATTCAAGTCTGAGTTGTGCGTTGAACTCTATTATGCATTGGAGTTGCATTAAAAATTGGTTGACTGTTTCTCTCGTTTTTTGAAGAGCCTATTGGTGAAGCTAGGTGAATGTGGTATGTTGTGAACATTTTCCTGTCCAATATCATTGCTGTAATTGATGCATAGTATGCATTGGAGTCCTTTGTTGCATAATACACACTGAAGCGGTTTCTAGCATATATTAATTCATTGAGATCATATCAAAGGAAACCTAGCCAATTGGCGTAGAGTTTGGTGGATACTTGATCCGGGTCGTGCCCAGGAATCACGAGGGGGACAATAGTTCGAATGAATGAGTCGACTCTATTATGGCGGAAGCTATAAGAATAAGTAGAATGAGCAAAGAAGGATTACACTACACAGATAAAAAAATACGCACAGACCGTAATATGCAGGAATGCGAATTGTTCTTCTACTACTTTCAACAGATAGAATGATAAGATCCTAAGATCATCAGATGTATGTTACAATATTATATATGCTTATATGGAATTATGGGATGCTTGGGTGCCTTCCCGTTACATTCAGTTACAAAGAAGAAGTTAAAATGGTTCAACAGTTCAACCGTTACAGTCGACTGGAAAATAGAGACAGTCTGTCGAATTTCGATAGTCATTGGTCTCATGTCGGCGATGTATGTCAATGTCATGAAATTGTGAGGTTGCTGAACATGTCGAAGGTGCGGAGTGTGTCGCAGTATGTTGAAGTCGAGACTCGTCGAAGTTGTGTTGACGTCGAAACCTGTCGGAGTGGGAATTTAGCATTCGACACAAATTCCAACAACGATGCGTATCTATTGGGTGTGTGAGCTATCTCAAAGAAAACACCTAATGTTTAATTATCGACCGAGGTTGGTAATCTTAGAGTTCAGGCAAAGTATATGCTAAGGTAGAATGGAACCTAAGTTTTTTCGGCTTGCCAGACCTTAAAAAGATTTAATAAAGAAAAGATCGAAAGATCTTTCAAAATGAAAAACCGAGTCAAACTTCAGAAAAATAGTAAAAGGAACTAAATCAGATTTAATTAAACAAATGAACTGGAATAGTATCAATTCATACTATTCTATCTTGTACTTAAATAATAGAAACTGATTGAAAAGCAAACTGCTGAATATAAAAATGGAAACTATACAATTTCAGATTCTAGTTAAGAATTAGGAAACAACTGTAAACAAATTAAAGACTATTAAATAACTTCAACAATTAATTCAAGAGAAACATCTATTCCCATGTAACAGGAACTAGAGTGAGTGTATCATAATGGCTCTCAAATGAAATAGCAAAACAGAACGGAAGTAAATCTAATTTTACTTCAACAAAAAGATGTAAACTACAAAAAGACAAGTTATAGTTAACTTTAAACATTCTGATCTATCTACTATCCATGAGCAGAAATATAAAACTAATGAAAACTAGAAGCAAGTAGAAAACTTGATAAAGATATTAATTTCTGAACCCAAATCCTATTCCATAAACATCTTCATTATTTATTCAGGTAAGAAACTGATCCTAATCTAAATGAAGAAAACTATCAAAACTATAATGCTTGAAAAATGAAATTATTAACTCTATTCTAACTACGTCTCAAGAGCATGTAATAAATTAGACTAGGAATGAGATCAATAAATTTTGAAACAACATGCTAGCAAGATAAAATATGAAAGACATAATTGGAAAGACAGTTAAAGCAAACTAAGAAAAATAACAAGAATTGAATTAAATCTTTATGAAATGTAAAACAAAGGCCTAATTATGGTTGAAAAGACTAATTAAGAGCAAGAAAGATTACAGTAAAGAAAACTAAGAAATTGGATTCAAACTAGCATAAAACAATGCAGAAAGAGTAAAAATCCAAATGACGTTCCGAATGCCAGTCCGAACGACAGTCTGAATGATAGTCCAAATGGAGGAAAAACGAATTAAACTAAGGAAAAGGAGAGTTTTGATCATCTTGACGTCAGCTGGTGAATGTAGATGAACCTACAATGCAAAGAAATTAGTAAGAAGACTTGTTCAGAAGCTAAGATAATAGAAAGCAACCTATTCTAATCATGGTTGAAGATCTAAACTATTCCTATTGAATGCTAAAGCAAGAGTGAGATGAGAGAAGAAAATTATCCTACAACTACAGAGAAGAAGCTAACTAAACTAATTCTAACTATTAACAGAGCCTAAAACAAAGGCTAACTAAGTTCTATTTAATTATGAGAAACAAACTAGCTAATTATAAAAGATTGGAATTAAACTATCAAAACTATGCTGTTGGTTGACCATTTACTAATCCTGTAAACACAAGTTATGTTAGCAGCATAATACAAATTACAAAAAAGAAATATCATGTACAGAAAACGAATTAATGACAAATACACGAAAATAAACTAACTAATTGCAGAAAAGGAAATACAGAAAACAAAGACAAAACCTCTGGTTGATGAGGGGGCCCTTCCCAGCAATCAGAGATGGAAAATGAAATTGGTTTAGCTACTCAGAATATCAACAAACTGGAACTTCTATTAATCTTAAGAAAATTATAGACTGTCAGCTATTTGCTTGCAAATCTATGAACTATCTACGGTCTTCTCCAACTATAATCTAACTAGACTAACTCTGTTTCTATCTACAAGCGTCTATTTATATATTTTACAAATGGATGAGAGGGTTGATAGAGTCGACCTCTTTAATAAAAGAGATGTTTAATGCATAACTGGCTTCTTTGAATGGTGCGTGACAGCGTAGGGAGTATACACCAGGCTGAACAAAGTTGATTCCTTCACGAGGTAGCTACAACGTTGGTTTTCCTTGGACGTGGGCAGAGAGGTAACATGCTGGCAAGCTGAGCAAACAAAGGAGAGGATACTGGAGCACTGTTGTGCCAAGATGTTGTGCTGGTAGGCTAAACGTGTGCGACCTAGACTCCTTCCAAAACAATGGTGTGAACATGTAGCGTGATTCCAGGCTGAATGCGAGACTGAACGGCGAGCTGGAGTGTTGGCGTGGATGTGGGATGCGCTGTCGAGCTTGGTGAGCCTGAGGACAGATCTTCTAGAGAAATAGCTCATTAACCATGCCCATTGCATGGCAAACAGAACCCACATGCCCTCTTATGCATTTAACAGTCTGGGATATGCCAACCATGGATTTCGGGGGCTGAACGTGAGGCTAAACGATGAGCTAAACGCGGTTGAACTTAGCATCATAAGCACGCGGTCTGAATGAAGGGTCATTTGGAAAACGCATCCTATTAATAATACTTTAAATAACATGCATGACTGGAAATGTCACTTTAATCATTAATAAATCATAATATAACAAGATTTGACCAAAATTTATATGATAAACGAATACATTAATACGTAGTCTGTTTGATGAGCTGAATGGCTAAAAGAATAACTTATTAGATCAAAAATAGTAAAATTAATGCCATTCAGAATAGATTTGATGATAAACAATAGTGACAAAATAGACACCAACAGGATCAAACCTCCTTCCTTAAGAAACAATGGTCCCCATTGTTTGCTCGTGAAGGTGAGGAAACTTGTCGGTTATTTCAGTAACAGATTACCACTTTCCTTGAGAGGGGATCTGGCCAGCTTTGGAAACCTGAAACAAGGGAATTGTGTTCATCCTTGTAAGGTGTACTCGTCGTCCCACAATGGTGTCGCAAGGGAGAGGCTCCTGAACATCTGGATGGATGTCTTCAAGTTCTGCTGTCAGTAAGTCGTTCTGTTCCAACAGAGGTGCATGATATGGTTGAAGTAGATCCACATTGAATACTGGATGCAGACCCAAGCATGCAGGAATGTCGAGATGGAAAGCATTCTTTTCAATCTATCGAAGAATACTCTACGGACCATATCGCAAAGGCTTGAGCTTCTTGAATGTAATAATGAAGCGCTCCTTCTTGATATGTAACCAGACCTTATCCCCAATTTGGAATGAATGAGGAGTACGATGCTTGTCATGTTGGGCCTTAGCTTTCTCGCTTTCTCTTTGCAACATTTCTTGTGCTTGCTTCTGGATGTCACATATCTAATCTTTGAAATTGACTTCTTTGTCAACTTCTCGCTGGCTGTAGTCGGTGCCGCTCAGCTGTGTCAAGGAGCTGATCAAGTCGATAGGCACTAAGGGATGAAATCCGTAACAAATCTCAAATGGAATCTTTCTTGTAGAGTTGTGGTGAGCTCGATTGTAGATCTCCTGAATGTATGGAAGACTTTCATCCCATGTGCGTCGATGCTTGTGGTTGTACATGCGAAGCAGTTGTACTACAAGGTGATTCACAACTTCCATCTATCCGTTGGTCTGAGGATGGAAAGTTGTCGACAATGAGAGTCATGTGTTTAGCAATTGCCAGAGGGTCTTCCAAAAGATGCCGACGAATCTGGCATCTCAGTCGAAAATAATGGTCGTTGGTAAACCAAAGTGTTTCCAAACATGTGTAAAGAACAATTGAGTGATCTGCTGCGCTGTCATGGTTTTCTTACATGGTATGAGAATTCCCATCTTGGAAAATCGTTCGACTACTACTAATATCGCGTCATGCTGATGTCTGGTAGTAGGATAACTCGTCAAGTAGTCCATAGAAATAGATTCCCATGGTCGACTAGGAACTGGCAGAGGTGTGTACAATCCTTGTCATCGATTAGGCGGCTTAGCAATGGCACAAACCACGCATGATCGAATGTACATGTTGATGCTGGATTTAAGTGTAGGAAAAAAGAAATACTTCTACAGAATAACAAGTGTCTTTTCTACTCCAAAGTGTCCTGCAGTATTGACGTAGTGTGCGTCCCAAATGAGATGTTGTCTATGCTCACCGGTCAGTACACAAAGCTGTCCAAGCTTGTATGGCAAGGTGTCTTTCAGGAAGTAGTCGGAGGTCGACGGCTTGTTATTTTGTGACTATTTGTAGAATGCTGAGAAGTCATTGTCGTCCTCATACAATTGTAGCCAAGTGGTCGTGTCATATCCCGGCATACTCATCACTGTCAAAAGGAGAGTAATGGGTGGTTGACTGAGGAAATCAGCGACGACATTAGATTTACCTTTCTGATAGTTAAACACCAAGTAGAATTGTTGTATGTAATTAATCCACTTGATTTGTTGGTTTGTCTGCAACATTGATTGTGTCGGAGCGAACTATAGAGGCTTGTGATAAGTGATAATGATCGTTTCCTTGCCAAGGATGTAATGCCTCCATTGCTTGAGAGCTTGCACAATGGAGTATAGTTCTTTTTCGTACTTCGAGTATCTTCTAACTGTGTTGTTAAAATTCTTGGAATGAAAAGTGAGTGGGTGACTAGACAGAGTGATCACTGCACCCAAGGCATAGTCCAATGCATCCGTCTCAATCTCAAATGCGTACGTCTCAATCTCAAAGGGCTGATGCAAATCACGTAACACAAGTATTGGTGCAATGCATACCTTGTTCTGGAGTTGTTCAAAAGGTACCTGATGTGTTGGTGTCCACTAGAAGACAGTTTTTCCATTTCTCTTCGTCAACTGATTCAAGGGCCAGGCTATGTGACTGAAGCTGAGTATGAATCGTCGATAGAAATTCGCCAAACCAAGAAAAATCCTTAGTTCTTGAATGCTTCTAGGAATGGGACAATATTTGAGGATCTATATTTTGTCTGGATCAACGTGAATGCCTGCAGATTCAATTACATACCCCAAATATTTGACGTTGGTCATCGCAAAAGAGCACTTGTCTATGTTCAGATAGAGCTGATGTTGTTGGAGAGTGTCGAGGACTTGTAGAATATGTCCAACAGGTTCTTCCCATGATCGACTTAAAATCAGTATATCATCAAGATAGACAATAACCCATTTGCCGATGAAAGTTTGAATAAGGTTATCCATATGTCATATGAAGGTCGCAGGTGCATTGGTTAAGTCGAAAGGAATGACTAACCATTCAAACAATCCTTCCTTGGTCTTGAAAGAAGTTTCCCACACATCTGAGGGCTCGATTGGAATTTTATGGTATCTCAACTTGAGGTCGAGCTTAGTAAACAATTTAGCACCCTTCAGACATTCGATGAGCTCGTCTATCCGCGGTAGAGGGTAGCGATTCTTTATCGAAATTTTGTTGAGAGATATGTAGTCCATGCACATGCGCCAAGTCTCGTCTTTCTTCATAACTAAGATGAATGTAATTCCACAAAAAGAGGACTTGGGTCGGATATGACCTTTGTCGATTAATTCTTGGATATCTCTACGAATCTCTTCATTTTAGAGAATGGATCTTCTGTAAACATATGCGTTAGGAAAAGAAGAACCAAGAACAAGTTCAATGGAGTGTTTTACCTGACAATGTTGAGGCACTTCGTCAGGAGTTTGAAAGAGTTTCTGGTACTCATCGACAATATGATGAACTTGTTGCTCCTATCAATAGCAACATTGGTCGATGACGTGACTCGTTGCTGCAGTCTGCTTAGAATGTTGCGGCTTGATCATGATTAATGGGAACTTCTAAGCATGATTCATGAACTTCTTTGTTTGTTAGGAAGATATCAGTGCAACCGTTGGTGTAGGTTGAATTTCTGGTATGCTGAACCATCGATTTCGGATTTTGACAATCACCTTCTCAGGCTGTGACCGATAACTTCCATGTCTATCCCATTGGTAAGGTTTCCCAAACATGGAATCAGCTATGGAGAGTGGTGCCACCTCGCAGAGTACTTCATATTCAAAAGGTTTTATGAAGTAGGTGAGTTTGCATTGTCGAGTCATCCATATTTCTTGTCCATCCTTCATCCAACTGATGTTGTAAGGCTGAGGATGCAGAGTGGTAACAAGACTTAGTTTCTTCACGAGATCTTCTGAAACAAAGTGTAATACCCCATTTTTCCCTTGATGTTATTTGGCTTCAATGTAAATACTGTGTATATGTAGTGTGTGTATTTTCCCTAGTGTGGAGCTCAAGGTCAAGGCCCCACTAGTGGATGTTTAAGTTATCTCTTAGGCAAGTATTTGGACAGTTTGATTATTCATGGGTTGTTAAACCATGAAGAAATCTAAATGATGTAATTATTATTGAATGAATAAAATAACCAAGAAGATGGATAACAAAGCAACTAATGAGAAGGGGCCACGTGTATCCACTAAGGAGAGGTGAGGGGGTTATGGAATTGGTTTCTCATGTTTCCACATGTTTAACTATGAACTCGTTTGAAATCCTTGATGACCTTAATGCGGTCGCATAGGGTGGTTGAGAACCCGGTTACTAAAGTTGATAGAGTATGGAGCATGCCTACGATTTCGTATGGCAGGGCATGGGTCTGATTGCTTACCCTGGAAGACACTCAATGCCTAAACTGGTAGAGACTGTTTGACTACCCATGGGTGGTAGGAAATAACAACCACATTCATTTATCCTTCTACACACTTTCTACCTACGATCCATCAATCCAGGGAGAGAGCTTGTTCCTACATCCTTGTATACACAAAGCCAATAGAGGGGAATAACCTGAAGAGAATCGTGTTTTCCCTGCATGATAGAAATACCCGAGAGTTGATAGCCATGAAAATCGTGTGTGTGAACCCAGTCATCCGATGACAGAGCATCCATGACCGAGGTGATATAAACTGTGGGAACCTAAGCTTAAGTTGTAGAAGATAGATTACGGAATGAAGCTCATCTGTGAACCTGGAAGGAGTCCGTCGTTGAACTATGGAGGAAGGTTGGGTTGCTAGATAAACCCAGTGAAGGCTGAAGTCTCATAGAACTAGCGATTGGACCTTTCTATGCCCATCCTAGAATAACAATGGAAGGGAAGAGGCCTTGAGGGACTATGCAACAGAGAAGAGGGTCTTCCTTGTGTTGGATGTGGTAGGTATTGTGGGTTCCATGTCAACTGAGTGTTGAGATGCCTGCATCTCTGTGGTTGAGATCACTGGCTTAGAAATGCCTCCCTTGCTGTCCCTGTTCTCCTGATAAACCCACTGCAAATTGGCTTAACAAGATCAGCTTGTCTGATATGTTTGATGAACCCAATGGTATGCTGGATTGGCATGTTTGTGTCGCCTGGTATGCCTGATAAACCCATTGTAGGTTGGCTTAACATGACCAGCAAGCCTGGTATGTTTCATAAACCCAACTATATGCTGGCTTGGCATGACCCTGCTATTGGCATGCTTGATAGACCCAACTGGAATTTGGCTTAGCATGACCATTGAGTCCCCGAATGCTTGATAAACCCACTGTATGTTGGCTTAGCATGGGTAGGTTCCCTGGAATGCTTGATAAACCCAACTACATATTGGCTTAGCATTGGAATGGAACCTTGACTATGAGAGAACCTGATAGCCATCGTTAGTGGATAGATAGACTAGCTCGGGGGTGATCTCTCAGCTGAAAGAGTACATGATGGACAGAGATCTAAGGCTGGGTGGAACGTTTCTCTCACTTAGCAAGTTGCTCCGGAATTGAAAGATAAGTATTTCTTGTTATGTTAAGTGATGGTGTTTCATTGTTATGAAATGGTTGCTTATGTTCAATTGTGAAATTGTGAAATGTATGTTTATATGGATTTGTTTGACATGAAGTTATGTGCAGACATGAATAAAGGGTTGAGTTTATGGTTATATGTATATCATTGTATTGCATGAGTTTAATGCATTAGAAGCCTTGCATATGCTAGATGCTTGTTAGATCTAACTCTATGCATTTTATATGTTATGATTTGCTTGATTGAATTGTGTATGAGTAACTTGGAATGAGTTATATGTTTACATCTGATCCTGGGGAAGGAGGGGAAAGCCTTGTAGGTGTTTCAGGACCCCTCTGTGGATTAGGTAAAAAGGAAAGGTCATGATATGATGAAGCTTTAAGTCCCTTTTTGGCAGAGTTATGGACATAATAATCAGGGCTCTTTGGGGGACTCAACTCTTTTGAAAATGTTTCACACTCAACAATATGATCTTCATGAATTGTATCTTGGTTGTGTGCAGGAGGACTTTCAATAGTAGAGGCTTCACTCATTCGAGCAGATGCATTGGCCAATGTGAGGAGAGGTGATTCAAGGATAGGATCGTCCAACTGGATATTTGAGCATGATGGCTGAACGATAGTCTGGTTGAAAGACTGTTTACAATTTGACCTCGTGGACTTAGTAGGCTCTAAAAAGAGTGGAGGTTCTGAAGTAGGGTAACCAAGAGTAAGTTCAGGAGAAGGTGATGACTAGGCAAGGTGCTCATCACCTAGGGAATCCTCATAAAACCATACATGTTTAGCGTTTGGTTCTGCTTGGGTATGATGAAGTTCTTGAGAAGAGGAAGATTTAACAGTAGATAAATGAGGGTTTAATATCTCAAAAACAAAATGATCCCAGGTTTGTCCTTCCTTTTCTAACTGTTGAATGATTAGAAGCTTAATAAGACAATGGTGATACAAGCTTCCAGAAGGGTTAACTGTATTCTTTCTGACTTGGCTAGACCTCTTCTCCAAACTCTTCAGGAAATAAAATGGGAAGTTAAGGGTCTGATTATTGACAAAATGAGATAACAACCTGAAATGGAAAGCTTTAAAGGAAGTGAACTTATCCTTGCAGGTAATTAAGTGAATGATAATGGTCAGTAGATCTAAGTACTCTACCTTGATCCATTCTCTGTGAAAACCTTTGGTACTAGAAACGTGTTGAAAATTGGTCTTCAGGGCAAATTCATGGTCCTTCCATGGAAGGAAAAGATGCTTATGCCATCGGTAACCTTCCCTCGGGAGCTTGATAGCTAACGCTATTGACTCTTCTATCACGGAGAAAACAAGATGGCCAACCTTGGCCATCTTGCCATCAAAACCTTTGGCGAACAGGAATGAAATCTCGTGGTCGTGGCCTTGGAGAAGGCGGAGAAATGGTTCCCAACCTGCTCGCAGAAACACTTCACGGCAGGCTTTAAACTCATAAATGCGTAGGAGATCCTGGTAGCTACCAGGCTCATAACGCATTGGCATTGTTGACAGAGGACGGGGGAATGCAAGTGGATACAAGAGGTGCAAGGATTTGTAGAGGACGCGGCTCAGATGGAGAGGGAACATACTGAGGCAAAATCACGTAATTACCATTTTAAACTAAGGTCCGTTTGATTGTTTGAATGACAAAGGTCGAGAGCTTGGCATGCTTGAAAAGATCACATCTGTCATTCGAAGATATTAAGTTAAGTGCCAACGTAGAGGTGCATGAATCGAATGAATACATGTGGTTTAAATACTATTCAACTATGTCCAAAGCCAAGCTTTGGACAGGTTGAATGTAATTCACGTAATGCAAATAGATTACACATGAGAGATAATGATTCGACTGATATGGTGGCAGATCGTATAACAGGATAAATGAGACCAAATGCCGGTCTTGTAATGATTCGAAATGATGCATAATATGTCATGTCCCAAATTTGGCATTGGGTCACAATGGCCTAATCACATTGGCCATATTCATTAGAGTTTGTCAAATTGATGTTAAGGGTCAAATAATTGCCAAGGAGGAAAATTACTAGTTTCCTAGGTTTGGGGTGGAAGCTTTGGGATTTGGAATAATGGGGATAATAAATGATGTTGTAACATTAGGATGGCATAAATATTTAATAAAGGATATAAATAAATATATACAAGTTAAAATCAAAGTGGAATTTGAACATGAAGACACATGGAGGAAGTGGGACTCACACAAGGTAGAATTTATGTGCCACATGGCATCCTCTTCTTGCAATTTCGAATCCATGGGAAGCCTAATGTTTTTAGGATGAGTTATAAGGTCAATAATACTTGGAATGAGTCAATGAGGTCAAAATATAGAGTAAGAGCAACTCCCATGAAAGAGGAAGATGCAATTTGGAGCTAGTGAGACACTTGGGCTAGATTTCCTAGCTCTATGACAACAATGATGAAGATTCTATGACACCTATGAAAAAAATCAGACCTGAAGGATGACATATGACATATATGACATGTCAGGGCTAAAAATAGACTTCAAGAGGGCGCTCAAGGGTGTTAGGGTAGCTAAGATGCTTCCACATGTGATTTGGTGGGAGTGGGAGACTAGGAATTGTTGTACAAGTGACGTTCTTTGGAATCTCTTCCCAACTTGAGTTGGAATGAGTATCTTGGAAGGAATTCGACCCATGGAGGACATTAGAAATTTATAAATGTCAATAAAAAATAATGAAACCTTTTTTTGATCATTTGTAGAATTTGCAATTGCATTTGTGAAGAGGGAGAGCTAGTGGATGACTAGTTTCTTGCCTTATCCAATTTTGAGGGTGAAAGATTCCCATCCAAGTTGGTAATTGGAAAGGACATTTAGACCTTTCATTTGGAGCTTTAATGGATTATTTATTTGCAAGTGTAATCCATGTGAAAATCCTCATAGCAGATCTAAGAGATGATGTATCTCACAAGAGAATAATTATGATTAAGCAAGAAAATAGAAGAAGAGTGATACATGCAGTATAATGAGCAACAGAATAATATGGTACAGTAGAACTCAGATAGAAGCAATAATACTTCGGTCATACTATATTATTAATCACAAATGGACATATAAATAATACAATGCATGAGGAATTCGAATGCCTAAGGTGGCAATTCGAATTAGCCTTCATGGAGTGATCAAAGGATCACTGGAGTGTCATCGGAGCACAACTAGGTGTCCTCATGATCATCGGAGCGCAACTGGAAGTCTTCATCATCATTAGTGGAGTCATCAATGCTCAAGTAACTGTCAACCATCAGTCAAACTAACTCTGGTAGGTGTAACTGAGTGTAACTCAATGAAACTGAGTGTAACTCAATGTAACTGAGTGTAACTGAATGTAACTGAATGTAACTGAGTGTAACTGACTGTAACTGAGTGTAACTGAGTGTAACTGAGTGTAACTAAGTGTAACTGAGTGTAACTGACTGCAACTGAGTGACAACTGGACTGGTAGGTGAAGGAGGCCGAGTTGCTCCCTAAAATCAAGGAAGAAGGGCGCATTAAGCAACTGGAGGGATAAAACTGAATAGTGAGAAGCTCCTGGGGGCTGGCTAACTGAGGGCTAGGTGTTGGACTGATGACTGGGATGCATGCAAGATGCATGCAAACCCTAGAATGCATGCAAACCCTAAAAAGGTGCATGCATGACTGAAAATGTAAATGATCAAAATACTGGTGGGACTAGGATGGAGTATAGGAATATCCTAACAATCCACAGGGCTGCTCATGGTTTCTTCTATTACAGCTCACTTCTTCAACCATTTCCAGTTTTGATGGCATATTCTTGATCCTTGAGGGAGGGCATTTTTGGTGAGCTATTGTACTCTTTGGGGGAGATTATAATGCCCCATTTATTTTTTAATATGAATTAAATACTCTTTTATTCATCTCCAAAACGTTTCAGGTCGAAATTCCAAGTAGAAATGGATAAATCGCATTTTTAATGAAAGAACTGTGCCCTTTCCCCACTACCTTGTTGTGAACCAATGTAATGCTGATTATTTCGAATGAATGGATGATTCGATGATGCATTTGTGATTAATGGACTGCCATGGATGTATTTTACAATTTTCATGTACTGTACTTGAGCATTTGAAGTATTTTTACTCATTTTAATTACATTGGGAGAAGAAATAGTGCCATTTCTCCAAGGGTCGAATTGGTGATTTTTGCAGCTGAATGGAAGAGGGTTGGAAAAGATATAATAATAAATTCATGGTGCACATGAGACATTAAAAAAATACTTAATACATTCTCTACCTCTTTTCATAAATTTGAGTGTTTTTGGAGGCATTTGGGAAGCCATTCTTAGTACTTACCCCAGGGGGATTTGAACCCCAAATTACTAGTAAAATTGCATACTTGGTCCATAATATTAAGAGAGTTTGTAGAGGTATTGTGGTGGCCATATCTCATCCCTTAACATCATATTCAAGTACTAATATCATTCATACACCTTCCTTGAATATTTGAATTCATTTGGAGTCAATTTGAGACCTAGAGACCAATACTAGTCAAAGGGAAATTACTAGTAAAGTTCTCTACATTGGCCAGAATTGAAAGAGGATTTGTAGAAGTGTTTTAAAGGTCCAAAATCATCCATGAAATACATATTTATGTTCTAAAATCATCCATATACCTTCTTAGAATATTTGGGATCAATTGGAGCAATTTGGGGACCTAGAGCTCAAAACTAGTTGAAGGTCTAACTAGGGAAAAAAGTGAAAAAATGCCATTTTAATAAAATTCCTAACAAGGAACATTAAAGTGGTATCAGAGCATGGTACTTTAACCTATGGATTAGATACATACATTCAATAATAATTGGAAACCATGTCTTACTATTATTATGAATCCTATGAGTACAATTCTTATGAGGAATATGCAGATGCTTATGAGCAATATGAAGCCGAATGTGAATGGTATGAGGAAGAGGTGCCATCATGCAACGCTTCTTACCATTTCAAGAGAAATGAAGATTATTCTTATGAATTTAAATCTGATGAAGATGAGTGTGTCACACCAACCAGGGATAATTCTATGAATGAGTTCCAAATATGGAGAGCAACATATAAAAAATATCAAGAATATCTTTTACTTTGAGCAAAAATACACAAAATGCCATGTCTTTTGAGTACTATGTTGAACATATTTTTGCAAATAGGCCCAAAAATGAATATGTGGAGTTAGTAAAGAAATTTTTATGCCCTTCTTGTAAAGAACCTTGGAGAGAGTATCATATATGTGTGCTTGAAATGAGGGTGAGTGAAAAGCTCAATGAAATATCTGAATTTTTCGTGAAGGCATGTATGTCCTACTTGAGGAGAGTTTTTGGGAATTCTTCGAAAAGAGATTCCAAAGATATTTATCCTAGGGAAAACAAGGGGAAAAATGCATCAGCTTGCTTGAAGGAGCAAAAGGAAGAGACACCACAAGAGCATGAAGAAGATTCTATTGAAAATATGGAAGATCATTTTGAGACACCTTCTAGCTTAGACATGAACCAAAGAGCATCTACATGATGGATTCTTAAACTATGAAGGAGTACCTACTGATGGGTTCTCACACCTCTATGTTGGTGACAAAGAGATCACTTTTGAAAGTGTTTCTGCAAGCCCAAGTTCCATTAAGCATGATAATGAAGACCTTGTAGCAGTTAAAGAAGAACCGAGATCAACTTCCCCATCACCACTTGAGCTTCATGAAGTTGGTCCAAGCAAAAATGAAGAATATGAAGAGGTTCATTTGCAAGAACCTAATTTTATTGAAGGATCCTTAAATATGAATGAAAAGAAGATCCAAGAGTCCCTTACCATTCTCCATGACACTCAAGCATTGGTGTCAAATTCTTGTTGGAGAGCTACTTCATTGGAGGAAACATCCTTCCTTGAAGACATGGAGAAGATTCAAAGAGCAATGTGCCATATCAAAGGTAATATCATGTCTTTTATTTTTGATAGAAACCATTTGTTTGAGCTTAATGAATTGTTACATGATGCATATTTGAAGAATAATGAGGATATTCATAAGCTCACAATTCAAAATGAGCAACTTCTTGAAAAGTTGCAAGATACTTGTTTTTCCTTTTATGTTTCAGATTGTCAAATGGTAAATTGTTTGGAGAATTCTCATGACATGGTGGATCATGAGAATTGTGGGAATTTGAATGTGCTTAATGTGTTTGAATATGAAATTGAAGAGATCCAAACACTTGATGTGGTGGAAGAGGAACTTGAATTGTCTCTTGATGAAGGTTATGCAATTTTTAAAGAAGAGCATGATTCCTCTACGTTGGAACCAATCTATGACAAAGGTTTCACACTTTTGAAGGAGCTGCATGATACTACCCATTTGGATCCTTCCCATGATGAAACTTCTACACTTTTTGATCATTTGGGTGAGTTAGTTCATTCTCCTACATCCTACAATTACATGTTTTGCAGCATTAGTATCAATGAAGTATGGGTGAAAGGGTTCTTTTTGATGGTGCCACATGAGGAGTATGGAACTCCTAGATTTAATTTTTATGATGATATGGTTGGAGCACATTCTTATTCACATTTGCAGCAGCATCCTTTGTTACTTTATGATGATGCACATCTACATGGATGCACCTATGATATGCATTTGAGTCACTTGAAGACTCATGGGTTTTCTTGCTCAACACTTGATTCATTTGATGTTGGAGGAACTTCATCCAACACTTGGGTGAATAGATTTATGATTGGAGAAAATTTTTGTTGGAAGCCACATACTTTGTTATATCTTTATGTTTCTCACATTCAGGGATGTATGGGTGAGACTTATTTGAGTCATTTGAAGTCTCCTTGTTTTTTCTGCTCATTATTTGGTTCATATTTTAGTGGAGATTCTTCATTCACTTCTTGGATGAAATAATACATGGTTGAATATTTTTATGCATATCACATCCTTTTGGAGTAGCATTATAGGACATGGGATCCTCACCTATGTCATTGGATCAGTTTTTATTGGTCACTTGAAGCTTGTATGCACTTCAAAAATGGTGATCTACTTGCTTGGAGGTATAAGCACTTTCATGATTCTTTGATGAAGCACCTCCTTGATGTACATTTTCATTATGTTGTTATGTACTTTGATGATATATGTTTTGTACTCATGATGTTTGGAAAAATTCATACAAGAAAATGGGATCCATGAATCCTCTTATCTAATGGTGTGGGTTGGAGAGCACTCTTAATTGTTGGGGTGCAATGCAAGCAATGGGACCCTGGAATACTTTTTATCTCAATATGGGAGATGGATTTCCCACTTAATAAAGTGATTTTTATCAGAGTAGTGCAGCAGCAATCATGGTGGTTCCTCTCTAAAATCTTCATGGAAACTCAAAGACTCAAGCTTGGGCAATTCAATGGCAACTTCAAAGAATTATACAGAAAGCAGGTTCTTCAACACCCATGTTTGAAATTGCTTGAGGACAAGCAATATTGGGAAGGGAGGATTTGTCATGTCCCAAATTTCGCATTGGGTCACAATGGCATAATCACATTGGCCATATTCATTAGAGTTTGTCAAATTGATGTTAAGGGTCAAATAATTGCCAAGGAGGAAAATTACTAGTTTCCTAGGTTTAGGGAGGAAGCTTTGGGATTTGGAATAATGGGGATAATAAATGATGTTGGAACATTAGGATGGAATAAATATTTAATAAAGGATATAAATAAATATATACAAGTGAAAATCAAAGTGGCATTTGATCATGAAGACACATGGAGGAAGTGGGACCCACACAAGCTAGAATTTATGTGCCACATGGCATCCTCTTCTTGCAATTTTGAATCCATGGGAAGCCTAATGTTCTTGGGATGAGTCATAAGTTCAATAATACTTGGCATGAGTCAATGAGGTCGAAATATAGAGGAAGAGTAACTCACGTGGAAGAGGAAGAGGCAATTTGGAGCTAGTGAGACGCTTGGGCTAGATTTCCTAGCTCTATGACAACAATGATGAAGATGCTATGACACCTATGAAAACAATCAGACCTAAAGGCTGAAATATGACATATATGACATTTTAGGGCTAAAAATAGACTCCAAGAGGGCTCTCAAGGGTGTTAGGGCAGCTAAGATGCTTCCACATGTGATTTGGTGGGAGTGGGAGACTAGGAATTCTTGTACAAGTGGCATTCTTTGGAATCTCTTCCCAACTTGAGTTGGCATGAGTCTCTTGGAAGGAATTCGACCCATGGAGGAAATTAGAACTTTATAAATGTCAAGAAAAAAGAATGAAATCATTTTTTGATCATTTGTAGAATTTGCAATTGCATTTGTGAAGAGGGAGAGTTAGTGGATGACTAGTTTCTTGCCTTAGCCAATTTCGATGGTGAAAGATTCCCATCCAAGTTGGTAATTGGAAAGGACATTCAGACCTTTCATTTGGAGCTTTAATGGAGTCTTTATTTGTAGGTTTAATATATAGGGAAGCTCATGGTTTCTTCTATTGCAGCTCACTCCTTCAACCATTTCCAGTTTTGATGGCATATTCTTGATCCTTGAGGGAGGGTGTTTTTGGTGAGCTATTGTACTCTTTGGGGGAGATTATAATGCCCCATTTATTTTGTAATATGAATTAAATAATATTTTATTCATCTCTAGAAATTTTCAGGTCGAAATTCCAAGTAGAAATGTATAAATCGCATTTTTAATGAAAGAAGAGTGTCATTTCCCCACTACCTTGTTGTGAACCAATGTAATGCTGATGATTTCGAATGAATGGATGATTCTCTAATGAATTTTTGATTAATGGACTGACATGGATTTATTTTACAATTTTTGTGTAATGTACTTGAGCATTTGAAGTATTTTTACTCATTTTAATTGCATTGGGAGAAGAAATAGTGCCATTTCCCCAAGGGTCGAATTGGTGATTTTTGCAGCTGAATGGAAGAGGATTGGAATAGATATAATAAACAATTAATGGTGCAAATGAGACATTAATAAAATCCTTAATACATTACCTACCTCTATTAATAAATTTGAGTGGTTTTGGAGGCATTTGGGAAGCCATTTCCAGTACTTACCCAAGGGGGATTTGAACCCCAAATTACTAGTAAAATTGCATACTTGTTCCAGAATATTAAGAGAGTTTGAAAAGGTATTTTGGTGTCCATATATCATACCTAAACATCATATTCAAGTCCTAATATCATTCATACACCTTCCTTGAATATTTGAAGGCATTTGGAGTCAATTTGAGACCTAGAGACCAATACTAGTCAAAGGGAAATTACTAGTAAAGTTCCCTACATTGGACATAATTGAAAGAGGATTTTCATAAGTGTTTTAAAGGTCCAAAAGCATTCTTGAAATACATATTTATGTTCTAAAATCATCCATATACCTTATCAGAATATTTGGGAGCAATTGGAGCAATTTGGGGACCTAGAGCTCAAAACTAGTCAAAGGTCTAACTAGGGAAAAAAGTGAAAAATTGTCATTTTAATAAAATTCATAACAAGGAACATTACATAGTCCATTCGTTGATGGAGGCGAGATGGATAAGAGAATGAAGGCATGTGTGAAATAGACATTTGATTAATCCCTGTCATGATTAGCCAATAAAACTTATCAATAATTTTCAAATTTGAACATCTTGGCGTATTAAATAAAACTATTATAGGCTATGGTTTCATTTAGCACTCCATTCAGAACGCTATTTATTTTCCTCATTCGGATCGACATTCATCCCGTCATTCAGTCCTTTGTATAGACTTTTGTTTATGCAAGATCTTATTTTTGATGCAAACCAAAGCTGATTTTGCAGAGACCTTCTGAAGCTGTTAGTGCACAAAAGATGCTGTAAACTTTGCTTTTCTGTATCTTTGGTTGCATTCCTCTTTTTGTTCTTAATTAGATCAATTTCCTTCTTCTTTTGCATTAACCTAAAAACAACTATCATTGTATCAAAAATAAATAAATAAATAAATAAATAAAATTTGATAAGAATTAAGAGAGTAAGAACAGTTCTAATCTTCCCCCCAAACCAAAAATATGGTGTGTCCTCAAGCCATCAGACAGAAAATGATTAAAATTAAAAATTTTCAATTGAAAATATTCTAGATAGCTTTTTGTTTTTTTATAAATATTGTGAGATCATAATAATTGAAGTAGGTCTTTTAACAACTGTTCTAATGATAAATCAGAAGTGTACATGTCTGAATCAAGTACTATAAATAGAATCATAAAAGAAAGTGGTTATAAATGATATAAAAAATGCTTTATCTTTTCACTAAAAAATTCCATTTTAGCAGTAACCGAAAGAGAGGGAGAAATAAAATTTATTTTTAGAGCACTTCCCTTTTCGCATAATATCATATGAGATGATTACAAAGATAGGGTTCTTTTGATTAAGCTGCAAAACCACTTGTCAGATGATTCAAATTTTTATTCAAAACAAAACATATGTACAAAACAAGTAATGTAAAATTTTGAAAGGAAAACGAGTCTTCCTGTTTTATTGACAATGCTTTTACAAACTGATCATAATAGATTTCCTGTAAAAAGAAGAATGTAATCAGTTGTTTTTACAGACGACTCATTATTATTGAAAATCAAAAACATATTTACATATATACAAAAGAAGATAACCCAAAATGATTCAAGGACTAGCAGGAGGAGGAATGACTTCCTCTTCTACTAGCTCCATTTCTTCCTGTCGCAAGGCATTCTGCACAAAATCTTGGTTAGATATTGGTTGATGATAAAGTCTAAGTCTGTGTCCATTTACAACAAAAGAAATTTGTGAATCATCAATCGTCTTAATTTTAACGGATCCATTATCAAAGGCTGTGACAATTTCATATGGACCCATCCAACGAGTAGTTAATTTACCTTTAAAATTTTTGTATCTTGAATAAAAAAGTAGTGCCCAGTCTCCAGTTTTGATTTTTTTTTGTTTAATGTATTTATCATGCCACTTTTTGCGTTGATTTTGTATTAAGATTGTACGTTGAATGTTGATGTATATGTAACTTCGGAATGTATTTCACATATATGTATATTGTATTCCTATAGAGATGGTATTATTCCTCTATACGGAAGTGTTGTCATTTATATTGTAAATGTCGTAACTTATACTTGATGGGTTATTAGACCACCTTGTTGGGGTCGGCCCTGTATAAGTCATGTGGGTCAAAGGGTTATTAGACCACCCTATTGGGGGTCAGCCATGTGGGTCGAAGGGTTATTAGACCACCCTATTGGGGGTCGGCCCAGTCAGCATTATGTGATGTGGTTAAATTCGAGCCTACATGAGTTATGTAAAAGGCAAGTCAAGTCAAGTATAAATATAGTGCGGGAGGCACTCTATTTGATCACTCACTTATCACTCATGCACTCAAGGAGGACTGGCGCACTTATGGAGGAGGAGGATCTGCTGCTAGGATATGTCTATCTCTTATGGTTGGGTTGTATCATTGCTCTATCTATCTTTGAGGAAGTTATTGGGGTTTTTCACCTTTATGGTTTTCCCCAAGTAAATCTTTGTGTCTCTTGTGTGCTTGCATTATTGTCTCCATGATTGATATGCTGTAGATATGCTGTACATGTTGTTCTCTTAGTTAAGATCCTAGATCAAATTGAAGTAAATTCTGAAAATTTAACATGGTATCAGAGCTAGCTTGAAAGAAGGCATGATATGGCATGTATGACACTTGTTGCACTTACGATGTTAGGGCTTGATATACAAAAAACTAGTCATCGTAGCACTTTCGCTATAAATCCGTTTTGGAGAAGTTACGGATCTGAAATCTTGATAGGTCGAATATTAAATCCCCATGTACCTTGTGTCCAAAGGACAACCTCTAATTCGTTGTACTTTGTGATTTATGATCTGTACAATATAGGGTTTCTGCCTCTTCCAGATCTGAGTCAAAATCAGGTGACAATGGGAAAAAGGTCATAACTTGGGCTAGGAAGATCCAAATGAAATTTCGTAAAAAGTGACAGGTATTACACAGACTGTACTATCTCAGGAAAAGTTTTCAGAGGCCAAAGTTGAACCAGTGACACGTGGAACTCCATACAAGTTTGCTCTCCTGTATTATCCCATAAACAGGTCACGTTGCGACACTTGGCATAAATCTCTCTCAGAGAGTCCAATTGAGGTCAGACCTATCAGGATGGAAAGATAACAGGGTGAGATATCTCAGGAAAAGTTTTCAGAGGCCGAAGTTAAAACAGTGACACGTGGCATGCCGTACAAGTTTCCTCTCTTGTATTATACCAAAATAGGTCATGTTGCGACACTTGGCATAACTCTCTCTCAGAGAATCCAATTGAGGTCAGACCTGTCAGGATGGCAATATAACAGGTCAGGCTATCTCAGGAAACATTTTCAGATCCTATGGATTGAAAAGTTTGGAGTTACACCAGAAACAATCAGGTACATATTTCTTTCAAAACATAATTATTTTTTAGTACCTTCATTCATGGCTTCCGGAATTTAGGGCTTCGGAGAAAGTTGGAATTTTTGTAATCGGAGACCACGGCTGGATGCTACTCATAAAAATCAAAATTTAGAGACCAAGATCAGAATTTTTAGTTGGGTAGAAGGCCGGGCGTGATCAGACCCTAGTTCAGGACTTTGATCAAAAAAGTGGAAAAATTAGGGCTTCTGTAAAAATGGGAATTTTTGAAATCTGTGACCACGGCTGGAAGCTCCTCATAAAAATAGAAGCTTAGAGCGTTGGATCAAACATTTTGATTGGGAAGAAGAGTGGGAATCATCAAACCCTAGTTCGAGGTCACGTCCAGCGAATCTGAAAGTTTCAAAGGCAAAATTGAGGAGTGAAACTTTGCAGTTTTCAAATTCTGAATATACCAGTTTGATCAGCTCATCAAGGCGCATATTTTTATCCTTTCGAAAGTTTGAAATTCAAAGTTTGAATTTTGGGGTTTTCTCTGACAAACCCTAATATAGCTCCCGATCTAGTTCCTGCAAATCAAGTGGATTGGGTTAATCCTAGAAGAGGATGGATTGGTCACCTGCATAAGTGAAGAAGTTCTTGTTTCAGAGGGAGATGAGGCTAAGGCCTTCCATAAAAAGATTACAAGCAATCTTGACAGGTATGACTCATCGAGGTATGTTTTGAGATTTGTTCATGATTAATTTTATGGTACGTTTGTCTTCATGTTATTACGGTTAGTACAATCTTGATTTTAGACTTGTCATATCACCTTAATAAAATTATGAATGCACGATAGAAAATATTCATTGATTAGGGTATTGACACTTATGATTGTACTAATGCATTATGGTGTTGTATGAGGTTTATGTTGTCTACTAACATGAAAGGTACACCAAGAAAGACAAATCATGTTCTGGTTCAAGAACATATGATCATGATAACACGAGGAAAAAGATTCATCCATTGATCCATTTACGAGGTATGTATAACTTGGTTTTATAATGGTTAACCTATGAGATATACAGGTTACTAGCACAAGTCATTGAAGAAGAACAAGAAGACATCATGTGAGTATGTTAGACATAACTAGCTAGCATGCTAATCCAGGTATGTTTTTCCCATATCAAGCTAGAATCCTACCTTGTGTTAGGATCTTATACTGTTGTGTTCAGGAAGTCACAGGTTTGAA
This sequence comes from Larix kaempferi, assembly GCA_027924585.1. NCBI lineage: Eukaryota > Viridiplantae > Streptophyta > Pinopsida > Pinales > Pinaceae > Larix > Larix kaempferi. The sequence continues at coordinate 15,194,916 of BSBM01000094.1, forward strand.
TAATCATGGTTGTATGCATATTATGTTTCTTACCATAATTGACGATATGACTAACCAGAAGAATCATGAAGGTATAGGTTTGAATAATCACGGGTTTTATGCATATTATGTCTCTTCTCTTGATTGATAATTTAACTAACCAGAAGAGTCCTATGATTAAATAAGAATATGTATGAATGAAAGAAGACTTCCTTGAAACCTTGAATACAAATGTTTATTATCTGTGTTTTAATTGATCCTGACTATACATGCTTGAGATTATTGTGTTTTGATAAATTATACTAATGAATTATGTATGAGACCTAGAGGATAACACAATGATGATACTAACAAGCATGCATAGGGATCGAGAATGTATATAAGTTCAAGGACAGGTAATCCAGGAAGCAAAGATCAAGAGGGAGCACACTTCAGTAGTTTCTGCAAGGATGTAGATATTCAGAGGGAGTTGACCATCTCTCTACATTCCACAACATAAAGGTGTAGAAGAAGCTACTTCAGATTAGGACTCCAGTAGCTCCTGCAAGGAAGCAAAGACTTAGAGGGAGTCCACCCAACGAACAAACAAAGATAAGTATTTGAATTGTCATTTCTTAAATAATACTGTTCAATAATGTATATACTGATGTTCCTAGAATTAGGTTGTGTATTATGCATATTAGAATAATTGCATTGATGAACAGTATACTACTAATATGCATGGGTAAGTGGCCTATGGCATTGTACAACATTCCATTGCTACTTATCTAGAATGAAACCTATTTGCTGACATGTTGGGAGTTGTGCACACTCTTAACAATGTTCTGGTAGAGATTGGAAGGCATCTAGAAAGTTACTGGATATGGATAAATGTTGTATTGAAGCATTGGCTAAGATAATTGCATGACTGTATGACATATTTCTTTATGTGTAAGAATTTGTTCTGAAAATTATGAGATGTTTCTAATCATGCAATTTAACCTGTTTTGTAGGAAAGACCGTATATCTTCACCTACAAAAGGTCTACAACATTTGTTCCAGCAACAAAGATATCTATTGAAGATATTGAAGTTCCCAGGATCTGGGATGAAGAAATGGAATGCCATGATCTGTCGATCATGAAGAATGATGTTTGGGATGTAGTCCCAAGACCTGAAGGGAAGTTTTGTTATGACTTCCATATGGATCTATCAAGATCAAGCATGCTGCAGATGGTAGCACAGAGAAATATAAAAGTGATGAAATAGAAGATGCACCAGATGGATTTCAAGACAACTTTCTTGAATGGTGTAGTTGAAAAAGAAGTCTATGTGGAGTAGCCACTTGGTTCTGAGACACATGACAGGAAATCATATATGTGCAGAACTTGGTATGGTAGAATAGGCAGCTTTCTATCCAATTTGGTCTTTACCAAGAGTAAAGCGGGTTCCAACCTTTACTACAAGGTTGAGGAACGCAATCCAGTGATACTACTATGTGGATGACCTGTTTGTATCAGGAGAGGATAGATTGATTGCCGACACACAACGGAAGCTTGCTGTCGAGTTCTTGTTGAGGAACTTGGGGATGATGCACTATTTCTTTTTAGCATGGAGGTGTGGCAGAGTGATGGAATCTTCCTTGGACAAGGGAAGTTTGCAGTAGAGATCCTGAAGAGGTTCGGGATGATGGACTGCAAGGCTATGGCCACACCTATGGCATCAAACCTGAAGCGTCTGTGTGATGCTTCATCTGAGCCGGTGATATCACTATGTATCATCAGATGATTGGGTCCTTTATGTACCTGACGAACACAAGACCAGACATTTGCTTTGCTGTGAACACATTGAGTCAGTTCCTAACAGATCTGAGGAGTGTTCACCTGATTGCTGTAAAGCATGTTCTGAGGTACCTGAAGGGTACAATGGATTATGGGCTCAAGTATGAAGCAAATCAAAAGTTTAACCTGCAGGGTTATGTTGATTCAGATTGGGCTGGCAGTGCTGTAGATAGGAAGAGCACATCTGGGTGCTGCTTCAGTATGGGATCAGGTGTGATCTCTTGGTTTAGCAGGAAGCAGTCCTGCGTAGCACTGAGTATAGCTGAGGCAGAGTATGTTGCAGCCTGTTTAGCTAGTTGTGAGGCAGTATGGCTATGGAAGCTACTATCTGAGTTATTTGATCTTCCGTTGGATGCTACTGGTATCTTCTGTGATAACCAGAGTTGTGTGAAGCTGTCCAAGAATCCAGTGTTTCATTACAGGTCGAAACACATAGAGATCAAATATCACTATATCAGGGATATGGTGCAGAGAGGAGCTATGAAGCTCCTGTATGTTGCGACGGACGAGCAAATTGCAGATGTGCTAACAAAGCCACTAGCCAGGGTGAAGTTCGAGTACTTCAGAGAGAGTCTTGGTGTTCTTCAGTTCGAGGACACTTCGAGGGAGAAGTGATGGACACATTTGATGAAGCCATTCCAAGCATGTTGGAAGGAGGATCCTTCACATGGCTGTGGATGTAAGCGATGGATGATGAACATTAGGATGATGTTCTGGTTTCTGCTGGATATGATCAGTTGGATCATTTTGATGTATGTATGTACACATCATGTTGGATGCTGGATATGATCAGTTGGATCATTTATATTATGTACGCATCATGTTGGATGCTGGATATGATCGGTTGGATCATGTGTATGTATTTTGTATATGCATCATGTTGGATGCTTGGACCATGTATCTGTATATGTATCAGGTGGATACATTGTATGATCAGGTAGATCATGTATATTGATATGTATCAGGTATGATCAAGTAGATCATGTATGTTGATGGATACATTGTGTGGATCATGTATCTATGTATCAGGCGGATACACTATGTATGATGATATATATCAGGTAGATACTTTGTGAGCATCAGATGGATGCATTGTATGATCAGGATGATCGTGGATGACGAGCTTCTATAGATGACATGTAGCAGGATGTTGCAGTGATGATGATCAGGATGATCATGTGTACATCAGGATGATGTATGATGAGTATCATATGATACTTTGTGGCTGTGGATCAGGTTGTGCAGGTAAGCATGTAATTTGTGCCCTGGGATATTTGCAGATGGTCTTTCGAGGTTTTTCCTATGGCATGTAATTCGGTGCCCTGGGACATCTGGCAAATGCTCTTTCGAGTTTTTGCTTTGGGAGGACATATAATTTGTGCCCTGGGAGATCTGCAGATAGTATTTCGAGGTTTTGCCTATGGCATGTAATTCGGTGCCCTGGGATATCTGGCAGATGCTCTTTCGAGGTTTTGTCCTATGGCATGTAATTTGCTCCTGGGAGATCTAGACAGGATGAAAAATGCCTCAGATGCTTCAGCCAGGTTTTGCCATGACCACATGTAATTTTCTCCTGGGAGATCTGGACAGGATGAAAAAGGCCTCAGATGCTTCAGCCAGGTTTTGTGGTGGACCACATGTAATGTGCTCCTGGGAGATCCGACAGGTAGAGCTGTGTGCTCGTAACAGCCTGGGATGCTTCAGCCAAGTTTTGTGGTGAGATCACATGTAATGTGCTCCTGGGAGATCTGACAGGTAGAGTTGTGTGCTCGTAACAGCCTGGGATGCTTCAGCCAGGTTTTGTGATGGGTCACATGTAATGTGCTCCTGGGAGATCCTACAGGTAGAGCTATGTGCTCGTAATAGCCTGGGATGCTGCAGCCAGGTTTTGTGACGCACGTAATAAGTCCTGAGGATTCCACAGTATGGCCAGTGATGACGAAGACCTGCAGGTGGTGGGCCTACATCCAGTATGAAAAACGACTGGCTCTGTAGAACTTCCTATGACGAGTAGATTCAGAGATTGATTGAGATAGCAGCAGTAGTGACAATGATGATGACTTGATGACGATTATCCAGTGACGATGATCCAGAGAAGATGACTTGTGCTAGAATACCTGTGTCAAGAAATACCTTCCTCGTTAAGAGGGAGTGTTGATGTATATGTAACTTCGGAATGTATTTCACATATATGTATATTGTATTCCTATAGAGATGGTATTATTCCTCTATATGGAAGTGTCGTCATTTATATTGTAAATGTCGTAACTTATACTTGATGGGTTATTAGACCACCTTGTTGGGGTTGGCCCTGTATAAGTCATGTGGGTCAAAGGGTTATTAGACCACCCTATTGGGGGTCAGCCATGTGGGTTGAAGGGTTATTAGACCACCCTATTGGGGGTCGGCCCAGTCAGCATTATGTTATGTGGTTAAGTTCGAGCCTACATGAGTTCTGTAAAAGGCAAGTCAAGTCAAGTATAAATAGAGTGCGGGAGGCACTCTATTTGATCACTCACTTCTCACTCATGCACTCAAGGAGGACTGGCGCACTTATGGAGGAGGAGGATCTGCTGCTAGGATATGTCTATCTCTTATGGTTTGGTTGTATCATTGCTCTATCTATCTCTGAGGAAGTTATTGGGGTTTTTCACCTTTATGGTTTTCCCCAAGTAAATCTTTGTGTCTCTTGTGTGCTTGCATTATTGTCTCCATGATTGATATGCTGTAGATATGCTGTACATGTTGTTCTCTCAGTTAAGATCCTAGATCAGATTGAAGTAAATTCTGAAAATTTAACATTGAATAGCATCTTTCCTAATCTTGTCTAATTCATTTATCTGCAGGATTCATTGACTCTGTGCTTCTTCTAAGTTCATCCCTAACTGTGCATCCATACGAAAAGTTTTGACTTGAAATTCAATGGGTAGAAGAACTTGTTTACCATAAACGAGTTCATAAGGTGTGTGACCAGTGGTGTTGCTGCAAGTTATTCTATAAGCCCACAGATCTTCTGGAAGCCTGTCTGCCTAGTCTTTGTGGTGTAACTGGATAGTTTTAGTCAGGATGGATTCTAAATATTTGTTGGTGGATTCCACTTGAACATTGGCTTGCGGATGATATGGTGAATATTTACAATGTCTAATACCATATTTGTCAGTAATCTCTTTCATTAATTTGGAGGTAAACTGAGATCCTTGATCGGTCACAATTTCCTTGGGTACACCAAATCGGGTAAATATTTCTTCATAAATGAATTCCACCACAGATTTCTCTGTGGCTCGGAATAAAGCTTTAGCTTCTAGCCATTTGGTGACATAATCTGTACAGACTAGGATGTACTTCTTCTTGCGATATATCAGGGAAATTGGTCCAACGAAATCTAGAGCCCATTTTTCAAATGGCTCAATCATAACTTGAGGTTGCAAAAGAATCTCATCGGATGGTGTAGGTCTACCCATCCTTTGGAAACTGTCACATCCTTTGACATATTTGGAAGCATCTTTAAAGATGCTTGGCCAATAGTACCCAGAGTGCAATACTTTGTATGTTGTCCTTTTATCAAAAAAATGCTCACCGCAGGGTCCACCATGACATGCATGTAGGATCTCTGCCATCTCGTCCTCTCGTACACGTCGTCTAATAATAAGATTAGGACCAGTACGAAAGAGATCATTATCTACCCAAGAATAATTAGAACTTTGGACTATGATCCTACGTTTCTCAGGTAGGGAGAGATGGTTAGGTAGCTTTCCAGTTGCTAAATAATTGGATATATCTGCAAACCATGGGGTTCGAACAGATACAGTGAACAAATGTTCATCTGGGAAGCTATCATCGACAGGGCTGGAATTATCGTCAATTTGAATTCGAGAGAGAAAATCAACTACTACATTCTCTCTACCGGGACAATCAACAATGGTTATGTTGAATTCTTGTAACAAAAGAAGCCACCGAGTCACTCTGCCATTGGTGACAGGTTTATTCATCAAAAACCTGATGGTAGAGTGGTCAATGTGTATAAAAATATCATATCCTGTGATATAATGATGAAACTTGTTGATGGAGTAGACTAATGCTAGAAACTCTTTTTCAGTAATAGTGTACTTTGATTCTGTAGGAGTCAAATTTTTACTAGCAAAGTATATGGCATGTGATGTCTTTCCCTCTTTTTCGACCTAAAATTGCCCCTATGGCTATGTAGGAAGCATCAGTGGATATCTGGAAAGGATGGGACCAATTTGGGCCCCTAAGAATTCGTGCCACTGATAGCTTGGCCTTCAAAGTTTCGAAGGCCTGTTGACACGGCTCAGTCCATTGAAATTCTGTCTTTCATGAGTAGTCTGAACATAAGTGCGTCTATCTTAGTAAAATTTTCAATGAAACGTCTATAATAGCTGGCATGGCCAAGAAAAATTCTTACTTCCTTCGGAGTTTTCGGAGGAGGAATATTAACAACTATTTCGATCTTGGCGGGATCCACCTTGATACCTTGAAGAGAGACATGATGTCCTAGGACTATGCCCTTGGTCAGTATCATTTTACATTTTTCATGACTAAGAGCTAAGTTCGTTTCTTGGCACCAAATAAGAACTGTTTCGAGGTTATCAAGTGCTTCCTGGAAGGTGTTACCATAAACTGTAAAATCATCCATATAAACTTCTACATAGTTTTGTATGAGGTCAGCAAATATTCCTAGAACTGCACGCTAGAAAGTAATAGGTGCATTACACAGGCCAAATGGTAACACTCGGTAGGCATATGTCCCCCAAGAGCAAGTGAAGGTTGTCTTGTCTTGATCCTCAGGTGCTATCAATATTTGATTGTGTCCACTATACCCATCAAGGAATGAGAAATGTTGTTTCCTCGATAAGGTATCTAACACATGATCGATGAAAGGTAAAGGGAAGTAGTCCTTAAGAGTGGCCTTGTTCAGTTCGTGGAATTCAACACAAATACGCCATTTCCCTGTGACTTTATTTGGAACTACCACCAGAGGAGAAACCCATTTACTGTTGGAAATTGGGTAAATGAATCTAGCATTAAGGAGTTTTTGTAATTCATCCTTTACTATGTCCTTTTGTGTTGGGTTCATTCTTCTCTGGGGCTTCCTAAAAGGAGGTATGTTTGAGTCTGTGTAAATGTGATGGATACAGGTGTCTGGGTGTATACCTTTCATATCGGTATACTCCCATGCAAATGCTCCAGTTTGACTCTTGAGAACTTTTAGTAATTGTTTTCGCTGACTCTCATCTAAACCCGCATTTATATGCAGAAATTTGTTGGTACTAACCTCACACGGAATGGTATAGGATCCTAATTGTTCTTCGATTGCAAAGACACAGGGTGTACTTGTAAATGTTGAGAGGACCATGTTTTCTTGGAATTCATCTCCAAAGATCTGGTCAAATTGGGAAAAAGATTGAGGAAAATCTACACATGTTGTGGAAGAGATAAATTGGTTCAACACATTCTCGGTATTTTTCTCTTGGAGTGCCTGAGAAAGATCACTGACAAGGGAAAGTTCTTCCAAGTTCTCGTCTCAAAAAGGAAAATCTAATCAAAATAGGTTTTCAGCTATTGGATGAGTTGGTGCATATAAAGCTAGTTTTCTTGTGGATAACCCATCAGAGATAATCATCTCTCCATCCCTACATCCTATGAATGCATTGGCAGTAGCCAACCAAGGTCTTCCCAAAATAATGGGGTGACCTTTGGAAGGGTCTTTTGATCTGATGACCATGAAGTATACGGGATATTCCCATGAGGTTACTGATACCATGATGTCATATAAGATCCCAGTAGGTTGCACCATAGTACGATCTGCTAATTATAGCATCGTTGGGGTAGCGAGAAGGAATGGTCCTAAATTGAGAGTTTCTAAAACTATGGTAGTCATTAAATTGATAGCATCTCCTAGATCAATAAGTGTGTTCCCTATGGCGGTGTTATTGATGATAACAGTCACCACAGGGTTTCCTGGGTTTGAATACTTTGGAATTCTAGGTTGGTTTGCTATGCAATATGAAATTTGTCCTACTACATGGATCGTCAGAGGGTCTTTTTGTTTCCTCCTTGGTCTCTTAATACAGAGTTCCTTTATTACCTTACTATAGATTGGAATATCCTTAATAGCTTGTAACAAAGGGATCTTAATGCAAATATTTTTCAATTCGTTAATGATATTGTACTCTAGATAAGTTACAGGTTTTTCTATTACTAGACGCTTTGGGTATGGAGGTGAATTTTCCCCTGAAATTACTTCTTTATGTGGATGGTTGTGTGTTGAAGATCTAGAAATAACCACGTCTTCAAGGATGGCATTATTCAAAACTTCACTAGGTATGTCTTCTTCATTCTCTTCTTGAATAACAACTGATGACTTGGGCTTATCTTACATAACTCTTCCCGACCACAGTTGTATCTCATGTATTGGCGCAGTCGAAATAACATATGATGGAAGAGGTAACGACCCAATGCTATTAAGAGCTTGGGTTGGTTTGTTGTTAGGATTCGGTATCGGTTGTGCAGGTAAAATTGTGGGTCGGAGAATTCATGTTCTGGAAATGGTGAGGTTGATTCGGGATAGGGGGTAATGAAGGAGGTACAAAACCAGGTGGAAGCTACTGAATAGTAGGTGGGTAAGGATAGTTAGGCATAGGAGAAGATGTTTGAGAATAAGCTTTCCCTCTCCATCCATGTGGCCATTGCTGTTGTTGAGCACTCTGAGGAGGGTACTGCGGTGGCCAATTTTTCCAAGCTGAAGTATTCCATTGTTGAGGAGGTTGATAAGGATAGTAATAAGGTGGAATTTGTGATGAATCTTGATATGATGGTTGATCTCTAGGTTGCCAAGGCCTCCTGGGTATTTCACCAAAATTTCCACTCTTGTACACAACTTGTAATCCAGGCAATGATGGACAATTGTTGGTTGGATGCACCTATGTACATAGGTGACAGACTGAAACATTATTTAATGGACATTCTTGTTGAGGATGTTTAGTTCTACACCTAGAACAAAAAACACTCATTGTTGCACGTTGTTCATCTTGTCTCTTTTTATCTTGTAGTGCATCTAATTGAGAACCCATGGCCCCTAAAATATTTGTTTTGAAATTTTGCAATAGGTTTCCCAATTCTACCTTTGTAACTCCACCAGGACTAGATGTGTTTCCTTTGGGATTCCTAGCATAAGACTCTTGAAAGTGTCTTCCACCTTTCCCTCTGCTCCTATAGTAATTCCTACATAGTTCACAAATCTCTGCAAAAGATTTGTGAGAAATGTCTCCTGCTGCCATGAGATTAAGGTTATCTAAGAATTCTTCCAAGATTCCTTTGAGGAAGAGTGTTCTTACTGCATCCTCTCGAAGATCACTATACTTAGATTTGTTTAACACATAGTTAAATCTCTCGAGATAGTCTTCTAAGCTCTCGTCTCCAAGTTGTTGAATTTTAAAAATATCATTGCGAGAGTCCTTAGGTCTACAGTAATCCTGATATTTCTGAAGAAATGCATTCTTCATGTCTTCCCAAGTTCTAAAACTAGATTCTCCTAATCCCATGATACATCAAAGAGAAGAATCTTTTAATGTGGCAGGAAAGAGTTTTAGTTTTTGGCCGTCTTGTAGGTAATTATAAATCCTACACAAAATGTCAAACTCGAACAAGAATGTATCCGGGTCCTCACTACTCTTCCCATAGAAGGTTGGTAGTGAGGAAAGAGGGATTTTTTTCGTAGTAACATCTTGTGCAGTGTTTAAGATAGGGAACCCGAAGGTACCTTAAGTTCTAACTTCTCCATCTTCTTCATCTTGTCGGACACGATCTTCATTTTCATCCCCCATGAAGATTCTATTGCCAAAGAGAGAAAATCTAGGTTGCTCCTTTCTTGGTGAATATGGGATGTCCCAACGTTCTGTTTCAGGAAGGGTATTCTTCTTTTTAGGAGGAGAATTATTAGCTACGTGGGAATCCATATTTGGAGGTCCTACTGTTGTTGTATCAATTTGTGAGATAACTATGTTCACAGAGCTCTCAAAAAGAGCGTCTACTTGTGCAGGATCGACAAAATCTACCAAATTTGGACCACCTACCATTGAAAAGTAGTGTCTTTGGGTTTTTGGACTAACAGAGAGTTAAGAGGTCCTGAAGTTTTATCCTTTTGAGTTTCCTCTTGTCTAAGTTCAGTCTCAATATGAGCTTGAGGTTCTTCTAGTGGAATTTCTTTATGAACAGACTATTCTAATGTCCCTATGTTTTTCCCTAATTTATTTCCAAAAAGGATTTCCTTTTCTTTCCAAGTAGGACTATCCCCTTTAGGTGTCCTCCGATACCTTTCTGTTGAGTTAGTAGTTGGGGTGGCACGCCCCCCGTATAAGCTAGTAGGAATTTTAGTGGGAATTTTAGTAAGGGTGTTAGCACTCGGATTTTCCTTGGGCTGTATCAAAGAAACCCCGAGGTAACCTATTTCAAACCAATCTTTAGACTGAAAGTTGGCCTCCTTCAGCCAGAGAGGGCTCTCTCGGAAAATCTGCCATCCAATGTCACCACGACAGCAGTTCGACAATGAAACTCAAGGGCCAATTTGTAAAATAATAATAAAAACTTTGTAGGCTTTAAATAATGTGGTTAGATCAACATGAAAAAGATACCCTTGGGAAATGGAGTCAAGAAACAAAAAAATAATAGATCAGCAGCCAACAAATGTTTCATACAAAGGCAAGATAGCTGTTTGATTACAGTCAATAAGATTTTGCAGGTGACAAGGAAAGAAATAATGACAGTCCACTAACAATGGGCATCGATTTTCAGATGAATCCGCTGTTAACTTTGGAGAAATAAATGGGTACTCAGATGCGGATAAATCGAGGCATATGACATGAATCTCAATTTATTTTCAGTATGTTCACCTAAATACAGAAGGAAAGACATAACGGCAAGAATGACAAAGAGAATTGACATGCACATGTAAAGAAAAGAAAAACACAGACTGTGATTTCGAAACAACACATGAATCTTGGATGAAAATATGCTCAACTTCTAAGATCTTTATTAATTTCTGTAAAATACTTCAAACACCCGAAATGGGTCCTTCCTTTCTGAAAATTCGAACCCTTTCCATGTTGTAAAATGTATAATTTATACAAAAAATGCTCCCCGAGCAAACCCTAACTGCTTTGTTTTAAAGATAACTTTCTTTTAAATAAATTCTTTAAAACTTGAAACTAATATTTAAACAAAGTTTTACAATAATAATAGACAAGTAAGACTCGTATCATGAAAATCGAGATTGGCTGCAAAGAATCTCCGGCTATTGAAAAAACTTCGAAAATTCCTCAATTCTGTCTATCTTTCAATTGCCACATGTTTTGCCATCTAATCCTTGAACTGCAGGTGGCTTTTTGCTTTCATTCATGTTTGCATTTGTTAAACTGAATAACACTCAATCTGGATGCTTCACATCAGTTTCCCCAAAAATTCATAGAACCATAACTTCTCCTACCAACCACAAAATCTTTAACTCGGAGGCAATAACCTAGCTCTGCATGTTCTTTGGCGACCAATTCCTGTATCTTTAGTTCTGTGTAGTAACCTGAATGCCAAATTTTTAGGCGTAAGGGTTTCAATATCTGCACCATGCTCATATACTATAGGAGCTTCTCCAGCTCTATGGCCAATAGACATCTGAGGTATTTCCGTAAGAGTTCCAAATGGATTCGTTACAGGTTGAGGTGTTGTAATTATTATTTCTGTTGAGTGTGTTGTCCAAACGTGCCTTGCCCAAAACTGGAGTTGATATGCTACTAAAATCACCGGAAACAACTAATGTCGTGCAGAAAAGATACATATCCCGCGTCAAATCTTATAATCTGGACGCGATTGGCCAAACTTCTAAATTTGACGACCTCCGGGACTTTTTAAAGATCTTCGTGTCCTCTTAAGATTCAAATTTTTTAAACAACCCAATGGAAGAAACCCTGTAACATTCCTATGACCATTTGCTTCACTGGCATCCAACAACTCCAGAAATTTGATGAAATACATTCAGAAAACAATATTATCATGCCTCTTATAACTTGATATCAAGCCCTTCTGTTGGTACTATCGGTTGCTCCAGGAGAATACCCTATTTTTACCCAAAATTTCGTGGCTGTATATTTCTCGGTGTATACAATTTTGCAAATGATAGCTGACGCTTGGCTTGTGCACAGGTGTGAAGACGAGCACACGATTTCTTTGCTTTGAGACTTCTGTGCTAGAAAATTCTATCATGCTGAATATGAAAACTCAGAAAAACCCTGCAGCAAACATTTGTTGTGTATTTCTCCAGCTCGCCACAAATATCTCACTCGTTTTGATGAAGCGCATTAGGGTTTCCGAGGGCTGGGCAACTCGGTCACATTAAAACATTAAAAATGCAAAAAAAAATGGGGCAATTTTCCCTTTTATGATATTTCCAATGGATGGTATCCGCACGGGCTTTGGAGTGGTTTGCAATACAGGTTTTACGTATGCGGACGTATAAAAAATAGACACGTTGGATGGTGGTTTTTGTTCCACGACCGCTAACCGACTCTATCTTATATGCATGTAGGTGACACGAGGTGACTTCAGAACCGTCGGTTTCTCCTTTATTGTTGTACTGACACTTTATGTTACATTTTTAATGACTCAATAGTCTCAATAAATTGCATATTTGCCACCTTAAATGCTGCGTTGTATTGTTTAGGGAAGATCATAGCCCCGTCTTCATATCCGCTTAAGCTTTGAGTTCTGTAGAATGTGGTCGACTATTTAAAAAAAAAACCCGACGCAGTCACTATATCCTTTTAACTTTACAGATTTCTCTTCATCCTGCACTGGGAATAATAATGACAGAAAATTTAATTTCTTGGATAAATAAATCACAGTAAGTTGGATCGTGTAATGATTGTAAGTTCAAAGTTGTTTGTGCATCTATGTCATGTTCAGAAAAATCTTGTTCCACGTAAAGTTTAATTTTTTCTTCAGCTGAACCAGTGCCTGATAAGTGAAATATAATCCTAGAGCCATCGATGAAAACAAAGCGAATTCCTCGTTTAAATACCATACTCCTGTCAACTGGATCTGTATGTGCAAAATCATCGGCAAACTGGATTGTAAAGTTTCCATACTTTTCTCCTACTTCGATATTAGAAATCAAATCCCGAACTCTGTATCATTTAGTTCATACTCTGAAATCGTCGGATGATTATTGCACTCATGTCTAAAAATGTTGAACACAATTGGTGAGGCAGGTAATCTCACTGGAGCTAAACTTGCTCCCAGGAGCACTTGAAATGCATTTATCCCAGCAGACATCTGTCAGTTTTCCTACGAGTTCATTCATCATTGCCTTTTTCTTTTCTTGCTCGAGAAAGCTTTGCGACTCAGAATTCGTTGAGGGAGAAACCATAGCCTACGTTTCTAAACTTAAACCCTAATCGCTTCGAATACAGCAAAAAGATAGAGCAAGACCTTTCAACCAAGATGGCCCACCAGTGTTTTAGCAATGTCTGCAATAGATACAGGTGAGAGCTGACTAGTAATGACTTGTTTATGTTCCTTAAAATGGGTGATTGGAGGATTAACTTCACGGCCATATCTAGCATAGTTGTTCTCATATGTTTCTCCAAATTATTTATATATCAAATCACCTTCCACCATGTGAACTTGTTTCATTTCGTGTGCGGATACAACTAAAATGAACTTCAATGGGTAATGACACTAGGTGTTTAGCAGATTCTTCTCTGGGCAGCTCGGTGTTTGATGTTCCAGCATCTGATATGGTATTTAACTCTATGGACTCGGCGATTGCACTCAAATTCTACAGGATTTATACCGCCTGCTGCAGTTGGATATGAAATAGCAAGAAATCGTAACTCCATCAGAGCCGATTGTGTCAAGACACTGATCATTTCGGTTTTTCCACTGTCTACATTGTCACGACCTCTCCCTTTGTATGCCAAATTAAGCTCGAAGAAACGCCCGGGTGTGCAATGTTTGGCTTCAATGCGCTTTTATATATGTTTCTAATCTCAGCCTTCCTGGACTTTTGATATTAAAAGACACGACAATAACTTCCTCAATTGCAAAGCTCTGCAATTTTCATTTTTAACTTTGGAGTCCTTCTCCCACATGCATAGCGGATCATTTTTCTTCACTCTTTATATACCCCAATGCCTTCAATTTATGCCAAGTAACAAAGGAATGGGAGGCTTTAAGACTCGGCGCTAGAGTGATGGAGGATACATGTGGTCTTCTCGGCTTGGCACTTGGTCCTGTGGTGAGCCCTCGGTGTTGGGTGTAAACATATCTTTTACTCAATTTTGCTTTGTCATTTCATACAAATACAATCTTCCTCAACATAAAAATTAATGCCTTTTCTTCAAAGCTTCCATATTTTGGCAATTATATAAAATTTAAAAAATCTTTTCCCAATTTTTTATTTATTTTGGTCTTTGCTATATTTATAAAAGTTTTTCTTCATAACGCTTCCCAACTTCGAGCTAAACCTTTTTTGTATGAAAATTAAAAACCTTTGCTCACAAGGTCAAAATAGGTTTGAAAGACTGAAATTTTGTTGAATTTTGAAAACTTCTTTCAACCATTTTTCTTTTGCAACCTTGATGCCCACACTCGAGGACAAATGCGCTTTTCTCGACCAAGTTTGAGATCTCCATTCGTGAAATTTGATCTATTTTGCATCGCCAGTGTTGCCGGAAGATGATTAACGCCATCATAAGACATTTAAGCAAAATTTTATTGAGTGTCAACAACTGGCTCCTACTGGGGATGCTGTCCTCCCAGTGAGGCTGCAAAGAACACCGTAGACCATGTGCCTGACCATTGGGCGGCTCCCAATCCTCAAAACTGCAACCTACAACCTGTAACTGATCCTTCATCCAAAAACTGAAGCTGAAAACCGATAACTGCTGAAAACCGAAAACATACATGCTGGAACTAAACTGGAAACAACGCTGTACATACTGAAAAAATGTTTGCCGGGCAAACTTATTCCTCCTACCTACCCTACTCTGCTGAAACATGACTGCTAAATCAAATGACACAAAAGTGCCAATGAAGCCAATCTAATAACTGACCATCTGCTCGACTATGGCTTGCATTCCTTTCGAGTGAGTAAAGAAGACATAAAACAAACCACTCCAAACATTCTCTAATAATGAGTTCATGTCCCACAAATGTAAGAAAATTCATCTTCCCCTTAGACTGTAGTAAATTAGCATAAGGATCTTCAAAAGTTTGAAATATTATCTCGTCTTGAGATTCAACAAGAATGGAAATATCTCTTTCCAGTTGACCTGCAAGACTACTCAACTGTGGATTGATGAGAGTGCATAGGGGGGCATGATATTCTAATACCTGAGTGTTGACTGCATCTTCCTCAAGCGTGAGCATCTCTGGTTCCCTTTTCGGTATGTCATCTATCCCATCTTTATACTTATCCACATCATTATCCAAAACATCTTCAAACAACAAACATACTTCAAGATCATTAATCATGTCAATCCTATCTTCTTGATAGAAAGAAATGATGTCTAATAGATGATCCCGTGGTGGAGAATCATCATCATAAATAGGTTCTTTCAAAGGATCGTTATGACTGTCAGTGTTTAGATTCAGATTTACATGTTTAAAAATGGAAGAGGTTTCACTTACATACCCTGGACTGTGTGAACAATGCAGACCCGACATTACTGGAGCTGTAATATGACCTTTCAGGAGCTGATCTATTTCATCTTCAGATAGAGGAGAAATTTTGGAAATACTATGGAGGCGTTCGGCTTTCTTGTTTAAGGAAAAACCAGCAACATCATTTGAGGTCTGTTCTGTTTCTTGTATTCCAAGAGAAGCACCGATGTATTGTTTTTTAAGTGAATCAAATAAGACAGAGTCCTCTAGACCCACCACTTCTGAAATAGTGTCACATGGAGAGAAGCTTATCTGACCTTCTTCTGAATTAGAAGACCACTGACAAGACTGAAGAAAATTCTTATCCGGCTCGGGAGAAAAAATACAAAGGCCATCACCAATTTCATTCGAAAATTCAGAATTTAAAACTTGCCCTTCCTCATCAAAAACAGCAGAACCATCATTACATTTTTTAATAACACCAAGTGCAGCAGACTCTTCTTGATACAAAATTTCTGAATGCGAAATAAAGACCTGGTTTTCTATTTGGCAATTCTCTTCCCTATGGCAAACTCCAGTTTCTTGGGAATGATGACAGACTTGTTCTTCTTCTTCTTTAATTCCACTTTCAAAAAAGTTTATGGAGCTCTCCATCATAGATTTATGTTTTTTATTAGAAGCCTTAATTTTTTGTTTTATCAGTTCGAATGAAGCATAACAGAGGGGTAGATAATCACTTTCAGCATTTTGATTTTCAGATGTTTGATCATGGATAGTGATCAAATTTTCTTCACTAACTGCCCTGGGACTTATAAAGTTTTCAGCCAGAGCCATATCCAAACAATCTTCTTCATACTTATCAAACTTAGGTGGACTGAAATTTTCTTTGAAACCATCATTAACAGAAATATCAGCCGGCTGATTGTAATTGACATAAAGCAAGTCAGAGTTACCTTTTTCTGTCACATCACCCAACTGATCATCTCTTTGTTTGTCACGGGAAAAACTAGAATGCCAAGCCATTTCTCCTTGTCCATACTTCTCTTCGAACCCACATTCTTCTTCAATCCTCTCATCATTTTCTTTGCTCGATAATTTCCTGGACATTCTAAGATTATCTTCAACTTCTAAAGCATCAACGAACATATGTTGTAAACTGGAGGGATTTATTTCCAAGAGAAGAAAAGAGAAATCAGAATGAAAAATAGATACATAATGTAACTTGGCAGCATTCTCTAGGGGTTGAATTTCTTTCGGCATATCATAATAGGCGCTAGCGAACCTCCTTTTGAAACTGGATAAGGATTCCCCTTCCTGCACCCTCATAGAGTAAAATTCTGAAAGGACTAGGTCCCATGACCTCCTCTTACCCCAAAAATCCAAGAAGACATCAGAAAATTCCTGCCATGTGTCTATAGACTCTGGCTGTAAATGGCGAAACCATTTCTTCACATTTCCCTGGAAAGTTTGAGCAAAAATCCTCATACAAACATCATCCTGATCCACTTCAAACAGATCCAGAAAATTTTCAAAACCTTGAAGATGTTTCTCAGAAGTAAGGCCTTTGATTTCTCCATCGAATTTAGGAAGGTATTTCTGGTATTTAGGAGGATAATCATGGAGAACATGAGGTAGGTGAAGTGGCCGGTATCGGTTTTGGATATTGGAAGAAACTGAACTATGTAAAGAGGATGTATTATCAGCTTTAGTATCATGAGGTTCATAAGGCTGATCCTTACTGTCATGTGGTTCTAGTAAAAGATCTTGATCAAAATCATATGTACATAATGAAGACACATTTTCAGTTTCTAAAGAAGGGTATACAGGAGTAAATCTATGGTCTTTTTTCGAATATAGTAAACAATGAGAAATTCTTTTGCCAAGCTTTGGAAAAGACAGGAAAAGATTTACAAGAAAGGATAAGATGTCTTGCAGAAAACTGAAACTTGAGTACCTTGTCTTTTCATCATGCCTTTCCATGTCTTCACAATGAGCTCATTTCCCAGTGGAGTCTGTCGGTTCTCTTTAAAAGCTTGATTCTGGATCATGCTGCCAATGGAGTCACTGAAATTTGGATTCTTGAAGATGGAGTCACCAGGTGAAATATGTACAACCTTACTAATGTTTGACCGTTGTTCACCATCAACAATCAAAACTGAAAACTTTGTCGTTCATACACAGGGAAAATGAAACCCTCATTCCCCGGCAACGGCGCCAAAATGTTAGCACTCGGATTTTCCTTCGGCTGTATCAAAGAAACCCCGAGGTAACCTATTTCAAACCAATATTTAGACTGAAAGTTGGCCTCCTTCAGCCAGAGAGGGCTCTCTCGGCAAATATGCCATCCAATGTCACCACGACAGCAGTTCGACAATGAAACTCAAGGGCCAATTTGTAAAATAATAATAAAAACTTTGTAGGCTTTAAATAATGTGGTTAGATCAACAGGAAAAAGATACCCTTGGGCAATGGAGTCAAGAAACAGAAAAATAATAGATCAGCAGCCAACAAATGTTTCAGACAAAGGCAAGATAGCTGTTTGATTACAGTCAATAAGATTTTGCAGGTGACAAGGAAAGAAATAATGACAGTCCACTAACAACGGGCATCGATTTTCAGATGAATCCGCTGTTAACTTTGGAGAAATAAATGGGTACTCAGATGCGGATAAATCGAGGCATATGACATGAATCTCAATTTATTTTCAGTATGTTCACCTAAATACAGAAGGAAAGACATAACGGCAAGAATGACAAAGAGAATTGACATGCACATGTAAAGAAAAGAAAAACACAGACTGTGATTTCGAAACAACACATGAATCTTCGATGAAAATATGCTCAACTTCTAAGATCTTTATTAATTTCTGTAAAATACTTCAAACACCCGAAATGGGTCCTTCCTTTCTGAAAATTTGAACCCTTTCCATGTTGTAAAATGTATAATTTATACAAAAAATGCTCCCCGAGCAAACCCTAACTGCTTTGTTTTAAAGATAACTTTCTTTTAAATAAATTCTTTAAAACTTGAAACTAATATTTAAACAAAGTTTTACAATAATAATAGACAAGTAAGACTCGTATCATGAAAATCGAGATTGGCTGCAAAGAATCTCCGGCTGTTGAAAAAACTTCGAAAATTCCTCAATTCTGTCTATCTTTCGATTGCCACATGTTTTGCCATCTAATCCTTGAACTGCAGGTGGCTTTTTGCTTTCATTCATGGTTGCATTTGTTAAACTGAATAACACTCAATCTGGATGCTTCACATCAGTTTCCCCAAAAATTCGTAGAACCATAACTTCTCCTACCAACCACAAAATCTTTAACTCAGAGGCAATAACCTAGCTCTGTATGTTCTTTGGCGACCAATTCCTGTATCTTTAGTTCTGTGTAGTAACCTGAATGCCAAATTTTTAGGCGTAAGGGTTTCAATATCTGCACCATGTTCATATACTATAGCAACTTCTCCATCTCTATGGCCAATAGACATCTGAGGTATTGCCGTAAGAGTTCCAAATGGATTCGTTACAGGTTGAGGTGTTGTAATTATTATTTCTGTTGAGTGTGTTGTCCAAATGTGCCTTGCCCAAAACTGGAGTTGATATGCTACTAAAATCAACGGAAACAACCTAATGTCGTGCAGAAAAGATACATATCCCGCGTCAAATCTTATAATCTAGACGCGATTGGCCAAACTTCTAAATTTGACGACCTCCGGGACTTTTTAAAGATCTTCGTGTCCTCTCAAGCTTCAAAGTTTTTAAACAACCCAATGGAAGAAACCCTGTAACATTCCTACGACCATTTGCTTCACTGGCATCCAACAACTCCAGAAATTTGATGAAATACATTCAGAAAACAATATTATCATGCCTCTTATAACTTGATATCGAGCCCTTCTGTTGGTACTATCGGTTGCTCCAGGAGAATACCCTATTTTTATCCAAAATTTCGCGGCTGTATATTTCTCGGTGTATACAATTTTGCAAATGATAGCTGACGCTTGGCTTGTGCACAGGTGTGAAGACGGGCACATGATTTCTTTGCTTTGAGACTTCTGTGCTAGAAAATTCTATCATGCTGAATATGAAAACTCAGAAAAACCCTGCAGCAAACGTTTGTTGTGTATTTCTCCAGCTCGCCACAAATATCTCACTCATTTTGATGAAGCACGTTAGGGTTTCCGAGGGCTGGGCAACTCGGTCACATTAAAACATTAAAAATGCAAAAAAAAATGGGGCAATTTTCCCTTTTATGATATTTCCAATGGATGGTATCCGCACGGGCTTTGGAGTGGTTTGCAATACAGGTTTTACGTATGCGGACGTATAAAAAATAGACACGTTGGATGGTGGTTTTTGTTCCGCGACCGCTAACCGACTCTATCTTATATGCATGTAGGTGACGCGAGGTGACTTCAGAACCGTCGGTTTCTCCTTTATTGTTGTACTGACACTTTATGTTACATTTTTAATGACTCAATAGTCTCAATAAATTGCATATTTTCCACCTTAAATGCTGCATTGTATTGTTTAGGGAAGATCATAGCCCCGTCTTCATATCCGCTTAAGCTTTGAGTTCTGTAGAATGTGGTCGACTATTTAAAAAAAAAACCCGACGCAGTCACTATATCCTTTTAACTTTAAAGATTTCTCTTCATCCTGCACTGGGAATAATAATGACAGAAAATTTAATTTCTTGGATAAATAAATCACAGTAAGTTGGATCGTGTAATGATTGTAAGTTCAAAGCTGTTTGTGCATCTATGTCATGTTAAGAAAAATCTTGTTCGACGTAAAGTTTAATTTTTTCTTCAGCTGAACCGGTGCCTGATAAGTGAAATATAATCCTAGAGCCATCGATGAAAACAAAGCGAATTCCTCGTTTGAATACCATACTCCCATCAACTGGATCTGTATGTGCAAAATCATCGGCGAACTGGATTGTAAAGTTTCCATACTTTTCTCCTGCTTTGATATTAGAAATCAAATCCCGAACTCTGTATCATTTAGTTCATACTCTGAAATCGTCAGATGATTATTGCGCTTATGTCTAAAAATGTTGAACACAATTGGTGAGGCAGGTAATCTCACTGGAGCTAAACCTTCTCCCAGGAGCACTTGAAATGCATTTATCCCAGCAGACATCTGTCAGTTTTCCTACGAGTTCATTCATCATTGCCTTTTTCTTTTCTTGCTCGAGAAAGCTTTGCGACTCAGAATTCGTTGAGGGAGAAACCATAGCCTGCGTTTCTAAACTTAAACCCTAATCGCTTCGAATACAGCAAAAAGATAGAGCAAGACCTTTCAACCAAGATGGCCCACCAGTGTTTTAGCAATGTCTGCAATAGATACAGGTGAGAGCTGACTAGTAATGACTTGTTTAGGTTCCTTAAAATGGGTGATTGGAGGATTAACTTCACGGCCATATCTAGCATAGTTGTTCTCATATGTTTCTCCAAAGTATTTATATATCAAATCACCTTCCACCATGTGAACTTGTTTCATTTCGTGTGCGGATACAACTAAAATGAACTTCAATGGGTAATGACACTAGGTGTTTAGCAGATTCTTCTCTGGGAAGCTCGGTGTTTGATGTTCCAGCATCTGATATGGTATTTAACTCTATGGACTCGGCGATTGCACTCAAATTCTACAGGATTTATACCTCCTGCTGCAGTTGGATATGAAATAGCAAGAAATCGTAACTCCATTAGAGCCGATTGTGTCAAGACACTGATCATTTCGGTTTTTCCACTGTCTACATTGTCACGACCTCTCCCTTTGTATGCCAAATTAAGCTCGAAGAAACGCCCGGGTGTGCCATGTTTGGCTTCAATGCGCTTTTATATATGTTTCTAATCTCAGCCTTCCTGGACTTTTGATATTAAAAGACACGACAATAACTTCCTCAATTGCAAAGCTCTGCGATTTTCATTTTTAACTTTGGAGTCCTTATCCCACATGCATAGCGGATCATTTTTCTTCACTCTTTATATACCCCAATGCCTTCAATTGATGGCAAGTAACAAAGGAATGGGAGGCTTTAAGACTCGGCGCTAGAGTGATGGAGGATACATGTGGTCTTCTCGGCTTGGCACTTGGTCCTGTGGTGAGCCCTCGGTGTTGGGTGTAAACATATCTTTTACTCAATTTTGCTTTGTCATTTCATACAACTACAATCTTCCTCAACATAAAAATTAATGCCTTTTCTTCAAAGCTTCCATATTTTCGCAATTATATAAAATTTAAAAAATCTTTTCCCAATTTTTTATTTATTTTGGTCTTTGCTATATTTATAAAAGTTTTTCTTCATAACGCTTCCCAACTTCGAGCTAAACCTTTTTTGTATGAAAATTAAAAACCTTTGCTCACAAGGTCAAAATAGGTTTGAAAGACTGAAATTTTGTTGAATTTTGAAAACTTCTTTCAACCATTTTTCTTTTGCAACCTTGATGCCCACACTCGAGGACAAATGCGCTTTTCTCGACCAAGTTTGAGATCTCCATTCGTGAAATTTGATATATTTTGCATCGCCAGTGTTGCCGGAAGATGATTAACGCCGTCAGAAGACATTTAAGCAAAATTTTATTGAGTGTCAACAAAGGGAATTAGTTTTAATAAATCTACCTTGTGAATCTCTAGACCTATTCATGGAAACAAAGTATAACTTAAAATAAATCCTAACTGCATAACTACTACTGCTGGGTTTTGGAGATGCCTGTTATAACATATGTGTAGGTTCTTACCTCTTGTTTTACCTCTCACCTGCCACCAACCTATTTTCAAAAGAATAAAATTAAAAAGGATTTTCACTTGTCTACAACTGAATTCTACCTATCTTCTACAACTCCCCGGCAATGGTGACAAAATGTTGGGTGTGTGAGCTATCTCAAAGAAAACACCTAATATTTAATTATCGATCAGGGTTGGTAATATTAGAGTTGAGACAAAGTATATGCTAAGGTAGAATGGAACCTAAGTTTTTTTGGCTTGTCAGACCTTAAAAAGTTTTAGTAAAGAAAAGATCGAAAGATCTTTCAAAATGAAAAACCAAGTCAAACTTCAGAAAAATAGTAAAAGGAACTAAATCATATTTAGTTAAACAAATGAACTAGAATAGTATCGATTCATACTACTCTATCTTGTACTTAAATAATAGAAACTGATTGAAAAGCAAACTGCTGAATATGGAAATGGAAATGGAAGACTATTAAATAACTTCAACAATTAATTCAAGAGAAACATCTATTCCCATGTAACAGGAACTAGAGTGAGTGTATCATAATGTCTCTCAAATGAAATAGAAAAACAGAATGGAAGTAAATCTAATCTAACTTCAACAAAAAGATGAAAACTACAAAAAGACAAGTTACAGTTAACTTTAAACATTATGATCTATCTACTATCCATGAGCAGAAATATAAAACTAATGAAAACTAGAAGCAAGTAGAAAACTTGATAAAGATATTTACTTTTGAACTTGATTTGGAAGCAAGTAAAAAACTTGATAAAGATATTAATTTAGAAACAAGTAGAAAACTTGATAAAGATATTAATTTCTTAACCCAAATCCTATTCCATAAACATTTTCATTATTTATTAAGGTAAGAAACTGATCCTAATCTAAATGAAGAAAACTATCAAAACTATAATCCTTGAAAAATGAAATTGTTAACTCTATTATAACTATGTCTTAAGAGCATGTTATAAATTAGACTAGGAATAAGATCGATAAATTCTGAAACAACAACATGTTAGCAAGATAAAATATGAAAGACATAATTGGAAAGATAGTTAAAGCAAACTAAGAAAAATAATAAGAATTGAATTAAAGATTTATGAAATGTAAAACAAAGGGAAAATTATGGTTGAAAAGACTAATTAAGAGCAGGAAAGATTACAGTAAAGAAAACTAAAAAACTGGATTCAAACTAGCATAAAATAGTGCAAAAAGAGTAAAAATCCGAATGACGATCCGAATGCCAATCCGAACAAAAGTCCGAATGGAGGAAAAACGAATTAAACTAAGGAAAATGAGAGTTTTGATGATCTTGACGTCAGCTGGCGAATGCAGATGAACCTACAATGCAAAGAAATTAGTAAAAAGACTTGTTGAGAAGCTAAGATAATAGAAAGCAACCTATTATAATCATGGTTGAAGAACTAAACTATTCCTATTCTATGCTAAAACAAGAGTGAGATGAGAGAAGAAAATTATCCTACAGCTACAAAGAAGAATCTAACTAAACTATTAACAGAGCTTAAAACAGAGGCTAACTAAGTTCTATTTAATTATGAGAAACAAACTAGATAATTATAAAAGACTGGAATTAACCTATCAAAACTATGTTCTTGGTTGACCATTTACTAATCCTGTGAGCACAAGTTATGTTAGCAGCACAATACAAATTACAAAAAAGAAATATCATGTACAAAAAATGAATTAATGACAAATATAGGAAAACAAACTAACTAATTGCATAAAAGGAAATACAGAAAACAAAGACAAAACCTCCGGTTGATGAGGGGCCCTTCCCAGCAATCAGAGACGGAAAATGAAATTGGTTTAGCTACTCAGAATATCAACAAAATGGAACTTCCATTAATCTTAATAAAATTACAGACTGTCAGCTATCTGCTTGCAAATCTACGAACTATCTGCGGTCTTCTCCAACTATAAGCTAACTATACTAACTCTGTTTCTATCTGCAAGCGTCTATTTATACATTTTACAAATGGATGAGAGGGTCGACAAAGTCGACCTCTCTAATAACAGAGACGTTTAATGCATAACTGGTTGCTTTGAATGGTGCGTGACAGCGTAGGGAGTATACACTAGGCTGAACAAAGTTGATTCCTTCACGAGGCAGCTGCAGCGTTGGTTTTCCTTGGACGTGGGCAGAGAGGTAACATGCTAGCGAGATAAGTGAATAGAGGAGAGGTTGTTGGAGCACTGTCATGGAAAGGCGTTGTGCTGGCAGGCTAAACGTCTGTGACCTGAACTCCTTCCAGAACAATGGCATGAATAGGTAGCGTGATTCCAGGCTGAACACGAGGCTGAACGACGAGCTGGAGTGTTGGCGTGGACATGGGATGCGTTGTCGAGATTGGAGAGCCTGAGGACGGATCTTCTAGAGCAACGGCTCATTAACCATTCCCATTGCGTGGAAAATAGAACCCACGTGCCCTCTTCTGCATTTAATGGTCTGGGATATGCCAACCGTGGATTTCGGGGGCTAAACACGAGGCTAAACGATGAGATGAATGCGGTTGAACTTAGCATCATAAGCACGTGGTATGAATGAAGGGTCGTTTGGAAAAAAAATCCTTTTAATCAAAGCTTAAATAACATGCATGACTGGAAATGTCACTTTAATCATTAATAAATCGTAATATAACAATATTTGACCAAAATTTATATGATAAACGAATACATCATTCATACCTGGTCTGTTTGATGAGCTGAATGGCTAAAAGAATAACTTATTAGGTCAAAAATAGTAAAATTAATGCCATTCAGAATAGATTTGATGATAAAAAATAGTGACAAAATAGACACCAATAGGTTCAGACCTCCTTCCTTAAGAAACAATGGTCCCCATTGTTTGCTCGCGAATGTGAGGAAACTTGTCGGTTATTTCAAAAACAGAGTACCACTTTTCTTGAGAGGGGATCTGGACAGCTTTGGAAACCTGAAACAATGGAATTGTGTTCGTCCTTGTAAGGCATACTCATCGTCCCACAATGGTGTCACAAGGGAGAGCCTCCTCAACATCTGGATGGATGCATTCGAGTTATGTTGTCGGTAAGTCGTTCTGTTCCAATAGAGGTGCATGATATGGTCGAAGTAGATCCACATTGAATACTGGATGTAGACCCATGCATGCAGGAATGATGAGATGGAAAGCATTCTCGCCAATCTGTCGAAGAATACTCTATGGACCATATCGCAAAGGCTTGAGTTGAGTGAATGGACTAGTGAATCGCTCTTTCTTGAGATGTAACCAGACCTTATCCCCAATTTGGAATGAATGAGGAGTACGATGCTTGTTGTGTTGGGCCTTAGCTTTCTCGCTTTCTCTTTGCAAAATTTCCTGTGCTTGCTTCTCGATGTCGCATATCTGATCTCTGAACTTGACTGCTTTGTCAACTTCTCGCTGGCTGTAGTCGATGTCACTCTGCTGTGTCGAGGAGCTGATCAAGTCAATAGGCACTAAGGGATGAAATCTGTAACAAATATCAAATGGAATATTTCTTGTAGAGCTGTGCTGAGCTTGATTATAGCTATGTTGAATGTATGGAAGACTTTCATCCCATGTGCGCCGATGCTTGTGGTTGTACATGCGAAGCTGTTGTACTACAAGGTGATTCACAACTTTCGTTTGTTCGTTGGTATGAGGATGGAAAGTTGTCGAGAATGAGAGTCGTGTGTATAGCAATTGCCAGAGGGTCTTCCAAGAGATGTTGACAAATATGGCATCTCGGTCAGAAATAATGGTCGTTGGTAAACCAAAGTGTTTCCAAACATGTGTAAAGAAGAGTTGAGTGGTCTGTTGCGTTGTCGTGGTTTTCTTACATGGTATGAGAATGGCCATCTTGGAAAATCAGTTGACTACTACTAATATTGCATCATGCGGATGTCTAGTAGTAGGATAACCCGTAAAGTAGTCCAAAGAAATAGATTCCCATGGTTGACTAGGAACTGGCAGAGGTGTGTACAATCCCCGTCATCGATTAGGATTCTTAGCAATGGCACAAACCATGCATGATCGAATGTACTTGTTGATGCCGGATTTCAGTGTAGGCCAAAAGAAATACTTTTACATAATAGCAAGTGTATTTGCTACTCCAAAGTGTCCTGCAGTATTGATGTAGTGCGTGTCCCAAATGAGATGTTTTCGATGCTCACCGGTTGGTACAAAAATCTGTCCAAGCTTGTATAGCAAGGTGTCTTTCAGGAAGTAGTCGGAGGTCGATGGCTTGTTAGTATTTGATTGTCGGTAGACCACTGAGAAGTCGTTGTCATCCTCATACAACTATAGCCAAGTGGTCGTGTCATATCCCGACATACTCATCACTGTCAAAAGGAGAGTAATGGGTGGTTGACTGAGGAAATCAGCGACGACAATAGATTTACCTTTCTGATACTTAATCACCAAGTATAATTTCTGTAGGTAATTAATACACTTGAGTTGTTGGTTTGTCTACAACATTGATTGTGTCGGAGCGAATTGTACAGTCTTGTGATAAGTGAGAATCATCGTTTCCCTGCCAAGGATGTAATGCCCCATTGCTTCAGAGCTTGCACAATGGAGTATAGTTCTTTTTCATACTTTGAGTATCTTCTAATTGTGTCGTTAAAATTCTTGGAATGAAAAGCGAGTGGGTGAATATACAGAGTGATCACTGCACCCAAGGCATAGTCCAATGCATCTGTCTCAATCTCAAAGGGCTGAGGCAAATCAGGTAACACAAGTACTGGTGCAGTGCATAACTTGTGTTGGAGCTGTTCAAAAGCTACTTGATGTGTTGGTGTCCATTAGAAGATAGCTTTCCCATTTCCCTTCGTCAACTGATTCAAGGGCCAGGTTATGTGACTGAAGCTGAGTATGAATCGTCGATAGAAATTCGCCAAACCAAGAAAACTTCTTAGTTCTTGAATGCTTCTAGGAATGGGCCAATATTTGAGTATCTGTACTTTGTCTGGATCGACGTGAATGCCTGCAGAGTCAATTACATACCCCATATATTTGATGTTGGCCATCGCAAAAGAGCACTTGTATATGTTCAGATAGAGCTAATGTTGCTGGAGAGTGTCGAGGATTTATCGAAGATGTCCAACATGTTCTTCCCGTGATCGACTTAAAATCAGTATATCATCGAGATAGACAATAACCCATTTGCCGATGAAAGGTTGAAGAAGGTTATCCATATGTCGCATGAAGGTCGGAGGTGCATTGGTTAAGCCAAAAGGAATGACTACCATTCAAATAATCCTTCCTTAGTCTTGAAAGAAGTTTTCCACACATCTGAGGGCTCGATTGGAATTTGATGGTATCTCGAATTGAGTTTGAGCTTAGTAAAGAATTTAGCACCCTTCATACAGTCGATGAGCTCGTCTATCTGCGGTATAGGGTAGCGATTCTTTACCGAAATTTTGTTGAGAGATCTGTAGTCCATGCACATGCGCCAAGTCCCGTATTTCTTCAAAACTAAGACGAATGGACTTCCACAAAAACAGGAGCTGGGTCGGATATGACCTTTGTCGATTAATTCTTGGATATGTCTATGAATCTCTTCATTTTCGAGAATGGATCTTCTGTAAACAGATGTGTTAGGAAAAGAAGAACCAGGAACAAGTTCAATGGAGTGTTTTACCTAACAATGTTGAGGCACTCCATCAGGAGTTTCAAAGAGGTTCTGGTACTCATCGAGAATATGATCAACTTGCTGCTTCTATCAATAGCAACATTGGTCGATGACTTGACTCGTTGCTGCAGTCTGCTTAGAATGTTGCGGCTTTATCATGATTAATGCGAACTTCTAAGCATGATTCATGAGTTTCTTTGTCTATTTGGAAGATATCAGTGCAACCGTTGGTGTAGGTTGAATATTTGGTATGCTAAACCATCGATTTCGAATTTTGACAATCACCTTCTGAGGCCATAACTGATAACTTCCATGTCTATCCCAGAGGTAAGGTTTCCCAAACATGGCGTCAGCTATGGAGAGTGGTGCCACCTCGTAGAGTACTTCATATTCAAAAGGTTTTATGAAGTAGGTGAGTTTTCAATGTCGAGTCATCCGTAGTTCTTGTCCATCCTTCATCCAACCGATGTTGTAAGGTTGAGGATGCAGAGTGGTAACAAGACCTAGTTTCTTCATGAGATCTTCTGAAATGAAGTGTAATACCTCATTTTTCCCTTGATGTTATTTGGATTCAATGTAAATACTGTGTATATGCAGTGTGTGTATTTTCCCTAGTGTGGAGCACAAGGAAAAGGCCCCACTAGTGGATGTTTAAGTTATTGCTTAGGCAAGTATTTGGACAGTTTGATTATTCATGGGTTGTTAAACCATGAAGAAATGTAAATTATGTAATTATTATTGAATGAATAGAATAACCAAGAAGTTGGATAAGGAAGTAACTGATGAGAAGAGGCCATGTATATCCACTAAGGAGAGGTGAGGGGGTTATGGGATTGGTTGCTCATGTTTCCACATGTCTGACTATGAAATAGTTTGAAATACCTGATGACATTAATGCGGTCGCATAGGGTGGTTGAGAACCCGGTTACTGAAGTCAATAGAGTATGGATCATGCCTGTGATTTTGTATGGAAGGGCATGGCTCTGATTGCTTACCCTGGAAGACACTCATCACCTAAAATGGTAGAGCCTGTTTGAATACCCATGAGTGGTAGGAAATAACAACCACATTCATTCATCCTTCCATGCACTTTCTACCTACGATCCATCAATCCAGGGAGAGAGGTTGTTCCTACATCCCTATATAAGCAGAGCTAACAGAGGGGAATAATCTGAAGAGAATCGTGTTTTCCCTGTGTGATAGAAATACCTGAGAGTTGATAGACATGAAAACTGTGTGTGTGAACCCAGTCAGCTGATGACAGAGCGACCATAACAGAGGTGATAGAAACCATGGGAACCTAAGCTTAGATCGTAGAAGATAGATTGCGGAACGGAGCTCGTCTGCGAACCTGGAAGGAGTCCATCGTTGAACTGTGGAGGAAGGTTGGGTTGCTTGATAAACCCAGTGAAGGCTGAAGTCTCATAGAACTAGGGATTGGACCTTTCTATGCCCATGGTGGAATAACACTGGAAGGGAAGAGGCCTTGAGGGAATATGCAATAGAGAAGAGGTTCTTGCTCGTGTTGGATGTGGTAGGTATTGTGGGTGCCAGGTCGACTGAGTGTTGAGATTCCTGCAGCTCTGTGGTTGAGATCATTGGCTTAGAAGTGCCTCCCTTGCTTTCCTTGTTCTCCTAATAAACCCACTGCCAATTGGCTTAACATGATCAGCTTGTCTGATATGTTTGATAAACCCAATGGTATGCTGGCTTGGCATGTTTGTGTCACTTGATATGCCTGATAAACCCACTGTAGGTTGGCTTAACATGACTAGCTAGCGTAGTAGGTTTGATAAACCTAACTGTATGTTGGCTTGGCATGACCCTGCTGTTGGCATGCTTGATAGACCCAACTAGAATTTGGCTTAGCATGACTATTGAGTCCCCGAATGCTTGATAAACCCACTGTAGGTTGGCTTAGCATGGGTAGGTTCCCTGGAATG
Source organism: Larix kaempferi (assembly GCA_027924585.1). Classification (NCBI taxonomy): domain Eukaryota; kingdom Viridiplantae; phylum Streptophyta; class Pinopsida; order Pinales; family Pinaceae; genus Larix; species Larix kaempferi. The sequence continues at coordinate 15,224,701 of BSBM01000094.1, forward strand.
ATTGATAAACCCAACTACATATTGGCTTAGCATTGGAATGGAACCTTGACTGTGAGAGAACCTGATAGCCATCCTTAGTGGATAGATAGACCAGATCGTGGGTGATCTCTCAGCTGAAAGAGTACAGGCTGGACAAAGATCTAAGGTTGGGTGGAACGTTGCTCTCACTTAGCCAATTATTCTAGAATTGAAAGATAAGTATTTCTTGTTATGTTAAGTGATGGTGTTCCATTGTTATGAAATGGTTGCTTATGTTCAATTGTGCAATTGTGAAATGTATGTTTATATGGATTTGTTTGACATGAAGTTATGTGTAGACAAGAATAAAGGGTTGAGTTTATGGTTATATGTATATCATTGTATTGCATGAGTTTAATGCATTATAAGCCTTGCATATGTTAGATGCTTGTTAGATCTAACTCTATGCATTTTATATGTTATGATTTGCTTGATTGAATTGTGTATGAGTAACTTGGAATGAGTTATATGTTTACATCTGATCCTGGGGAAGGAGGGGAAAGCCCTGGAGGTGTTTCAAGACCCCTGTAATTTCCCTTATTAGGAATTTTATTAAAATTGCAATTTTCCACTTTTTTCCTTGGTTCGACCTTTGACTAGTTTCGATCTCTAGGTTCCAAATTTGCCCCAAATGATCCCAAATATTCTGAGAAGGTATATGAATGATATTAGAACATAAATATGTGTTTCAGGGATGTCTTTGTACCTTTAAAACACTTCTGCAAATACTCTTTCAATTCTGGTCAATGTAGGTAACTTTACTAGTGATTTCCCTTTGACTAGTATTGGTCTCTAGGTCTCAAATTGACTCCAAATGCCTTCAAATCTTCAAGAAAGGTGTATGAATGATATTAGGGATTGAATATGATGTTCAGGTATAACATATGGCCACCAAAAGACCTCTTCAAACTCTCTTAATATTCTGGACCAAGTATGCAATTTTACTAGTAATTTGGGGTTCAAATCCCCCTAAGGTAAGTACTGAAAATGGCTTCCCCAATGCCTCCAAACCCACTCAAATTTATGAACAGAGGTATGTAATGTGTTAATTATGTTATTAAGGTCTCATATGCACCATTAATGGTTTATTACAACTGTTCTCACCCTCTCCCATTCAACTGAAAAAATCATTAATTCGACCCTTGGGGAAATGGCACTATTTCTTCTCCCAATGCAATTAAACTGAGTAAAAATACTTCAAATGCTCAAGTACAGTACATGAAACTTGTAAAATACATCCATGGCAGTCCATTAATCACAAATGCATCATAGAATCATCCATTCATTCGAAATCATCATCAATACATTGGTTCACAACAAGGTAGTGGGGAAATGGCATTGTTCTTCCATTAAAAATGAGATTTATATATCTCTACTTGGAATTTCAACCTGAAAATTTCTGGAGATGAAGAAAAGAGTATTTAATTCATATTACAAAAGAAATGGGGCATTAGAAGCTCCCCCAAATAGTACAATAGCTCACCAAAAACGCCCTCCCTCAAGGATCAAGAATATGCCATCAAAACTGGAAATGGTTGAAGGAGTGAGCTGCAATAGAAGAAACCATGAGCTTCCCTGTAGATTACACCTGCAAATAAAGACTCCATTAAATCTCCAAATGAAAGGTCTGAATGGCCTTTCCAATTTCCAACTTGGATGGGAATCTTTCACCCTCGAAATTGGCTAAGGCAAAAAACTAGTCATCCACTAGCTCTCCCTCTTCACAAATGCAATTGCAAATTCTACAAATGATCAAAATCCATTCTCATACTTCATTTCTACATTTTATAACCAACATTAGCCTTCTAAGGGTCGAAATCCTCTCAATAGATTCAATAGATTTTCATTTAGGAAATATTCCACATTTGCCACTTGTCTCCTAGTTCCAACCTTCCATCTTCTCCCAAATTCGATTTTGAGTCTCTTTGGCTTCTCCAACTCCCAAATTCGCCTTTTTTGAGCCTATTTTTGGGGCTGACATGTCATAGTGGTCAGATGTCAGAGGTCAGGTCTGCAATTTGTCATAGTTGTCATAGATGCTCCATCATTGGTGTCATAGGGGCTAGGGAATCTAGCCCAAGTGTCCACAAACTTCCACTTTGACTCTTTATCTTCCATGTAGGTTACCAATCCTTCCAAATTCGACCTAATATGCTCAATGACATGTGTTATGACTTACCAACTCACCCAAGAGTGTTCACATTCCCATTAATTCGAATTTGCAAAAGAGAGATACCATGTATTATGAAAAATCAAGCTAGTGTGGGTCCCACATCCTCCATATGTCTCCAAAACCATTTGTCACTTAGGATTTCTCTTGAATTTCTTTATTCAATCTATTTATTAAATACTTGAACCCTTCTAATGTCTAAACATCATTTATTATCCCCCTTATTCCAAATCCCAAAGCTTCCACCCCAAACCTAGGAAACTAGTAATTTTCCTCCTTGGCAATTATTTGACCCTTAACATCAATTTTACAAACTCTAATGAATATGGCTAATGTGATTAGGCCATTGTGACCCAATTACAAATTTGGGACATCACAAATCCTCCCTTCCCAATATTTCTTGTCCTCAAGCAATTTCAATTATGGGTGTTGAAGAACCTGCTTTCTGTATAATTCTTTGAAGTTGCCATTGAATTGCCAAACCTTGAGTCTTTGAGTTTCCATGAATATTTTAGAGAGGAACCACCATGCTTGCTGCTGCACTACTCTTATTAAAATCACTTTATTAAGTGGGGAATCAATCTCCCATGCTGCTTGCTTCCCCCAAGAAAATGAAACCAATGAGACAAAAATTATTCCAGGGTCCCATTGCTTGTATTGCACCCCAACAATTAAGAGTGCTCTCCAACCTACACCATTAGATAAGAGGATTCCTGGATCCCATTTTCTTGTATGCATTCTTCCAAACATCATGAGTACCAAATATATATCATCAAAGTACATAACAACATAATGAAAATGTACATCAAGGATATGCTTCATCAAAGAGTCATGAAAGTGCTTATACCTCCAAGCAAGTAGACCACCATTTTCCAAGTCCATACAAGCTTCAAGTGACCAATAAAATCTGCTCCAATGACATAGGTGAGGATCCCATGTGCTATAATGCTGCTCCAAAAGGATGTGATATGCATCAAAATATTCATCCATGTATTCTTTCATCCAAGAAGTGAAAGAAGAATCTCCACTAGAATTTGAACCAAATAATGAGCAGAAAAAACAAGGAGACTTCAAATGACTCAAAGAAGTCTCACCCATACATCCATGAATGTGAGAATCATAAAGATGTAACAAAGTATGTGGCTGCCAACAAAAATGTTCTCCCATCATAAATCTATTCATCCAAGTGTTGGATGAAGTTTCTCTAACATCAAATGAACCCAGTGTTGAGCAAGAAAAACCATGAGTATTCAAGTGACTCAAATCCATATCATAGGTGCATCCATGTAGATGTGAATCATCATAAAGTGACAAATTATGCTGCTGCAAATGTGAATAAGAATGTGTTCCAACCATGTCATCATAAAAGTTAAATCTAGGAGTTCCATACTCCTCATGTGGCACCATCAAAAAGAACCCTTTCACCCATACTTCATTGAGACTAATGTTGCAAAACATGGAATTGTAGTATGTAGGAGAATGAACCAAATCACCCAAATGATCAAAAAGTATAGAAGTTTCATCATGGGAAGGATCCATATGGGTAGTATCATGCAGCTCCTTCAAAAGTGTGAACTCTTTGTCATAGTTTGGTTCCAATGTAGAGGAATCATGCTCTTCTTTAAAAATTGCATAACCTTCATCGAGAGGCAATTCAAATTCCTCTTCCACCACATCAAGTGTTTGGATCTCTTCAAGTTCATCTTCAAACACATCAAGAACATTCAAATTTTCACATTTCTCATGATCCACCATGTCATGAGAATCCTCCAAACAATCTACCATTTGACAATCTGAAACATAGGAGGAAAAACAAGTATCTTGCAACTTTTCAAGAAGTTGCTCATTTTGAATTGTGAGCTTATGAATATCCTCATTATTCTTCAAGTATGCATCATGTAACAATTCATTAAGCTCAAACAAATGGTTTCTATCAAAAAGCAAAGACATGAAATTACCTTTGATGTGGCACATTGCTCTTTGAATCTTCTCCATGTCTTCAAGGAAGGATGTTTCCTCCAATGAAGTAGCTCTCCAACAAGAATTTGACACCAATGCTTGAGTGTCATGGAGAATGCTGAGGGACTCTTGGATCTTCTTTTCATTCATCTTTAAGGACCCTTCAAGAAAATGAGGCTCTTGCAAATGAACCTCCTCATCTTCTTCATTTTTTCTTGGACCAACTTCATGAAGCTCAAGTGGTGATGGGGAATTTGATCTTGGTTCTTCTTCAACTGCTGCAAGGTCTTCATTATCATGCTTAATGGAACTTGGGCTTGCAGCAACACTTTCAAAAGTGATCTCTATGTCACCAACATAGAGGTGTGAGCACCCATCAGTAGGTACTCCTTCATAGTTTAAGCATCCATCAGTAGATGCTCTTTGGTTCATGTCTAAGCTAGAAGGTGTCTCGAAATGATCTTCCATATTTTCAATAGAATCTTCTTCATGATCTTGTGATGTCTCTTCCTTTTGCTCCTTCAAGCAAGCTGATGCATTTTGCCCCTTGGTTTCCTTAAAATCAATAATTTTTTCCACAAGTTCGATAGAAAACAATTCGAATCCTTCCTTAATTTGCTTGGTCATATCTTCAAATATTTTTTTCATAATTTTTATATGCTCCTCACCATCATATGAGGCTCCCTTTTCATCCCTAGTCATAGTTTCCTCAAAAAATTTGCTCTTCTTCTCCTACTTTTTTTTTTTCTTCAACAAAAGCACTTTTGGTTTCAATATCTAATGGTGGTACCTGAATTATTGTCCTCATGAATATTATACCACATCAGGTGCCAAGATCATGCTCTGATACCACTGTAATGTCCCTTATTAGGAATTTTATTAAAGTTGCAATTTTCCACTTTTTTCCTTGGTTCGACCTTTGACTAGTTTCGATCTCTAGGTCCCAAATTTTCCCCAAATGATCCCAAATCTTCTGAGAAGGTATATGAATGATATTAGAACATAAATATGTGTTTCAGGGATTTCTTTTTACCTTTAAAACACTTCTGCAAATACTCTTTCAATTCTGGTCAATGTAGGTAACTTTACTAGTGATTTCCCTTTGACTAGTATTGGTCTCTAGGTCTCAAATTGACTCCAAATGCCTTCAAATATTCAAGAAAGGTGTATGAATTATATTAGGGATTGAATATGATGTTCAGGGATAACATATGGCCACCAAAAGACCTCTGCAAACTCTCTTAATATTCTGGACCAAGTATGCAATTTTACTAGTAATTTGGGGTTCAAATCCCCCTAAGGTAAGTACTGAAAATGGCTTCCCAAATGCCTCCAAACCCACTCAAATTTATGAACAGAGGTATGTAATGTGTTAATTATGTTATTAATGTCTCATATGCACCATTAATGGTTTATTACAACTGTTCTCACCCTCTCCCATTCAACTGCAAAAATCACCAATTCGACCCTTGGGGAAATGGCACTATTTCTTCTCCCAATGCAATTAAACTGAGTAAAAATACTTCAAATGCTCAAGTACAGTACATGAAACTTGTAAAATACATCCATGGCATTCCATTAATCACAAATGCATCATAGAATCATCCATTCATTCGAAATCATCATCAATACATTGGCTCACAACAAGGTAGTGGGGAAATGGCATTGTTCTTCCATTAAAAATGAGATTTATATATCTCTACTTGGAATTTCAACCTGAAACTTTCTAGAGATGAAGAACAGAGTATTTAATTCATATTAAAAAATAAATGGTGCATTAGAATCTCCCCCAAATAGTACAATAGCTCACCAAAAACGCCCTCCCTCAAGGATCAAGAATATGCCATCAAAACTGGAAATGGTTGAAGGAGTGAGCTGCAATAGAAGAAACCATGAGCTGCCCTGTAGCTTACACCTGAAAATAAAGACTCCATTAAAGCTCCAAATGAAAGGTCTGAATGGCCTTTCCAATTTCCAACTTGGATGGGAATCTTTCACCCTCGAAATTGGCTAAGGCAAAAAACTAGTCATCCACTAGCTCTCCCTCTTCACAAATGCAATTGCAAATTCTACAAATGATCAAAATCCATTCTCATACTTCATTTCTACATTTTATAACCAACATTAGCCTTCTAAGGGTCGAAATCCTCTCAATAGATTCAATAGATTTTCATTTAGGAAATATTCCACATTTGCCACTTGTCTCCTAGTTCCAACCTTCCATCTTCTCCCAAATTCGATTTTGAGTCTCTTTGGCTTCTCCAACTCCCAAATTCGCCTTCTTTGAGCCTATTTTTGGGGCTGACATGTCATAGTGGTCAGATGTCAGAGTTCAGGTCTGCAATTTGTCATAGTTTTCATAGATGCTCCATCATTGGTGTCATAGGGGCTAGGGAATCTAGCCCAAGTGTCCACAAACTTCCACTTTGACTCTTTATCTTCCATGGAGGTTACCAATCCTTCCAAATTCGACCTAAGATGCTCAATGACATGTGTTATGACTTACCAACTCACCCAAGAGTGTTCACATTCCCATTAATTCGAATTTGCAAAAGAGAGATACCATGTATTATGAAAAATCAAGCTAGTGTGGGTCCCACATCCTCCATATGTCTCCAAAACCATTTGTCACTTAGGATTTCTCTTGAATTTCTTTATTCAATCTATTTATTAAATACTTGAACCCTTCTAATGTCTAAACATCATTTATTATCCCCCTTATTCCAAATCCCAAAGCTTCCACCCCAAACCTAGGAAACTAGTAATTTTCCTCCTTGGCAATTATTTGACCCTTAACATCAATTTTACAAACTCTAATGAATATGGCTAATGTGATTAGGCCATTGTGACCCAATTCCAAATTTGGGACATGACAACCCCTATGTGGATCAGGTAAAAAGGAAAGGTCATGACAGGATGAAGCTTTAAGAACCTTTTTGGCAGAGTTATGGACATAACTTCAGTGGAAAATTTGATAGGGAAGGAGTTCTCATATGTGGCAAGTATTTCACCATTGGGTAGAGCTCTCCAAGAGCTTTCCAATGGTACTGAACTTGTCTCACTTGGACCAAGGATGGATAATTTATGCATCTCGAAATTTGTGTGGAAAGTTTCCATTACAGGAGTATGGTTTTGCATGCCCAAATCTGCAATTGCATATTGCAGATTGTAGAAGTGACCATTGATGGAATTTGAGATTGGGCGCTTCGGCATCTTCAATTATGGATTGCGGATTGTGGGTTTGCCATTGCGAATTGAGGGTTGCGGGTCCACCATTGCGAATTGCGGATTGCAGAAAGGTAAGCTTTTCAGTTATTAAGTTTTGGTGTTTCCGCATCCACAGCCACGGATTGCAGGTTCACAGTTCTGGACTGCAGATTGCGGATTGCGGATTTTGGATTGTGGGTTCGCGGTTATAGACTGCAGATTGCGGGTTGCAGGTCCGTTATTGTGGATTGCGGATTGCAGAAAGGTAATCTTTCTGGGTATTGAGAGTCGATGCTTCCGTATTCGCAATTGCGGATTGCGGGCTGCGGATCCGACATTGCGAGTCGCGGATTGCGGACCCGAGCTACTTCGACTGTGGGTGTAATTAGTTATATTTGTGGAAAAAAATGTATCAGGGCATCTGTGGCCATGGAGGTCAGTGGGGATGTGACAGAGTAGTATCAAATCTTCAGTTGCAACACTGAGAGATGTTTGGGAGGGACCGTGTATGAATATTTGGTCAAGAGATATGCCCATGGCGTGATTTTGATGAAATTATTTGATTAATTGATTTTCCAAATGAATGATTCCAAGTTTGAATGGGTATAGTATATTTATTTGCATGCTTTTGATATCTAATAGAATGTCTTTGATATGCACAGAGATAGCAATAGCTGTAAGATGAATTGTAACATAGTGCAGTGCACATAAAGGTGTAAGAATGGTCACTCAGAATGATGCGCAGGATCCGTTTTGGCCAGAAGATGATGTGATGGGTGAGAATGTGCAAGAAGCACATACAAAGGCCGAGTCTGATGGAAGAAGGGAGAAATTAACGCCCCCAAACTTGGCTGAGACTATGGTAAGCTTTAATGAGAGGACGATGAAAGTGCAAGAAGAGCAACATCAACTCAATGTAGCCATTTTGGAGAGTCTTACAAACTTATAACAAGGGATTAACAGTGGTTCTAACCCGAGCCACGAAGGCCGAGAGGAAATAAATGCAGGAAGTTAGTCTAGGGGTCATTCCATGAGAAGAACTCTAAGCCCTAGAAGGGGTTCTGTGAGATGAAATCATAGGACACCCTCTCCTAATTTTTATTCTAGCAGGTTAGATGATTCTGAGGGTTCTCAGGGGAGCCCAAGATGCACTACCAGTAAGAGTAAAGTAAGAAAGAAGCACATAGGTATTCCACAGGGTGAGTTTAGGAAGGCAAGGCCTCCCACTTTTGATGGTGAAAGCAAAGAAGGTCAAGAAGTAGAGGCATGGCTTCTTGGAATCAAGAAATACTTAAAAATGCATGAGTATTCATATAATGAAAAGGCTAAGGTTTCTATTTATAACCTTAGTGGAAGAGATTCTATTTGGTGGGATCACCTCATGCAAGTGAAAGGAATCAGTGAAGGAAGAGTCAGCGGGGAAAGGTTTCAAAGATATTTCCAGGAGAAGTACCTATCAGCTAGGTATTATGATAGCAAAATAAAAGAGTTCATTGAACTTAGACTAGGACATAACACCATGCACGATCATGTTCACAAGTTTCTGGAGCTACTAAGGTATGTGGACTACACCAAGGTGTGAAATTTCCCACATAAGATCCAAAGAGATGATGTAAACCTCACTATGAAAGAATTTAGGAAGAAGAGAGAAGCAATAGAACATAGATCCAATAGAGGCAGAATAATTACACACATTACATTAATCAGAATAGTAACCGGGTAAATATACAATGCTGAGTATGAGGATTCGAATTCACTAGGTGTAATTCGAATTATCCTTCATGCACAGATCCATAATCAGTGGAGAGTCATCAGTGCCAAACTAGGAGTCTATCTCATCATCGGTGAAGTCATCAATGCACAAGTAGTGATCAACCGGGAGTCAAACTGAGTCTAACTGGGTGTGGTTGGTGTAACTGGCACATGGAAGCACTGATATAGTGAAGGAGACTCAGAGGGGGGCGCTCATGGAGCTAACTGGAGTCAAAACAGTCTATCTAGTCACACTGGAGGTCCAAAAGAGTGATAAGGTCAGTTAGGAGTCAGTTAATCCTTAAATCAAGGAAGAACTGAAGATAATTGAACTAAACTGGACTGGTAGGTGAAGAAGGGCACCCTTATCATGCAATAACTGAAAAGAGGGCGCACTAAGCTCTAGGAGAGCTAAGACTGATCCGAGAGAAGCTCCTGGGGCTAGTTTGGCAAGGGCTAGGTGCTGGTGCTGCAAACCCTAATTGCATGCAAAACCCTAATTGCATGCAAAACCCTAATTTTGCATGCAGGACTGAAAATGTCAGAAATGTTAGAAGGACTAGGATGGAGTATAGGAATATCCTAACACCCCCCCTTAATCCATCCTGGGCCCTGGTAACTAGGACCAAAGGTCACCCATACAATCAATGAAATGATAAAAAGAATACTGCCTCAATTTTTCTTTTTCTTTTTTCTTTTTTTTCTTTTTATATTTTTGAATATCTCAAGGAGCCATTACTCTAAGCAGAAAAGAAGCAAGCTTTCATCAGTGAAAACTTTGCAAAGAGACTTGGTAAGCTAATCCTCTGTAAAGTGCGAATGCAAGTGCTAGAGAATGTGTTGAATGTAGCAAGTCTTTCAGGAACCTTTTCTGTCACTGGAGCGAATGTATCATGATGAGTTTTCCCAAGGAATGGAAGAGTAAACCCCATCATCATGCTGAATCTCTCATGGAGAGGTGGATGGCATAATGCAAGGTTAGCATGCTGCTGAAGTCTAGTAGTTCTGTAAGCAAATACATCATCAACTGTGTTCTTAGTAGTAGCAAGGACTGTGTGAGAACATATTTCTCTTGAATCTGGACTAAGAATAGGTGTTGGTTCTGAATCTTCTTGAACTATGATCTCAACATCAAAATCTTGATCTTCTTCCTCACTAGAATAGGAGTCACTGGAAGAGAAGTCACTGTGATCCTCATCAGAATCTGAAGGGATAGTTGGAGAGAAGGGCATGAAGTGGGAGAACTCATATGCCTTTGAGGCATGATTAGCAATCCCATTCGCTATAACCTTTCCAGTGGAGATTTCTGTAATCTCTACTGTGTCTGGACCAAAAATCACTTGTTTTGGAGATCCTGTATGAGTCATTTGATATACTGATAACAAATTTGCTGTAAGAGAAGGAACAAATAATACATTTTTGAACTTACCATGCTCCATATGAACTGTACCCAAACCTTTGGCAGAAATCTGAGAGTTGTCTCCCATGTGAATGGTAGGCCCATCTTGGAGATCCAAAGAGGAGAAGGATTCTTCTTGTGCCGTCATGTGGTTGGAAGCTTCAGAATCTATGAGGAGAGCTTTTGTCTTTGAAAAACCAGCCATCAATGCATGACAATCATCAGATCCACTTCCAGAATCAGACATCTTTGCTTCTTTTGGAACAACAATTTGGTTTTGTTCAAGAAGCTTGGTTAGAAGATCAATCTTCTTATGCATGCAGGCATGCTCAGGATGGTTTCCTCTCTTGCAGTAGGTACAATTTGGTCTCTTTTGTTTGTCATTCTTGGATCTTGAAGGTTTCTTTCCTTTGCCTTTTTGTCCCCCTTTATCATTCGCTCCACTTGATTCACCAGCCAACAGAGCTAGATCTCTGGAGGTTTTGATGGCACCCATTTGAAACAGTTTGTTCTCTTCTTGAGTGAGAGCCTCAATGAAGTCACTTAAGGTGGGAAACTTCCATCCAGGGATGGACATTCGAACAGAATGAAAGGTAGATACAAAGACAGAAAATTGAGATCCAAGTTTGCTCAATATAGAGAGTATCAATTGCTCATCACTTTTAGTGATGCCACATTGCTTGCAATGCAAAACCAAATTCTGAAATTTGGAGAAGAAATCTTGAATGCTCTCGAAATTGCTAAGTTGAAGGGCAACCAATTCATTCTCAAGAATGTAGCCTCTCAGTTCGTCTTGTTTGCCAAAAAGACTCCTCAATTTTATCCATAAATCATATGGAGACTTCAATCCATCAGCATGAAACAATAGATCATCAGAAATACGAAGGCATATGAATCCAAAGGCTTCATCCATTTTGGTTAGGTGCTTGACTCTCTTTTCAGCTTGATGTGGTATGGCATCTTTTTCTTCAACTATTCTAGTAAACCCTCTTGATTGCAAGAGTATTATCATCTTCCTCTTCCATTCGAAATAATTGAAAGGAGTGAGAAGTATAGAAGAAGGATCATTCGAATTGCTCATCTTGATTGCTTGAACAAGTGCAAAATAGAAGCTACTGAATCTGCTGCTGCAACTGCTGGAACTTCAAAATACCTGCAAAAAACTCTCAAGAATGGAGGTAGAATATACTCTCAAGGCTCTGATACCATGTGAAATTTCCCACATAAGATCCAAAGAGATGATGTAAACCTCACTATGAAAGAGTTTAGGAAGAAGAGAGAAGCAATAGAACATAGATCCAATAGAGGCAGAATAATTACACACATTACATTAATCAGAATAGTAACCGGGTAAATATACAATGCTGAGTATGAGGATTCGAATTCACTAGGTGTAATTCGAATTATCCTTCATGCACAGATCCATAATCAGTGGAGAGTCATTAGTGCCAAACTAGGAGTCTATCTCATCATCGGTGAAGTCATCAATGCACAAGTAGTGATCAACCGGGAGTCAAACTGAGTCTAACTGAGTGTGGTTGGTGTAACTGGCACATGGAAGCACTGATATAGTGAAGGAGACTCAGTGGGGGGCGCTCATGGAGCTAACTGGAGTCAAAACAGTCTATCTAGTCACACTGGAGGTCCAAAAGAGTGATAAGGTCAGTTAGGAGTCAGTTAATCCTTAAATCAAGGAAGAACTGAAGATAACTGAACTAAACTGGACTGGTAGGTGAAGAAGGGCGCCCTTATCATGCAATAACTGAAAAGAGGGCGCACTAAGCTCTAGGAGAGCTAAGACTGATCCGAGAGAAGCTCCTGGGGCTAGTTTGGCAAGGGCTAGGTGCCGGTGCTGCAAACCCTAATTGCATGCAAACCCTAATTGCATGCAAAACCCTAATTGCATGCAAAACCCTAATTTTGCATGCAGGACTGAAAATGTCAGAAATGTTAGAAGGACTAGGATGGAGTATAGGAATATCCTAACACAAGGATGAAAGAGTGAAGATCCAATGCTTCCTTGGTAGTCTACCACAGAGCTACAGAGATAGAATAGAGTTTGTAAATCCACCAAGTTTGGATGAAGACATCAGAATGGCAAACCAATGCTATGAGCAGGGTAAAGGTAAAGCAGAGGCATAGCCAGCGTGGAAAGGTAAACCCAAGGGAAGGTTTGATCAGAAGAAAGGTGAATTCAAACCACCATTCATGAATCATCCTAGGAGATTTCCACAAGGACAACAATCAAGAAGATAATTCAAGCTAGTTGTAGCAGCAGATAGAACAACAATGGGGCCACTTCAGTGTTGGGGTTGTGGGGAAAACCACATGCTCATAGATTTCCCAACTACAAAGAAGAACCCCAAGGGCTTGCATAATGTATGAGGAGCAGCTACAGTAGGGGACATGGAAAGAGAAACACCTAGGATTTATGCAACACTGAATGATCATCAAGTAGACCACCAATCAACAGTTGTATAGGTTGCAGGTAAGATTGCTGAGCAGTCTATTTCTGTTTTGATTGATCCAGGATCTACTCATAGCTATGTATCTCCTAAGATGGTTGAAATTTGTTCTCTTAGTAAAGTAAAGCATAGTAAGGCTTGGTTAGTTTCGTTAGCCACATGCACCAAGAGGAAGGTAAGTGAAATAGTGAAGGAGTGTCCTATAGAATTGAATGGACTCCTTACTCGTGTAGAATTGAATGACTTACCATTGGGTTCATATCATGCCTTAATTGGCATGGACCTTGGTTGGAAAGGCATATATCCGAGGTGGACTATTATGAGAAAGAGTTGGAATGCCTTGATGATGAAAGAAAGCCAAGGTTGGTTAAAGGAGTTCCAAAGCATGTTTCAGTAAGGAATATTTCAGCTCTGCAATTAAGGAAGTTTTATAAAAAGGGTTGTCAGTTATATGCTATGCATATATCGGATTCAGCAGAGGATAAAGGACCTAGGATAGAAGACTTCCAAATATTGCAAGAGTTTCAGGATGTCTTTCCAAATGAGGTTCCAGGATTGCCACCCAAGAGAGATATTGACTTTTCCATTAATCTGGTTCCAGGAGTAGCACCCATCTCCAAAGCTCCTTACAGAATGAGCACACCAGAGTTGGTAGAATTGAAGATGCAGTTGCAGGAATTAATGGACAAGGAATATATCAGACCTAGTGTATCCCCATGGGGTGCACCAGTGTTGTTTGTTAAGAAGAAGTATGGAACATTGAGGCTTTGTATTGATTACATGCATCTCAATAAAGTGACAATTAAGAACAAGTATCCCTTGCCAAGGATTTATGACTTGTTTGATCAAATGAGGGAAGCTAGAGTGTTTTCAAAGATTGACTTGAGGTTTGGGTACCATCAAGTAAGGATAAAGTAAGAATACATTCATAAGACAACTTTTGGGACGAGATATGGCTATTATGAATTTACAGTGGTTCCATTTGGTCTTACCAATGCACCTGCTACATTCATGTGTCTCATGAATAGTGTCTTCAACAAATATTTGGATAAGTTTGTAATCGTGTTCTTGGATGATATCTGTGTGTATTCGAAGAATGAAGAAGAGCATGATGAGCACTTGAGGATGGTATTGCAAGTCATTAGGGAGCACCAGTTGTATGCTAATCTGAATAAATGTAACTTCTATCAAGAAATGGTGCATTATTTGGGTCATATTATATCAGTCGAGGGCATTGCAGTGGATCCAGAGTAGATTGAGGCCATCATGGATTGGTCCACTCCAAGGAATGTAGTAGATGTTAGATCTTTTATGGGATTCGTTGGTTACTACAGGAGGTTCATTGGGGACTTCTCTAGGATAGCCCATCCAATCACTTCATTGTAGACGAAGGATATCAAATTCACATGGTCTAAAAAATGTGAAAGAAGTTTCCAGCAATTAAAGGAGTTGCTTACTAGTGCACCTGTTTTGAAGATTGTAGATCCAAGTAAGGATTTTGTGGTATGCATTGATGCTTGCATTGAAGGACTCAATGAAGTACTAATGCAAGAAGGTTCTGTAATATGTTATGATTCAAGAAACATGAAGGAGCATGAAAGGAACTATGCCACCCATGACTTGGATCTAGCAGCCATAATTCACGCTCTCAAGAGATGGAGGCATTACCTCTTGGGAAGAATATTTGAGCTCATAACTGATCAAATCAGTTTGAAATACTTGTTTGACCAGCCAAATATGATTGCAAGGAAAACTAGATGGATGGAGTTTCTTTGTGAGTTCAATTTGGAAATTAAGCATGTCAAGGGAAAAGAGAATAAGGTTGTTGATGCACTCAGCAGAAAATTTCATATTGTAGTAATAAGTAGGTGTGAATCATATTTGAAGGAAAGAATTTTAGAGGCTCAAGATAGTGATGGGATCTATCTTCATATCAAAGAGAAATTGCAGTAGAATGTTATAGAGGAAAAGTATGTGTTGCTTGGGATTTCTCCCAAGCTAGTGCTAAAGGTGCACCTGCTAACTTGTAGTAGTAGTCTCAATGTAAAACTAAAAACAAATGTAAATAATAGTAAATCTGATCGAACATGTGCAAGGAAATAAAAACTAGATTTAAAAACAATAAACAATGAGATCCATAAGAGAAACAAGAAATAAATAATTTGAAAATTTTCTATTGATGGGCAAGCAATGGCTTGCAAAAATATACCTCAATGGTGAGGATTGTTGAGTTGGGGCAGCTGCAATGTTGAGATGCTCCAATCTTCCAATGGTCTCTCTTCTCCAAGATGATGCAATGGTTGGGAAAAAGCTCAAAAGGATGGGCAAAGCTCAAGAGGGATTTTGGCAGAGTGAGGATAGGATGGATATGGAGTCAATAGTGATGAGCCCCTATCACCTTTTTATAGTTTTCGGTGATGGGAAATATAACCATGGTTTGAGAAAACCAATGGTATTGCTAAAATGGTTTAGGTCTCTTTTTCCCTCTTTTTCCTTTTTTGAATATTATTCCCTTTTAATTCATTTTTGGGAATTTTGGACCCTTTTTTAGGGTTTTTTGTGTTTTTTGAGGAAAAATACATATTTTGAGGGGGAAAAGGTGTATTATGGTCTTTTTGGTGACCTTTTGAAGGTTTTAGAGGCAAAAATAGTAGGAAAAATGGACAAATGGGTCATGTGCATAGGGAAATGAGATAGTGAGCACTTTTTGGGTGTTAACAAATTGCCCCATGATGTGTGAGGGCAGGAGCTCATCGTATGGCCGATATACACCATAGTTTTCTTTGTCTTGTTTTTGCAGTTTGGAGGAGAGAAGAGACCGATTGGAGATTGGAACACCGGGCCCATGCAAGTTGCACAAACTAAAAATACATGTCCTCAAAGTGAATGAGGAATAATCTCTGATAATGGACGAGGCGGGCATACCCATGCTCGTATCAACACATAAAAATAACAATAAGGCCCGAAAAGCGGACCTGATCAGTACATATAAACTGGTTGTGTACATCATAATGGTCCATAGGGGACACAATGCTGGGACATACCCATGGTCATACCATGACTGATCTGAAAAACTGATACACTGGAAAATCATCAATCATTCTAAGTGGTGTCAGAATGAATAATAAAATGTTGAATCTAAAGGTGTCCAACAACTGTAGGGGCTCAATAACTGTAAGTCAAAATCTCAAGAGTATACTAAACTATACACTCGAAGGAGTATACAACTTTGGTACTTCCAAATACTGTCGCCGAACGCAGCCTATATATTCAAAGGAACATATAACTGGTTGTTCCTAAAGTATACTCATAAATGTGATAGAGTTAGGAAACATCCGGGGTCTATGATTAATAACTGAAAGGATCTGTACCCTGTACGAATCTCAATGATGCGATCAAGGTGTTGACGTCAAGCATGTGAGAAACAATCATTTGGAGAGGCACTAAGGACTCCTTTCAAAATGATCCATAGGCACTCACCACTAATGGTGATGAGTCCAAGGCACAGGGACCTCTAGGTCTATGCTTTGGAATAGATTGGTTGGCGTCGATAGAGGGAGACCTTGCAACTACCAAGGCAATGATGTTTCCTTGATAGGAGCACGAGGTGTACAACCGAGAAGGGATAGTACTTATAGTGGGATTGACATACTGTGGGGATGTGAATTAGCTTTGTGTTTTAGAGTGGGGGGACTCAAACTTCCATTGTTCAGAGTATGATGACATGGTTGACCTAGAAGCATATGAAACTAACTTTAAGTATGGGGATCATAGCTTTTAAGGCATCAAGGGTAAGTACTACAGACTGAGTGACTCTAGGGGACAAGATGGTGGATGATATCGGGAGACTCAGGGTGACATATTGCAGAATACTCTGAATAAAGGAGACCATAATGGGGAAGTTGTCATGTGAGTAGACATGATCTGTTGTGGTGCCGAGAGGTACCATTGGGGCCTTCTTCGTAGTTTTAATGAGATCCAAGAAGGGATAAAAGTGTGCTCACAAAATGGTACTGTCCTGTGGATTTGTAAGCACCCATGACTGTTCATGCTCATGAGTGCTTTCAATTTTAAGGAGTCTAAAGGCGATAAGAAGACTCTGAACTAGTGGAGAAGTACCGTTGTGTGGATTTATACGAGCCCATGATGATGATTGCTCATGGTTAATTTCAACTTGAGAGAGTCTGAAAGCGGTAAGTAGACTCCACTGGTGTTCTTTTTCATATGTTAGTCTCCAAGGCCCGAAAAAGCATAAAATGATGCAAATGGAGAACTCTTCTAGCCGATGAGACTAGAGTATTCGTTTTTCGTAATTAGTCCACAAGGTCCGGAAAAGGGGTAAAATTATACCAGGTAGACGCCCTTTCAAATACGTTTAACGAGCATGAAAGGAAGCAAGATTGCTCAACGATATTTTCATTATTTTAGGAGTCAGAAAAGAGCTTAACAGAGATTCCCTAAGTGCCTTTTTTGTAAAGGAATTGCTCGCCCTGAAAAAGGGATAAAATTATACCAAGCAAAAGTAGTGGCTAAGCAAGGAGGAAGTGTTCAATCGAGGGACAAGTATGTGATCCAAGAACAACGGTGGGTGGGGAACACTGACGGGGCCTCCTTGCGGGTTGATGAATGATGAAAAAACAACGCCTTAATTGCAGTATGGATGGAGTGTTGGGCTCATGCAATAGTTCTGTAAAATCCGACAGCGACCGATGTGGCAAGCAAACCGAGGTGGCAAGGTATTGGGGCAAAATGTCAAAAACGTTTTGCTGGTGAGGGAGAGAAATGATATCAAGCATCATCAGGAGTGCGAAAAACTGAATCTGACGATATAAAGAACATCAAAAATGGGTAATGGCCGATGTGGCATGCAAACCGAGGCGATGACGAACATGTGAAAACATGCCCAAAAAATCTAGTGGTGAGAGTGATAAATGATCTCAAGTATCATCACGAGAGTGAAAAACTGAATCTGGCAATATAAAGAACGTCAAAAATGGACAACGGTCGATGTGGCACGCAAAACGAGGTGATGAGGGGCATGTGAAAAGTGCCCAAAACGGGACCTGGTAGAATCAAGAAACGGAGTGGACTATCGTGAAGTTCTCGCCGCGCTGATTGCAACGGTACCAAGGGTTTGAAAAACGGACGTCGTATGATGCCGAAATGGTTGACTCAAAATTGGTCAAATTTCTATAAATAGCAAGTCAACCCAATGTGACATGTGTCATTTTCACGCTTGAGTTTTACAGAGTAATTTGATTTGGTCAGAGCATTTTCTTCATTTGCGGGAGATTTGACCATCGGTTTTTTATTCCGCGAGTTTCGGGTAAGCCTATTTCCTTAGTTTTTTAATTTATCTGCTCTTTGGGGGGTCTCGGGGTCTCAAAAGTGGCGAATACTCCATGTTGGCTTGCCAACGTGGAATATCACGGGTTTTGAGGATTTTTGCGTGATTCACATCGCGGCTATGGGATTCACAGTCGTGATGTGCATCGTGGTTGTGGGTGATTACAACCGTGATGTGCATCACGGCTATGGGTGCTTACAGCCACGATGCAGGTCACGGTCATGGGATTCAAAGCCACGATGTGAATCACGGCTATGGGCCTTGAAGCCGCGATGTGGATCGATGGCTTGGAAAAATTTTTACTTTATTTTTCTAAAAAATTTCATGTTTGGCTTGGCAGGATGCTCAGGCGGCCGCAAGCATCGTGGAGGGAGAGAGAGATCGATGAGGACTTGATGGAGACTATTCAGTTGGGCCCACATGTGCGGGTTGTTAAATTTTCAGTATTAAATCACAATACTATAGGATCTTTACTGAGAGAATAACATCTACAGTATATCAATGCATGACAATCATAATATGACAAGCATCACAAGCATCACAAGAATCAAAAGCATAGAGACAAGAGACACAGAGTTTCCGTGGGGAAAACCCTAAGGTGAAAAACCCCACAAACTTCCTCAGAGATAGAGAGAGCAATGGCTCAACCAAAATACAACCAAATAATACAGAGATAGTCTCCTAGCAGATGATCCTCCTCCTCCTCACTAGTGCGCCACTTTCCAGAGAGAGAGATAGATAATTTTCCGAGTGAGTAAAATAGAGATCTCCTATCTCTATTTATACTCACCTTTTTTTCCCAGTGACCTACTGGGGCCGACTTGTCTACTTGAGTACATCCACATTATATTATATATTAATTAGGGCCGACCCCATAAGGTGGTCTAATAACCCATCGGCAAGTACACACACTTGCGACACTTGTCAATCCACATGACGACACTTCCTTATAGAGGAATAACACATCTCTTATAAGGGTACAATAAATATACATATAATATACTGATGAAATACATTCCGAAGTTACATATACATCAACACTCCCTCTTAACAAGGAAGGTATTTCTCGACACAGATTTGCTAGACAAGTCTTCTTCTCTGGATCATCGTCATCGATGCATCGTCATCGTCATCGTCACTGCTGCTGCTATCTCGTCCAATCTCTGTCTCTACTCGTCATAGGAAGTTCTACAGAGCCAGTCCTTTTTCATACTGGATGTAGGCCCACCACCTGCAGGTATTCATCATCACTGGCCATACTGTGGAATCCTCAGGACTTTTACGTGCGTCACAAAACCTCGAAAGAGCATCCCAGGCTGTTACAAGCACACAGCTCTACCTATAGGATCTCCCAGGGCACCGAATTACATGTGACCTCACCACAAAACCTCGCAAGAGCATCTGCCAGATATCCCGGGGAACCGAATTACATGCCATAGGAAAAACCTCGAAAGACTATCTGCAGATCTCCCAGGGCAACGAATTACATGTGGTCATGGAAAAACCTCGAAAGAGCATTTGCCAGATGTCCCAGGGAACCGAATTACATGCCATAGGAAAAACCTCGAAAGACCATCTGCAAATCTCCCAGGGCACCGAATTACATGCCATAGGACAAAACCTCGAAAGAGCATCTGCCAGATATCCCAGGGAACCGAATTACATGCCATAGGCAAAACCTCGAAAGACTATCTGCAGATCTCCCAGGGCACCGAATTACATGTCCTACCAGAGCAAAACCTCGAAAGAGCATTTGCCAGATGTCCCAGGGAACCGAATTACATGCCATAGGAAAAACCTCGAAAGACCATCTGCAAATCTCCCAGGGCACCGGATTACATGCTCATCTGCACAACCTGATCCACGGCCACAGAGTATCATCTTGATACTCACCATACATCATCCTGATGTATCCATGATCATCCTGATCATCATCACTACAACATCCTGCTGCATGTCATCTGGAGCAACATCCTGAAGCTCGTCATCTATGATCATCCTGATCATCACTGCAGCATCCTGCTGCATGTCATCTGGAGAAACATCCTGAAGCTCGTCATCTATGATCATCCTGATCATCAATGCATCTTCCTGATGCATACCAAGTATCATACATGATCCTCCTGATCATCAATGTATCCACCTGATACAAATACATGATACATACCATCATACATGATCCTCCTGATCATCAATGCATCTACCTGATGCATACCAAGTATCTACCTGATACATATCATCATACATGATCCTCCTGATCATCAATGTATCCACCTGATACAAATACCAATACATGATACATATCACCATACATGATCCACCTGATCATACAATGTATCCACCTAATACATATACAGATACATGGTCCAAGCATCCAACATGATGCATAAAAAATACATACACATGATCCAACTGATCATATCCAGCATCCAACATGATGCGTACATACATACATAAAATGATCCAACTGATCATATCCTGCATCCAACATGATGCGTACATACATACATAAAATGATCCAACTGATCATATCCAGCATCCAACATGATGCGTACATACATATAAAATGATCCAACTGATCATATCCTGCATCCAACATGATGCGTACATACATACATAAAATGATCCAACTGATCATATCAAGCAGAAACTAGAACATCATCCTGATGCTCATCATCCAGCACTTACATCCACAGCCATGTGAAGGATCCTCCTCCCAACATGCTTGGAATGGATTCAGCAAATGTGTCCATCACTTCTTCCTCGAAGTGTCCTCGATCTGAAGAACGCCAAGCCTCTCTCTGAAGTACTCGAACTTCACCCTGGCTAGTGGCTTCGTCAGCACATCTGCAATCTGCTCGTCCGTCGCAACATACAGGAGCTTCACAGCTCCTCTCTGCACCATATCCATGATATAGTGATATTTGATCTCTATGTGTTTCGACCTGTCATGAAACACTGGGTTCTCGGACAGCTTCACACAACTCTGGTTATCACAGAAGATACCAGTAGCCTCCAACGGGAGATCAAATAACTCAGACAGTAGCTTCCGTAGCCATACTGCCTCACAACTAGCTGAACAGGCTGCAACATACTCTGCCTCAGCTGTACTCAGTGCTACGCAGGACTGCTTCCTGCTAAACCAAGAGATCACACCTGATCCCATACTGAAGCAACACCCTGATGTGCTCTTCCTATCTGCAGCACTGCCAGCCCAATCCGAATCAACATAACCATGCAGGTTAAACTTTTGATTCGCCTCATATCTGAGCCCATAATCCACTGTACCCTTCAGGTACCTCAGAACATGCTTTACAGCAACTAGGTGAACACTCCTCGGATCCATCAGAAACTGGCTCAATGTGTTCACAGCAAAGCAAATGTCTGGTCTCGTGTTCGTCAGGTACATCAAGGACCCAATCATCTGACGATACATAGAAACATCAACTGGCTCAGATGAAGCATCACAAAGAAGCTTCAGATTCGATGCCATAGGTGTGGCCATGGCCTTGCAATCCATCATCCCATATCTCTTCAGGATATCTACTGTGTACTTCCCTTGACCAAGGAAGATCCCACCTGCATTCTGCCACACCTCCATACCTAGGAAATAGTGCATCATTCCCAAGTCTTTCATATCGAATTCAGCTGCAAGCTTCCTCTTAGTATCCGCAATCAGTCTGTCATCTCCTGTTACAAACAGGTCATCCACATATAGTAGTAGAATCACGGGATTCCCTTCCTCAACTTTGTAGTAAAGGTTGGAATCCGCTTTACTCTTGGTAAAGCCCAAACTAGATAGGAAACTGTCCATCCTACCATACCAGGTTCTGGGAGCTTGCTTCAAGCCATACAAGGCTTTCTTCAGTCTGCATACATAAGATTCCCCGTCATGTATTTCAAAGCCGAGTGGCTATTCCACATATACTTCCTCTTCTACTATACCGTTCAGGAAAGCAGTCTTGACATCCATCTGGTGTATCTTCCACTTCATTGCTGCAGCCAGGGCAAGTACTGTTCTGATGGAAGTATATCTGGCTACAGGTGCAAAGGTTTCTTCATAGTCTATTCCTTCCTTCTGAGAGAAACCACGAGCTACGAATCTTGCTTTATATTTTTCCACACTGCCATCTGCAGCATGCTTGATTTTGTAGATCCACTTAGAAGTCACAACAGACTTCCCCTTAGGTCTTGGGACAACATCCCAAACATCATTCTTCATAATTGATTGGTATTCCTCAACCATAGCATCCTTCCATTCTTTCTTTTCTGCAGCCTCCTCGTAACTGGAAGGTTCTTTGTTCATAATGTCACAGAGTAAAGCAACATAACCGGTGTGTGATCTGGTTCTCTTCTTTGCTCCGTGTTCTTCTTCTGGAATGCCAAATCTTTCTGCATCATGAATGAGCTCTCTAGCCCATACAGGTTTCCTCTTGTGAGAGTTATCCTCACGAGGTGGATCTATAGGTTCTTGTGGATCTTCAAACTCATGAGCAGTTTCTTGAACTGCATCAGTCATGGTAGTGTCCTGAAATCTTGTTTCCTTAGGTTCTTCATAAACTTCAATAGGTGCCTTTCTTGATTTGATGAATGCTGAATTTTCATCAAATGTTACATCCCTGCTGACATCAATCTTCTTGAACCCTGGAAAATATATTCTGTAAGCCTTCGAGCTTTCACTATAACCCACAAAGATGCCCTTCTTTCCTGAAGGATCTAGTTTAGTCCTCTTCTCCTTTGGAACATGAGTGTATACTGGACAACCAAATATTCTGAGATGGCTGACTTCAGGTTTCTTACCAGAAAAGACTTCTTCTGGTGTCTTGTTGTCCAATATCTTGTGGGGTGTTCTGTTCTGCACATATACAGCTGTTCTAGCTGCTTCTACCCATAGATGCATAGGAAGATCCTGGTCATGCAACATTGCCCTTGCTGCTTCCATGATAGTTCTGTTCTTCCTTTCTGCAACTCCATTCCGTTGAGGATTATAAGGAGCAGTCAACTCCCTCTTAATCCCTGAATCACTGCAAAGCTTCTTGAAGTCATTTGAGGTGAATTCTCCACCATTGTCAGATCTGAATGTTTTGATTTTCTTGTCAGTTTGATTCTCCATCAAGTTTTTGAATTCCTTGAATTTGTCAAACACCTCATCTTTGCCCTTCAAGAAGTATACCCAAGTCTTCCTGGAGAAGTCATCTATAAATGATACATAGTAAACATACCCACTCAGGGAGCTGGATGACATAGGGCCACATACATCTGAGTGGATGATTTCTAGGATATCTTTTGCCTTGCTTTCACTACTTGGGAAAGCCTTCTTAATGTTCTTACCTTTTACACATCCTTTGCAAACACCTTCATGTTTGGTCTTGATTTCAGGAAGACCCTCTACAGCCTTGCTTGCAATTGGAAGTGCTCTATAGTGCATGTGAGCAAGTCTTCTATGCCAAAGTTCACTTGGCTCCATGGATTCATGTACCATGGCATGTTCGGGTTGACCCTTTAATTTGTACAAGCCTCCCTCTTGCTCTCCAATCACTACTGCATCATCTATGGTCTTTCCCTTTGGCCACATTAGTACTTGGCCATCAACAAATGCAACCCTCATACCTTTTGCATCTAAAGCAGAGATGGAGAGTAAGTTCTTCTTGAGTCCAGGTACATAGAGGACTTCCTTCATCTTCAAGGATTTTCCAGAATCTAGGTTGTAAGAAGCTTCACCACTTCCTTTGATTGGATATTGATAATCATCCCCAAGTTTCACCTTATGGGGTGATTCATGTTCAGAAAGGTTCACAAAAGATTCCTTGAACCCAGTCATGTGTTTGGAGGCCCCACTATCAATCAACCAATCATTATAGCCATGGGAGATGGTACCAGTGAGTGCAGAGATCAAAACATATTCTTCTTCACTTGATGAATCATCATCACTACTACTTTCTGCCTTAGCCTTCTTCCTTGGGGGTTCATCATCTTCAGCAGCATGAGCATGAAACCTTCTTTTGCTGCCCTTCTTCTTCTTACTAGGATTTTTGTTATTATCCCTTTTGTTCTTAGGACAATCTGAAGCAAAGTGACCCTTCTCATTGCATGTGAAGCATCTTAGGTCTTTCTTATTCTTTTGATAGGATCTATTGTGGCGAGGGTGATCCTTCTTGATTTTTCTTCTTTTGGTGTGAGCTGCAAGAGCTTGATCTTCTCCTCCCATCTTTTCTTCACGAGCTATAAGCCTAGCTTCTTCTTGAAAACATTCTTCTCGAAGTCTACTGAAGGAGATCAACTTCTTCCTTGCACAAATTCCTTGGATAAAGGAATCCCATGACCTGGGTAGGCCATTTAGAGTGGTCATCACCACTTCACCATTCTCCACCATTTCATCTACTGCTTCTAATTGTTCCTTGATCTGAGAGACCCTTGAAAAGTAGGATTGAATGGTTTCTCCATTCTGAAACTTCACTGCTTTCAATTGGTTCCGCAGGGTCATCTTCCGATTTATGTTCTTTCCTTCAAATAGCTTGGTCAAAGATTCAAACATCTCTTTGGGTGTCTTGAGAGAAGACACATGGGGTATGAGATGGTCTTTGATAGAATCAGCAATGATTCTCTTTGCCTTGACCAAGTTCTTCTTGTGCAATACCTTGGCCTCTTCATCCTCTGGGATAGGGATGTCTTCTTTCACATATGAGTCCAACTCATTCTCTTCCAAGATTAGCCCAATCCTATACTTCCAGGCTCGGAAGTTATCAGCCCCTTCAAGCTTATCCTCAAGCTTGGTGTGAAGAGACATCTTTAAGAGTACTTCAAATGGAAATAGAAAAGATTTAGAACTTACCACTTGAAGTGCTGAAAACTGGATCTGGTCCCGGATTGGGGTTTGTCAGAGAAACCCTAAAAATTCAAAATGTGAATTTCAAAATTCCGAAAGGATAGAAAGATGCGCCTTGGAGAGCTGATCAGCCTAGTACATTCAGAATTTGAGATCAGCAAAGTCTTGTCCTTCAAAATTGCCTTTTTGTCCTCCCGGGTTCACTGGGGAGAGCCCTGAATTAGGGTTTGAGTTTCCCGGAGATCTACCCAGCCAAAAATCTCGATCCAAAGCTCAAACCTTCGATTTTTGCAAGGAGCTTCCAGTTGTACCTTCAGTTTCCAGAAATTCCTATTTTTGTGGAAACCCTAATGTTTAGGGCCAAAACTAAAAATGGTCGGAACTGAAATCTGATTGGACAGAAAGATGCGCCTTGATGAGTAGATCCAATCTACTATACTGAACTTCAAAAATCTGTGGAGAGAAACCCAATAAACAAGCAATACAAGCTTCCGTCACTGCAAAATGTCTTCTTCTCAGTTAAGCTCTGATACCATGTTAAATTTTCAGTATTAAATCACAATACTATAGGATCTTTACTGAGAGAATAACATCTACAGTATATCAATGCATGACAATCATAATATGACAAGCATCACAAGCATCACAAGAATCAAAAGCATAGAGACAAGAGACACAGAGTTTCCGTGGGGAAAACCCTAAGGTGAAAAACCCCACAAACTTCCTCAGAGATAGAGAGAGCAATGGCTCAACCAAAATACAACCAAATAATACAGAGATAGTCTCCTAGCAGATGATCCTCCTCCTCCTCACTAGTGCACCACTTTCCAGAGAGAGAGATAGATACTTTTCCGAGTGAGTAAAATAGAGATCTCCTATCTCTATTTATACTCACCTTTTTTTCCCAGTGACCTACTGGGGCCGACTTGTCTACTTGAGTACATCCACATTATATTATATATTAATTAGGGCCGACCCCATAAGGTGGTCTAATAACCCATCGGCAAGTACACACACTTGCGACACTTGTCAATCCACATGACGACACTTCCTTATAGAGGAATAACACATCTCTTATAAGGGTACAATAAATATACATATAATATACTGATGAAATACATTCCGAAGTTACATATACATCAACACGGGTGTCATTAGCTTTGAGCGGACTACTGAAGTTCGCGCAGATTCCTCTTATGCGTTCAGTCAAATTGTTGCTGAATAAGTTGATTGATTTTTGGGACCCAGAGCTACTAGATTTTATGGTTCAAGGTGAGTGGCTAGATCTCACCTTGAGTGATGTGTATTTCCTTACTGGCTTGCCCCGTTTGGGTGAGATAGGGCACACCTAGCCTAGGATTTCGGCTGGTATGGATATAGAGGATCTCCTTGAGATATTTTTCCGTCGAGGGGCCCATGTGCAGAATAGCGCACTGAATGTTTCGGATCTGCGAGAGTCAGAGATGCAGGAAGTGGCGGTTTGTGTTTTGCAGGTGCTTGGTGCACAAGCGCCCCACCATTTGTCAGATGATGATGGTTCATTGTGTTATGACTGGGACTTATTTTGCTTGGGGTCAGATGTTCCTTGCTTGTGTTCAGCGAGAGCTGAGCAAGGTGAGGCGCCAGGGAGGAGAGTTCAGTTATGCCTCTTTCATGTGTTGCTTCTTTTTCGAGCGGGTACCTACCTTGCGGCCATGTGTGCTAGTTCGGGATGGTCTGAGGAGTAAGCTGTGGATGGTGCAGTGGGGGGAGATGATGCCCCGAGGTGGTGGTAGTATTCGATGGTTCTTCACGGTGGAGATGTACGAGCAGTGGGAGCAGATGCCAGTCATGTTTGACGACTATCCGTACCAAGGTATGGACTTCTGGGGAGACATCGAGATTCCTCGAGCTCAGGGACAAACTTGGGGATTGGATGGTACGTCTTTGTTTTTGTTGTTCTATCATATCATGTTTGTATGGTTTTTTTATTTATGATAGCTAGATATGTTTATATGATATTGATGTATTTTAGTGTGGGTTATTGCAGATGTGGGTCTACGGCCTCCACCGTATCATCAAGGCCGTAGGGGACGAGTGGTGGTGGTGGTACCTCCACCAGTAGTGGCACCCCCACCTCGTGGATGAGGAGTTGTGCGTCACCGAGATGATGACATAGAGGATGTATGTGACACCTTAGAGGCGTTGTTGGATGATGTACCAAATGATGGTTGGAGAGACCTAGATCAGCGTGTTTTAGATCGTTGTTACGATGCTCCGCGTGAGTGCAGATTGATTCTGTGGAGGGTAGCTGTGTTGGCAACTGAGAGGAGAGCTCAGGATCAGTATGATCTGTAGGAGGAGGAGATGGAGGAGGCGGCTGATCGTGATGATGAGGATTAGGTTGTCCTTGAGCTGCCCCCAAAGAGGTTTTTTGTTGATATGTTATTATGTACCGATGATGTAAATTTTGTATATTCGGGTGCTGAGGGCACTCATGACATTGTGACTATATGATGGTATATATATCTATATATCTATATATATATATATATATATATATATATATATCTATTTATATATATATATTTATGCACGTGGATGCACATCTTGTCATGTTGTATTTGTTTTCTTGCACATGGATGCAATTTGTATTATTGTCTGCCCGTGGAGGCATGTTTTATGCACATGGATGCACTGCTATGATGTTTTTCTTTTTTGTGTATATATGATTTTTATGCCTATGTGATGTGTGTTTATGCATGCTTGATGTCCTACATGGTTTGGTTGACGTGCCAATATAGAATGTTGTTAGCCATTTGGTTTGCTACACTATTGAGTTTTCTTGGGACATGTGTGAAAGAAATGGATTCAAACTGTCGAATCTTTTGTTTAGTGTGCAATAATTTTCTAAAGAGACAGGGATTGCATACCTGGTACCAGTTATTGAGCTGGGAAACAAGACGATGGGAGTCTAGGAAGATGTTAAGGTGACTTATGCCCATCTAGAGAGCAGCGATTAGGAGACCGGTCACAGCGTCATACTTACCTTGGTTATTTGTGGCAGCACCTATGCACACTCCGTCGAGGTGGATAAACTCATGTGAGGGGGAATAAAGTAACCAAGCTGCAGAGGTGATATTTGGAGACCAACAACTTGCACCATCGGCAGAAAAAACATAATGTAAGGTTTTTGGAAAGTTTGAAAGAAAGAAAAAAAGGAAAACTGTACAATGTGGACGATGATGTCCAATGAAATTTTTTATGCGTAAAAACGTTTGAGGTACAACCCATTATGGGGTTTGTGCATGGGGTTTCCTTCTAAGTAAGCCAGAATGTATGCCCCATGACCAAGGCATGTCTGTATGATGTATGGGCCTTGCCACATGGATTCAAATTTTCCCTTTCCTTTTTTGTCGTGGGCTTGATCGTAAAGGAGTACAAGGTCTCCTTCACTGAATGTTCGTGGGTGAACATGTTTATCGTAATGGAGTTTTTATCTGTTCTTTGCAGCTTCTATTGCTTAGAGAGCTATGCAGCGATCTTCATCGGCTTGCTCTAAAAGAAGTAAGCGTTCTTCAATTAGTGAAGCATCCGGGAGGAGTTCTATGGAGATTTGTAATGTCGGGATCTGATACTCAATGGGGAGGATGGATTCCATGCCGTGAACCAAATGGAAAGGGGTAAAACCGGTGGCGGTTTTGGTGGACGTTAGTGAGCTCCCAATATGGATGCCTAATGAGGGCAGCTATCCTAAGAGCCTACTTTAAATGTCAACCCGGGGGACGTACAAACTTTAGAGGTGCAGGCACTATCTGTGCTCTTATAGGATAATATTTGTCACAGTTGGATGTCGGTATCGATGTTCTAAGGGTTGCCTACTAAATATGTAAAACTGCTTATGCTACGGAATTAAATACTGGAAAGCAATAAATCTATTTAAAAGAATTAAAGTGTTGCAAGCAGTAAATCTGTTCTAAGAAATAAAGATACCAAAAGCAGTAAATCTATTTTAAATAATTAAAATGTTGAAAGTGAAGGAGATAATCTTATGAAATTACTTAATGCAGAATGGTAAATCTAGAAAATGAAAATTCCATAACATATCGATTCTAATATTGGAGAAAACAAGGTCTGTAATTACTTTATGCCTAAAACTAGAATTTTGATCTAAACCATTTTAAATCCCAAGACTCAAATTGAAGTGTGATCATTTCAAGCTATCCATCTATTACTAAGGAGTCAAAGAAATTAATCACGATGAGAAAGCAAAGCTGATACACATGTAATCGTTGGTTAAAATATGCGTTGGAAGAAAGCAGCTACAGGATTACTGAAACCGTTTTGCTATACTACAGAACGTATTATAAATTACTACAGAAATAATAAATCATTCAAGCACTTCCATATGCAATATAACTGTTCATCAATGTAAAACGCATAATTGGAAAAATACCTGCAAATAGAAATCCCCTGACTTACGTGTTGGAGGGGCCCTCTCCAACCCGTACTCAAGAGAGAATGAAACTTATAAACGCTGGCTGGAATTTAACATCAATTTCTCATTAAAATATATAATCCATGTCAAAACAAAGGTATGTACTTCGCAGTATCTCAATAGGGCAGAAAACGTTAAAACAATGTTTTTCCAAAATATTAACAGGGACCTCTCGCTACCCGAGAGGTCCATATTTATACGATTTAATGTTGATCCTAACTAATTGTCTAAATCTCGATTCTCCTTGAACAGGAGTGCGTTCCCTATAAGTCAGGAACAGGGTGCCGAGCTTGGCGATCCCTCAGTCTTCTACACGTTCATCCTTTAATGCCCTGAACCTACTCAATCACGCTTGGTTTCCACAGAATTAGTTCATTGAATATGCATTTTAACATACAAGAATAATCATCAAAAATAATTTCATTAAATAATTAAAGTAAAACATTTTTCCCACAAATGAGTGTGTTTCTTCGCCATTGCTCGAGCTTGACTATGGGAAAAAGGGTCTATTAAATACATGAGAATTGGACTCATTATTCTCTCCCATACTTGAAGGATTCACCCATCCTTGGGTGACTTATTCAATTCGTCGATGACTTCCCTGATATTCCATGCTACCACCCTAGGTATCCCTACCTGCCTATGGTATCCAAAATTCTGATCCTCCCTGGCCCATGCCCTCCTTTCTTCCTCTTCATTAATCTGTTCCTTGATGACTGGGGAAATAAAGAATGGGGGATTCAACCTCATACTGATCCATCTAAGTTGATTTCTTGCCAGGGATTCTTTGTAGAGTGTGGCTTTGAAAAGAGCATCAGTAAGCCTGAGGGGAGAGTGGAGTTCCCTTTTCTTCAGATCGTTTGCCACCCTACCCCACCTTTGTTCAATGGACTCATCAACTTCCTTCTGTGTGCTCCGGAGTGTAATGTCAAAATGAGTCACAACCACCTGTTGTTTTGCAAGGAGAATAGGTACCAGTTCCTCGTCCTGGGTGAGGATCCTGTGGTTATAGATTATCCCTTCAAGTGAGTTGGCTCTGGTATGATCATTAATGGGGTTTTCCATTTGGATGCAACATATAGATGGTAGTCCTAGGCTCGCTCAATTTTGTGGTTCAGCCACGAACATAATGCCCTTAACTGGAAATTTCCCACATATGGGTTTGGTGACCAGTTGGGCGAGCCAGAAACTACAAAATTATGCAAGAAGAACTCACTGAATTGGTCTTTCTCCAGCTCTGTGGATTTCATAGATGCATCCATACACTCTTTGGGAGTGCTTATTTCTATAGGGAATCCTTGCTTCAACCTCTGGAGCTGGAATGTTCCCCATTTCTCATGTATATAGACTGCATATATTGCCAACGGTGGTCTGAGGTCTCGCAGTTTGTCATATATGTCGGCAGTAGTGGCCAGAACGTCCTTTAATTTGGTAATCTCCAGGTCCTTTTTGGCTAATTCGTTTTGTGCTTCGGCCAATTTTTCCTGAAGCGCTGAATTCTTCTGCTCAGCTAGCTACAGCTCTTCTGCATGACGCATCTTCAGGATTTGTTTCTTCTCGGCTGAGAACGAGGGAGGTGTGAGTTGGCTTCCTGGCCCAATCCTTAACGTTGCCAGCTCATTTCTGAGCTTTTCCAATGTTGCTCGTGCCTCAGCGAGCTGGGTAATGACCTCTGGGTTTTCATTACATTCTGGAGGGTTTTCCTGGAAGTTGCCTTGCTCTTGTAATCTTTTCTCTTCTTCTTTATCCATTTCTTCTTCATCATCCTGTTCTTCCTCTTCATTCCTTTCCTCTTCTTCATCCTCTTCTTCTTTTTCTTCTTCATCCTCTTCTTCCTCTGTAGTGGGATCCTTCTGATCTATAAAAGGATCAATGTCATCATCAGACACATTGGTAACCAGGGGGCTGGGTTCCCATTCTTTCTCCCTGGAGACTTGGATTTTAGATACCTGTGTGAATCTCTTGTTGCGCCTCTTCAACTCCTGACTACTGGTAGGAATAACTGGGTCTGATTTGGGGGAGTCCTCTTTTGAGTGTTTTATCTTGACCAAGGTGTCAGCCACACTGTCCAAGTCAATTTTTCTTTTTTCCCTTGATACAGAGGTGGTCTTACTTTTTTATTCGGGTGGCAAGGGCGTAGTCTTCATTCTCTGAACGTCCTCAACAGATACCACGATGAAATCCTCTCAAGAGAGCTTTGGAATCTGAGCTTTTAGCTCCTCACCAACTATTAGTTTGATCGACCCATGATGGGCCAAAGCATCCTCTTTTCCTTAGCCACCTTCCTGCGCATCTCTGCTAGGGATTGGAGTAGGTAAAATGGAATGCTAATATTGTTGTTTGATGAAATGTGACTTATGTGCCTGAGAAGTTCCAAAATCGGAAAATGGAAAATGGGAACATAACTTAATCTTCCAGTGCATGTAATGTACCTTTGGACAATTGCACCCATTTCATCCCATGGTGCTGGCATGGAGGCTCTTTTGAATCCATTTTTGTCTTCATCATAGACCTCTCCTTGCTCAAAGAATGTTTCTTTTGCTGTGTGGTTTGCCTCCCGGTCATTGTTGCTCCAATGTAGGCCCATTGGAATACCAGTGTATTTGGCAATCATGTCCTCATCCAATTTTATGCGTAACCCTTTGACTCGGGTGACGTACTGCTAATCTTTGATATGTTTGAGGTTTCTTGCAAACTCCTGAGCTACCCCTGTATCATATCCTCTCAGTCCAAGGATGAAAGGAATCCATCCTGAATTGCGAATGATCTATAGGACTCTCGGGCTCTGATAATGGCACTGTGATCTTCCGGTTCACTTTTCTTAAAACCCTTCGTCATTTTTAGAATCTTCTTTATAATCAGACAAAACTAGGACTTTGGAATATGGTTTATACCCTCAACTGGTTAGGCTCTGTCTATAGGCTCAAGGATTGCAATGCTGGCTGAGTGAGTGCACTAGCTTTGGTCTGTTACCTCTTGGGGATTCCGAGCGGTTCCTTATATGCAAAATCATGGAATATTATGCAGCCTTACTTGCTGTCTCTCCGCACCTATCCTTTCCATCATTCCTGTACTTGCCTCTTTTAATCCCTTTTTTCCATGATTGATCTCTGTATTCCCATGATCGATTTATGTACTTCATATGGTGAAGGTTGCGATCATGATTTGATGAGGGTGGCGGGACTTTGGTAGCGATCATGAGTTATTAAGGTGACAGGACTTAGGTAGTGATCATTACTTATTAAGGTCATTCTATCATGCCGCCGATTTAAAATAGAAGCTATCCTCAGCTGACTAGAAACAAATGTAGTGTGGGATAATGTTTTACCTTAAATATAAAATAAAATCGTTCTAGAGATTACCTTGGTATGTATGCGTACCTGCATTGATGATCTGGTGCTTTTTTCATGCATTGAGGATTATGTAGTAGATTTGGCAGTGTCTGTAGTTGATTTCTGCATGTCAATAGTTATGTGTGTGGCTGCTTTTTCCTTTTTGCCCGTTTTGAATTTGCTGTAGTGTCTTCTTTTGAAAATTATGCCAGTTGCTGATATGAATCACGTGATGATGCTTTGTATTTTGATAATTGCATGGTTGTATGTGACTGGCTCTCTTGAATAACTTGCAGGCTCGCGTGAGTATGATATGTAATGTATCTGGCTCGTTTGAAGTGAATTGCAGGCTCGCTTGAATTGAATTGCAGGCTCGCTTGAGTATGTCGAAAAAGAATGTAATGGCGTGTTTTGAAGAATTCCGTAGTAGTTGATGACTGATTTCTGAATGTAGACGTGGTTGGCTCGCTTGAGTGTTGATATGTAATGTATCTGGCTCGCTTGAATTAATTTCAGGCTCACTAGAATGAATGGCAGCCTCACTTGAATCAATTGCAAGCTCTCTTGTATGCATATCCGGCTCGCTTGATGGTGGTTGATATTTTTCTTTGCAATAGAAATGCTGGATTTTGATAGGAATATATGTTGTCCTATAATTTTTCATTCCCTTTTTTGTGTTTTTTTTTCATCTTTTTTCTTTTTTCTCTCTTTTTTTTTGTTTTTATTGTAAATGATTTGAATTTCACTGACCTGCCGCGTCCTCCATCAGCATCAATTGTTGCTGGTAGAGTACCTGTGTAAATTTTTCTTTTGATTGTGGTTTATTGTAAAGATTTAGGCGATGCCCATTGACTATCATGGGGAACTCCTCTTCATCAATTGTAATAATTTTCACATCCCCATTTTCATAAATTTTCTGAATAATGTAAGGTCCAAGCCATCTAGTGGTTAGTTTTCCCTTGAATGTGTGAAATTTGGAGTCGTAAAGTAGTGCCCAATCACCTTTGTTGAACTTTTTATCCTTCAGATGTTGGTCATGCCATTTATTTCTTTGCTGTTGGATGATTTCAGTATGTGTAAGTGCTTGTTGGCAGTGTTCATCCAACTGATTTAGCTGTAGCATGCGTTCTTTTTAAATTTCTGATAGGTCCATATGTAAATATGCTGCAATTCTTAATGTATTTATTTCAAATTCGATTGGCAGCATGACCTTTTTTCCATAGACTAGTTCATAAGGTGTGAATCCTGTAGTTGTTTTCCATGTAGTATTGTAAGCCCAGACTGCCTCACTAAGTCTGTCAGCCCAATCCCTTTTGTGAAGTTGGACAGTTTTTGTCAAGATTCTCTCTAATTCCCTGTTGGTTACCTCAGCTTGACCATTTGCTTGAGGGTGATAGGAGGATGACTGTCTGTGCTTTACATTGTTTCTTTTCATCAAGTCTCCAATTAAATTTGATGTGAATTGTGAGCCCTGATCAGAAACTACTTCTCTTGGGACTCCAACCCTATGAAAGATCTGCTCAGTAAAGAATTTGGCCACACTAGTTTCATTTGCAGCAGCTAGTGTTGCTACCTCTGTCCATTTTGTAAGGTAATCAATGCATACGAGGATGTAGATTTTCTGATTGGACTGTGGGTTGAATGGTCCAACAAAATCAAATCCCCACTTTTCAAATGCCTCCAAGGAGATTTGTGGATGGAGTGGCATTTCTTGGTTTTGTGTTGGTTTTCCCATTCTCTGGCAATCATCACAGTGGGAAACATACTCATAAGCATCTTTGTGGAGTGTTGGCCAATAATACCCTGTTTGCAAGATCTTGTAGGTTGTCCTTTTTGTAGCGTAGTGTCCTCCACAGGGTTCATTGTGGGTGGCATGCATTATGTCATGTACTTCATCTTCCCTAATGCACCGTCTAAGTACTTGATCTGGTCCCTATTTAAAAAGCATGCCCTCTATCCATGTATATGTGGCACTTTGCCTTATTAATTTTGTCCTTTCTTTATAACTGTAATGTTTTGGAAACTTCCCAGATACTAAATAGTTTTCTATGTCAGCAAACCATGGGCTTTTTATTGATATGGAAAAGAGGTGCTCATCAGGGAAGTTATCTTGAACCAATTCGTTATCTTTTCCATGTGTGACTCTTGAAAAAAAGTCAGCTACTACATTATGCTTTCCTGGTTTATCTATTATAGTGATGTCAAATTCTTATAGAACTAGCATCCATTGAATAATTCTTGCACTGGTATTAGGCTTGGTTATAAGATATCTGATCACTGAGTGGCCAGTATGGATGAAACTTTGGTGTCCTGCGATGTAATGCCTGAATTTATTGATTGCATGTATGACTGCCAGAAATTCCTTCTCTGTGACTGTGTAGTTGAGTTCTGCCCCAGCCAAATTTTTGCTTATATAGTATATGGAATAGGGTTTCTTGTCTTGTTCTTGTCCAATCACAGATCCGATGGCTTTATCTAATGCATCTATGTGGATGTGAAATGGAATTTCCCAGTTGGGTCCTTGAAGTATTGGTGATGTGATTGTTTTTTCCTTAAGACTTTCAAACGCTGTCATGCAGTTACTTGTCCATATGAACTCATTGTCTTTTGTGAGAAGTGCAAACATGGGGGCAGCAATTCGGCTATAATTTTCAATAAACCTTTTGTAGTACCCTGTCTGTCCAAGGAAACTTCTGACATCCCTTTGTTTGATTGGTGGGGGCAGCGTTTTGATTACTGAGAATTTGGCTTGATCAACCTCTATACCTCTTTGTGATAAGTGATGTCCTAGAACGATGCCTTCTTCCATTAACATCCTGCATTTGTCATTGCTTAGGCACAAGCTCATTTCAATACATTTCTTTAATACTAGCTCAAGATTGTTCAATGCCTGGTCAAAGCTCTATCCATAGGGTGTGAAATCATCCATGAAGACTTCCATTTTGTCATTCAGAAAATAGGAGAAAATACTCAATATGGCTCTTTGAAATGTTGCTGGGGCGTTACATAGACCAAAGGGTAGGACCTTATAGGCATAAGTTCCCCATGGGCATGTAAAGGTCGTCTTATCTTGATCAGCTGGGTGTATTAAAATTTGGTTGTACCCACTGAAACCGTCTAAGAATGAGAAGTACTTGTTTCCAGATAATGTATCCAACACCTGGTCTATAAATGGAAGTGGAAAGTGGTCTTTCTTGGTTGCTTTATTCAGCTCCCTATAGTCCACACAAATTCTCCATTTTCCTCCTTTTTTGGGAACTATGACAAGTGGTGAGACCCACTCACTATCAGATATTGGATAGATGAACCCTACATCTAATAACTTTTGTAATTCCACTTTGACTATGTCATTTAGTGCGGGGTTCAGCCTTCTTTTTGGTTTCCTGAAAGGAGTAGAACCTTCTTTGATGTAAATGTAATGTTTGCAGATATCGGGATGTATTCCTTTCATGTCTGCATATGTCCATGCAAATGTTTTACTTTGTTCTTCTAGTATCTTCATCAATTTATTTTCTTGCTCTGGTTGTAACTTGGAATTTATGTTGACTATTTTGCCAGGGTGAATTTCCACGACTTTTACCTTTTCAATCTGTTCTTCCAGTACTTCTGTCCATAAGTCATCCATGTTCTGTTTTGAACTGTCACCTTTTTCTGTGGAAAAAAATTCTTGAATAACATGATTGTTAGGAGATACATTTTGTATAAATCTATCTATATGGCCATCTTCATCTATTGATTTTAGTGATATCATAGCATCAATTGCTAGGATAGGTCGGAGGTTGTGATTTGGTGTGTTCTGGTAATCATCAGTCCAATTTTGATATTCTAACTCTGAAGATTTCATTGCTTGTGGGTAGATTGTGATTTTCTTCCTAGTATGTCCACTGGTGATTGTCATGTTTCATGATCGACAACCTATGTAAGCATCCGCAGTTGCTAACCAAGTTCTTCCTAGGATAATTGGATAGCCACTAAGTTTGCTTTTGATTTCTATTATTATAAAATCAACTGGGTATTCCCAGGATTCAATATTGATCATAATGTCTTCTAGCATTCCTCCGGGTTTCACAGTGGATGTGTCTGCTAGTTGGAGTACTATTGTGGTTGGTCTGACCATTGATTGGAGTCCGAGGTATAACATGGTTTCCTTAGTCATGACATTGATCGCAGGTCCCAAATCTATTAAGCTTTTATTTATTTGCTTGTTATTTATGGTGACGTTTACTACAGGACTACCATGATCAAGATATTTAGGGTTTATTATGACACCCAGCATCAAATCGGCCAATTGTCCCACTACATTAATAGTTGGTGGATCACGCTTCCTCCTTCCTGGTTTCTTTAGGAAATTATCTCTAATAAATTTGTTGCAGATGGGCACATCCCTTATGGCTTGTAAAATTGGGATTTGGATGTTTAAGTGTTTGAATTCGTTTAAAATTGTATTCTCTTCCTCTTCTTTTGTACTTCGGACTAGTTTTTCTAGAAATGGAGGGTTTTTGTTGCGTGGGAGTGGTTGGGTTTTGTCCTTAGAAGGTTTTGGTTCATCGGGATGCTGAACATAGGGTTCTAATGTTTGGTTTTGAGCTTCAGGTTGTTGGATGTTGTGCAGGGATGTATTCTACAACGTTTTTCTAGATCGCAGGTTTATTTTGTTTATTTCTATGGTGTCTACAACATAAGTTGGGAATTGCGTAATATCAGCGTTATAAGCCTGTTGCTGATGTGGGGGTCTATTATTATTAGGATTTGGAATTGGTTGGGATGGAATGGGTGGAGTTCTGGGGGGTGGTTGAGGTTGTGGGGATGGCATAAAAAGTGGCTATTGTAATGGTGCTCTCCAATTTGATGGATGGGGGTATTGATTTGCATAATTTGTGGTGGATGGAAAAGGTGGGGGGTATTGAGGATAGGACTGTGGATAATACGGTTGTTGAGATGATGGTTGATATGTTTGCTGATTCTGTTGCCATTGGTTTTGATTTGGCTGTGCTTGCCATGGAGTTGGTGTAGAGTTCCAATTTGGTTGTCCTTGATTACAATAGGTTTGATTGCTCTGCTGATATGGTCTAACAAAATTATTCCTCCTCTGATTTATAAAACAAAGCTGTTCTATTGCTCCTTCGACTGCTGGGTCTTGAATAGCTGCCTTACATGAGGGAAAGAGGGGACATTTATCAGTGGAATGGTTTTCGGTGTAGAGACCACATAATTCTATTGTGTTCAAGGTGCACTGCCCCTTCTCATGCTTCTTTCTACAACGAGGATAGAATACTGCCAAGGCTTGGTTAAATTCATCCTATTTCTTTTTTATTTGAAGAGCATCAAGTTGCATGGCCATAGATTGCAGTATGTCAGTCTTCATGTCATCCAGTAGGTTTCCTAAATCATATTTTGTAAGTGTTGGTCCCAAGGATGATGATCCACCAATGGATGTATGTGTATCCCTTGTCCCATTCTTAGTTTTCCTAGATCTTGAGTATTTTTTGAAGATTTGCAGGATTTGGTCAAAAGATTTTTGGAATATATCTCCATCTCCTAGGAGATTTAAGACTTCAAAATTCTCCTCTTTTACACCTCTAAGAAGGACAATTTTTAGTGATTCAGGATCCAAGGTGCAATGACTGGCTCGTTTGTAGCTGAGTTGGAATATTTGGGCATAATCTTCTGATGACTCTCTTTCTCCTTGTTGCATCCTAAATATTTCATCCCTAGTATCTTTGGCCTTGTAGTAGTCCCTATATTTTTCTAAGAATGCCTGTTTCATTTGATCCCAGCTAAAGATACTATTCCCTTCAAGGCTCATGAACCACCGAAGTGATAGGTCTTTCAGTGTGGAAGGAAAAATCCTTAGCTTTTGTGCATCAGTAGTGTAATCAAATGATCTACAAACTACCTGAAATTCAAACAGGAATGTGTTAGGATCTTCTGAAGTCAAAACATGAAATTTTGGCAGATTATTAGGCTTGATGTTCTTCATTCTGGCATCTCCAAGAGGTATGCTAATGGGAAAGCTAAAAATCTCCCTAGGTTCCTCCTCTTTGTTTTCCATTATGGTGTTTGAGCTGGAACTGGTAGTGAAGTTTTCTTTGTTTGGATCGTATGTGGGGTCAGTTTCATCTTCAGAGTGTACCAATTCAAACTGGGAGTGGTCAGAACTGTTATTACCGTTGTTGCTCATGGGGTGCTTGGGAAGAAAGTGGCCAAATCTATCCCTTTGCCGACGAGGCATTCATTGGTAAAAATATTTATGTTTTTGTTTTATGTAATTTTTGTTTTCTTTTTGTGCTGTTTTTAGGTGATGTCTCCTAAAAGATTTAGCACCTCCCCGGCAAAGGCACCAAAAAGTGGTGAGCTCCCAATATGGATTCCTAATGAGGGAAGCTATACTAAGAGCCTACTTTAAATGTCAACCTGGGGGACGTACAAACTTTAGAGGTGCAAGCACTATCTGTGCTCTTATAGGATAATCTTTGTCACAGTTGGATGTCGGTATCGATGTTCTAAGGGTTTCCTACTAAATATGTAAAACTGGTTATGCTACGGAAATATATACTGGAAAGCAATAAATCTATTTAAAAGAATTAAAGTGCTGAAAGCAGTAAATCTGTTCTAAGAAATAAAGATACCAAAAGCAGTAAATCTATTTTAAATAATTAAAATGCTGAAAGTGAAGGAGATAATCTTATGAAATTACTTAATGCAGAATGGTAAATCTAGAAAATGAAAATGCCATAACAGATCTATTCTAATATTGGAGAAAACAAGGTCTATAATTACTTTATGCCTAAAACTAGAATTCTGATCTAAACCATTTTAAATCCCAAGACTCAAATTGAAGTGCGATCATTTCAAGCTATCCATCTATTACTAAGGAGTCAAAGAAATTAATCACGATGAGAAACAATCATGAACCTCAGATCCAAACCATGATATTGAAAGCAAAGTTGATACACATGTAATCGTTGGTTAAAATATGCATTGGAAGAATGCAGCGACAGGACTACTGAAACCGTTTTGCTGTACTACAGAACGTATTATAAATTACTACAGAAATAATAAATCATTCAAGCGCTTCCATATGAAATATAACTGTTCATCAATGTAAAACGCATAATTGGAAAAATACCTACAAATAGAAATCCCCTAACTTACATGTTGGAGGGGCCCTCTCCAACCTGTACTCAGGAGAGAATGAAACTTATAAATGCTGGCTGGAATTTAACATCAATCTCTCGTTAAAATATATAATCCATGTCAAAACAAAGGTCTGTACTTCGCAGTATCTCAATAGGGCAGAAAACGTTAAAACAATGTTTTTCCAAAATATCAACAGGGGCCTCTCGCTACCCGAGAAGTCCCTATTTATACAATTTAATGCTGATCCTAACTAATTGTCTAAATGTCGATTCTCCTTGAACAAGAGTGTGTTCCCTATAAGTCAGGAACAAAGTGTCGAGCTTGGTGATCCCACAGTGTTCTACGCGTTCATCCTTTAATGCCTTGAACCTACTCAATCACGCTTGGTTTCCACAGAATTAGTTCATTGAATATGCATTTTAACATACAAGAATAATCATCAAAAACAATTTCATTAAATAATAAAGTAAAACATTTTTCCCACAAATGAGTGTGTTTCTTCGCCATTTCTCGAGCTTGACTGTGGGAAAAAGGGTCTATTAAATACCTGAGAATTGGACTCATCAGATGTGCGGTAAGCCCATAATGCGGGGAAAAGCATGTGATTCCAATTGGTTTTATGTCGGTTGACAGTGCGCTGGAGGATAATCTTCAAAATTTTGTTAATAGCTTCAACCTAGCCATTTCCTTGGGGATAGTAGGCTGAAGAGAAATGATGTTCAAACTTAAGGAGTGTTGACAATTCTTTCCAAATAGAGTCCTTAAAGTGAGAACCGTGGTCTGAGACAAGTTGCTTTGGTACTCCAAAACGAGCAATAACATGTTGAGGAAAAAGCGGGCTGCAATTTCGGCTTTGCAGTTGTAAGTAGGCATGGATTCTGCCCATTTCATAAAGTAATCGATGGCCACAATAATGTATTGATGACTGCCAGTTGATGCTGGGTTACACTCCATGTAGTCGATGGCCCATTTGCAAAAGGGACCAACAGTGATTACTGGATGGAGGGGGGCAGGGGGAGTCCTTGCTTTGGAGGAAAATAGTTGGCAATTCTGGAAATGTTTGACTACTGTGATGCAATCGGTAAATAATGAGGGCCAAAAATAACCTGCACGGATCACCTTTTGGGCAGTGGCAATTCCAGAGAAATGGCCGCCGCAGGCGCCACTATGACAGTCATTAAGGGCTTGTTCTGATTCTTCTTGGGAAAGACAATGTCATAGGATTGTATTGACGCCATGTCGATAGAGGACATCGCCTAAGAGGAGATAATGGGGGGCATGGTGACGTATGCGACGGCATCCGTCACGGTTGATATTGGGTTGAAATTTTTGTGTACATAGGTAAACCAAAATGTCGCGGTACTAAGGGTCGTCAGATGAAATGATGAATAAATGGTCGTCGATAAGATCAGTATGGATAGCTGGTGATGACAATGAGGATGGTAGGTACATAATGAGCTGGACGAGTGCTAGGGATTTGGTGCTCTTTGGGGTTTTGAAATTCAGGTCATATTCTTGTAGGATAATCACCCATTTAGATACGCGGCCTTGCAAAAGGCAACGTGTCAAGAGATAGACCATTGGGTTGGAATTTGCGACAACTATGGTATGGCTGAGGAGAATGTAATGGCGCAATTTCTGTACTGAAAAGACGACGGCAAGGGCCATTTTCTCTTCATGTGGGTAGAGAAGTGGTGGGCCTGATAAGGTTTGGATTACATAGTAAATGACATGCTCTTGAAGAGCAGAGCCTTCTTGGACGAGTACTCCCGAAACAGCATAATCGGATGCCGAAACGTAAAGGATGAAGTCTCTTGTGAGAACCGGAGGAGAAATCAAGGGGGCATTAGTGAGTGCTTTCTTCAGGTCTGTGAAAGCTCCTTCCACTTGGTCGTCCCATACAAAATGGGTATGAAAGCATAGTAAACGAAGCAAACCTTGAACTGTCGTGGCATAATTGGGGACAAAGTGGCGGAGGAAGTTGGACCTCCCATGAAGGCTTTGTAGTTGTCTTAGTGTACGAGGTGATGGAAGGTCTACAATGGCTTGGACCTTTAAAGGGTCTATGCTGATCCCTTTTTTTGAAATGATGAAACCCAACAGACAGCCTGCAGGAACGTAAAAGACACACTTGAGTGGGTTCAAACGGATTTGGTATTTTCGACAACGCAAGAAGACTTGTC
This sequence comes from Larix kaempferi, assembly GCA_027924585.1. Lineage (NCBI taxonomy): Eukaryota > Viridiplantae > Streptophyta > Pinopsida > Pinales > Pinaceae > Larix > Larix kaempferi. The sequence continues at coordinate 15,266,976 of BSBM01000094.1, forward strand.
GAAGGTCGTCTAGATGGTTAGATCATTTCTTAGATTGAGCCGTGAGGTCGTCTTGATAAACCAATATGATGTTAATCAGGTCATGAAAACAATAAGTCATGGCTCACTGGAATGTGGCTCCAGTGTTCTTGAGATCGAAGGGCATGACGCGATAGGCGAAGGTTCCCCATGGGGTAGTGAAAGCGGTCTTGTATTGATCTTCCTTGCGGATTTTGATTTGGTTATACCCGGAGAAACCATCCATGAAAGAGAGTACCTCATGCCCCGCACATGCATCGATTAGTTGGTTGATAAATGGTGTTGGGAAGTTGTCTTTGGGACAAGCTAGATTGAGGTCACAGAAGTCAGTACAAATGCGAATGGTGCCTACTTTTTTGTTGACTGGTACTGGGTTTGAAACCCAGGTGGTATATGCAATAGGGTATATGAAACCTGTTGCCCAAAGCTTCTCGATCTCGGCCTTAACGGCTGGAAGCTTAGATGGGTGAATGGGGCATTGTTTCTAGCAGACAGGTGGTACATTGGGCCAAGTGTCTATGTGATGTTCTACAATGTTAGGATCGAGACCAGGCATTTTAGTGTAAGACCAGGAAAATACATCACGAAACTCTTGGAAGAGTTTCTTATCGGTATGAAATTCCTCTTCAGTGCATGATGCACCTAAGGAGATAAATTCAGGTTTTCCAGGTGTGGTGGAGATGTCAATTTTTATGATGGCTGAAATGTTTTCCATATTTCCTTCTTCAAAGGCATCTGGTGCTGGGATTGGATCTTTGAACCAATCCACCTTGGTTGGTAAAAAATATTTTGATTCAACGAATAGTTGGTTTGCCATGGTAGAGGTAGATTCCTCAGGGATGAAATATGACCGATGGTGCATGTCATCCCAGGGGTAGTCTGGTGCAGTAAGTGTTTCTAGAATTTCCACATCACTGCAGAAGTAGTGTGTCATCAAATCAATTGGTTCAGGCTTGTAGTTAGTTGAAATCATATAAATGGTATTGATTTCTTTTGAAAGGGAAGATTCTGGGGGGTATATTTCTTCAATGAGCAGGGGGGATATCTCAAGGTTGGCATTATTCAATTCGTATAGAGCTACTCTATAATCTGGGAGATTGGGGCAATGATGTGAATAATGGCCATAGATGCCGCATATCGCACAAGGGTGGTTGGTAGGCAATGATTTATCACGAGGTTGAGGGGCAGCTCGATTTTGACAACTGGAATGTTAGTGTCATCATCCAACATTTGCATATGCTCTTGAAGTTTTGGTAATTTTGGACATTGATGGGTAGCATGGCCTATATCATATCGCAAAGAGCACTTAGGGGGAACACGGATTGTTGGGGGATTATTCACCAAATTCGAAGTCGGTGGGGCGGTGCGAGTTGTGGGTCCGGTCATGTAGGTTTGCGGGCCTCTGCCCCCATTGTAGCGGAGTTGAGGGGGAACATTACTAGATGTTGATGCAGTGGTCCCAGTTGGAAGTGGTCGGTTTTGGATGTTCATTACATTAGGGGGTGGACGGTTAGAGGTATTGATGGGTTGTACTGGTTGTAAAATGGCATTTGGTGTCGGGGGAGAGGTTGGGGCAGGTAGGTACCACACAGGTAGTCCTAATGTTAATCCTGGGAGATTAAGTGTAGCCATGACTGGTGTGTTGATGGCACCTGAAGGGGGAAATAAAAATGGGATAGTATGAATCGATGTTGCTCCAATGTGACTAGGCACCGTGGGTGGTTGTGGCAGTAATGGTGGTTGCTGAGTATGTGGCTGTGTATTGTGCAAAAGGGTGCACAGATCAGATATTTCAGTTATCTACAACGGGGGTGGGGCAGATGGGAACGTGGAGGTCATGGGAGTATCCGAATATATCCTGGGTCTGATTGAGGAGACGAGCAATGTGGTTGCACTCTGAATGGGCTACTCGATCATAGGTAGAACATTTTCAGGTATTGTGGGGGCATTAGGATCATAGTATGTTATCTGGTCAATTTTGACTATGCGTCCTTCGTGGAGAAACATCATGAGGCAGAAAAATGGATGAAGCGACAGCCTTCATTTTATACATGTAACTCCATCCTAATAGGAGGTTGTAATCAAGGTGGGCGTTGATGACCTCTATGTCTATGAGAACCAGTTTTCCCCCATGTTGTACGGGCACGTTAACTAATAGGCCCTGCGATTCGGATGAACGACCTTCGTAAGCTCGCAATGCGGTAGTTGATGGCTGAAGTGCGGGGGATCCAAGTTTTTGCCAGAAAAAAGTCGACATAACATAGGTGGAGGCACCTTCATCGATGATGCATCGATGAACGACAAGGTTTCGAATGGATACAGAAAGCTGAAAAGCTAGTGATGATGGAAAATGTGGTTCGGCTTGGTCTAAGTCAAATTCCATCATATGGGAGTCATTAAGGTCTATGGCACCAATGGCGGACAACAATAATTTCCTTTGTGTAACACAGTGGACTTCTAGCGTGGACATAGCAGCAGGGGACTGGGCTAAGTCTTCTATAATGTTATAATTTGAAGTTGCACGAGTGTTAGGGTTGTTGTTGATTCATCTTAGGGGGCCACGAGGGACTTTTGGACCTCCGTCCATTGGCTTATTAGGTATGCGTAATGTCTGATCAGTTGGGACGGTGCTTGAGGATGGATCAGTAAGCATGGTTTCATGGGCTGAGCCGTATTGGTTTCGAAGATTTTGAAGGTTGATATCATTTGATGACATCATTAGCAAATGGTGAGTGTTCGACTCCGTATGCTGGTAATTGGTTGCAAGATAGGTAATTTGCTGCTGTGGTGCAGCGGACCCTTGTGGGGGATCCATTGGACGGGTATTTACTACTCCTTGGTTGGGTAGAGGATTCTACAATATCATGGGTTGCAGTTGAGGAGGTGATGCTGGCTATGCAGCGTGTCCTTGTCATTGGGCATCATCGACCCAAAGTTGATGTGCTTTCTCCAAATGGGGGAAATTATGTGTGTAGTGGTCGTATACCGAACAAAAGGAACATGGGTGATTTGTTCCTTAGTTGGTTTTTTTGCCCTGTTTTGGTGGACAATCAGGGTTTTGATTGGCAGGAGCAACGTTATTGTTATTGGGAGGATTAGGTGGCTTTCCTCCTTGGTTTTGTTGTTGGTTATTTCTGCGGTTGTGTCCTCTTCCGCGATTCTGTTGACCTCCTTGATTACACTCGTTGTTCTGGTTTTGAGGTTGGTTTTGTTGCGCGTATACTTGCCCTTGGGAAGTAGGGGGGTCTTGAGGGTGAGCATGTGCTGAAGCAGGCTGCTGTGGATAGTAAGCAAGAGGGTTTGGAGTTGGACCCATTGTTTGTTGTGGTTGTTGGTAACCTTGAGCTATTGTAAGTGTTGGGGCAGGAGGTGTTTCATGTTGAGGGTAATAAGCCGATTGGGCTTGTGGGTGAACTTGAGTCTGATTGGCCTGCTGGTTATAATATGTAGGTGTTGCATAAGTTGAGGGTGCTTTCCCAGAACACTGTGGGGGACATGAGGGTCCATGAGTGTGGTGGGTGTGCATCATTGGAGCATACGAAGTTGTAGCTCCAGAATGAAATGTAGCCCTAGAGAGGTCTGGGGCGTTAATGGTACTCATCATGGTGAAAGGTTTGTTTTGTGCCATAACCTAGCCAATGATACCATTAGCGGCATGGGATTCCCCCAGCGCATCGATCCGGGATGGATCACCACGTGGGGTGTCTGGTAAGATTGTGTATAAATAGCTAGACTGGGCGTAGATCAAGTCGAACTACTGGGATTTTAAAATGGCTTCTTCTTCTGACTGGGTTTGTTCAGAATCTACATCCTTGGCTATGAGTGGAAGGAGGGATTTTAGGAACCAATCTAGGAAGATACAGTCGTCTAGCTTGATCTTGCAGATACTACGGCTCTTACGCCACTTATGGATATGATCTTTGATATGGGTGGTCGTCTTCTGCCTACAACACAATAGGATTTCTACTCCTGCATCATAGCGTACGGGTAGTTGAAAGAACTATAGGATAGTTGAGGTGAGGGATGTAAACGTGGGGTGTGTCCCATGTGGCTACTCAATATACCATTTGGCTACTGAGCCAGTGAAATTTCTTTGTAAAAGTCGGAGTCGAATGGAATCATCAACTATGGAGTTTGAGGAACACCATAGGTGAAACGACATAACGTGATTTTGTGGGTCTTCTCCATCCTTCCCTTCAAAATTTGGGATGTCTGACGGGAGCTTTGTGGGAATGGGGGGCCAAGTAGGGTCATGTCTAATTGGGTCATTTGTTAACCTTGCCAGGTCTGGTAAGTTCAGACTAGCCATGAATGGCAGACTGGTAGGTGGGTGTGACATGGTTGCTGGGGCATAAGTGCTAGTGGTAGCATTATGAATTAGGCCACTGCCCCCAAGGGGGATATTAGTTGTAAAAGGGATGTTCCTTCCACCTAAATATGTGTGAGAGGGGACAATGCCCCCAAGTGCAACATGAGTTACAAATGGGTTTGGAATGGTTCCAATAATTACTGGGATCTAAGTAGTGGCGGCGATGGTAGGTGTAGGTCCCATGTTGGGCATACCTAAGGTAGTTGTGGGTCCCATGTTGGGAATCCCTAAGGGATGTGTGGTAGTTGTGGCTACCGTGGTGGCCATTGTGGTGGCGGGGGTGGATGATGTTCCACCAATAGTCCCTATGAAAAAGGAATCAAAAGGCGTACTAGCCATGGGGCTAGTGGGTGCGGTGTATGTGGGATTTTCAGATTCTTCCTCAGTGTCAGATGTGAAATGAGGTGTGTCAAAATCGAATGACGGGGCTCTATGCCGATGACGAGTGGAGTCAAGTGATAATGCCCTTCATCTATGATGAGTGGTGTCAAGTGAACTGTACTGCGGGAGTTCACCTCGGAAGCGCTAAGAATGTCTCAGAAACTTAATGGTGGCAGTCGAATAGTAAAACTAATGGTGGTGGTGAGTGGAATGCTCGAAAAACCCTAATGCAACTATGTGTACAAGAGGGGAGCATAAAAAACAATGGCACTCAGGCCAGCAACCAAACTCAAAAAATTGACTATAACAATTGTGCTATAGTAAGTGGAGTAATAAAAAAATGTGGTCAAATTACCAACATGCAAATGGCTCCTAAAAATAGAAAAAGGTGGACTCACTGACCAAGGGGAGGAAATAGAACATGCAACCACTTAACTAAAAAGTAATATGACTCAACAAGACATATCCTCTGCAAGGTGATGAAATCCAAGTCAGAAAATATGAATTGTAGAACCAAAGGATAGATACCCCCCTACCGGGAGGGACACCGGGTAGACAATACTAGAAGATAGGCCACTAAGATACCTCGTTCATGACACGTCCAGAAAGGTGAATCTGCAGCTCTTGTTCTATCACCGTTGTACTCCCACAAGGGTGGTACAACGAGAACAACGAGTAGGTGTCCTTCGGTGACTGAATGGATTGTGGTAGTCCACTCAGGCCTTCGGAACCAGTCTAGCTACTTCGACCCTCCTAAGAGAGAGGCCTTTCCAACAAATTGGTTTTAAACCGTGCCAACAAGTACTATGGGATTTTGGTACCCTAAATTTCAACCACTATGTCTCAAAATGAGAGTGAGTGAGGGGTGTTATTTGGATACTTATCCCCTCAATCCTACCTAACTACAATATTCTTTTGGTTTTCCCCAAATGGGGTTAGAATGTTGGTTGAGTTAAGAGAATTTTAAGGCTCACTTGGATTTATTGTGACAGATTGTGTGATGGTGTGGTTGTGTAGTTGTGTACAAAAGGAATTTGCCTTGCTTGGGCGACTATTCACAAATTAAAATGACGATTTCAACTTGCGAAAAATGAAAAAAACGATTTAAAATGTAAATGCTTTTGATAACCTTTTCAAAAAATATGGATTTTTCAAAATGTTTGAGGTAAAGCAAATATCATAAAAATGAGTAAATCTCTAATGTCCCACTTGGGTGAAATATGAAGCAACTTAAAATTCTGATTTTGACTGGCAAAACATGAGATTTTCAACTAAAAAAATGCTTCACAACTTTTCTTTCACTAAACTAAAATTTTCTAAAATGGTGTAGCAAAGCACATAAAAGAAAATAAATATGAATTTTTTAATTCTACAAAATGAGACAGTAGATTGTCAAAAAAATGCAGGAAAGGTGGCTGGAAAAAATGGGCCGAGATGAGCAAAAAACTTAGAAAATTGGCCAGACAAAACAGGCGATATTGTGGCTGTCTGTGGCAAAACCCACGATGTTGATCGCGGCTTCCGGGATAAAAGCCGCAATGTGTACGCAGTGATATAGGAAAAACCCGCACAGCAGATCCCAGGTATCAGGATAAAACTCATGTTGTGACTCGCGGAAACGAGGCTAAAAGCCGCGATGTGGAGCACGGAAAACATGATGAAAGCCACGATATGAATCGCGACTGTCGGTGCTGAAAGATGTGATGTGACGAACATAAAACGTCACCAAAAAATGAACCCAAAAATTGAAATTTTGGGTTGTTTAGGCTGCAGAAAAGGCCAATGGCTTGGGCAGCAAGCAAGGGGCTGATTAATATGGCATATCTACAACATTAAAGGGAAAAAACAACTAAAATATAGATCTAAATCAAAGATTCAAAGTTTGAAAACCAGTGGAGTCGCCAAAAACTGTTGCTTGGGATTTCTCCCAAGCTAGTGCTAAAGGTGCACCTGCTAACTTGTAGCAGTAGTCTCAATGTAAAAGTAAAAACAAATGTAAATAACAGTAAATCTAATCTAACATGTGCAAGGAAATAAAAACTAGATTTAAGAACAATAAACAATGAGATCCATAAGAGAAATAAGAAATAAAGAATTTGAAATTTTTATATTGATGGGCAAGCAATGGCTTGCAAAAATATACCTTAATGGTGAGGATTGTTGAGTTGGGGCAGCTGCACTGTTGAGATGCTCCAATCTTCTATGTTGGAGAGAACTTCCTATGGCTTGGGATGGACCACAACAGACATCTGACTACCATAAATTAACTCAATTCTCAATGCTATGCTATATAAATGACAATGCCAAGATAATGAAGAATATAACCAACCTCGATCCAAACGTTTGATGTAGATCCCCGTTGGAGCTTTCAACTCGTGCACTTGAACCTACAAATTAGTCTTGACAACCAATATACAACAAGTGCATATAATATATAAATTAGATTAACATCATCAATAGCAATGGTCCATGACATTATAAGTAAATGAAACCCAATGTAATATAAACAACATTCACAACATTAATGGACGAGAATATCAGTATTTCTATTAATAAGTAACAAGAAGTACAATGTGATATGACCTCTTTCCAGTAACCAATCTGAACCAAGATCTGGGTCAATCCACTTGTGCCTCCACCACTTCAATCCTCCATGGAATGGCAAACTCAAACTATGATAGGAGTTTGGAATGTGAACATAAAGGGTTCACAACTATAAGGATCAATGAGTGTAGACTCAAGATAGGGAAAAAATCCACTAGAGTTCTCTTGCTCTCCTTTCTCCTCCCATCCATAAGCCATATGTGCTCAATATATAGTCCTCCCAAAGGTAAGTGAAAGGACACATCAAGGCATTTCGGGGAAAATGTAGGGCCAAAGGTCACATTATGATTGCTTTTTGGGAGTAAAAAGTAATTAACTAGTGATTTTTACCATTTTACATGCTACCCGCGGGCTATAGTGATGCAACTCGCGGGTACTCCCACTGTAGTGATGCAGCTAGCGTACAGGGGAAAAAATAGGGAAAATAGTGTGTTTGAAGGATATAAAGTGGATATGAGTTAGTAAAATGGATCTTGCAGGCCAAAGAGTGTTGATGCTCACAAGGTGGAAAATTACATTGTAACATCTTCCAATGGTCTCTCTTCTCCAAGATGCTACAATGGTTAGGAAAAAGCTCAAAAGGATGGGCAAAGCTCAAGAGGGATTTTGGCAGCATGAGGATAGGATGGATATGGAGTCAATAGTGAGGAACCCCTATCACCTTTTTATAGTTTTTGGTGATGGGAAATACAACCACGGTTTGAGGAAACCAATGGTATTGCTAAAATGGTTTAGGTCTCTTTTTCCCTCTTTTTCCTTTTTTGAATATTTTTTGAATATTATTCCCTTTTAATTGATTTTTGGGATTTTTGGACCCCTTTTGAGGGTTTTTTGTGTTTTTTGAGGAAAAATACATATTTTGAGGGGGAAAAGGTGTATGATGGTCTTTTTGATGACCTTTTGAAGGTTTTAGAGGCAAAAATGGTAGGAAAAATGGACAAAAGGGTCATGTGCATAGGGAAATGAGCTAGTGAACACTTTTTGGGTGTTAACAGTATGTAAGATATCAGTTGGGTGAGGGTAATGTTCTCATTTATCAAAACACCAAACTGTACATTCCAAACAGTGTAGACTTGAAAAATTTGGTGATGGATGAGATACATCAAAGACCATACTTGGGACACCCGGGATATCACAAGACTACAACAACAACAAGGAAGCAATATTTTTGGCCTTGTATGAAGAAAGACATAGCTGAGTACATTGCTAGATGTCAGAAGTGTCAACAGGTCAAGGAAGAGCACCAACATCCAGCAGGATTGTTGCAACCATTGCCCATCCCAAAATGGAAGTGGGAAGTGATTTCTATGGATTTTATAACAGGATTTCCAATGATAGTGAAAAAGCATGATTCAATCATGGTGGTGGTGGACAAGCTATCGAAGGTAGCTCATTTCATTCCAATCAAGACCACCCACAAAGCTAATGACATTACAGATATCTTCATGAGAGAGATATTCAAATTGCATGGATTTCCCAAGGCAATAGTTTTATACTGTGACACAAAGTTCACATCTAACTTTTGGAAAGGATTGTTCCAGGATTTGGGAACTCGGTTGAAGTTTAGTACATCCTATCATCCCCAGAAAAATGGTCAGACTGAGAGAGTAAACCAGATCCTTGAAGATATGTTAAGGATGTATGGGATGGATAAGCCATATAAGTGGGAATACTACTTACACTTAGTGGAATTTGCTTACAACAATGGACGTCAAGCATCATTGAAGATGAGTCCTTTTGAAGTGTTGTATGGCAAAGGATGCAGGACTCTAGTGAGCTGGGACAACCCAGTGAACAAAGTAGTGCTTGGACTAGAAATGATTGAGGAGATGGATCAAGAGATTGTGAAGATCAAGAAGAATTTAAAGGCAACACAAGACAGGAAGAAGAGTTATGCAGATCTGAAAAGAATGCATAAGTAATTTGATATTGGGGATCATGTCTACTTAAGAGTTAAACCAAGGAAGAGTTCCATGAAAATAAGAAGTTGTGCCAAGTTGGCACCCATATATTGTGGGCCATTTGAATACCTTGACAGGATAGTTCCAATTGCATATAGGATTGCATTTCCTGCTATCATGAAAGATCATAATGTCATCCATGTATCTTTGCTTAAGAAATATGTATATGATCCTAATCATATCATTGATTGGCATGTGATACAGGTGGAACTAGAGGGAGAGTTCCAGATCGAGCCTACATGCATCCTCGACAGGAAGGTTACCTTGCTCCAGAACCGCGCCATAGGGAAGGTAAAGGTGCAATGGAGGCACCTTAGCCCATATGAGTCCACGTGGGAGCTGGAGGATTCCATGAAAGAGGCATTCCCATTTTTGTTCAGTTTTGAGAATACCGAGGACAATTTTATTCTAAGGGAGAGGGAGTTGTAATACTCGATTTTTCCCTTGATGTTATTTGGATTCAATGTAAATATTGTGTATATGCATTATGTGTATTCTCCCTAGTGTGGAGCTCAAGTCCAAGGCCCCACTAGTGGATGTTTAAGTCATTCCTTAGGCAAGTATTTAGAAAATTTGATTATTCATGGGCTATTAAACCATGAAGAAATGTAAATGACGTAATTATTATTGAATGAATAAAATAACCAAGAAGCTGGATAAGGAAGAAACTAATGAGAAAGGGGCACGTGTATCCACTAGGGAGAGGTGAGGGGGTTATGGGATTGGTTTCCCATGTTGCCACATGTCTGACTGTGAACTCGTTTGAACTCCCTTATGACATTAATTCAGTTGCATAGGTTGGTTGAGAACCTGGTTACTGAAGTCGATAGAGTATCGAGCATGCCTGCAATTTCATATGGCAAGGCATGGCTCTGATTGCTTACCCTGGAAGACACTCAATGCCTGAAATGGAAGAGATCGTTTGACTACCCATGGGTGGTAGGAAACAACAACCACATTCATTCATCCTTCCATGCACTTGCTACCTATGATCCATCAACCCAGGGAGAGAGCTTGTTCCTACATCCCTATATACGCAGAGCCAATAGAGGGGAATAACCTGAAGAGAATCATGTTTTCCCTGCATGATAGAAATACACGAGAGTTGATATCCATGAAAACTGTGTGTGTGAACCCAGTCAGCTGATGACAAACCCTCCATGACCAAGTGATAAAAACCGTGGGAACCTGAGCTCGGATCGGAGAAGATAGATTGCGGAACGGAGCTCGTCTACAAACCTGGAAGGAGTGTGTTGTTGAACTGTGGAAGAAGGTTGGGTTGCTTGATAAACCTAGTGAAGGCTGAAGTCTCATAGAACTAGCTACTGGACCTTTCTATGCCCATCCTTGAATAGCACTGGAAGGGAAGAGGCCTTGAGGGACTGTGCAACAGAGAAGAGGGTCTTTCTTGTGTGGATGTGGTAGGTATTGTGGGTGCTAAGTTGACTGAGTGTTGATATGCCTGCAGCTCTGTGGTTGAGCTCATTGGCTTAGCAATGCCTCCCTTGCTATCCCTGTTCGCCTGATAAACTCACTGCCAATTGGCTTAACATGATCAGATTGTCTGATATGTTTGATAAACCAATGGTATGCTGGCTTGGCATGTTTGTGTTGCTTGGAACGCCTAATAAACCCACTGTAGGTTCGCTTAACATGACCAACTAACCTAGTATGTTTGATAAATCCAACTGTATGTTGGCTTGGCATGACCCTACTATTGGCATGCTTGATAAACCCAACTAGAAGTTGGCTTAGCATGACCAGTGAGTCCCTGAATGCTTGATAAACCCACTGTAGGTTGGCTTAGCATGGGTAGGTTCCCTAGAATGCTTGATAAACCCAACTACAGATTGGCTTAGCATTGGGATGCAACCTTGATTGTGAGAGAACCTGATAGCCCTCCTTAGTGGATAGAAATCCCATCTTGGGGGTGATCTCTTAGCTGAAAGAGTATAAGATGGACAGAGATCTAAGGTTGGGTGGAACATTGCTCTCACTTAGCCAGTTGCTTCGGAATTGAAAGATAAGTATTTCCTGTTATGTTAAGTGATGGTGTTTCATTGTTATGAAATGGTTGCTTATGTTCAATTGTGCAATTGTGGAATGTATGTTTATATGGATTTGTTTGATAGGAAGTTATGTGCAGACCTGAGTAAAGGGATGAGTTTATGGTTATATGTATATCATTGTATTGCATGAGTTTAATGCATTATAAGCCTTGCATGTGCTAGATGCTTGTTAGATCTAACTCTATTCATTTTATATGTTATGATTTGCTTGATAGACTTGTGTATTAGTAACTTGGAATGAGTTATATGTTTACATCCGCTCCTGGGGAAGGAGGGGAAAGCCCTGGAAGTATTTTAGGACCCCTCTGTGGATCAGGTAAAAAGGAAAGGTCATGACAGTATGAAGCTTTAAGGCCCTTTTTGGCATATTTATGGATATAACTTGAGTGGAAACTTTTATAGGTAAGGAGTGCTCAGATGGGGCAGGGATTTAACCATTGTATAGAGATCTCCAAGAGCTTTCCAACGATACCAACCTTGTCTCATTTGGGCCAAGGATGGAGAATTTATGCATCTCGGAAGTTGTGTGGAAAGTTTCCATTACAGGAGTATGGTTTCGCATGCCTGAATCCGCAATTGCGGATTGCGAAAGTGACTGTTGATGAAATTTGAGATTGGGTCCTTCCGCATATGCAATTGCAGATTGCGGGTTCCCCATTGTGGATTGCGGGTTGCGGGTCTGCCATTGCGGATTGCGGATTGCGGTTGTAGACTATAGATTGTAGGTTGCAGGTCCGTTATTGCAGATTGCGGGTTCGCGGTTGTAGAATGCGGATTGTGGGTTGCGGGTCCGCTGTTGTGTATTGCAGATTGCGGAAAGGTAAGATTTCCGGGTATTGAGAGATGGCGCTTCAACATCTGCAATTGTGGATTTTGGATTGTAGATATGACGTTGCGGGCCATGGATTACGGACCTGAGCTACTTCGACTGTGGGTGTAATCAGTCGGATTTGGGAAAAAAATGTATCAGGGTCTCCGTGGCCATGGAGGTTAGTGGGAACATGACATGAAGTTCTTATGGCTGATGTTGTCCACAGTCATATGCAATGGGTTTCTCTAGACCCATATCCGTGTATGGAACAGGAATTCTAGTTCCTCATCGTTGACGATATCCGAGGCTGCAGGAGTGGTCGATTTCAAAACTGTCGTTGCATCTGGATCAGATTCTTCCACCGTCTTGTCGAACACGTTGGAGGTTGACACTTTTGCCAAAAAGGTCTTTCGAGCTTTTCATTCATACGTATCATGCCAATATGAGTGGTGGTAATCACACCATTTTCCTATCGACGGTTGTTTCCCACGTTCCCTCTTATGAAAATGATTTTTGTCGTGATCTGGCTTTGGTGGTGTCGGCTAAGAAGATTTCGACTTGTCGAAGTCGACTGGTGCCTTCTTGTCGGGTCGTCGTCCTAATCTCAGTTTTGTCGTGAAACGTGTTTTCCCTTTTTTATTGGTTTCCAGTTTGCTGGCATAGTGGAATGCATCCGCAAGCATATTGACAGTCAGAAATTCCATCTCTTGTTGAATCTACTGGGACAATCCGCTAATATACTTCAAAACAAGCAATTTTTCTTCTTCTTGGACGCCAAGTCTATCCATGAGTCGGTAGAACTCGTCGGTGTAACTTTGTATTGATTGGTATTTCCATTGCCTTAGCTATTGCCACTTCTTATACTACTGTTCGAGGTATTTTGGCAGGTAAAATTCCTTTTGTATGTGTTCGACGAATTTATCCCATGTGTTGATGGGGTCTCCACTTTTCTCCATATTTGTTGACATCTTTAAGGATGCAATGGTGATCTTATCACATATGTTGACATCTTGAAGGATACAATGGTGATCTTTTCATCTTCTGATAGTTGATTGACAACGTAATAAGATTCCAATTGTTGTACCCAATTGTCGATGGATTTCACGTCAATCTTACCTTCAAGATTCGGTATGTCCAGATTCATTTTCACTTTGAAGGGGCTGATTTTATCGAAGTGAGTTTGCGTCAAAAATCCTCCGGATGTCGAAGAAAATCATGTGAGAATTTCGTTGAATTGGCCGAAAATTTCAGTCTGTTGTCAATCCAGAGCTTGCTCAATAAGTTGTGTTGTCTCATCGGCTGCATGTATATCGTCTGTTTCTTTTGTCATTTTTGGAGGTAGTCTCTACTTGGATTGCTGAGATTGCGAGCGAGTTTGAACTGGCATAAGTAAGGTATCTTCAACGGATGCGTATACGCAGAACTTAAGCACAAAAACTGAATGCTCTGATTTGAGTCTTCAGCTCTGATACCAATGATCTGGGTCGTGCCCAGGAAGCATGAGGGGGACAACAGTTTGACTGAATGAGTCGGCTTTGTTCTGGAAAAAGCTATAAGTATAAGCAGAATGAGCAAAGAAGGATTACACTACATAGATAAACAAATACGCACAAACAATATGCAGGAATGCGAAATGTTCTTCTACTACTTGCAAACATATAGAATGATAAGATCCTATTATCATCAGATGTATGTTACAATATTATACATGCTTCTATATAATTCTGAGACGCTTGGGTTCCTTCTTGTTACATTTAGTTACAAAGAAGAAGTTAGAACGGTTCAACAGTTCAACCGGTACAGACGACTGAAAGATAGAGAGATAGTCTATCGAAGTTCAACAGTTGCTGGCCGTATGTCGATGTCGTGAAACTGTGAGGTCGTTAGACATGTCGAAGGTGCAGAGTGTGTCGAAGTCGAGACTTGTCGAAGTTGCGTCAACATTGAAACCTGTCAGAGTGGGAATTTAGCATTCGATACAAAAGAGTCTTATTAATTTCCTAACTGCACATTTTATTTTAGTTTAATCTTTAGGCTTCTTTATTTGTTTTCAATAAAAAACCTAATTGAATCTGATATCTCATGACTTATTAAAAAAGCAAAATTTAAATCACTAATTTTTCCTTTTAGTTAGTGATATAGTTGTGAGATTTTGATTTACTTTTGGTTCCAATTGTATATATGTTTGATTTTATCGATCTTTCATTTTCTTTCCTTGCTTGTTTGTTTTGAGTTTTTCATGATTTTCACTTTTAAAAAGGAGCTTATCACTCTTCTACAGTCTTGAAATCTTATCTATAAAGGAAATCTTTATAAATGTTCTTTGCTCGCTGGAAATCAAGTGTTTTGATTAGTCAATCCCTGATTGTGAAAAATCAATAATAGACTGTGCTAATAATTCTATTTAAATCTTCCCATCATTATCCTTAGAACTTTATCTTTAACTCAACATAAAAGTTTGAATTTAGTTACTTTTAAGGGAATCAGTTTCGGGAAAGAAGTTTTAATCTATAAGTATTAGTAAATCTATAGATTTCTTACGCCATCCTTACTCTTAAGGAGTATAGTCGCTTCCCCACCCATTAAATAGTCTCTTATGAGATTAACATTAAACATAGCCCAATCCTTTTCTTTAACATTTCTGGGAGTGAGCTGGGAAACAAGAGGTCTTATCATAAGCCGACCTGCTCATGGTCATGACTTCTTATGGAATGACTTTATCAAAATCTGGTCACCAAGCCAGGATATTGGCTTGTAGCCATGTAAATGGTTGCAAGACAGGGGGTCTCATTATGAGCCAGCCCGCTCATTATCTATAAGTTGGTGTGAATGGCACTGTCACAACCTGATCACCAAGCAGGACAGTGGTTTCCAGTTTCTTTCCAAGGATGCAAATCTTTAACAAGGATTGATAAGATTTGTATATTCAATTAGTGGATGGGATAAAAGCAACTTATTTGGTTAAAAGGCATCCATGTCGCGGCTATAGACGCCGGCTGGCTATAGGGTCCTACCTGTGGTATTGGAGTCATTTCTTAATACTATGTCTTATATGATTAGCTTGATTTCCCGAGGTTAATTCCCAGTAAAGTTCTTGATTCTTACATCTTGTGTATAATTTATTTTGAAAAATGAGTTGATCTTTAAAAAGGTTTTTTGGATAATGATGGGAATGACTTAGATGTTTTAGAAGTTTTGAAGTCTGACCAATACTATATCATTCAGTGATGAAGCTATTCAGATTATTTGAAATTTAGCATGTAAATACATTTTATTTTATTCCTAATCTTTATAGATTTCAATATTGTAATTCAGAGATAACTCCTTCATCCTAGTGTGTCGCCATTTGTTGTGACCACAACAGATCCCATGCTTAGATGAAGCACGAGAGCCCCATTTCTGAATAAACACAAAGGTATTTGAGTGATTTGTCTTGTAAATATCAGATTTTGATTTCCATCTTAAAAATCTCTTCACCCATGCTTTTAGTCTGCTTGTTTGCAAGTGTTTGATTATTTCTTCCAAAGTGTTTCGGTTTCAAAAAGCCAAAATTTTTGAGTATTTTGTTAACTGATAAAATCATCCCGAAACCCGACATTTGGACAACGCGCGATCTGAAGATTGCAACATGCAGAATGATTGTTTTTAAGTTTCAATTTTGGTAGTTTCGCAACACGCAACCCGATGGTTGCGGATTGTGGGGTCACTTTGTAATGAGATTGGGAAAAAGTTACTCCAAAACCCGAATCCCGCAATGGCAGCATTTGGATTTCGGGATTTCCATTTTTCATCGATTTGGTATGCGCCTCTGCAACCCATAATTTTGGGATGCTGCTTTTGGGATGGTTATCTCTCGTCACCGTCTCACGTCCCCAAAACCCGCCACCCGCATGGTCGGTTTCGGCTTTCGGAAACTCATTTTTTACGTTGTTTTGGTTGGTTTGTAATACCGAAACCCGCAACCCGCAAGTTTTGGGTTGTGGCTTTCGGGAATCATAAATAAAGCTCGCCAATAAACACCTGTAACTGCGGATTGCGACTTGAGGGTACCGTTGTTTGTTTTTATGAGTTGCGATCCCGCATTCCGCAACCCGCAACTGCAGATTGAGGATTGCGGGATGACTGTATATATTTACGAAATAAAACCCTGCAACTTAAACCCAGAGCTGCAAAATTCACTCCCAACCATCGATTTGTTTTGATCCCGTGGTTGAGGTTACGCTGCGTGATTTGAATAATTTTTTGGATTTCCATTTTTTCTGGTATTATTTGGATTGTTTCCATTTTGAGTCGGGTTTTATCATTTCAGTTGTCATTCCATTTTGATTATTGTATGTAATGACTGCTTATTCTTATTCAAACTTGCTTGAGTCATTTACATGCTTTAATTTTGATTAATTGAATTCATATGATGTTACGGTGAGCTTGGCAACAAATTTGAACTCCATTAAATTAATATTTTTTTAGAGTAACTTGATGGGTTAGAATAATTAGATTAAACACTTATTTCTAATCATCATGATTTATAACTTGAAAGGGTTTATATCAAATAATGGAACCATGCTTTTGATTATCAATTTTGAAAGGATTATTGAATTTTACTAAGTATTGAATATTTGATCAAATTTGTCATTATGGGAAGATCTATAATTTTATGACAATTTTTTATAATTCAATGAAATCCTAAATAACATATTCTCAAACCATGGAAAGAGTCAATAACATTTTCATTAAGCAAAGTATTGTATTTTACAAAGGTTAATTAACTTTGCTTATTTGTAAGATCATTATTATTGTTTAAATTATATTCGATATATTTTTTGAAGAACAATATTAATAATCTTATTTATATAATTGACTTTGGTATATCATGTTATTTACAAAGTTTAATTCATAATATTTCACTAAACCCTAATTTGTCGTGCAGATAAAATTGGAAAAAACGGAATATGTAAAAGACACGTTTTTGCACGGAGGATTGCAGGCAAACCGTGAGGAATCATCTCAAACGGTTGAAAACCCACTTCCCAAATGGGTTGATTTACCCTTACTTGAGGACAGATTTGCAAATCTATCAACCATTTTGGAGAAAAATGTTTCCAAACCAGGATGAACGTTCAAAAATTCGTTCCGGACGTTTTTGCATAGTTGAACGTACCAGACATCTGGGGATTTGATCCTATCATTACCAGTGCTCTTCACTTGTATAAATTCGACCTCCCAAGGATGTGAGAAGAGGGCGAGAGAGTTCTCTGAAGAATGGAAGAATTTTCATTCTTCTCATATCTGCATTCTTCTTGCAATAATTTCTTATTGACAGGGAAGAAGAAGGAGAAACGCCACTTCCAGATGGTTGGTAATTTTGGAGCTTGAATCAGCAAGAGACGATTTGGAGACACTCTGTCTTATTAGAGCCTGTAATTTTATTTGCAGACCTCATTAATACAGTGAAGTAATCTCATTGAATCATTTCTTGTTTATTGTTCAAATTTCTTTGACAATGTCTGATTTTTTATTTAAAAATCATCATCTGTATTGTGTGATCTCTTTGCATATATAAAATAATGCACAGGTCTGTTGTACAGATTTCTCTTTATCATTGATCCATGCATGAAAATATTTTATTAAGTTTATTTAATTAAAATATTTTCTTTATCTATTTCTGCAATTTGATTCACATCTATTTAATCATTGTTAATTTTTCAATTAACAAAGTGATTACAGGTTAGTCTTGAACAGTTTTACATGCTTATATTATTGTCACTTAATTTTCATTAATTGATTATGATCAAGCTGATAAGTTAATGCATCTTTTACATTTCTGTTGAAGTTGGCAAACATACTTATCCATTACACATCAAGTCCGATCTGTATAAACAAAACATTCATTTTAGAATAGATTTAACTTAGATTAGATTCTCTTCTCAAATAAGATTAAGATTAACTTTGATTTACCATTTTTATACTTTGTTTTCCCTGAATTGGGAAACTGATCTTATAGATTAAAAAACCACTTACTCATAGAGTGCCAGTGAAGGCCTAATATCCGTGGGTGATTACTACACCAAACAGCTCGAGGATAGAATTTCCCTTGCGTAGGGTCTTTCGAAGCCTTTGGCTGGGTTTTCATCCCCTGTTGTGTGCCTTGGAACCCATTCCAGCACCTTGTAGTAACCTACACATCAAAGGCATCAACACATCCTCTCATTTGGAACATGAATCCCTTCAATGGTACCGTTGGTACATCAAGGCTCATGACGAGCCAAAATGGACAGATTTTTACCAACTCCTTTTGCAACAATTTAGTCCTAGTGCTTTTGATGACTTCACAGGAGCATTCACTAAACTTCACCAATTTGGCACTGTGAAAGAGTATCAGACAAAATTTGAGAAACTAGCCAATCACACAGAAGGATTGTCTAATGAATTCTACAGGAGTTGTTTTATCAGTGGTCGTAAGGATGAAATCCACTCAGAGGTTAAAATGTTCTTTCCTAACACAATGATGGAAGTCCTAGGGTTGGCTAAGTTGGTAGAGGACAAGATCACAGCTGAACGACGCTCGAAATCCACTTTTGTTCCATTCACAAATATGGTTTCCCAATGACCTCCTGTCACACTAGCTCCTCACACCACTCCTATCAAGCATTTGTCTGAAGTAGAGATGAGGTCACGTAGAGAAAAAGGGCTTTGTTATAATTGTGATGTGAAATTCACTCTGGGACATAGATGTGTTGAGCAACATCTCTATCTCTTAGATGTGGATTCTCTGCCTACCTCTGAAATTGGTGTAGAAGCTCTAGATACACTGGATGATCAGGTCGACATTCAACAGCCGCTTGTTGACCCTTTGTCCTCGGATGACCACCCAGAGATATCTCTCCATGATTTAGCTGGAGTCACCACCCCACAAAAAATGCGGGTCAGGGGTTACTTCAAGAAGATCCCTCTTACAATACTCATTGATTCTGGTAGCACTCGTAATTTCATTGACCATCGGATCACCGAATAGGATGATTGTTTTGTCCATCCTTGCTCCAACTTTGAAGTCATGATTGCCAATGGGGCACCTTACCTTGCAAAGGGAAGTGTCACAATGTGTGTATCTCTCTGGAAGATTATAACCTACGCTATGACATGTTTTCCTTGTCCTTAGGCAGATGTGATGTGGTTTTGGGCATTGAATGGTTACGCACACTTAGCCCCATCTTATGGGATTTTGCTGAACTTTGGATTTAGTTTTCATTCAATGGTAAACAACACAAATTTAAGGGCTTACAACCAGGGTCTCTCCACTTCATCAGTTCACATCACCTGGAAAAGATCCTTAAGAAGAATTCACATGGTGCCATCGCTCAGCTCCATTCCATTCAGATGCACCCATCAACGGTCTCCACTACTTCCTCGGATAGATATGCAGGTGCCTTTGTTGAGCCAGTGCAATTGCGACCTTCAAGAGACCTTTCTGATAAGAATTTAGTTGCATCTACATCTGAGCAGGAAATGATGGCTATTTTACATGTAGTACAGAAGTGTCAGCCATACCTATTAGGGAATTATTTCTACATCCAGACTGATCACCAGAGTCTGAAAATTTTCCTGGAACAACGGGTCTCCTCCCAAACGCACCTGAAATGGGTTATCCAACTCATGGTTTATGCCTATGCGATCACTTACAAGAAGGGTCAGGACAATCTGGTGGCAGAAGCTCCTTCTTGCACATTTGGTGACCCAGTTTCTCTTATAACTATTTATCTGATTGTTCCAAATTGGTTGTAATCTGTTCAACATGGATATCTCTTCTATGAACTCCATGCTTCTCCTTCGGCAGGGAACTCTTGGTTACTCAAAAAGTATGATGGGGAACAGTGTAACTTCTTTTGGCTGGGACTAAAAATGACAATTCAACAGATGGTGGCTAACTGTGATACTTTCCAGGTACACAAGGGTGAAATGACACTCCTTGTGGGACTACTCGAACCCTTTCCCATCCCTACACAGATTTGGACATCTATTTCTATGGATCTCCTTGAAGCGCTCTGGTGGTACAATACCACATCTAAAATGACACCATATGAAGCAGTCTATGGACAGTCACCGCCATTTCTTCTTCCATACACCCTCAGCAGTTCCTCGGTTCAGGAAATTGACTCGGTTCTTCAAAAACGCGATCAGATTCTTCTCATTTTGTAGGACAATCTTCACATGGCAAGAATTCAATTGAAACAACAAGCTAATCAGCACCGTTCTGAGCACACTTTTCAAGACGTTGATATGGTTCTTCTTCATCTACAACCTTCCAATAAATCCTCCCTGAAACTCAAAAGGCGTCAGCTTCTCTCTCAATCTATCACAGAGGTATTAATTCAGTGGCACGGAATGAAACTTAAGGATGCTACAGGGGAATCACTCCTTCAGATTGCGCATCAATTTCCACATCTCAAGCTTTGAGGACAAAGATTTTTCTAAGGGAGAGGGGATGTTAGGAACCCGTGTCAACCCTTCTCTTTACTTTGTTAGTATATTGGTGTTGGATGCATATTCTTTGTAAGTCGCCCCGTAGTATTTGTTGATCCATAGTTTGTATTAGCTGATGGTTTTGAGCCATAGTATTGGGCGCATATGCTTTGTAAGTCGTCTCATAGTATTATATGTCCCATGGTATTGACCCATAGTATTGGGCATAGACTTAGTATATAAGTGTGTGTTGAGGCCAATAAAGGCACAGTGAAGTTATTTGTATTGAGATTGCTCAAAGGAGGTTTCCCCCTTGAAGTGGCCTACGATCAAAAAAAATATTCTTTGATCTCATATATTGTGCATTTTATCAATTAATTGTTGCAGGTTCCTCACAAGTGGATGCAAGTTAGTCAAAGTTGGTTCCTTGTATTTCGTGGAAACCCTAATGCATGAAATATCTCTACCCGTTGCATATTATTTGTTGTGTGTGGTTGTGTTATTTATCTAGAATCTAGTACACAATCAACAATATTCCATTCCATGACCTGTACTTGCGAGTTGGGCTATGTACTTTCAACTTCGTGGAATACAAAAACCCTAGCTCCTCTGGTTTTTTTTTGGAAAGTGACTTGTGAAGTTGTGGTTATCATTGAATTTTGGACTGCTGCAGAGAGATGGAGGATGACTATTGATCACTCCAATGCATTTAATGGTTTTATGCCTCGGAAGATTCCATGAGTTACTTTGAAAAGTTATGCCTTGAAGGATCCGTTACTATCGGTGCTTGAAATTATTGGAAAGAAAGACTGCTACGTTTTTTCTGTGAAGACACCAATTTGAATGATGACTACGACCTCCATTTGAAGATTTGGTTTCCATCAACGTGAATACTGAGCTCTCCTCCCATATGCGAATTGTGATAATCTGCAGTAGGATCTAACAGCTGTAACAAGCCTCACACAAACTCTCAATAAGTTGCAAAGAAGAAGAGAAGAAATGCACTCAATAATCACTCATAACACAGAAAATGAAGAATAGCAGTACCATACATCAATTGTGAGCTGGCACTAGGAAAACTGAATACAATAATACAATAACTGTGTAAAGAATTCAAATTAACCAAGGAGGTCATTCGAATCATGCTCAAAGTCTAGCTTGGATAACATTGGAGACATCATCCAGTCAATATGTTAGGAACCCATGTCAACCCTTCTCTTTACTTTGTTATTATATTGTTGTTGGATGCATATGCTTTGTAAGTCGTCCCGTAGTATTTGTTGATCCATAGTTTATATTAGCCCATGGTATTGACCCATAGTATCGGACGCATATGCCTTGTAAGTCATCCCGTAGTATTATATGTCCCATGGTTTTGACCCATAGTATTGGGCATAGACTTAGTATATAAGTGTGTGTTGAGACCAATGAAGGTACTGTGAAGTTATTTTTATTGAGCTTGATAAAGGAGGTTTCCCCCTCGATGTGGCCTGCGATCAATAAAAGCGATTCTGCGTTCTATTATTTATGCTATCTCGTGTATTTTCATTAATTAATTGTTGCAGGTTCTTCACACAGTAGTATCAGTCATAAATGGTAATAGTCAGTCAAGTGAGTCTAATTGATTCTAACAGAACCATCTAGGCATAAATTAGGGGATGGAGACTCCAAGGAGGGCGCATGAGGCTGTCAGAATATTGAGTGGCAATCCATAACTAGCTAACTAGGAGCTACAGGAAGTTAGCATGAGCAATCAATGGAAGAACTGCTCAATCAATGCTCTAACTAACTGTCAGACACCTAGTAGGTGAGATGAGGCGCTCTAACTAAATGATAACCGG
This sequence comes from Larix kaempferi, assembly GCA_027924585.1. NCBI lineage: Eukaryota > Viridiplantae > Streptophyta > Pinopsida > Pinales > Pinaceae > Larix > Larix kaempferi. Next base: position 15,289,487 of record BSBM01000094.1, read on the forward strand.
TGGTAGGTGAGAAAAGGCACAGATGTCATGCAGAAGAGTCAAATAGGACACATCAGGTAGGTAGGAGGGCTACTAGGGGCTGAAGACAAGCTCTAGGGAGCTGAAAATAGGCTCTAGGTGCTGGGAGGACCACCAAGATGATGATTGGATGCATGCATGCAGATGACTGTATGCATGCAAAATGCATGCAGACATGCTAATCTGAAAAATGATGGTGAGAGTATTCCAACACCCCTTTGCAAGCTATACTATGAGGGAATAACTGAAAACTGAAAAATAGGGCCCTGGTGACTGAGACCAAAGGTCACCTCGTACAATCAATCTAAATAAACTAAGTGAGGAAAGAGGGAAAACCCAGTGGGAATAAATCCCTCCCTCAAAATAGACTGAAGGATGCTAATGTAGCATATCATCACTCACCCCGGATGGAGGCAAGTGTCCTTCTTTTCCAAAGAAGGATCAATCAATCTGAAATGGATCAGTAATGTGAGAAGGATGAAACCTTCCATTCTGGAAATATGATCTATTTCTTCTCTGATCATGTGGATCACCAACCAAATCATCGACAGATCGGAGTGTAATGGCTTCCCATTGAGGAAGAGGAGGAACATCAGGTGAGAGATCATCAAGTTCTTGTGTAAATGGATCTCCCATTTGCTCATCTTCATCATCAATTTCTAGACCTTCAGTTTCTTGTGGATCTGGGTCTAGCATTCGCTCATCATCATCTCCATCTTCAGATTCTGAATCTGAAATCTCATGTGATGATGCTTCGCTCTCTTGATCATCAATCAAAGGAGGAGTGGCAGGCAAGCTATCTAGCTCAACAGAAGGAGTATCATGGATAGGCCACTCCTCAAACTGTACACTCCTTTCCAGGAATGTGGTCATGGTAGTAGGATCAAGTAGCTTGTAGGCCTTTGCATCGAATGCATAGCCCACCATAATGCACTCTCTGCTTTGTGGATCAAGGGCTATCCTTTTGTTAGTTGGAATCCTTGCCCATGCTCTTTATCCAAACACTTTAAGATGATATACATCAGGTTTGCATCCCATCCATGCTTCGAAAGGAGTAGTGTCATTGAGTCCGTTGTGAGGGACTCTATTCTAAAGATAGGAGGCATAGAGTAATGGCTTCTTCCAAAAGACTAGGGTGCAACCCTTTCGACTTTAGCATGCAGGTGGCCATTTCTTTCAATGTTTTGTTCTTCCTTTCAGCTACACCATTTTGTTGTGGTGTATAGGGAACATTATGTTGCATCTCAATGCCCTCTTCAGCACAAAATTTTTGAAAATCACCCTTTATGTACTCACCACCATTATCAGTGCGAATGGATTTTACCTTCATATCTGAAAATTTCTCTACAGAAGACTTGAAAAACTTGAAGAATCCAAATACTTCTGATTTTAATCTAAGGAAATATACCCAAGTGAATCTGGAATAATCATCAATAAAAGTGAGCACATAACTTGATTTGTTTAGAGACAGATCTGGAAATGGACCAGCCACATCACTATGGATGAGATCTAGAGGATGAGAGGCTCTCCTAGCCTTCCCCTTCTCAAATTTATTCTCAGGATGCTTACCCATCAAACAACCATGACAGTTTCCCTTGGAAAACTTGATCTTGGGAAGCCCATAAACCATCTCCTTTGCATGTATGTCATGCAAGTACTGATAGTTAAGATGCCCAAATATTTCATGCCACAGTATTCTTTCTTCACTGGCATGAGTATGGAGATTTGATTTCTTTGAGAGAGGTAAGAAGTGTGAGAACTCATACGGTATAGAGTTGTGATTTGCAACTCCTTTTGCAATGATTTCACCTGAAACCATGTTTTGTATATCGACTTCATTTGGAGAAAATATCACTCTTTTGGCTCTCCAATATGAGCCATTTGGTACACTGAAAGTAAATTTGTTGTGAGAGATGGAACATAAATCACATCAGAAAAGTAGCCATGGTCAAGATTGATTCTTCCAATCCCCTGAGAGGAGACTTTTGAATCATTTCCCAACATGATGGAAGGGCCAACTGAGCATTCGAAGTTGGAGAAGAGATCTTTGGAGGAAGACATATGTCTTGAAGTTCCTTAATCTATGATGAATGAGGATTCTATTGATTCACTTTCCATGAGGGCATGGAATCTCTCTTTGTCCTCATATCTAGAAGGTTCAGTATCAGTATCCTTCTTCCTTTCACATGCAGGTATAGGGAGATTGTTCTTCTCAAGTAACTGAGCCATCAAGTCTATAGTATTCTTCATACAATAACTCTTAGGATGAAATCTCATATGACAATATGTGCACTTGGATCTCTCTTTCTGAGATTGCTTGTTCTTCTTTGAATTCGAAGCCCCATTTGACTGATGTGGAACATCTTTTGGCTTTGTATCATTCGCTCTCTTTTTCAGAAAATTTTGTTTTCCCTTTGCATTTGCTCTCTTGGCCTCAGTAGCTGTAAGGGCTGAATCCAACTTTGGTTTGATCATTCCCAGAGAGATTAACTTCTCCTCCTCTTGTGTGAGAGATTGGATGAAGTCATCAAATGAGGGAAACTTCCATTTTGGATTGGACAACTTAGCTGACTGAAATGTGGAGACAAAAATTGAGAAGTTTGGCCCCAATTCGGAGAGAATGGGAAGAATGAGTTGTTTTTCTTCTTTCACTATCTCATATCTCTTCAACTGAGAAATCAAGCTTTTGAACTTGGTTAAGAATCCATTGATGTATTCGAAGCTTTCAGGACTCAATGAGATGAATTCTTTCACCAATTTATGACCTTTCAGATCATCTTTCTGTCCAAAGAGGGATTCAAGCTTGTCCCAAACCTCTTTTGGAGATGTTAGATCGATGACATGGAAGTGAATATCTTCAGAAATTGAGAGAAGAAGTAAGCCTATTGCTTCATCAAGCCTATCCAAGTACTTGGATTTCTCCACTGCACTGAGTGGTTCGACCATAGTTCCATTTAGTATCCTAGTGAATCTCTTGAACTCATGAAGAGAGCCATCTTAGCTTTCCATTCGACATAGTTGGAAGAATTGAGTTTTACATCCATCTGAGCAATGATGGTCGAATTGAGGACAAATTCGAATGGGTGAATAAACCTGCAAAATAAGAAGAGTTTTGTTGATGGAGATTTTCTACACTTCGAATGAACACTACCTTAGGACACATGAGCACATATGACTAAGTCCTTCACACCTAGCTATACCTCACTGGATTGCTTTAGTGAATTCAAGGTAATAGCACCAGGATTTGTTGTGGAAACTCAAAGGCTTCTAGTGCTCAGTGAAAGATAGCTACTCAAAGAAATGTTGCAACTGATGTTGTTGCGATGGATGCAATTTGAATAGTTGTTAAATGCTCTGATGCCATCTGATAATATGAAGTAGGATCCGACAACAGTAACAAGCCTCACACAAACTCTCAAGAAGTTGCAAAGAAGAAGAGAAGAAATGCACTCAATAATCACTCATGGACACAAAAAATGGAGTATAGCAGTATCATACATCAGTTGTGAGGTAGCACTATGAAAACTGAATACAATAATACAATTACTGTGTAGAGAATTCGAATTAACCAAGGAGGTCATTTGAATCATGCTCAAATTCTAGCTTGGATAAAATTGGAGACATCATCCAGTCAATAGTATCAATCATAAATAGTAATAGTCAGTCAAGTGAGTCTAACTAAGTCTAACAGAACCATCTAGGCATAAATCATAGGATGGAGACTCCAAGGAGGGTGCATGCGACTGTCAAAAGATCAAGTGTGTAATATCCCTTTTTAATAATTTTATTAAAATGGCCAATTTTCCACTTTTTCCCCTTATTCGACCTTTGACTAGTTTTTGGCTCTAGGTCTCCAAATTGCTCCAAATGCTCTTGAATCTTCTGAGAAGGTGTATGGATGATTTTAGAACATAAATATGTGTTTCAGGGATTCTTTTGGAACCTTCCATTACTTCTTCAAATCCACTTTCAATTTTGACCAATGTAGGAAGCTTTACTAGCAATTTCCCTTTGACTAGTATTGGTCTCTAGGTCTCCACTTGGCTCCAAATGCTACCAAATATTCAGTGAAGGTGTATGAATTATATTTGTAATTGATTATTATGTTCAAGTATGATTTATGACCATCAAATAATTCTTCAAACTTGTTTAATATTATGGAAAAATTATGGAATTTAACTAGCAATTTGAGGTTCAAATCCCCCCAGGGTAAGTTTTGAAAATGGCTCTCCAAATGCCTCCAAACCCACTCAAAATTATGAAAAAAGGTAGGAAATGTCTAAATTATGTTATTTATGTCTCATTTTCACCATTAATTAATTATTAAGTATGTTCTAACCTTCTCCCAAACAACAGAAAAAATCACTAATTCGACTCTTGGGGAAATGGCACCAAATCTCTTCCAAATGAAAATAAACTGAGCAAGATGGCTTCAAATGCTTAAGTGATGAACATGAAAGTTGTAAAAATACTAAATGGAAGTCCATACATATTAAATATATCATAGAAACATTCTTCCATTCGAAATCATCATCAATACATTAGCATACATCCAGGTAGTGGGGAAATGGCACCGTTCTTTCATTAAAAATGAGATTTATACATTTCTACTTGGAATTTCAACCTGAAACTTTCTAGAGATGAAGAAAAGAGTATTTAATTCATATCAAAAAATAAATGGGGCATGATAAGCTCCCCCAAAGAGTACAATAGCTCACCAAAAACACCCTCCCTCAAGGATAAAGAATATGCCATCAAAATTGGAAATGTTTGAGAGAATGTGTTGCACTAGAAGAAACCATGAGATGCCCTATAGATTACACCTGCAAATAAATACTCCATTAAATCTCCAAATGAAAGTTCTGAATGGCCTTTCCAATTACCAACTTGGATGGGAATCTTTCACCCTCGAAATCGTCTAAGGCAAGAAACTAGTCATCCACTAGCTCTCCCTCTACACAAATGCAATTGCAAATTCTACAAATGATCAAAAGATTCTATTATTCTTTGTTCATGAATTTTATAAACTTCTAATGTCCTCCATGGGTCGAATTCCTTCCAAGAGACTCATGCCAACTCATGTTGGGAAGAGATTCCAAAGACTGCCACTTGTACAACAATTCCTAGTTTCACACTTCCACCAAATCACATGTGGAAGCATCTTAGCTGTCCTAAATCCCTTGAGTGCCCTCTTGGAGGCTATTTTTAGACCTGACATGTTATATATGTCATATGTCATCCTTCAGGTCTAATTTGTGTCATAGGTGTCATAGCATGTTGATCATTGTTGTCATAGAGCTAGGGAATCTAGCCCAAGTGTCCCACTAGCTCTAAATTGCCTCTTCCTCTTCCATGGGAGTTACTCTTCCTCTATATTTTGACCTTGGATGAGTCATGCCATGAATAATACCTTTTGAACTCCCCCAAGTATGTCACCATTCACCTTGAATTCGAATTGGTGAGAGAATGATGCCAAGTGTAGTGGGGTGAATCTAGCCATATGTGGGTCCCACTTCCTCCATGTGTCTTCATGATCAAATGCCACTTTGATTTTCACTTTTATATATTTATTTATCTCCTTTATTAAATATTTATGCCATTCTAATGTTCAAACATAATTTATTATCCCCCTTATTCAAAATCCCGAAGCTTCCAACCCAAACCTAAGAAACTAGTAATTTTCCTCCTTGGCAATTATTTGACCCTTAACATCAATTTGACAAAATCTAATGAATATGGCCAATGTAATTATGCCATTGTGACCCAATGCCAAATTTTGGACATGACAAAGTGGCACTCCAAAACTAGCTAACTAGGAACTACAAGCAGTTAGCATGAGCAATCAGTGGAAGAACTGCTCAATTAATGCTCTAACTGATTGTCAGACACTTGGTAGGTGAGATGAGACACTCTAATTGAATGATAAATGGTGGTAGGTGAGAAAAGGTGCACATGTCATGTAGAATAGTCAAATAGGGCACATCAAGTAGGTAGGAGGACTACTGGGGGCTGAAGACAGGCCCTAGGGAGCTGAAAATAGGCTCTAGGTGCTGGGAGGACCACTAAGATGATGACTGGATGCATGCATTTGCATGAAAATGCATGCAGATGACTGGATACATGCAAAATGCATGCAGACATGCAAATCTGCAAAATGATGGTGAGAATATTTCAACACGAATGGTATCTGGCTTCTACAAGAGATGGTATCTGGCTTGAATATTGGTGCATGTCCAAGTATGAAGACTCCAATATCTGCAACCATGATCGTGTAGTCACCTTGTGTTGATATTTGAGAGATGTGTGTTGAGAATAGTGGATCATATGGAGATCATGACCTCTCCTCCATTAACAATGTGGATTTGGACCGAAAGTATGAAACTAGATATGTAATTGTTAAAACTTGGAGTTGTAGCATGAGCTATGTAGTTGCCAACGCATGGAGAATTTGAGCCATTGAACTGTAATGTCCTCAAGTGTTGCGCCCTTGCTTTGGAGACCTCAACCATTTCCAGTTTTGAGTAGTATCATTGTATTAAGTTATTATTAAAAAAAATTGTCTATATATTTATCTTTGATGAAGATTTGAGCTCAAGAATGTAATTTTCCATGTGCTACATTGTATGGCATGAATCCACAACCATTGAGGTAAAGCATTTATGCTTTGTTCTAGAAAGGTTTGTAGAAATTGTATATTGGATGAAGAAATATCATATAGCTTGCATAGACTTTAAGACCTGCAAAATAAATTCAAGAAAATAAATTGGTGATTGAAAATGTTCTAGGCATATGAAAGTTGGTTTCCCATGATCTCAACTTGCGGAGAAGATTTGGTATTCCCTTCTTGCAAAAGATTGCATGGAGAGTGCATTGAAAATGTTTCATTTTACTTTTATGTGCTGCAAATTTTGTGTTGCAGAATTCAATAGTGTTGCATAATTGATTTTAATATTGCTACAGAATCGATTTGAATAGTGCACATAGATTCTTGAAATGCACTATGTCAGATTAACAACTATGTTTCTAGTCATTAGTTATCCTACATCATTGAAGATAAATTACATCTAATTGACAGAAGTGAGCTTGCAAAGGAGATTCAAGATCAATTTGGTGTGCCTGCTTGTAGGATCCAATCAAGTTTGCATTTTATTGCTACAGTTGCTCCAAAACAAGGGAAATTCTAGATCATTTAGGTATAGCAGATTCTCAGTTCAACATTCAAGAATGTAACTTGCAGACTATATTTTTTTTGTAAGTTCTAGTGTTTGTTTTGGTACTTGCATTTGTGCTTTTGTACAGTACCAAACTTAAGTCAATTTGAATTGAACATCATATGTGGGTGCATTTTTGGCTGAGACCGACACCCCTTCTCTTTCAAGTTTGAATACGTTGAAACTTTGCTTGTAAAGGGAAGATTTGCAAGAATACCATAGTCTAATTGAGTCTTTGTACTTGGTCCTACTTGCACAAGGAGGCCTCAAATTGCCTCTATTATGTCTACTACATAAGAAATATTAGAGTTATTGAATAATATAGTACATTCAGTTGTAGATGACTCAATCACAATCAACAAAGACACTCTCCAAAATATCATTAATCAATTTCAGAATTTGAAAGCCATTGAGGATGATGCACAACACAAGAATCAACATTCTGAACTAGTGCTTCTTCAGAATAACCCCTTGTTTGATGATGATTTCTATCATTTGCAAGAAAACAATGAAATCATGTCAGATGTACTATATATTCAGATTGTTGGATGCCAACAGTGTGATAGAGTTGGCCATATGAAAGATCAGTTTTTTTATCACCATCCTTGTTGATATTGTGGGAAGTGAAACCATTCTTCAGATCGGTCTATGAAGCTGAAGAAACCTGCAAGAGTGAAACTTACAGCAGATTATTGTATTCATTCTTACTTTCTACCTGACATTGGGGCACATGATGTCATGATTCAAGTTTCGAAGCCTTGTTCATTTGAAAACATACACTTACATCCTTCCTCAAGTAAGTCATATCAAGCGAGCCTGATCCATAGTGAATTTGGAAAGTCACCAGATTTAGATATGTATGATTCTAATATGCATGTATTTTGAAGACAGAAGAGATACATAACATAGAGTACTCATGTGTTTTGTGTCTAGTAGTGACACCATGAGATTCTCCTCTTCTAACAGTGTTCTTGACAGAGGGGATGAAGACCATCAGTAACAAGTGAGTGAGTACAAGCGAGCCGAAACAAGAGATCTTGTGAAGAGCTATGTTTGATTGAGCTCCAGAGTTGGTAATCATGCTAAAAACACATGTATCGAGAGCACCTTGATTTAGCATAAGCATTTGCAAGCTTCTAGCTAACTTGGAAAAAGGTTGTCAAAATGTAAATGTTCAACAAGTTGCAGATGTTCACTTCTTATTTTCATCTCTCCAGTTGATTTATTGTCATCCTAAAACCACCATTCTAGAGAACCTCTGATCCTTCGAACCAAGTTCCAGAGAACCTTTGAGAGAGTGTTTTCGTCAAGTTCCAGAGATTGTGATTAGCCTTAAACCACACACATAGTATAATATTTCAACTTCTGCTAGCCCATTTCGGTTTTAATGGTCAACCAAAACCATCCCTTTAGGGAGCTCTTGTATTTAGCAGAAGCATGTGCAAGCTTCTAGCTAACCTTCTTGGTAAATGATGTTCTAGATGGAAATGTTCAGTAGGTGTTAGCTGTCCACTTCCAGCTATTCAACTCTCTTCTTTTTCTTGGACTCATATACACCCTTCGGATTAAGGGGGGATGTGTTGGAGCCTAATCCTTGGTGTTAGGATTTGTGTGCACCATTCACGTGCAAAGAAGATCAATAATTGTTGAGAGTATACCAAGAGACACCCAGGAGTCCAAGATTCCACTTGGGAATTTGAAACCAAAGGGACAATTATCTTTAATATATGTACAATTTTTAAGGAGAATTAAGTGTGCTTTGATTCCTATTTCATGTGAATTCATGAATTAATTGTCTATGTGCCTATTTGGGCACCTTACAGTACCATTAATAGCCCTCTAACATGGCAGTAGGCTACTAGGTGATAAAATGTTATGAAGGGAATAAATGATTCACGAGTTCATTGTAGATGAGGGTTAATGGAGCATGGAGCTAGCTCTTTGTTAGAGCATGAAAGGGTGAGTGCAAGCTAATGAAGGTCACTTTTGGCATGTTAGATGCAATAGAAAACTGAAAAATGAGGCACCCTCAACTTACTTAGATTTTTTGAGATACTTACAAAAGATATTTTGCATTGAGTAAAAAAATGAACTGTAGGAAATTGAATCATGTTTCCGAATACATAAGTTTTATGTATTGAAAATTTACATAACTATGTCAAATTTCATCTTTTCTAACAGTCACTTTTTATTTTTTTGGCAAATGATAAGGTATATGTTTTTGTGGGTGTAGCCTTTGAGTCCCTAAATGATGGTTTCATGTTACAAAAAATGGTATCAATGTAGAGAACACATAACACTAGTGCAACACTATTTTTCCAAAATTAAATGTTTAATTTTTATTTTTATTTAATTATCTAAGTGATCAAACCTTGAGAACAATACGTCAAATGTGGATGCAACATTTGAAGGTCTTAATGCAATGATTCCAACATGGATTTTTTTATAGCATGTAGCGGTCGATGTCTACTATTGCAGCATACAATTGTTTTTAAAAATGGTTTCGAAATGAAAACGTTATGGAAGAAACACTAAAATCATGTTTTTTTACTCAAGGAGTGATGATACAAGAAAATTAGGAAAAAAATAGAAAAAAAATTAATATTTAAAAAAAGAATACATATTTGGAATCTGCATGAAACATTTTATCTATGCCTAAAATTTCGTCAAAAATGGTTGTGTATGTCATGCTGTAAAGAGTGGTGGAAGACAGGAACATGGAGAAAAATAGTGGAAATGCCCAATTAGTTATGGTTTAGCATATTCCATAGCATAGGGTTGGTAACTCTGAACCAACCACATAATACTGTGGATGACACATGGGAGCATGCGGAGGCATGTTTTAGGCACTAGGGAACGCTCGCACGTTATGTTTAAATTCTTTTTTTTGCGTGCGCTTGGTGTGAGAAGAAACACTCTAGCATTTTTGTATCTCCAAAACGCTCGAGCATTATTATTTATATAATGCTCGAGCACTTATGAGTTACAAAACGATCTAATGTTATGAACTACATAAACTATGTGTTAAGTGTTGAATGGAGATAAGGGGGGTGAGAGACAAAGAGAAGGGATACAAGAGGGGGGGCCAAGGGACATAAATTTAGCAAGTTGGAGATAGGAATGATGAGGGAGGGAAATTAAAGGCCTAAACCCATAATTCCATAGTCCCAAACCCCCTAAATACCTATACCCCTAATCACCTAATCCCTTAACACATAATCCATTACCACTTTAACCCCTTGACACTTAATCCTAACCTTCTATACTTTACCCCATTAATAGTCAATCCCTAAATCCCTTAACTTATAAAGGTCCTACTCCTTAAATCCCTAGTTCCTTAATTAACCCCTTTATCTCCCATCTTTGTTGTCCTTATCGTCTAACTCCCTAAGACCTTAACAATATAACACCTAATCCCTTAATTTCTAACCTCTTAAAACCTAAATCCCTAATATCAGAGCCCTAAATCTCTTTACCCCTAAAGCCCCTAAGCGTTGAACACCTAAGTCCTTTAATTATTTACCTCTAATCCTTTAACCATTAGCCTCTAAGCTTTAGTTTACCCTATAGAGGTAAAATAATTGTTTACCTTTACACTACGTTTGCATGTGCGACCTCCCTTGTACTAGTGCGCCCTGCATTTGCTTGTGCACTCTACATTTGCATGTGTGCTCTTCGTTTGCGTGAGAGAACTATGTTTTCTTTATCTCTCTCCCTTTGGATTGATCACTCCTCTCTCAGCTTTGGCATTCTTGCTTGGGCTTTTGCATTAGCCTCTAAGCTCTAATTAAACCCTTATAAGACTTTAACCCTTTAACCCTTCACCATTAGTTCATAATCTCATAAATCAGTTAACCCATAAGGCCCTTAACCCCTAAACCCCTTAGACACTTTACCTCTAATCCCACAACCCCTAACCCCTAAGACCTAGTCCACTGCTAACCCCTAAACAACCTAACCTATAATACTTAAAGCCCAAATCCCTAATTCCTTAATCCATTAACCCCTATAAACAGTTAAACATTTAACTACTTGGGCCTTAAGCCCTAACCCCTTAAACCCTATCCCCCTAACCATTGAGCCCTAAATTCTTTAACCCCTAAATACCATAGCCCATAAAACCCCCTAGCCCCCTATATGATAAATCCCTAACCCACAAATATTTAAAATTGTTAACCACTTTATGCCTCTACCTCTAAACTCTTAATCCATAACGCCTAATTCTTGGTTAACCCCCTAACCCTAAAACCGCTAACCCATAATCCCTAAATCCCAAAACCCATAAATCCCTATAAAATCCTAATTCATCATCTCCTATAATCCATTAATACCTTAACCCCTAAGGCTTTAATCCTTTAACCCCTTGGAACTTAACCCTTGACCAACTCAACCCTAACATCCTAACCCTAGATCCCTAAAACCTTTAGCCCACAAATCTGCTAACCCCTGAAGGCCTCACCTCTTAAATAACCACCAATCGCCTAACCCTTATGTCCTTAACCAGTAATCCCCTAATCCCTTAATCTCTTACAATCCCTTAAAACTTAAACCCTTCACCGTTAACTCTTCACCTCTTGAACCCTAACCCCCTAACATTGGTGCCCTCTATCCCTTAACCCCTAAAGCCCCTAACCCCTAAGCCCCTTTATCTCTAAGCATTTAACACCCAACATCTAAGCCCTAGTTTATCCACAAACATGTAATCCCATAATATATAAATGCAAGACCCTAACCCCCTAAACCTGGACCCCTTTATCCATTTAACTCTAACCCCTTAACCCCTAAAACCAAATCCCTAGTTAACCTCCTAACCCTTACAACATGAAGCCCAAAACCCTTGAAGATAAGGAGGGATAGAAAAATAAAGGAAATATTTTCTTGGAAATGAAATATTAAATAAGGTTTCAAGGATAATGGTTTTTGTAGATATAAAATGAACGCTCGAGCGTTATGTATTTATAGAATGCTCGATCGTTATAAAAATACATAACGCTCGAGTGTTATGGAAACAATCCATCATTTATGAATCACATAATAGTAGAGCGTTCTTGACTTACAAAACGCTCTAGCATTATAAACCACATAAACTATGTGTTAAGTGTTGAATGGAGATAAAGAGGGTGAGAGAGAGGGGGGGATATGAGGGGGGTTGGAAAGGGTCATAAAATTAGGGAGGTGGAGAGAGGAATGATGATGGAGGAAATTAAAATCCTAAACCCATAAGTCTTAAGGCCCAAACCCCCTAAATCCCTAAACCACTAAGTACCTATGAATTTAACAAATAATCCCTTACCACTTTAACCCCTTGACACTTAATTCTAAAATTTTATACCATACCCCACTAAGAGTCGATCCCTAAATCCCTTAACCTATAAATGTCCCAATCCTTAAATCCCTAGTACCTTAATTAACCCCTTATCTCCCATCCTCGTAGTCATTATCCTCTAACGCCCTAAGCCCTTAACACTCTAACACCTAATACCTTAATGTCTAACTTCTTAAAACCTAATGCCATAACCCTAGATCCCTTAACCTCTTAAAACCTAACCCCTTAACCACTTTACCACTTTAACACTAATCCCACAACCCCTAACGCCTAATACCTAGTCCACCACTAACCCCTCAACAACCTAACCCATAATACTTAAAGCTCAATTTGTTAAAGCCTTAAATCCCTAATCCTGTAACCCATAGAAACAATTAAATCGTTAACTACTTTTTCCTTAACCATTAACCAATAACCCCTTAAATCCTATACCACTAACTATTGAGCCCTAAATTCCTTAACCCCTAAATCTCATAACCCATAAAACACCCTAACCCCCTTAATGCTTAACGCCCTAACCCATAAATATTTAAACCTGTTACACTTTATGCATTTACCTCTAAACTCTTAACCTCTAACCCCTAAGTACTAGTTAACCCCTAACCCATAATCCCTAAATCTCAAAACCCACAAATCCCTAGAAAACAATCCCTCATCTCCTAGAAGCCATTAATCCCTTAAACCCCAAACCTTTAATCCTTTAACCCCATGACATTTAACCCTTAACTGAATCAACCCTAACATACTAACCCTAGATCCCTAATTCCCTTAGCGCTTAGCCTGCTAATCCCTAAAGGTGTCACCTCTTAAATAGCCACCAATCCCTAAACCCTTATGTCCTTAACAACTAAGCCCTAATCCCTTAATATCTTACAAGCCCTTAACACTTAAACCCTTCACCCTTAATGCTTAACTTTTTGAACCCTAACCCCCTAACATTGGTGCTCTCAATCCCTTAACCCCTAAATCCCATAAACCCATTTATCTCTAAGCACTTAACACCGAACACATAAGCCCTAATTTATCCACAAACACTCAATCCCTTAATGTCTAACCTCTAAAATCCTAACTCCCTAAACCCGAAGCCCTAAATCCATTTTAAGAACTAAATCCCTTAACCCCTAAGCCCATTGACCCCAAACCCCTTGACCCCTTAACCCCTAACACCAAATCCCTAGTCAACCTCCTAACCCATACAACATGAAGCCCAAAACCTTTGAAGATAAGGAGGGATAGATAAATAGAGGAAATATTTTCTGGAAATGAAATATTAAATAACGTTTCAAGGAAAATGTTTTATGTGTAGATAGCCATAACGCTAGAGTGTTTATTGCAGAAGAAATGCTCAAGCATTTTCCTTCATTAGATGTTGCCTAACGGTGCCCCAAACATATTAATTAGGAAGAAATTTTTTATCATAGAAAAACACATCATACAACTTGATGAGAAAATTTAACCTTAACATGTAAATTATTTAAAAATAATTATTATTATAAAATAAAAAATTAAAAATTAAAATTAAAAAACAAAAACAAAAATAAAAACATAAAACACAAAACAAAATTAAAACTTTTGAAAATGTGAAAATTATGAAATAAAAGTAAATTAAAATTTTGGAAAACTAAAATAAAGATAAAAATAAAATAATAACAAAATTTTAAAAAATATAATAATAATAAAATTTAAATATAATATAAAAAGAAGTGAGGATAGGTGAAACTTATTCCAAAATCAAGCTTTGCGTTGTTTCACAAATCCTCATCTCATTTTACTTAAGATGAAGATGAGTGAAACAAAGCAACTAGAATCAAGTCTCGATTCCAAAAATCATGGAGATTACAGTGATTACTGTGAAGCTGTGTGTAAATACAGGGAATATGATACCAATAATATAAGGGCCTTGTTTCACCCATGCTCATCCACTCTTTACTTATGTTGTATGGTTAAGTACAATAGACCATATTACTTGTTATATGCCCCTTGCAATATGTTATATGGCATAGACTATTTAATATGCCCCTTTAATGTTGTTATATATATATTATATTACATTATAATTTTCATATAATATGTTCTATATTGATTTTTTTACATATTAGTTAGCCACGTGCAATGTTATATATGGATTATAATTAACAAATGGTATACATTTTTTTTTTATATTTATTAGAAATTTAAAATTGTATAAATTAATTAGTTATATATATAACTGGTATAAAATGACATGAAATATAATTTTTAAAAATAAATTATAATATAATCATAATTTTTTTTTTCAAGTTTCAAATTTTAAACTTTTGAATTATTTATTTTTAATTGTTTGAAAGTATAATTTTGTTTTATTTTAAATTTTGCGATCTTGACATTATAAATTTTGTTTTATTAAGGATTTTTTTAATTTGTTTTCTTTAGAAATTTTAAATGGTTTAAAAAAACAAAAATTATATTTTGGGTCAAGTTTGTATCTTTTATTCTTTTTGAAGTGTGTTTTTTTTGTTTTTATTTAGAAAAAAGGGTTGCTATTAGTAGTACTTATTTTTTATTCAAGTATTGATTTTGGAATTTTTGTTGAAACAACATCAATTATTAAGGCCATTGTTTCAGAAAAGTTATAATTTCAGCCTTAGAAAAGAAAATGGGAATGCCATGGTAGCAACACATTTTCATTTGGGGGTTGATTTGAAGGATTTAATTATAGCGATGTCAGTTGTTAGGGCCGTGCTTTCAAACAATATGTGAATTTAGCCCCTCAAAAAAAGGGGTGCTACCAGTAGCACCTGTTTTTTATTCGGGGGTAGATATGGTTTTTATGCAATGACATCGGTAGGGATTTACAAAGAGTTGTAATTTTAGCCCTGAAAAAAAAAGTTTCGACTGGTAGCAAAAATTTTCACTTCAAAGGTTGTTTTTTTATGCAAAAATGCGTGTTTTATGGCTAAAGTTCTTGTTTTGAGTATAATTTCTCGTCAAGTTGTATAATGTGTTGAAGGAACACACGAGCGTTGTAGATTTAAGAAACACTATAGCGTTTTGTAAGACCACAATGCTAAAGTGTTTTGGCTCTGCATAATCCAATCGAATACTCTTCCTATTTTATCCCCGAATTCTCTGTGTTTTTTCTTCCTGATGACAATGAAATCAAACTCGTGCAATTGAAGAGTTTTAATAGCAATTATGCAAGATTGAAGACTCTATGTTCATAATTGAAGACAATTCACCAAGCACCTTATTGGAACCAAATGGAACAACCATCATGGCCTCCAGGTAGGCCCGAATCAATGGCAGTAAAACCAGAACCCATACAATCAAAACCAACATTATTACAATCCCAATCAACAATACTCCCCATATTTTCAGCTGCCACAATTAAATTTTGGAAATTAATATCGTTCCTCTTCAAATTGGAGGCCTCAATAGGAACAACCTGCCTTAATGCCTCCACCTCAACACCAACAACCACCTAGACCACCTATTCTAGCTCATTACCAAACCCAAATAATGACAGGTCAAACCAGTAAGTTTTCAATAGTGAAATAATGCAATTCCCAACCTATGTTGTGGAGACCCTGGATCTAAATGAGGTAAATATAAGATCAGGAAGGGTGATACCAGATCCTCCATCACCTGTAGAGGCTGAAGAAAAATCCCCTCAAAACCAACATCCTATAATTATGGACCTACCTAATGAGGAACATACTCAAAACAAAATGTCAACCCCTGCTGCTCCAAACCCCCTCATTCCCTCGGATATTAAAGGGAAAATTCAAATTGAGGCAGAAAATGCTATCCTGAATGAACTAAAACACTTAAATATAAGAATACCACTTCTCCAAGCCATCAGAGATGTCCCTATCTGTAATAAATTCATAAGAGAAACCTCCATAAAGAGGCCTGGGAGAAATAAAAGGAATCCTACCACCATTAATGTTGCGGTACAACTTGTAGACCTCATGTTGGGAAGAACTATCAACCCTAAATATCTAGACCTAGGAAGCCTTGTAGTCAATGTAAGCATTATTAAAACTCTAATCCAAAACCATCTCATTGACCTAGGTCCAACGATTAATGTAATGACTATGGATATGATGGTGGCCTTAAATCTACAATCCTCACTAATACAAACAACTACAGTACTGCAGTTGGAAGATACTTCTATTGTCCGACTTCAAGGTGTACTTGAGGAGATCATCATTAACAATGAACTTTGGATTACCCTGTAGAATTTGTAGTCTTAGAATTCAAGATAAAGATCAGTGGCTACCCCCTCATCCTTGGGAGGCCATGGCTAGCAATAGTAGATGCCTGCCTTTCTTGTCAATCTGGAGACATGACCATAACTAGTGGACAATGAAAAAAGAAGATCACTATTTATCCTCCTACAAAACCTTCTATGAACACAAAAAAACCTATTTGGTTAAAAGATTATGATAAAAGTTATGATCAAATAGTTCAACCAATCCTCATCATAAACACTACTTTAACACTTTGTGATGGGGATGAAGGCACTTATTTATCTAATTTTTTTCAAGAATAAATGATAGGGGATCCTCCAAAAGATACTGACACAATGTGGAAGCGAGTATTCTTTGTGGAACAAGAACCCACAACAGTGAAAATAGTAGAAATCATTCCTGGAAAGACTGTAAAAATCAACAAAAATATGAAGAAGAACCAATAATAGATCTTAACTAAGGTACTTACAAAACATAGTAAATATTTTTCCTAGACTTGAATAGACATGAAGGGAATACATCCTAAAATCTGTAAACACCATATCTATATCAAGGAAGTTGTTGTCCAAATAAGGTAGCCTCAAAGGAGAATGAACCTAGCATTTAAAGACATATTTAAACAAGAATTACAGAAGCTACTTGATGCTGGCTTCATATATCCTATCTCAGATAGTGAGTGGGTATCCCCTCTAGTGATAGTCCCCAAGAAAGGAGGGAAATGGAAAATATGGGTGGATTATAGATAAATTAATAACGAAACCAAAAGAGACCATTTTCCATCACCATTCATTGATAAGGTACTAGATACTCTTGCTAGAAATAAATTCTTCTAATTTTTGGATGGTTTCAATGGATAACCAAATCCAAATCCACCTAGATGATCAATATAAAACAACATTTACTTGTCCATGGGGAACCTTTGCATATAGGGTACTACCATTTAGACTCTGCAATGCCCCTACAATTGTTCAAAGAGCGGTCCTCAACATATTTTTAGATTTGATCAACAATTGCATGGAGGTATATATGGATGATTGCACACCATATGGACAAGATTTTCAATAGGAACTAAATCATTTGGATGTTGTTTTGAAGCAATTGATAGAGATGAGTCTCTGTTTAAGCAATGATAAGTGTAAGATGCTAATGCAAGAAGGCATAGTATTAGGGAAACATATCTGTTGTTTGGGAAATCTACCCTATAGTGAGGAGAGGGACACTACCAACTTCTGGGGTGACAGGTAAACACATAGATCATATTACATAGGTTTCTACAAAAGGAAAGAGATCAAGGTTCCTAAAGACATACCTTATTAACGAAGTTCAATCCTAGCTTTTGCTTGCTCCTTCGATCGATCCTCCACTTGATCTTCCATTTGGAAAACTTGCAATACAAAGATACCTTCCTCATCGTATCTTGACTGATATAAAAATGATGAATTTGAAATGCAATTTAGACATCAAATACAATCAAGCATTCAATCCAAACAAATATGCAATCCATTAGACATTTGATTGGGACGGGAAGGGAATTTCAACCTTTATTATCAAAAGCAAATAATCAGTACAATTATACCTGATCATCCAAAGTGCTTGTGCAACCGGATCCTGGGCTCTTGCTCTTCACACTAATTTTGGAATTCCTCTAGCATAACAACCCTTAATGCATAGTTTTTCCTCCCTCCTCTCATCTATCCCCCTTGTATTTATGGGACAACGTAGGCAGTTTGGATCGAGAGGTAGTTTGATTGGGAAGTTGCAAAACAAACTGCAACTAATCCCAATTCGTCAAATTAATATATTTTTGATTACTTTTTAAGGTGTATGCTAGTTTTCTTAAGTGGAATAGCATTTAACATGCAACTTCCCTGCTTTACAACTAGCGTTTGCAATTTTTTTTAAGTTGTACGCTACTCTATTGAAGCAAAGTAGAGTATTTCAGAAGGCAAACGCTACTTTATTGAAGTGAAGTAGAGTATTTCAGCAGGAAAATGCTACCATCATGCTTATAGGGTAGCATTTTTCCCAAAAACTAGGTAAAATAAGAGTTTTGTCAGCTGTAGAGGGATAAGTCCAGTCCATTCATCATCTAAGGCAATCATGCTCTTCAATCCCAGTTGTCCTTTTGTGTGATCAACAGCTAAAGGTGATCACAAACGAAGAAGTGCAATTTTGACCTATAACAGATGCCCCCTAATGCATGAGGTCAGAGGGAAGCGATGGTCGAAATACATTAAAATTCCAAGTCAGAGGAGGAGCAGGAAACCATAGAACCAAGTCACAAAAGTACCTAAAATAACGATCAAGGTCAGCGAGCAATTGCAATATTGACATCATATAGATGTGTAACATGATACAACATGATCTCCGATACATAACTAGGAGATGTATATATAGCATGGCCACTGAAATACAAGCATGGATCCATGTCAGAATGAGAGATCATAGCCATAACAACAAACTGGATCTATATCTCATGGAGAGACAAAATGAGTGAGGCTCAGTCTTCTGCAGCTTGGGTGATAACATAATGGGGTAATGCTATCGAAATCCAAGGTCTTCATCCAAACAACCCAAGGTACAAACCCTAACCATGTGAATAAATGAGCTGAAGTCAAACATGGGGGGTATTGTTTGATTATCAGTTATTGATGTATACTATTAACAAACGCGAGGGCTTCCACCGATAATGATGATGGGGCCCAAGGTACCTAGTACGATCCAACAAGTGTGAATAAGTGGATTTGAAGTTGAACACCTGAGGAACCCGTCGAATAAGAGACATTGATGTATTCTCATTATTCAACGACGAGAAAATTGCCACTGATGAATGCAGTCCCCAAGGTACTAACCAAAACTCTAAACTTCATTCCCAGAGCAAAATGAGTTGATGTCGATGGGAAGAAGTCTGTTGGAAGGGAGTCCTTAAGGCATCCTCCATCATCCAACATGAGGGACACTCAAATGGTATGAGTTGATTTGGAGTAGGAAAAGTAACAAGACTGACACTAGGATGGCTGACACATGAGGTCAAGATAAACTGCAGAATGGCCGACACAGGCTGTATCCTTGAACAGTGAGCACGACACAAAGTGACTTAGGCAGTTTTCAACATGACATGGAAGTGATATAAGCCTGCAATGTAGGAGACATTAGCGGACCCTCCATATGGTTGGAATAATAACGAACCGGGGGAGTAAACAACTCGGAGATCAAGTTCACCCTAAGGTCAAAAACTAAACCCAACTGAAATGATAGACTCAAATAGGTGTTGTGTTCAAGGATATGACTGACTGAACTGCCTTTGAAACTGCAAGATGTGATATACCCTTCTTATCCCTTATTCTTTTTAGATAAAAGAATACCTTTCTTGTTGTTTTAATGAGTCCAAAAAAGAATGAAAACTCAATAGATCCAACCATGTAAAGAGTTTAATGAGCCCATGGGAGAAAGACTCATGACCCTCTTCATTGTTTACAGAGTTCGAAGAAGAGCTAGAAGATTACTCTATAGTACTGATCTCTGGATTTTAATATCGATCTGAGATCTGTTCTTGCTCGCTGGTGTTTTCAATTTTAAGGAGTCTGAAAAACTTAAACAATAACTCCATACACCTACTCGTGGATTTTAATATCGAGCCCAAGTAGGTTAATGCTCACCGCTGTTTTCCTGTTTATAGAGTCTGAAAAACTTAAACAATCCTCTATTTACCCTCTCGTGGATTTCACATGGAGCCCCATTAGGTGAGTGCTTGCTTGGTGTTTTCATGTTTCGAGAGCCTGAAAACCCTAAAGAAGGCTCCAAAAGGTCCTTTTTCGTCAAGTTAGTCTCCTCCCCCGAAAAAGTGTAAAACAATGGAATAAGAACTCTTCTAGTCATGAATGGCTAGAGTATTCCTTTTTCGTAAGTAATCCACAAAAGTCTGGAAAAGGGTTACACTTATACTTAAGCGGATGGGCCTTCAGTTCCTTTAACGAGCTTGAAGAGGACAAGTTTACTCGGCAATCTTGTTTAGGTTTCAATAGTCCAAACAAGAGCTTAATGTTAAATTTTCAGAATTTACTTCAATCTGATCTAGGATCTTAACTGAGAGAACAACATGTACAGCATATCAATCATGGAGACAATAATGCAAGCACACAAGAGACACAAAGATTTACTTGGGGAAAACCATAAAGGTGAAAAACCCCAATAACTTCCTCAGAGATAGATAGAGCAATGATACAACCAACCATAAGAGATAGACATAACCTAGCAGCAGATCCTCCTCCTCCATAAGTGCGCCACTCCTCCTTGAGTGCATGTGTGAGAAGTGAGTGAGTAAATAGAGTGCCTCCCGCACTCTATTTATACTTGACGTGACTTGCCTTTTTACCTAACTCATGTAGGCTCGAACTTAACCACATAACATAATGCTGACTGGGCCGACCCCCAATAGGGTGGTCTAATAACCCTTTGACCCACATGGCCGACCCCCAATAGGGTGGTCTAATAACCCTTTGACCCACATGACTTATACAGGGCCGACCCCAAACAAGGTGATCTAATAACCCATCAAGTATAAGTTACGACACTTACAATATAAATGACGACACTTCCTTATAGAGGAATAATACCATCTCTATAGGAATACAATAAACATATATGAGAAATACATTCCGAAGTTACATATACATCAACACTTAAAATGACTTAAATGACAGCTTCTAGCATCATGACTCATGACCTGCCAAAGACTAGGATCTCAACAACCAAGTTAGCATTAATGACAAAAAATCTTCAATGACTTAGAATTTCAACCATAAAGTACTTAATGTGGTCCGTCAATAAAGAAATTAAGTCATAATAGATTGATGCTACGAAAGTCTAGTGAAAATTTGATAAACATAGGTTAAATTCATCTCATCAACATTTATACGTATTAATGATTAAATAGAAACCTTTTTTATGAAATTTGAAACTATAGACTTTTCACAAAAGTGGGTTAAAAATCAAATTCAAATTCATATATGTAATTTCATTTTGAAACTCAAATATCACATTTGGAATTGGAGGGCAAGTTTTGGAGCAAACCCTTGATCTTCATCCGTTCATAGCGATCAAATCGGGCAACCATTCAACCTCAAACCTCTTCCAAGTAAGTTATTTTCATCCCTACTTGCATTTTGATGGTTCATTTGTCAATTTTTATGCTAAAAAACACTTATCTAGACATGCTCAACTCGTGATTTTAGTGTACGCTACTGTATAAGGGTAGAGTAGAGTATTTTTAAGGGTGAAATCTACTGTTCCTCAAGGACAGTAGCGTCCAAACGTGACTGTGTGCTTATAGAGTAGCGTTTTCTCCTGAAAATGTCTAAAAAATGCTCAAGAACTAAAAATTGACCCTTCTCTTGACAGGATGGCACTTATTTGGAGGGAAAGGGAGCATGAAGAGATGGATAAGGTGGCCATGCAAGATCCTACCACTCTTCATGTGCTTAGAAGGTGTGGTTTATTGAAATTCTACCGAACCGTAAACATGAAAGCACTCAACCGCTTACTTCAAAGACTCATTCAGTATTGGGATGCCGATGCCAATGTGTTTAAACTAATTTTTATTAAACTTATTTTCTTAAGAGGCAATTATTATGCAGCTTTGCTTCTAATCTCACTTGTATTGGTTTGACATCGTCTTAAAAATTTCTCCTTTCCACTCACTATTGTATTTACCTTTACAACATTAAGCGAACCGCAAATCCATGGGGATCGTTGCAGACAATCTACACATGAACCACGCCCATGCACACGCTATGAGTTTCTTCTTTGTAGTTAGTCTCTAACTCCCATCTACAAAAAATGAACTGTAGTTTCAAATTTAATGATTCTCACTCCATATTTAGATATTTAGATGTGTATGACTGTCTGTTATGATATAATTTCTTAAAGAAGTGCACTCAAGTGGGATGCTCCCTTGCCCTAACACCCCATCCAAGGTTCTTCAATGTTATATTAGTTAATAGCAATTGAATTATTTTCTTGAATTTGTAGTGTTTAATTATTTTCACTTGGAAATGTTTTTAGTTTAATATAAACATTGTTTTAGCTGTAATATAAACTAACAAAAGGAGGAAAATATCGACAATGTATATGTTTCAATACGTTTGGACTATATTTAATTGTTTTCACTTGGAGAATTTTTTAGTTTCATATGCACATTATTTTAGTTTCCATAAAAACTATCCAAAGCAAGAAAGTTTGAATGAGACTTTATATGTTTGAATTATAATATTTGATTGTTTTCATTCAACATATTCTTCGTCTTCTCTTGTTTCAATGATTTTCAGCTCTTCTTGGAGAGCTTTCACTTCTTCGTGTTCCTCTTCTTCATGTTCATCTTTCTCATCTTCCTATTATGTTGTTTCAATGGAAGCTACATCATTATTCTCATTAATTGTCATAGCTTGTATCCACTATGCAGATGGGTGAATCCATGAAGATGGGTGTCTATTTTGGGGGGTCCCGTGAGAAAACAAATCTGAGTTTTTCATGTTTTCCAACTTTGGGCGAATAAAAGTGATATTTTTGTTTGGAATTTCACTTTTCACTAAAAAGAAAATTTTTAGAGAATTATGTTAGCTTGCTATACATATTTTTTTCAATTTCGTATATTGAGATTTGATATGTGGATTTGGAAAATGTTTGACATGTAAAATTAGTCACAGCAGATCTAATGAACAAGTAAATCAATCACAACAGATGAACATAGAAAATATGGTGCAAAACTGTGCAAAACATGCAGCAGTGCTCAATATCCCAATAAGGGTGAATGAATTACAATAGAATACAATGTCTGTCAATGAGCAATTCGAATTGACTAAGTAGGCCATTCGAATCACTAAATGGAGTAGCTTGACTCTATCTAGGAGTCCTCATCAATCATCGGTGGTTCTCATCAATCACAACAACCAGTCATCCAGGTGTCAAACTGAGTCTAACTTAGTGTAATAAATGTAACTGAAGTGTGTAGCACTGATATAGGATTTGGAGGCTCAGTGGGGGCGCATGGGAGGCTAACTGAAGTCAGAACAAGTCACCTAATCAAACTGGAGGTCAAACGGAAGTGATACAGTCAGTCGGGAGTGAAACTAGCCTTAAATCAGGGAGAATCGGAGCTAACTGAATGTAACTGGAGTGAATCTGCAGTGGTAGGTGAGCAAGTGCGCCCTTCTCTGGCAGTAGGTGAGAAGAGGGCGCCTTTCAACTTGGGAGGGCTAAAACTCTGTGGTAAGTGGCTCCCGGGTGCTAGAAGAAGGTGGATAAGGTGCTGGAGGCATCAAACTGGTGACTGGGATGCATGCCTGTGCATGCAAGATCCTGAAATAGATCATATCCTGAAATAGATTATCCTGAAATAGATCATATCCTGAAATAGATCATGCAAGATCCTGAAATAGATGATGTATCCCGAAATAGATGATGTGGATATCCGAACACCCCCCCTCAAGCTAGACTATGATGTGCCAACTAAAATAATGTGGGGCCCTGGTAACTAAGACCAAAGGTCACCCCAATACAATAATCCAAAAAACTAATAACAGTCAATAAACCGAGGAAATGGGGAAAACCTCATGGGAAAAATACCCCCCCTCAAAATAGACTGTAGTACACCAAAAGATTTAACTGCTCCAAAATCAAGTAGATATGTCTGGAGGTATCTTACTCTTGGGAGTAAATGGATCATGCTCCAAAAACATGTGCTTGAATTCTCCATCAGTGGATGCAAGCGAATGTGGAGACTTTAAGAACTTGCTCTTCATACCGAAAAAGGTGAGAACAAATCTGAAAATATGAGGATGATCCTGGAACCTGTGATTCGAACCAAGTGAGGTAGGAATAGCTCCAATCGGATCAAATAGATCTTGAAACTTGAACTTCTTATCAATAGAAGTTAAATCAGCTCCAAAAATAGATGAATGGTTTCTTGAGATCTCCTTTGAACCAACAAGGGTGAGATCAAAACCAAAATCAGCAAAAAGTGCATGAGAATTGAACTCAAGCGAATGGTAGTGCTCTTCATCTTCATTAAAACTCTGAGAAACTTTGCAAATGATAGAACATAAGTTTATAGAAGGCATGCAATCAAGGAGGGCGAATGCTTCACCTCCAAGATCAGATTTTACCTCCAAAACATCAAGTAGATCATTATTCTGCATGCCGACAAACTCATGTGAAAGAGAGGATTCAAGAACCTCTTCGTAATCTAGAGTATGAGCTTGTTTATCTTGCTCAGAATTCGAAATAGAAGACTTTGAGAGAATGAGTGTTGAATATACAGTTTCTTCTTCATCTTGAACAATTGTTGAGGCCAACACATGATCGAAAAGAACACATAAGGAGATCTCACTGGGCTTGTTCTCCAAAAGGCTAGCATGATCCTCTTCTTCCTACTTTCCAAATTCTCTGTCAAGTTGGACCCATAGATCACTTGGATTTTCAGCAGTATTACTGAGGTAGCGCATACAAGGAGACATAGCAAGACATATTGCTCCAAAAGCTCTATCACAATCATTGAGCCAATCATTCTCCTCTTCATCGGAATCAAAATCTCTTGTATTACCAATGCACATATCAAAAAGACATTGTCTCTTCAAGAATGCAATCATCTTTGGTTTCCATTCATCATAGTTGAATGGAGTAAGAATATTTTGTGAAGAAGAAGTCTCCATCTTTGCATTAGCGAATGCACATGGAGGAAGTAAGAAACCTGCAAATCACACACAAAAAAACACTATGTTTTCAGCCTTGCATGCACATGAGCGAATGCACATGAGATTTTGCATGCCACTGCTAAAATTTATTGGTGAGCAAAGATTGCTCTCTCTTCATGTAGAACACCTGTAGAAAAGAAATCTTGTCCCTGTCATGGCTCTGATACCATGTAAAATTAGTCACAGCAGATCTAATGAACAAGTAAATCAATCACAACAGATGAACATAGAAAATATGGTGCAAAACTGTGCAAAACATGCAGCAGTGCTCAATATCCCAATAAGGGTGAATGAATTACAATAGAATACAATGTCTGTCAATGAGCAATTCGAATTGACTAAGTAGGCCATTCGAATCACTAAATGGAGTAGCTTGACTCTATCTAGGAGTCCTCATCAATCATCGGTGGTTCTCATCAATCACAACAACCAGTCATCCAGGTGTCAAACTGAGTCTAACTGAGTGTAATAAATGTAACTGAAGTGTGTAGCACTGATATAGGATTTGGAGGCTCAGTGGGGGCGCATGGGAGGCTAACTGAAGTCAGAACAAGTCACCTAATCAAACTGGAGGTCAAACGGAAGTGATACAGTCAGTCGGGAGTGAAACTAGCCTTAAATCAGGGAGAATCGGAGCTAACTGAATGTAACTGGAGTGAATCTGCAGTGGTAGGTGAGCAAGTGCGCCCTTCTCTGGCAGTAGGTGAGAAGAGGGCGCCTTTCAGCTTGGGAGGGCTAAAACTCTGTGGTAAGTGGCTCCCGGGTGCTAGAAGAAGGTGGATAAGGTGCTGGAGGCATCAAACTGGTGACTGGGATGCATGCCTGTGCATGCAAGATCCTGAAATAGATCATATCCTGAAATAGATGATCCTGAAATAGATCATATCCTGAAATAGATCATGCAAGATCCTGAAATAGATGATGTATCCCGAAATAGATGATGTGGATATCCGAACATGACAGTGTGTTCTTATAAAAATGAAAGGACTACAAAATAGCCATGTTTTGTCGCACACGTAAAATCATTGTTAAACTTGTTTTTTGCAAAAAAAAAATATGCTACGACAATCTACACACAATATAGTACTGCATGACTATAAGTTTGCAACTAATGGATCTATATACTAATTATTATTTTTTTTGAATTCAATCAATGGGGAAACCTTGTCGATTTTCAACATATTTTTTGTCGCAACACTTTTCTCTCAACTGAATATAAAACTAAAAAAACTATGAATACCCTTTTGAAGTAGACACGCCAATTAACTACACCATAGTTTTTTCAATTTTTTTGGTGGTATATTTTTAAAGCTATGGATTTTTCATTTCATCGCATTTTGAAAGAGATGAAACCAAACTCGACACATGTTAAGAAAAAAAATAATTAAAAATATCAAATCTCACCTATACATGAAGAAGTGAAAGCTCTCCAAGAAGAGCTGAAAATCATTGAAACAAGAGAAGAGGAAGAATATGTTGAATGAAAACAATCAAATATTATAATTCAAACATATAAAGTCTCATTCAAACTTTCTTGCTTTGGATAGTTTTTATGGAAACTAAAATAATGTGCATATGAAACTAAAAAATTCTCCAAGTGAAAACAATTAAATATAGTCCAAACGTATTGAAACATATACATTGTTGATACTTTCCTCCTTTTGTTAGTTTATATTACAGCTAAAACAATGTTTATATTAAACTAAAAACATTTCCAAGTGAAAATAATAAAACACTACAAATTCAAGAAAATAATTCAATTGCTATTAACTAATATAACATTGAAGAACCAGAAATTGGACCAGGTATGTATATATCATGTATTTTCCAAATTCATTTTTTATAATGAATTGTATTTTTGGATACATGTTAAATTAAATTTAACTTGATGTATAGGTACTTTCTCCATTGATGATGAAATGTTAGAAAACGTTGATTGCAACAAATATGGAAAAAAAATACCCATACATGCTGCACGATATCGGGTTCAAAATTTTTATGATGATGTTCTGAAGAATTATTCAATAATAGGGAAAACACAAATTTTGAGATGTTTATTAGTGACCAAGAAGTTAGAAGATACTATGTCATTATTGGGTATTCACAAGGAGACCAAAGAGTCGAAATTGAAACATAATGTGATAGAAAATATAGGTGATGCAATAAAAAAAATTGAAAAATCTAAGAAGAAAGATATCAGTGCTGCATGAAGAGCAATTCATATGGCAATTGTTTCAACTAGTACTAAACAAAAACGTTTGACAACACAACTAGCAAAAGTAGTTGGAACCTCAAGAAAGACATTATACAAACATAGCAAATTCAAAATGCAAATAGATGAAAATGATGAACTTGCTTGTTGGGCAATTATTTGTAGATAGCCTTACAAAGATAGAATGGGAACAGGTGTTAAAGATATTGTACAAGAATATTGGTTGACACATGCTCGAGTTTCACCAAATTCAAGGGATGTGATACGACAAAGAGTATCACGAGGAGTAAATGTAAGTAGTCCAAAACATATAATGGATATGACACAAGTACAATTGTTCAATAAATTCAAGGAAGATCATCGTGGAATTAATGTGTCAATCACTACATTTGTGCAGCTAAAACCATGGTATGTTAGACCTATTACTATACATGACACATGTTGTTTCCGTTACCATGTACAATTTCAATTATATTATGACACGTTTCTTGAATTTGGTAAAATGTTTTGGGCAAATTCACCACCTCCGCCCACAATACGTGAATTCATATCTCAAACCCTATGTGAGAGAAATCACAATGAATTATTTTATAATAAGAGATGTGTCAATGAAAAACGTTGTAATCGTTGTGGAAATTTGGTTTTATTCCACAATAAATATTCTATCGATACTGATCACTCGTTGTCAAATGTAATCGTTGATTGGAGAATATATGAGTACATTACAAGTTCTACTGATGCACATTCCAAAAGGATTGATTTGCGAGAAGATAAAATAGGCGTGACAGATTTTCTCAAGAAATTTGAAAGTGAAATTTATAAATACACCAACAATTCACATAGAGCATGATGGCAAGACCTTCAATTCAAATAGTCTCGTGAAATTTTTCCACCAAGAACAATTTTGTCAGTGGTTGATTTTGCAGAAAAATACACATTTGCTGCACAAAAAGAGATACAGAGTGAATACTATCATTTCGACCAAGTTTCGATATTTGTCCATGTTTTATATAGACATTGTCAACAGGATGTTGATGGCATTGAAAGCACGTGTGACAATCGAGATGTGATTAAAGAATATCACTTTTATATCAGTGATGATCGTACACATGATACACATTTTGTTCAGCATTGTATTGAAAGTATTTTCTACGATTCGCTAAAGGGACGTGACGTTAAATTCAATGAGCATTGGATATGGTCGGATGGATGTGTGGGACAATTTAAATCTTCGCAATTATTTTATTGGTTATGTCGACTTCATAAAGCATTGAACATTAAACATCGCTAGAATTTCTTTAAAATTGGACATGGAAAAGGTGAACATGATGGTGCAGGAGCATGCGTAAAAACAACACTTCGAAGATGGAAAATGAACCATTCTTCTACACGATTTCATTCAGATGCAGAGGTTATCCAATGGTGTAAATCACATCTAAGCCATGATTATAATCAACAATCAAAAGATGTGTGCAGGTATGTACATGATTTTTTTAATTTATATTAATTGTCAATTTAAAAAAATGTACACTAACATCGAAATTTGTCATGTTTGTGTAGGTTTATTTGGCTTGTTGGGGTCCAAGATATAAATAGATCAATACCATATGACGCTAGCACCATACATGGGACTAGAGATTTTCACTCTATTCAAACAAAATCCTTCCAAAACGTGTATGCATTTGATAGTAGAAAGAAATCATGCTTTTTTCATATTTGCACTGAAAATATTGAATCTACAGAAGTTTGTGAAAACATAACAAACAACTACGTAAAACATTGGAAACACATAGAGATTAATCCTAAAGAAAAAATGCCACTAGTAAGCGTAGAAGAATCAGAATCAGAAGAAATAGCAATATCATCTGATGGCGACAGAATTTCAAATCTTGTTAGAGAAGGTAATGATCAAGTACAACTATTTTGTCGATTGTTCATTCTTGTCCATCACCTCATACATGTATATTAGTCAATTTAATTGATTTAAAAATCCTAATGTTACTTGTAATTTGCACAGGGTATGTTTTTGCTATGATTGCACCTATAGACAACAACGAAAATGTGAAGTATTATTTAATGTGATGCACTGAAGGAAAGATGAAGGTGTTGGAAGACTACAATGACAACGGATATACATACGAGAGAGGATCCATCATTTTAAAGGGCTATTTTTTTCAGCAAACCCATATGAATGAAAATTATGTCTACTTTCGGGATTATGAACCTAATGTTATATGTTGTCAATATAGTCATTTAGTATGTGCATCTCGAATAAAATTGGTTCAAGTTCCATCGAAAAAACAATTAAAAAATAAAAAATGGAAACTGTCCAAATATGACCATGAATGGATAATTGAAGACTGCATTCCATTGCGATGTTTTTAACTATATCAAAAATTAATAGATCAATGGTTTTGTCCATGTCATTGTCAAATGTTGTTTACGATATATTTTTTTCTTTCAACTATGTCTATGATCTTGAAAGGGAACTAGAATATAAGAGTTTAAATGATCGTATTCTAGTATGCTGAAATGAATTCAAAAATTAATTGGTAATGAAAACTTTAATGTGTAATATTTTCGTCTTAATTCTGTATAAAATACTTTATTCGGGTCCCCATATGTCTATTAGACCACTTAAGGGATGAGATAACGGATGTGGCTGTTGCCACTCTCCGCCCCGAATCTTTACTTTAAAATATCACTTGTGTAAGTTCACATAAATGAAATCATGGCAAATGGAGGCAACGATCATTTGATTTTTAATCACAAGAAAGGATTCCAAGATTGTGAAGCTTATGCTAAATTATAGGAATGATTATTTACAACAAATCGATGAAAATTCATCAAATTGTTGTCTAAAATCATTGCTCTAATTTAGCACAAGCTCCACAATCCTGTAATCTTTGCTTATGATTAAAAAACAAAAAATCATTAAATCCCCATTTTCCATGATTTCAGCCACATAAAATGTACCTGAACATTGAAAATATGAATTATTAGTTAAAAATTCCTATCAAAATTTGAACCTAATATTCATTTTTCAACTTCCTAACATTCATATTTCAATCAAAACTTCCTAACAAATTCCTAAACTTTGAACCTAACATTCATTTTTAAACTTCCTAACATTCCTAAACTTCCTAACATTCAAAGATATC
This sequence comes from Larix kaempferi, assembly GCA_027924585.1. Taxonomy (NCBI): domain Eukaryota; kingdom Viridiplantae; phylum Streptophyta; class Pinopsida; order Pinales; family Pinaceae; genus Larix; species Larix kaempferi. Next base: position 15,320,397 of record BSBM01000094.1, read on the forward strand.
AGTCATGTTCTTAACATTCAATCAAGTAACATTCATTCATTCTTGAAATTCCTATAAAAACCTAACATTCATTCATTCATTGCACCTATCATAAATTCCTTCATTCATTCTTACCATATTACCATTCATTTTTAACATTCATTCATATTTCAACCAAAACTTCCTAACATTCCTGAACTTTGAACCTAACATTCAATTTTAAACTTCCTAACATTCCTAAACATTCATTCTTAAAATTCCTATAAAAACCTAACATTCATTCATATTTTAATAAAAACTTCTTAACATTCCTGAACTTTGAACCTAACATTCATTTTTAACCTTCCTAACATTTCTAAACTTCCTAACATTCAAAGATAACAGTCATGTTCTTAACATTCATGTATTCTTAAAATTCATATAAAAACCTAACATTCATTCATTCATTGCACCTATCATAACTTCCTTAACATTCATTCTTACCATGTAATATTCATTCTTAATATATTCAGGTAACATTCCTATCAAAATTTGAACATAACATTCATTTTTAAACTTTCTAGAACATTCCTAAACTTCCTAACCTTCAAAGATAACAATCATTCTTAACATTCAATCTTAACATTCATTCATTCTTAAAATTCCTATAAAAACCTAACATTCATTCTTTTAACATTCATTCATTCATTGCACCTAGATTATAACTTCTTTAACATTCATTCTTACATATTCATTGCAGTGAATGTATCCGTTCACTAAGTTAATAGTCGAATCTGACTCTCATATTGGATAATAAGTAAGAATAATATATTAGATGATAGGATAAAAGATGATATGCTACAATGATGGCCCTGCCTTAAATATGGCTCGGGCATTTGATGTTGAGGAGACGCCTCATTTCATAACCTAACTTTAGTTAACCTAATTATTAATTATTTAATTATTATCTTATTTTATGTTCATAGCATTGCCACTCTCTTAGAAAAGCTTTGTCCTCAAATCCTAATAATGTTTCTGCATCATTTTATGTGGTGTCATAGATGACGAAACATGTCGATACGAATTGCTAAGAGTCGAACATAACTTCTGATATGTCGACGAATCAATCCATCCCAAATTGATTTGTTGTGGACTGATGGGATTCCCTACTGATGTGTCGTCAGGAGATTTGATCACATTAGTACCATTATCTTTCGACATTTCCCACTTTTTCAAATATCGGTTTTTATGGTTGGAGTGTCAATAGGGAACTTTCACGATGTCATTTTCGTTTACGAATGTCACCTTTAGAGCATTGATCTGAGTTGGAAGTTGTATTTTCGTCTCTTGAGGATTTAAGTTTTTCTTATGTATCTTTTCCAACTTGTTTTCTAACTGCCTATTATCATTTTGAAACTTATTAGTCAATTCAACTTGCGATTTTCTGTCATCTTCAGATGTCTTACGTTGTTCCTTAAGATCTTCATTATGACTTCTGATACAACTATTTTCTTCCTGCTTGTCTAGAAGTTTCCCTTCAATGTCGTCCATAGATTGTTTTATCTTTCGGTTATTTTTCAACTTCTTAATTTTTGTGACTAGTATCTTGTTATGATTTCTTAGTCTAAAAATTTCTTCAACATTGTTAGATAATGCTTTATTACTCTTCGCGATCTCTGACTTATGTGTCTTTTTAGAGTCGTCATTTTGTTGTTGAAGAACTTTTATCTGTTGTCGACACTGGCCGACCTCTAATTATTGACTTTCTAATTTATGTCGTAACTGCATTAGTTCTTCATCTTTGTCGCTAACGATTTTGTTCAAGCGTATTATTTCTGCTTCGTAATTATTTATTCCCTTCTTTATATCTTGATTTCCTAACCTCTGATTGAATTTATTTTCGGCTTTTAATTCATCAATTTGCGCATACAATTTTTCTATATGCCTTTTATGGTCATAGATTTTTATTTTATTGTACAGTTCTTGTAATTCAATTCTTATTTCTAAACTGTTATTTATGTCGCACAATTCTTCATTGTTTTTTTGATAAAGTTTTAACGTGGCTTCTAATTTTTCTCGCAAATCGGCTTCCATGGTTTCTGACTTCTTCGACGGTGGATGCTCGTTCTAGACTATAGATGGCCTTTGACTTCTTTGATGAGTCTTCAATTGAATTGACTTCTTTGATGGTTCTTCTTTTAACTTTTTCGGTGATAATTTGTCTTCCTTGACTTCTTGTCTTCTTTCGGTATTTCTTCTCTCTTTTTTTTTTTAATTATTAATTGTGAAACAATTATTAAATAATAATAATTATTATTATTATTTGTAATAATAATATCACTATGAAGTTTTTTGAATAGGTAAGAGTGAATGAAGTAAAAAATATATATATAATATAATAATATGATTATTATTATAATTATATAATTTTATGGCAAACTTTTGATAGTAAAAATTTTAATAAAAACAAAATGGTAATAATATTAAATATTATATAATAATATTTAATTTATTATAATAATTTTTCTTTTAATTAAAATTTGTAGTTTTTTTAATTAGGGTTGAAGGAGGGAATGGCGGCTTGGAAGGAGAGGTGGCGGTGGAGAGGAGGGATCGTGGCAGGCTTTGAGGAGGAGGTGTGGTGGAGACGTGGCGGATGGGAGAAGGGGCAGCAACGGGAGGGAGAGGCGCTGGCAGTGGAGGAGGGCACTGGTAGAGTGTGGGAGATGGAGGCATTGGAAGGGCGTATGCAGGCGCAGGCGTGATAGTGGGAGGTGGAAGGAGCGGGCTAAGACGTGAGAGTAGGAGCAGGAGCCGAGGCCATGGACACAGGAGTGGAGGCGGAGAGCAGTGCGACGGGGGAAGGGAGGGAGCTGTACGTAGGGGGCGGGATTTGGCGGGGCTAGTGGTGGATGGAGGAAGCGTGCAGGCGCGGGAGTGCGTGGGATGGATCGCTGGAGTGCGGAGGTGGCAGGGGCTGGACAAGAGGTGGGAAGGAGAGCGTGAGCAGATGGGACGTGAGCGGATGGGAGGTGGACGGGGGGGTGTGAGCGGGGGTTGGATGAGAGATGTTTGGATACTTGGATGCTTCAAACGGTGGATGTTTTTTTTTTTAGTGTTAGCTCGATTGGAATTATGACTGTCGTGTGGCTCTGAAATACTGGAAATGTATGACGTTCCCAACAAGTCGTGGGACTGGCAGTTAATGATGGCAGGTGGATAGAATTTCTTAGGCACTGTCAGTGGCGTGATAACAACGAGCTATTTTCCACATTAATTGCAGTGAGTCTTTATTTGTTTCCTTCACTTGCTTTTTAATGTGCAGCGGATATTTTTCTTCTTCTTCTATAAAACTCTTCTTCTTGCTATTCTGTTATTTCTTTCTTCATATCTGCAACATTTAATTTTTTTTTCACTGTGGATGGCCAAGGGCCAGTAAAAGTTTGATCAAATACTTTTAACAGAGAAACTCTGATACAATGGGTGTGGTTGATTTAGGGAAACCCTAGAATTTTATGGCTAAAAGCCAAAATTCAGAGAAGCTCTGAGACGATGGCCAAAGGCCGGATCAAGCACGAAGCTCTGATACCAAATGCAGTGAACGTATCCGTTCACTAAGTTAATAGTTGAATCCGACTCTCATATTGGATAATAAGTAAGAATAATATTAGATGATAGGATAAAATATGATATGTTACAATGATGGCCCTGTCTTAAACATGGCTCGGGCATTTGATGTTGAGGAGACGCCTCATTTCATAACCTAACTTTAGTTAACCTAATTATTAATTATTATCTTATTTTATATTCGTAGCATTCATTCATTCATTTAAACATGCAAATACATATTCTATTTACCTTTAAATCACACCAAATATGTTAAATAAACAAAAAAAAGTAGATCATTTAAAGCAAATACAGAATATGTAAGTTCAATCTACATGTATATAATCTTGAAAAAACGTTCATAAACATGTGAGTTCAATGTACATATGTATAGTCCAAAAATAAATATCCTCGATGTCCAAAACAAATCTTTACAATCTATATATATAAACAAAAAAAAATGTCCATCGTGCTAAAAAAAGAAATGTCCAGGTCCGTGCTATCCTCCACTAGGGCCTTGTTGTGGCCACAACAGATTCCATGCTTAGCCAAGCATGGGAGCCCCCCCAATTTTAATAAACGCAAAAGTATTTGGGTGAGTCATTTTTAAAATTTTGGATTTTGATTTTACCTCTAAAATTCTTCACCCATGCTTTTGGTCTGCTTCTTTGTAAGGGTTTGGTTATTTCTTCCAAAGTGTTTCGGTCTGAAAAAAGCCAAAATTTTGAGTATTTTATTTATTATTATCATCAACCCGAAACCCGACATTTGGAGAACCTGAAACCCGCAAACCGACAAATGCGGGTTGTGGGACTGTTATTTTATGTTTGGATTTTGCTGATTCCGAAATCCGCAACCCGACGACTGCGGGTTGCGAAATCACCTTTTTAATTAGATTGAAAATAATTACCCCGAAACCCGAACCCCGCAATGGCGGCATTCGGCTTTTGGGATTAATGTTTTTTGTTTATTTGGTGCGTGCTCCCGAAACCCGCAACCCGCAATTTCGGAATGCGGCTTTCAGGGTGGTTATTTCACATCATAGATCAATGTTTCCAAAGCCCACCACCCGCACAGTCGGATTTCAGCTTTCATAAATCTTTCTTTTTTACTTCTATTTGCAGACCCGTAACCTGCAAATCCTTACGTTCGTGTTTTTGCTTGCGGGATCTTTGAATAAGAACTTCCTGCAAATTTTTAGGCCCGATTTCGCATTTCGCTCAGGATAATCTCCATCGTCCGTCTGTTATAATCTCGCCGTTATGTTGATTTTGGGTAACCAGTTAAGTTAGACTTTGCCATCTTGTCTTTTGAAACCTGGTTTTGCCAAACTATCATTTGTTTCATGCAATTCATGACAGTAGACAACATTACAAGTCTATCGGTCACTTCATGTTAGATGTATTCCATCTCTCCGCATTAAGTCCGCCATGTCTGAACTCAAGTTTGACATCTTGTCGTTTTTGTTCTACATCTTAATGATCGGATTTGTTACGTGCAAAGAGTGGATGGCTTGTGTACTGGAACTCTTAGTTGAGACCGTTTTGCACATCAGCTTTGTAACCATAATCTTTGTCTCCGCTGTTAGTCACCAATAACAATTATTGATGGGAGATTGCTTATGATGATGTGATCATAAATACAATTCAAAATAATTCTGGCAGTAATTGAACTCGTACTTCGCACAGGCTTTGATCCGACTGGCACATATCTCAGCTTTTTCATTCCAATTGAATTAATTACAATGAATTGATTGGATAACTTTAATCATTGCAGATTGCCTCGCCTGATTATCATCGGCCTGCTTGCTGGCCTTTAAATAGCAATTAACATGAAAATTCCAGTCCATCCATTGCTTTCCGAAACAGGAAACACTCTGTTTGGAATTCTACTTACATTCTTCTATCTGTGATTCATTCAGAATGAGCAATTTTCATGCAGATGATGAATTTTCTAACGTTCATTTTGAAAATGAAGACCTCTATCCCTTGTTATATCAAGAAATGTTGTCACCACCATTTGATGCAGGTGTTCCTGATCTTAGCAGTGGTAGCAGTGAAGAAGATTTCGAGACTTTGTATGCCTGCATTCACTACCCCGAAAAGCAAAGGAAGGAAATTATGGATGGATCATCTGATCTTGATACTGATGTTATTCAGGACTTTATAATCAATGAAGAACCTGACGTGCTAGCTACTGTTCCTGAAGTAAATCCTTTAATGGATTTCTCTGTTTTTGACAGTGGGTTCTTCGACCCTGAATTTCCTACAGCGGATGCTCTTCAAGCCACACCACCTGTCAATGTTAGTGAACAATCTATGATTAAATTTTTATGGTGCCACGAGACCTTATCAGATTGAAGAACACGTTTTTCTTTTTGTGAAAGGTGGTGGATAATCGTTTGAGCTTAAAAATAGCAAAATTTCTTGGATCGATGGTTAGACCCGATTTTGTAATCCCTATGTTGTAGAATCTCTCTTTTGGAACTCTAATGTAAATTTAGTATAAAAGGAGGAAAGTTTATCTTGGGAAGGAGTTGGGAATTCTGGAATTGCAATTCAGCAGGAGTTTGGACTGAAGATGCTATGTTTATCAGAGTCGTAATTTTTGTACAAGACTTCTTTATTCAGGAAAGTCATCTTTTAATTCACCTCTTATTGTTCTTCAAATTTCTTTGAGAATTGTTGAGTTAATATTTCAAATTCGTCATGGGTTATGTGTTTAATCCTTTGCAGGACTTTATTTAATGCATAAGATCTCTCATATTGATTTCTCTGTATGTTTGGATTATGCTCGAAATTGTTCTATTAAATTTCTTTAATTGAACGTTTTTCTTTTATATTTCTGCAAATGATTCGATGCAAGTAAATGTGTTTAATCAAATGTTAATTTTTCAATTGACACAATGATTACAAATTAGATATTTGAATAGGCTCAAACAATTTGAAGAATTGTCACTTAATTTATTAATTGATAAAATGTAATATCCATAGTTGGATATTCTCAATTAACTTGGGATGAACCGGTAATTTCTGAAATAACCCACATATCCGTAGATATAAAAATGATATATAAATTTATAAGATAAGATGATGTCTTTTACAAGATAGACTTTCCTGTATTTATAATTGTTTAAGGGGTGTCTAATGCAACTCTTCATAAAGAGTTACACCATTTCACTAATTAATTATATTATTATATTATTCTTGTTTGTTGTTATTATTATTATTATTTCTATATATATGTTGATGTTTATTTTATTATTATTGTATTCATAACATTTCCTCTCTCTTAGAAAGGATTTGTCCTCAAAGCCTTATAACGTTGTCGCACTGTTCCTTGTGACGTCGTAGCTGACGAAACATGTCGGTACGAACTTCTAAGTGTAGAACATAACTTTTGATATGTTGACGGATCAATCCAGCCAAAATTGATTTGTTGCCGACTGTTGGGATTCTCTATTGATCTGTTGTCATGAGCTTTGAGAACATTAGTACCATTATCTTTCGACAATTCCCACTTTTTAGGATACTGGTTTATATGGTTGGGGTGTCGATAGGGAGTTATTGTTGTTTGCTTTTTTACAAGATTGTCTTCTTTCTGAACTGTGACGAGGACTGAATTTGTATTTGCTTCTTTTTGCTCAATGTAGATTTTTGAGTCCAAGGGCTTTGATGTCCTCTTTTGAATTTGCTCCAACTTATTGTCTAACGAGTCTTTTTCTTTTTTAAGATTTCGGGTCATTTCTTCTTGTGCTTTCTGATTATCTTTAAGCTTCTGAATTTGATCCATTAGATCTTGTTTGTGCATCTTGAGGTGACCATTCTCGTCAATGTTTTCTAATAGTTTCTTCTGAAGATCTCGATTCTCCTCTTCTAGCTTTTGATTCCGTTGTGCTTTATCCTTCATCTTTTTTATTTGAAAAAGCAATTTCTGATTATGATCTCTTAAACGAGAGATCTCTTCTCCTTTATCTATGACGATTTTGTCGAATTATGACTGCATCTTTTGATTTTCTTGCGAAATGACCATGGCAATATCCTTGAAGTCTTTAGATGCCACGACTTTTGAATCTAACTTCATTCTAACATCTTGTAGTGTGACTTGCTTCTTCTTATACGAAAATGTTAAAAACTTTTTCTTCATATTTAAGATAATTGTCTCCAATGTTTCCATTCAAGATAAGCCAAGAATGATGTCAACTTTATTTAGATAAATAGTTGTAACATTGAATTGGGATGTGAACTTATATTCATCAATTTCCAGTTGTAAGTCCCTAATTGCATATTTCTTCTCACCCCATTTATCTTTCTTTTCGATTATACTTAGTTCTGGGACGAATAATTGATTTGCCAAGCCGACGTTAATATGATTTTCCTCGATGGTTGGGAAAATAGCGATGCTAATAGGCTTTCTTTGAATAATCCCTTCAAGTTTTAGTATGTCAACAGCTACCTTTGAGTGCGTCTTCTGGAATCTTTCCCTTTTGTAACACTGAGACTCCATTTTTTTTTCTTCAAATAATAATAATAATTATTAAAAGATAATAATTATAATATTATTAATAAATATAATATAATAATTATTATGATAATTATTATTATTAATGATAATAATAATATAATAATTGTTTTTGAAGTTGACGGATAATAAAAATGGTGTGGATTGGGTGGTTGGGAGGAATGACTGTTACCTTCCCCACCTAGGTTCAAATCTCATTTTTGGTTTGTTCTTAGGGAATAAAACCAAACCCACTTCTCACAAAACCACGTGCATCTTAAAACCATGTGCGGTTTCACTTCTTACTTTTACTTTTTACTTCTACTCACTTCTAAACTTTACTTTTACTTTCTTTTTTTCCTTTTTTCTTCTTCTCACTTGTTTTTTTTTATTTCTATATTCTATTTTCTTCTTTTTTACTTGTCTTTCTTTTCTTCTTTTTATTTTCTTTTACTTTTTTCTTTTTCATTCTTTCTCTTTTCTTCTTTTTTACTTCTTTGGGCCACGGGCCTGGTTTTGGACAAGGTCCTAACATTCAATTTTAAACTTCCTAACATTCCTAAACATTCATTCTTAAAATTCCTATAAAAACCTAACATTCATTCATATTTTAATAAAAACTTCTTAACATTCCTGAACTTTGAACCTAACATTCATTTTTAACCTTCCTAACATTTCTAAACTTCCTAACATTCAAAGATAACAGTCATGTTCTTAACATTCATGTATTCTTAAAATTCATATAAAAACCTAACATTCATTCATTCATTGCACCTATCATAACTTCCTTAACATTCATTCTTACCATGTAATATTCATTCTTAATATATTCAGGTAACATTCCTATCAAAATTTGAACATAACATTCATTTTTAAACTTTCTAGAACATTCCTAAACTTCCTAACCTTCAAAGATAACAATCATTCTTAACATTCAATCTTAACATTCATTCATTCTTAAAATTCCTATAAAAACCTAACATTCATTCTTTTAACATTCATTCATTCATTGCACCTAGATTATAACTTCTTTAACATTCATTCTTACATATTCATTGCAGTGAATGTATCCGTTCACTAAGTTAATAGTCGAATCTGACTCTCATATTGGATAATAAGTAAGAATAATATATTAGATGATAGGATAAAAGATGATATGCTACAATGATGGCCCTGCCTTAAATATGGCTCGGGCATTTGATGTTGAGGAGACGCCTCATTTCATAACCTAACTTTAGTTAACCTAATTATTAATTATTTAATTATTATCTTATTTTATGTTCATAGCATTGCCACTCTCTTAGAAAAGCTTTGTCCTCAAATCCTAATAATGTTTCTGCATCATTTTATGTGGTGTCATAGATGACGAAACATGTCGATACGAATTGCTAAGAGTCGAACATAACTTCTGATATGTCGACGAATCAATCCATCCCAAATTGATTTGTTGTGGACTGATGGGATTCCCTACTGATGTGTCGTCAGGAGATTTGATCACATTAGTACCATTATCTTTCGACATTTCCCACTTTTTCAAATATCGGTTTTTATGGTTGGAGTGTCAATAGGGAACTTTCACGATGTCATTTTCGTTTACGAATGTCACCTTTAGAGCATTGATCTGAGTTGGAAGTTGTATTTTCGTCTCTTGAGGATTTAAGTTTTTCTTATGTATCTTTTCCAACTTGTTTTCTAACTGCCTATTATCATTTTGAAACTTATTAGTCAATTCAACTTGCGATTTTCTGTCATCTTCAGATGTCTTACGTTGTTCCTTAAGATCTTCATTATGACTTCTGATACAACTATTTTCTTCCTGCTTGTCTAGAAGTTTCCCTTCAATGTCGTCCATAGATTGTTTTATCTTTCGGTTATTTTTCAACTTCTTAATTTTTGTGACTAGTATCTTGTTATGATTTCTTAGTCTAAAAATTTCTTCAACATTGTTAGATAATGCTTTATTACTCTTCGCGATCTCTGACTTATGTGTCTTTTTAGAGTCGTCATTTTGTTGTTGAAGAACTTTTATCTGTTGTCGACACTGGCCGACCTCTAATTATTGACTTTCTAATTTATGTCGTAACTGCATTAGTTCTTCATCTTTGTCGCTAACGATTTTGTTCAAGCGTATTATTTCTGCTTCGTAATTATTTATTCCCTTCTTTATATCTTGATTTCCTAACCTCTGATTGAATTTATTTTCGGCTTTTAATTCATCAATTTGCGCATACAATTTTTCTATATGCCTTTTATGGTCATAGATTTTTATTTTATTGTACAGTTCTTGTAATTCAATTCTTATTTCTAAACTGTTATTTATGTCGCACAATTCTTCATTGTTTTTTTGATAAAGTTTTAACGTGGCTTCTAATTTTTCTCGCAAATCGGCTTCCATGGTTTCTGACTTCTTCGACGGTGGATGCTCGTTCTAGACTATAGATGGCCTTTGACTTCTTTGATGAGTCTTCAATTGAATTGACTTCTTTGATGGTTCTTCTTTTAACTTTTTCGGTGATAATTTGTCTTCCTTGACTTCTTGTCTTCTTTCGGTATTTCTTCTCTCTTTTTTTTTTTAATTATTAATTGTGAAACAATTATTAAATAATAATTATTATTATTATTATTTGTAATAATAATATCACTATGAATTTTTTTGAATAGGTAAGAGTGAATGAAGTAAAAAATATATATATAATATAATAATATGATTATTATTATAATTATATAATTTTATGGCAAACTTTTGATAGTAAAAATTTTAATAAAAACAAAATGGTAATAATATTAAATATTATATAATAATATTTAATTTATTATAATAATTTTTCTTTTAATTAAAATTTGTAGTTTTTTTAATTAGGGTTGAAGGAGGGAATGGCGGCTTGGAAGGAGAGGTGGCGGTGGAGAGGAGGGATCGTGGCAGGCTTTGAGGAGGAGGTGTGGTGGAGACGTGGCGGATGGGAGAAGGGGCAGCAACGGGAGGGAGAGGCGCTGGCAGTGGAGGAGGGCACTGGTAGAGTGTGGGAGATGGAGGCATTGGAAGGGCGTATGCAGGCGCAGGCGTGATAGTGGGAGGTGGAAGGAGCGGGCTAAGACGTGAGAGTAGGAGCAGGAGCCGAGGCCATGGACACAGGAGTGGAGGCGGAGAGCAGTGCGACGGGGGAAGGGAGGGAGCTGTACGTAGGGGGCGGGATTTGGCGGGGCTAGTGGTGGATGGAGGAAGCGTGCAGGCGCGGGAGTGCGTGGGATGGATCGCTGGAGTGCGGAGGTGGCAGGGGCTGGACAAGAGGTGGGCAGGAGAGCGTGAGCAGATGGGACGTGAGCGGATGGGAGGTGGACGGGGGGGTGTGAGCGGGGGTTGGATGAGAGATGTTTGGATACTTGGATGCTTCAAACGGTGGATGTTTTTTTTTTTAGTGTTAGCTCGATTGGAATTATGACTGTCGTGTGGCTCTGAAATACTGGAAATGTATGACGTTCCCAACAAGTCGTGGGACTGGCAGTTAATGATGGCAGGTGGATAGAATTTCTTAGGCACTGTCAGTGGCGTGATAACAACGAGCTATTTTCCACATTAATTGCAGTGAGTCTTTATTTGTTTCCTTCACTTGCTTTTTAATGTGCAGCGGATATTTTTCTTCTTCTTCTATAAAACTCTTCTTCTTGCTATTCTGTTATTTCTTTCTTCATATCTGCAACATTTAATTTTTTTTTCACTGTGGATGGCCAAGGGCCAGTAAAAGTTTGATCAAATACTTTTAACAGAGAAACTCTGATACAATGGGTGTGGTTGATTTAGGGAAACCCTAGAATTTTATGGCTAAAAGCCAAAATTCAGAGAAGCTCTGAGACGATGGCCAAAGGCCGGATCAAGCACGAAGCTCTGATACCAAATGCAGTGAACGTATCCGTTCACTAAGTTAATAGTTGAATCCGACTCTCATATTGGATAATAAGTAAGAATAATATTAGATGATAGGATAAAATATGATATGTTACAATGATGGCCCTGTCTTAAACATGGCTCGGGCATTTGATGTTGAGGAGACGCCTCATTTCATAACCTAACTTTAGTTAACCTAATTATTAATTATTATCTTATTTTATATTCGTAGCATTCATTCATTCATTTAAACATGCAAATACATATTCTATTTACCTTTAAATCACACCAAATATGTTAAATAAACAAAAAAAAGTAGATCATTTAAAGCAAATACAGAATATGTAAGTTCAATCTACATGTATATAATCTTGAAAAAACGTTCATAAACATGTGAGTTCAATGTACATATGTATAGTCCAAAAATAAATATCCTCGATGTCCAAAACAAATCTTTACAATCTATATATATAAACAAAAAAAAATGTCCATCGTGCTAAAAAAAGAAATGTCCAGGTCCGTGCTATCCTCCACTAGGGCCTTGTTGTGGCCACAACAGATTCCATGCTTAGCCAAGCATGGGAGCCCCCCCAATTTTAATAAACGCAAAGGTATTTGGGTGAGTCATTTTTAAAATTTTGGATTTTGATTTTACCTCTAAAATTCTTCACCCATGCTTTTGGTCTGCTTCTTTGTAAGGGTTTGGTTATTTCTTCCAAAGTGTTTCGGTCTGAAAAAAGCCAAAATTTTGAGTATTTTATTTATTATTATCATCAACCCGAAACCCGACATTTGGAGAACCTGAAACCCGCAAACCGACAAATGCGGGTTGTGGGACTGTTATTTTATGTTTGGATTTTGCTGATTCCGAAATCCGCAACCCGACGACTGCGGGTTGCGAAATCACCTTTTTAATTAGATTGAAAATAATTACCCCGAAACCCGAACCCCGCAATGGCGGCATTCGGCTTTTGGGATTAATGTTTTTTGTTTATTTGGTGTGTGCTCCCGAAACCCGCAACCCGCAATTTCGGAATGCGGCTTTCAGGGTGGTTATTTCACATCATAGATCAATGTTTCCAAAGCCCACCACCCGCACAGTCGGATTTCAGCTTTCATAAATCTTTCTTTTTTACTTCTATTTGCAGACCCGTAACCTGCAAATCCTTACGTTCGTGTTTTTGCTTGCGGGATCTTTGAATAAGAACTTCCTGCAAATTTTTAGGCCCGATTTCGCATTTCGCTCAGGATAATCTCCATCGTCCGTCTGTTATAATCTCGCCGTTATGTTGATTTTGGGTAACCAGTTAAGTTAGACTTTGCCATCTTGTCTTTTGAAACCTGGTTTTGCCAAACTATCATTTGTTTCATGCAATTCATGACAGTAGACAACATTACAAGTCTATCGGTCACTTCATGTTAGATGTATTCCATCTCTCCGCATTAAGTCCGCCATGTCTGAACTCAAGTTTGACATCTTGTCGTTTTTGTTCTACATCTTAATGATCGGATTTGTTACGTGCAAAGAGTGGATGGCTTGTGTACTGGAACTCTTAGTTGAGACCGTTTTGCACATCAGCTTTGTAACCATAATCTTTGTCTCCGCTGTTAGTCACCAATAACAATTATTGATGGGAGATTGCTTATGATGATGTGATCATAAATACAATTCAAAATAATTCTGGCAGTAATTGAACTCGTACTTCGCACAGGCTTTGATCCGACTGGCACATATCTCAGCTTTTTCATTCCAATTGAATTAATTACAATGAATTGATTGGATAACTTTAATCATTGCAGATTGCCTCGCCTGATTATCATCGGCCTGCTTGCTGGCCTTTAAATAGCAATTAACATGAAAATTCCAGTCCATCCATTGCTTTCCGAAACAGGAAACACTCTGTTTGGAATTCTACTTACATTCTTCTATCTGTGATTCATTCAGAATGAGCAATTTTCATGCAGATGATGAATTTTCTAACGTTCATTTTGAAAATGAAGACCTCTATCCCTTGTTATATCAAGAAATGTTGTCACCACCATTTGATGCAGGTGTTCCTGATCTTAGCAGTGGTAGCAGTGAAGAAGATTTCGAGACTTTGTCTGCCTGCATTCACTACCCCGAAAAGCAAAGGAAGGAAATTATGGATGGATCATCTGATCTTGATACTGATGTTATTCAGGACTTTATAATCAATGAAGAACCTGACGTGCTAGCTACTGTTCCTGAAGTAAATCCTTTAATGGATTTCTCTGTTTTTGACAGTGGGTTCTTCGACCCCGAATTTCCTACAGCGGATGCTCTTCAAGCCACACCACCTGTCAATGTTAGTGAACAATCTATGATTAAATTTTTATGGTGCCACGAGACCTTATCAGATTGAAGAACACGTTTTTCTTTTTGTGAAAGGTGGTGGATAATCGTTTGAGCTTAAAAATAGCAAAATTTCTTGGATCGATGGTTAGACCCGATTTTGTAATCCCTATGTTGTAGAATCTCTCTTTTGGAACTCTAATGTAAATTTAGTATAAAAGGAGGAAAGTTTATCTTGGGAAGGAGTTGGGAATTCTGGAATTGCAATTCAGCAGGAGTTTGGACTGAAGATGCTCTGTTTATCAGAGTCGTAATTTTTGTACAAGACTTCTTTATTCAGGAAAGTCATCTTTTAATTCACCTCTTATTGTTCTTCAAATTTCTTTGAGAATTGTTGAGTTAATATTTCAAATTCGTCATGGGTTATGTGTTTAATCCTTTGCAGGACTTTATTTAATGCATAAGATCTCTCATATTGATTTCTCTGTATGTTTGGATTATGCTCGAAATTGTTCTATTAAATTTCTTTAATTGAACGTTTTTCTTTTATATTTCTGCAAATGATTCGATGCAAGTAAATGTGTTTAATCAAATGTTAATTTTTCAATTGACACAATGATTACAAATTAGATATTTGAATAGGCTCAAACAATTTGAAGAATTGTCACTTAATTTATTAATTGATAAAATGTAATATCCATAGTTGGATATTCTCAATTAACTTGGGATGAACCGGTAATTTCTGAAATAACCCACATATCCGTAGATATAAAAATGATATATAAATTTATAAGATAAGATGATGTCTTTTACAAGATAGACTTTCCTGTATTTATAATTGTTTAAGGGGTGTCTAATGCAACTCTTCATAAAGAGTTACACCATTTCACTAATTAATTATATTATTATATTATTCTTGTTTGTTGTTATTATTATTATTATTTCTATATATATGTTGATGTTTATTTTATTATTATTGTATTCATAACATTTCCTCTCTCTTAGAAAGGATTTGTCCTCAAAGCCTTATAACGTTGTCGCACTGTTCCTTGTGACGTCGTAGCTGACGAAACATGTCGGTACGAACTTCTAAGTGTAGAACATAACTTTTGATATGTTGACGGATCAATCCAGCCAAAATTGATTTGTTGCCGACTGTTGGGATTCTCTATTGATCTGTTGTCATGAGCTTTGAGAACATTAGTACCATTATCTTTCGACAATTCCCACTTTTTAGGATACTGGTTTATATGGTTGGGGTGTCGATAGGGAGTTATTGTTGTTTGCTTTTTTACAAGATTGTCTTCTTTCTGAACTGTGACGAGGACTGAATTTGTATTTGCTTCTTTTTGCTCAATGTAGATTTTTGAGTCCAAGGGC
The DNA here is from genome assembly GCA_027924585.1 of Larix kaempferi. Lineage (NCBI taxonomy): Eukaryota > Viridiplantae > Streptophyta > Pinopsida > Pinales > Pinaceae > Larix > Larix kaempferi. The sequence goes on from BSBM01000094.1 coordinate 15,336,038, forward strand.
TTTGATGTCCTCTTTTGAATTTGCTCCAACTTATTGTCTAACGAGTCTTTTTCTTTTTTAAGATTTCGGGTCATTTCTTCTTGTGCTTTCTGATTATCTTTAAGCTTCTGAATTTGATCCATTAGATCTTGTTTGTGCATCTTGAGGTGACCATTCTCGTCAATGTTTTCTAATAGTTTCTTCTGAAGATCTCGATTCTCCTCTTCTAGCTTTTGATTCCGTTGTGCTTTATCCTTCATCTTTTTTATTTGAAAAAGCAATTTCTGATTATGATCTCTTAAACGAGAGATCTCTTCTCCTTTATCTATGACGATTTTGTCGAATTATGACTGCATCTTTTGATTTTCTTGCGAAATGACCATGGCAATATCCTTGAAGTCTTTAGATGCCACGACTTTTGAATCTAACTTCATTCTAACATCTTGTAGTGTGACTTGCTTCTTCTTATACGAAAATGTTAAAAACTTTTTCTTCATATTTAAGATAATTGTCTCCAATGTTTCCATTCAAGATAAGCCAAGAATGATGTCAACTTTATTTAGATAAATAGTTGTAACATTGAATTGGGATGTGAACTTATATTCATCAATTTCCAGTTGTAAGTCCCTAATTGCATATTTCTTCTCACCCCATTTATCTTTCTTTTCGATTATACTTAGTTCTGGGACGAATAATTGATTTGCCAAGCCGACGTTAATATGATTTTCCTCGATGGTTGGGAAAATAGCGATGCTAATAGGCTTTCTTTGAATAATCCCTTCAAGTTTTAGTATGTCAACAGCTACCTTTGAGTGCGTCTTCTGGAATCTTTCCCTTTTGTAACACTGAGACTCCATTTTTTTTTCTTCAAATAATAATAATAATTATTAAAAGATAATAATTATAATATTATTAATAAATATAATATAATAATTATTATGATAATTATTATTATTAATGATAATAATAATATAATAATTGTTTTTGAAGTTGACGGATAATAAAAATGGTGTGGATTGGGTGGTTGGGAGGAATGACTGTTACCTTCCCCACCTAGGTTCAAATCTCATTTTTGGTTTGTTCTTAGGGAATAAAACCAAACCCACTTCTCACAAAACCACGTGCACCTTAAAACCATGTGCGGTTTCACTTCTTACTTTTACTTTTTACTTCTACTCACTTCTAAACTTTACTTTTACTTTCTTTTTTTCCTTTTTTCTTCTTCTCACTTGTTTTTTTTTATTTCTATATTCTATTTTCTTCTTTTTTACTTGTCTTTCTTTTCTTCTTTTTATTTTCTTTTACTTTTTTCTTTTTCATTCTTTCTCTTTTCTTCTTTTTTACTTCTTTGGGCCACGGGCCTGGTTTTGGACAAGGTCCTAGATTGGTGGCTACAAACCTGGCTCTGATACCAATGTAATATCCATAGTTGGATATTCTCAATTAACTCGGGATGAACCGGTAATTTCTGAAATAACCCACATATCCATAGATATAAAAATGATATATAAATTTATAAGATAAGATGATGTCTTTTACAAGATAGAATTTTCCGTATTTATAATTGTTTAAGGGGTGTCTAATGCAACTCTTCATAAAGAGTTACACCATTTCACATATTCTCATTTAACTCGGGATGAACCGGTAATTTCTGAAATAACCCACATATCCGTAGATATAAAAATGATATATAAATTTATAAGATAAGATGATGTTTTTTACAAGATAGACTTTCCCGTATTTATAATTGGTTAAGGGGTGTCTAATGCAACTCTTCATAAAGAGTTACACCATTTCACTAATTAATTATATTATTATATTATTCTTGTTTGTTGTTATTATTATTATTTCTATATATATATGTTAATGTTTATTTTATTATTATTTTATTCATAACATAAAACTTCAAATTAACAAGTGAAGAACCTGAAGAAATTTCTGTTCAAGGTACTTAATCACTTGTTCATCACACCTCAACTCTGATCTGCATAATATCAACTTTTCTCTTTAGGTTAGATCTGACTTAGAATAAGTTCTATCCTTAGGTAGGATAAGATAGGCTCGTTAACCAACTTTCATACTTCCTTTTCGTTATAGGAGAACTGATCTCCAAAGATCAAATATTTTACTCATAGAGTGCCAGCGGAGGCCAAATATCCGTGGGTGATTACCACACCAAACAGCTTGAGGATAGAATTTCCCTTGCACAAGGTCTTTCGAAGCCTTTGGCTGGGTTTTCATCCCCTGTTGTGTGCCTTGGAACCCATTCCAGCACCTCGCACTTACCCTACACCCCCGAGGCATCAACAAATGGCGCTAGAAGGAGGGCCACTAGTAAAACATGCCTAAGCAAACTACTAATAAATCTCCTCCAGCAAGTACTTCAACGGTTCAAACCCGAAGCCAGACTAGGGCTTCAACATCTAAACAACCAACAAATACACAAACTATAATTCTCCCTGTCACATCTACACAACCTGCGGTTATACCCGTTACACCGGTGGTACAACATGAGAACAGAGGAGAAGTCATCTTCACGTCACCCACAAGAGGGCCCATCTCGTTAGAGTAGTTATTGAAGACATCTGTTGATAGGGTGTTAAGAGTAGAACAACGTCTTGCCAATCATAAAAGACGCGGCCTGGAAGCTCTAAACTTAGAGGGTGTTTTGCAGGCTAACGATCGGGAAAAATAGCAAGTTCCCACCTCACAGATCACTGATTCACCGGTTCAACATATCGATAGTTCTAATGTAGAGGATCAACATACAATTGATCACCAATCTGAAAACCAAGACCAAGTTGATTGACCAAATTCTCCTAAATATAACCGTGAGACCACCCACATAGCAACACAAGGTCAGCCAAATCTTGGAGCCGGTGGTCCACCACCCTCCCCTCCTTCATCTTCATCATCTTCCTCAGACGAAGAGACCTCTTCTAGTTCATCATATGAAGAAAAAGAGAAAGAACCTCCAATGGTTGGAGAAGGTCAGAATAGGCCTTGGCTTGACCAAGGTGCAGTTTTCATATTAGGCGATCAACATAGGTTACCAAAGAATCCTGAGAAATGGCTGCCTAAATACAACCCTGATGATAAGACGCCTGCGTTGGATCACATAAAAACTTTCATGCAAGCAATCAGGCTTAGGAGTGTGGTACATGAGGATGTAGTATGTAGACTTTTTCCATACACTTTTGAGGGTAGAGCGGTTACTTGGTATTTTGCTTTACCAGCCCAATCTATAACTTCCTGGGATGAATTCGAGAAACATTTTACCCAGAAATTTGGGGATGACAAAACACCACAAGATCTTGTTTTAGAGTTATCCTCCATGAAAGCCAAAGGAAAAGAAAGGGTAAAAGACTTTAACCAAAGGTTTTCATATTTAAAAACAGAATTCCTGCCAATGTTCTTCCGGCTGAAGAATTGTTGGTGGCTTATTATGAAAAGGGTCTGCCTCCCCCTATTGCAATATGGGTCAAAAGGGCACAAAAGGGTACTTTACTGGAAGCATTTGATGAAGCAATCCAAGTTGAGAAGGAAATATTTTGTCTGGAAGATAGCCCTGAAGCTTCAGAAGGACAACCTTCCACTTCCAGGAAGAAAACTGAGAATGTCCCTAAACCCACAACTCAGAGTAAGGATCCATTTGATTTGACTAAAATGAAAAAAATTCTTCAGAAGATGTCAAATGAGATGGTGGATTTAAAAAAAAACACTAATGATAATCAGAATCAAAACAGAGGTTTTGTAAGGCCACCATTTAGGAGACCTTACCAGCCTCCATAAAATCCACCACCACCAAATCCAACAAATGCTCTGACAAACAAGGAACTCTTTTCTATTTTTAGAGCATTAGTAGCAGAATCTCAAGCCACCCCAGACACTTCCAACGATCAGACTACCCCGGATCCTCCACTACCTGAAGAAGGAGCGGAAGGTGATCCACATGTTGATGTTGTGGGTTGCTTTTCGGAACTTCCTATGTGTGAAGAAGAAGAAGAACCTGAGGCGGTGTTTAACACACAACATCCTTATAATACAATGTCAAAACCACAACCACCTCAACAACCTTCATCTTCTTCCTCGGTTCCCACAAGAAATAATCCTATTCCACAGAAGGATACAGTCCTCCCTCAAATGGAGTACAACCTGGTTGAAAACTTAAAAAGGGTCAAAGCAAACATCTCTCTGTTTGAGCTACTCAAGATTCCTGGTATGAGGGATTCTTTACCTAAAAACATGATAGTCAAACATCCTAGAGAGTCACAAAATAATAATCTAGACTATGTCACTAAAACTGATGATCAAAAAACAACAAGTAAGAGAACTCCTCCTTTCTTGCTCACTTTTGAAATTTTCAACCGAAATGTACACAACTGCATGATAGATTCGGGAGCATCATCGAATGTGATGCCTCTATCTGTTTGCAGAAAATTGAATGCAACATGGGAACCTTGTCCAACCCAAATTGTGCAACTTGACAGATCCAAAGTTAGAGTAGTTGGCAAATTGAGAAACGTTCTGCTCACACTGTCAGTTGATCCCAGGATCCATCAGACCGTTGACATTGTGATAGCTGACATCCTAGAAGCTTATGGGATGTGGTTGAGTAGGGACTGGTCAGAGAAACTTAAAGGTTACTTTGCAACCGACTAGTCCCATTTATGGTTGCCATACAATGGCCAACCGAATAAAATTAAGATCAGCCGAGAAACTTTTATGAAATAGACAGTTACTGATCTTAATGATTCAAGTGAACCCGTTGGTTATCTCACTTCCCGTACAGAACACTTTACATTTGATACATTTTTTGGTGAATTCCCAGCTGACGCCTCACCAGAAGAAAGCATCCGAAACGAATCACATATCACTGAGGTTACTTCTGTACCTTTTTCTGGTGAGATTGTGCATAATGTATATAATGTGAATACAAATTTTAGATTAGACCCTGTCTCATGGACCTTGTTTTTTGATGGCTCCAAATCCAAGGAGGCAGCTGGAGTGGGTTGTGTTCTTATCAATCCTAAAGGAATAAAAATCATGATTGCATGCAGGTTAGAATTTGATTGCACTAATAATGTAGCCGAATATGAAGCTCTTGTGCAGGGGCTCAAGAAGGCCATTGATTTAGGTGTACAAGTAATAGAATGCTATGGAGACTCCGAAATTATAGTCAAGCAAGTGTAACATCCCAGAATTTCATAAAAATTTAAAATTTTTGATAATAGCATTAATTAAGATAATAACAACTGCGGAAATAATAATTGAGATTGCAACAACATTAATTGTAAAGTAATTGGTACTAAACATGCTTTTAATTTCTGTTTTACCAGTAAAATGTTAATGACAGTTTAAACAAACAATTAGTAGACATGATTATGATAACAAATGCACAAGACGATCAGAGATATGATGCAATAATTTTCTTCTGTAAAAATACTTACAGTTTATCTTTGCTACATAAGGGTGTCCTACGAGGTACCCTGGAGCTTACTTAGCTACAATGCTAAAGCATAATGAATGTCCTATGTGCAGACGATAGGTAAGAGAGAAGTTCATGTATAATTCAGTTTCAACGTCATAATTAAATTAAATGTTATAATTTCTATTGCGACTCAACAAAAGTGCACAGGTATGAAGTTCAGAGCTATAATGCTTGCTTTCCAAATGTATATCTTATAACTCTATACTGTTTAAAAATGAGTCGTCTAAGTACGTCCTACTATTGCTAGTCTTATCACTGTAATTCTCGTCATTATCATGACTGGCTTTGTTGTCTTAAGATATTAAGTACTTGTGAAAACTAGCATCATGTTTGTAATGTTAAATGCATCGTGAAAGAATTCATGGTATGATATTCAAGACCAAAGCATGGTTTTTGTGCTTGTTACAACTCGATGGTCTTATTGCAATTCTAAGAATTAAACTCCTATATTTATTGAATTTTTGTTTATTATAAAACGATGAAAATAAATGAGACCAAGGTTATTGTACTAACCTTAAAAATCAAATAGAGTTCTAGCCATAGATCAAAATTATTTAAAATACAATGAAAATTCACTATAACAAGGTGATATGGTATCTATGCTTGATACATGGATTAGACTTAATCCTAATACCCTAATTATGATTCTAGAGTTTTAAACTACTAACTTTATAAATCGATATTTATAAACTTGAACTATATCACATAACCAAGCAAATTATATAACGAGTTTTCGATCATAATTATAATTCATAACTACTATGTATTAAAGCGATAATGTTATCAATTGGAAACTGTGTCGTGATTTTATATACTGACATGAATTTAATGTTTGGCAGGATTCGAGTTGGTAGTCATTAATATGACAAGGTCTCGAGCTGCGGTGAAGATTACGTTTCGATCCTATATTAATAATTGGGTTCACAACTCAGCATACAGGGAATCAATGCAAATCCACATAAATGAAAAGTTGGTGTAATAATAGCCGAATCAACCTCTGTGTGATGCACTCTTCTGAGCTGGCTATTGTCTGATCGTTCGGGTGCCAAATTGGCAATGCCATGCTGGTTTCAAATGATGGAATAATAAATGTAGGGATTGTATATCCCCATACCCTTCATTGGCATTATCCTGAACATTGATTGCTATGAATTTGAACCATTAGATGGCAAACCCTAACTTCAATCGTCGTTTTGGTTTAAGACGTTTTGATAGTTGTTTAAACTGTTATTGTTATGGCTTACATGGCCGACAGGCTGCCAAAAATCTCGAGGGTTTACAAGCAACAGGAGGTCTCGTCCTCGAATCTTCTAGACATGATTTGAGTTGATGGTTCTAAAATTTATAATGGCGTTGTATAAAGGAAGCCTGCTCTCTGGCGTTGAGTTTATGGTACAAAGAAGTTTTCGAACTTTTCGTTTATGAATTTGTATGAGCTTTGTCAAACTGTAGAGTGGTAGAAGACCTCTAGTTTCATTTATATGAGGGACTTCGTTAACTTCTAGTGATTATAAGGAGTTCGGCCATCAACTGAAAGGGTAAGTTCTTCCTCAGAAAACGTATCGACAATGATTTTTTTAAGTTTTTGAGTTTCAGTTTTAAAATAGAATAAAGTTATAGTTTAGAGTCTAAGCTCGAATTTTGTTAGTTGCAAGGTTCAATAACCACCTCGGGCAAGGGTTTTGGAAAGGAACATTTTGCTTCCACTCCTGGTAAGCCCCCGGGTCCTCCAAAAACCCTCGTAGGTGCTCCTTTTGATGATGTGGTTGATTCTATAGAGAGAAGTTGGTCCTGCCATGACGTCGTTTATCAAATGATCCTTTGAGAAGATTTCTGTGTTGGTGCTAAAACTTTTATGATGAGAGACCTTCGTCTCTATCGTCTATGTTTGTTTGATGCTTGATTTTATTCCAAAGTCAAACTCAGGTTTTCGAAAACATTGATGAAGGGAATGAAACCCTGTTTCGATTTTCGTTTTGAGCATAATGTAAAGTTTTCGCTGTTGGGAACTATCGAATCCTCTTTCTAGAATATGGAAACTATAATGCTGAAACATTTAACTTTCCACTTGTTGTTATGTGTTATTGTGGAACTGTAAAGGAGTCGAGGCTTGTTTAGCCTGTGAAATAAACTCAGTTTCTTGAAAGGTTTAACTGTTGTTTACAATCCAGTATTGTTTGATTTCTATTTAAATTTATAATTGTTACACTTATTTCAAGATTTCAAAACTGTAAAGATCGAACATCAAAAGAATAGGTTTCATTTTTTATTGTATGAAGAAAATAATGGGCTAGGCCCCAACTGGAAATTTTCATTGTTTTGTATGAAAAGTATACTACTGACAACTGAAGATCTTGATTTAAAAATCGGGTCTGTGTTAATGCTGAAAAATGAGATCGTGAATTTTGACTCATACTAGGGTTTGTGAAACTTGTTTTTAAACGTTTGCTTTGTAATAAAAGCTGTTAGGAATGTTTTCAACTCGTTGTAAGGAAATGAACAGGTCACCCCTGATTCGTGTTTGGTGTAAAAAAAAATGAATGATATAACATAAAAATATTTCCATAACAACCCTTAAGAGTAATAGGGTTTTACTGTAGAGCAACAAGGATATAATATATGTTTTTATAGTACTATGTAAAATGAACAGAAATCTAAATAGTGCGATTATAGCTGTGGTATATTGATACAATGTTATGTTTTTATTACTATAACCAATTTGTGAAAATAGTTGTAATACAACGCTGGTTTGGAAAAATACAATGATAAGTGTGAAACATAAATGATTATACGTTTCTCCTATTTATAGTTTGAAATCTATTGGATAAAATGATAGCAGTAAAATGTTTATACTATTTTCATCATCTGTTTGAGTTATAAAGTTTATAGAAAATGGATATATTGTAAGAAATGAAAAACATTGTGTATACGTGCAGTGAGAAATACTGTGTGATGGTTATTGATACAGTTTTGATATGATAATCATAATCATTTATTTGCTGCTATGTTATTATAATGCAACCATAATATGATATATTGAATATATGATTTCTATCTACTTTCTATGTACAATAATGATAAGAATAATTCCATACAACTATACAGAAAATTAAACACTGTTTATTTTTCCCATAGTTAAAGAAACATTTATAATATATATATATACATTCGTTATTATACAGAACTTTCTACTATTATTTAACTATAGGACAAGAACCAATAAACATATGAATTACTCTATCTATCTATCGAATTCAAAATGGCAATCTGCCTATCTTTTAATCCATCTTTAATTTGCGTATCTATACTAGAGTATGATGCACAAACAGCATGGGGAAAAATATAGATATTGATTTATCAATTCTAATTCATCATTAAACTTAAACTTTTCAGACTTTAAACAAATCTAGGATTAGATTCTTTTTCAAAAACAAATAAGCAGGATTTACTAGTTAAACAGAACATAATTATTTACTGAGAACAAGTTAGGAATTCTGTAGAACCTGAGAAAATATGTAGGGCAACAAACAGCCCAAGAAGACTGTTCCACTCAACCAATTCCCGAAAACAGTAAAGTATTGTCTTAGGACCCCCGAGCCTATTCACTGAACCACCAGGAGGAAGAAACTCAGGAATGAGGACTTCTTCTTGCTGTAGCAATTCACTTCTGAATCTTCAATAGGTAGCAATCCAATAGACTTGCACCAGCATTTCTGGTTCCTCTCAGCGATAATGCAGACTCAAGATTACAGTCACCATTAACCTCCCTATTTGAATCTCTCTTGTAATTACCTGATTCACAAGAGGAAAATATTCTGTAGAAATATTGATTAAGAGCTTCCTGCCCAATTCGAATTTGCCTTTATAGGCTGCCTAGGCCTTTTCAGATGTTACTGGGTCATTAAATGAGCTTCCTGTTCACTCCCTCCACCTGGGGGATAATGCCCTATTTTTAGGGGTAGTTGTCCCATAACCAACAGTTAGTGGTGTGATGCAACTGTTGCCATGTGTCCCATACCTTCCAACAGCTTCCATTCCTCCTACTCAGTTAGTGAACACTCATTCAATAGTCCTCTTGGGTGTTTGTCTCCTAATTAATTTATTTAAATAATAATATTCAGTAATTACATTCATCCATGATCAAAACTGATCATAATTACAAAACTTTGTAATTTAAATTAACATCAAGTATTTTTGCAAATAAAATAATAATTTCCAGAAATTTGGGTAGGTGACATCAAGTTAGGAATAAAATACATTGCTTGTCTCCGCGGTTGGCTAGTTATCAAAAGTTGGTAAGGGATCTAACCAACTCATTTTCGACATTCAATATTAAATCATTTCCCAGGTCACAAAATTTTTATGTAGACCTGTTAGCAAATACAGCATCTAGACTAATCCCACCAGAAGGTCCGTCTCCTCAAACCTTTTCTATTGAATTGATGTACAGACCATCCATTCCGGATAATGTGACTAATTGGAAAGTATTTGATGATGACCGACAGATACTTGATTTTGTCACTGCTCAGGACACGTTTCAAGACACGACCATCAATGAAGCAGAACATGAAGAGTCTCTCACTGATTCCTCAAACGTCATCCGAAGTCTGTGATCAATCTAGAAAAGTTTTATGATTTACAAGACAAGTTCAAGCCGCAAACTAATTGTAAAATTCAAATCTCATCTTTGAATTATGAGCGGGTCAACCTAGGCACTGAACAGGAACCTCGTTTCATCAATTTGGGAGTTGATTGTACCCCTGAAGAACACAGATCCATTATTGCATTGTGAAAACTATATAAGGATGTTTTCTCTTGGACATATGATGAGTTGAAAAAGTTTGACACCAGCGTCATGTTTCATAATATACCCGTGAAACCAGAGGTTAAGCCATTTCAAAAAAGTTGCGGAAGATGCACCCCAGTCTGGAACCTTCTGTAAAAAAGGAGCTGGAGAAGCTGCTCACCGCTCGAATTATTTTTCCGGTGAGGCATACTCAATGGATTGCTAAATTAGTACCTATCCACAAGAAAAGCGGGGAAATTCGATTGTGTGTCGATTTCGGGAACCTAAATTGGGCTTCTGAGAAAGACAACTACCCTGTTCCACCAATGGAGCAGATTATTCAAAAGGTAGCAGGGTCAGAGATGTTTTCCCTCCGTGATGGTTTTTCGAGATATAACCAGGTTATGGTTGCCCCGAACGATCAATTGAAAACATCTTTTAGGACCCCATGGGGTACTTTTGCTTACAAACGGATGCCTTTCGGGCTGATCAATGCAGGAGCTACCTTTCAGAGAGCTATGGATATAGCTTTTCGAGGGTTAATGCATAATTCTGTCGTGGTTTACCTTGATGATATCAATATTTACTCTAAAAAATGACATGAACATGTGTTGGCTCTGAAACAAGTTTTTGATCGCTGCAGAAAATTCGGCATTTCTCTCAATCCGAAGAAATCTATTTTTGTAGTAACAGAAGGAAAGCTTCTAGGCTTCATTGTTTCAAAAGAAGGTATGATTATCGATCCTGAACGTACAGAGGCTATTTCAAAGATTGGCTTGCCAGGCTCGCGCAAAGCAATGCAATCTTTCTTAGGTAAGATTAATTTTGTACATAGGTTTGTACCAAATTTTGCCCAGATTGTTAAACCATTACAACATTTGGTTAAGAAAGATGTGCAGTTCACTTGGTCGCAGGAACAGAGAGAGGCGTTTTTTCAAATTCGAAAATCCATTGCAGAAGCTCCTACTCTCATGTCCCTAGATTTTAATAAGGATTTCATTCTGTATACTTTCTCCACTGACTTTTCTTATGCAGCTATCCTTACTCAAAAGCATGACAATGATACTAAAATACCGATCTCTTTTATGAGCTCAACATTCAAGGGTGCAGAGCTGAAATACTCGCAGATCGATAAGCAAGCCTATGCAGTCTATAAATCTGTCAAACATTACAGACCCTACTTGCTGAAGTCTCAAACCAAAGTTATTGTTCCATATTCTGCTATCAGAAATGTCCTCATCCAGAAAGAATTGGTGGAAAAGAGGGCCCATTGGATGACCGCACTGCAAGAATATGATCTTGAGATCAAACCAGCTAAAATTTTCAAAGGCCAAGGCCTTTGTCTTCTTACTGCGCAATCCAATGACCCCGTACAGCATCAGTCCGAATGGGATCTTGATGAAGAAATCCCCCCAGGTGTTGTTAATGTTATTGATGCTCCGACATCGGAATGGTACTACGATATCAGATTTTTCCTCAACCATGGATTTGCTCCTGAAACCCTTGATTTTAAGAAAAGAAGAGCTTTAAGACTGAAATCTACTCCTTATCAATTCATCAATCATGTTCTATTTAGAAAAAATTATGATGGAGTATTTCTCAGATGCTTGGAAAAACATGAAACTGATGACATTTTGTTTCAATTTCATGCAGGTTCGACTGGAGGCCATTTTTCAGGATAGACTATAGCGCACAAGATTCTTAGGGATGGATATTATTGGCCCACATTGTTTAAAGATGCTTATGCTTATGTCAGGAAGTGTGAGAGATGTCAGAAATGTACAGGGAAGTTTAGGAAACCTGCATTTCCTTTACAACCAGTTACAATTCAGTTTCCATTTCAACAGTGGGGACTGGATTTTGTTGGGCCTATAAACCCTACCTCATCCCTCCAACATAAGTATATCCTCACTGCTACAGACTATTTCACTAGATGGGTGGAGGCAGCTCCTCTTAAACAATGTAACGCTGCGCAAGTAATCTCTTTCCTTGATAGCCAGATCGTCACACGCTTTGGCGCTCCAGAGTACTTAGTTTTCGATAATGCATCCTACTTCTCCTAAATTGATATAACTGAATATGCCTTTGAGATGGGGATTAAGCTCAAGTTTTCCACCAATTATTATCCTCAAGGTAATGGTTTAGCCGATTCATCAAACAAAAACCAGATAAACATTCTTAAGAAGACTGTAGCTTCTCATCACACAGATTGGCACACACAGTTGTATAATGCATTATGGGCAGATCGATTTACTCCAAAATCAGCAATTACAAATTCTCCATACTGTCTGGTTTATGGCAAAGAAGCCATCCTTCCCACTAATCTTACCATTCCTTCGCTACAATTGGCCCAGTCTGTCCAAGAAGATGATTCTTCTCCCCTCCAGCAAAGAATTGACACCCTCTTGAAGCTAGAGGAGGACAGGGAAATAGACAAGAACAAGTTGTATCATCACCAGCAGATGGTGAAAAGGTGGCTTGATGAAAAACCTTCATCCGATAGGGAATTTTCTATTGGTGACTTGGATCTAAGATGGGATAAGCAACGTAAAGATAAGAATTAGTAAACTAAGTTTCAACGCCTTTAGTTGGGACCTTTCATTATTACAGAAAAGATTGGTCCCAACACGGTTCGATTACAGACACTTGAGGGAGTTGTAGTGTCATGTCCCAAATTTGGAATTGGGTCACAATGGCATAATCACATTGGCCATATTCATTAGAGTTTGTAAAATTGATGTTAAAGGTCAAATAATTGCCAAGGAGGAAAATTACTAGTTTCCTAGGTTTGGGGTGGAAGCTTTGGGATTTGGAATAATGGGGATAATAAATGATGTTTGAACATTAGAGTGGCATAAATATTTAATAAAGGATCTAAATAAATATATACAAGTGAAAATCAAAGTGGCATTTGATCATGAAGACACATGGAGGAAGTGGGACCCACATATGGCTAGATTTCCCCACTACACTTGGCATCATTCTCTCACCAATTCGAATTCAAGGTGAATGGTAACATACTTGGGGGAGTCCAAAAGGTATTATTCATGGCATGACTCATCCAAGGTCGAAATATAGAGGAAGAGTAACTCCCATGGAAAAGGAAGAGGCAATTTGGAGTTAGTGAGACACTTGGGCTAGATTCCCTAGCTCTATGACAAGAATGATGAAGATGCTATGACACCTATGACACAAATCAGACCTGAAGACTGACATATGACATATATGACATGTCAGGGCTAAAAATAGACCCCAAGAGGGCGCTCAAGGGTGTTAGGGCAGCTAAGATGCTTCCACATGTGATTTGGTGGAAGTGGGAAACTAGGAATTGTTGTACAAGTGGCGTTCTTTGGAATCTCTTCCCAACTTGAGTTGGCATGAGTCTCTTGGAAGGAATTCGACCCATTGAGCACATTAAAACTTTATAAATGTCAATAAAAAATAATGAAACAATCTTTTGATCATTTGTAGAATTTGCAATTGCATTTGTGAAGAGGGAGAGCTAGTGGATGACTAGTTTCTTGCCTTAGCCAATTTCGAGGGTGAAAGATTCCCATCCAAGTTGGTAATTGGAAAGGCCATTCAGACCTTTCATTTGGAGATTTAATGGAGTATTTATTTTCAGGTGTAAGCTACAGGGCAGCTCATGGTTTCTTCTATTGCAGCTCACTCCTTCAACCATTTCCAGTTTTGATGGCATATTCTTGATCCTTGAGGGAGGGAATTTTTGGTGAGCTATTGTACTCTTTGGGGAATATTTTAATTCCCCATTTATTTTTTAATATGAATTAAATACTCTTTTATTCATCTCCAAAAAGTTTCAGGTCGAAATTCCAAGTAGAAATGCATAAATCTCATTTTTAATGGAAGAACAATGCCATTTCCCCACTACCTTGTTGTGAGCCAATGTATTGATGATGATTTCGAATGAATGGATGATTATATAATATATTTGTGATAAATATATTGCCATGGATGTCTTATACAAGTTTCATGTACTGTACTTGAGCATTTGAATCATTTTTACTCAGTTTAGTTGTATTGGGAGATGAAATAGTGCCATTTCCCCAAGGGTCGAATTGAGGATTTTTGCAGTTGAATGGGAGAGGGTGAGAACAGTTGTAATAATCCATTAATGGTGCATATGAGACTTTAATAAAATACTTAACACATTACATACCTCTGTTCATAAATTTGAGTGGGTTTGGAGGCATTTGGGAAGCCATTTTCAGTACTTACCCCAGGGAGATTTGAACCCCAAATTACTAGTAAAATTGCATAATTGGTTCAGAATATTAAGAGAGTTTGCAGAGTTCTTTTGGTGGACATATGTCATCCATAAACATCATATTCAAGTTCTAATATCATTCATACACCTTCATCGAATATTTGAAGGCATTTGGAGTCAATTTGAGACCTAGAGACCAATACTAGTCAAAGGAAAATCACTAGTAAAGTTACCTACATTGATCAGAATTGAAAGAGGATTTGCAGAAGTATTTTAAAGGTCCAAAGGCATCCATGAAACACATATTTATGTTCTAATATCATTAATATACCTTCTCAGAATATTTGGGATCATTTGGGGCAAATTTGGGACCTAGAGATCAAAACTAGTCAAATGTCAAACTAGGGAAAAAAAGTGGAAAATTGCCATTTTAATAAAATTCCTAACAAGGGACATTACATGTAGATACCTTCCCAGTGAATGTGTCTCTTCTGAAAAAGTATTTTGTTTAAAACAATCCGATGCACTTGTATATAGGTGTGGTTTGTTTCATGATCATTTTATTGCATTGACATTTTGATTGGTTTTCTTGTTTTGTTTTCCATCAATAAGGCTTCACACTTGTGGTAATGGCTTATGATCGTTTTCTTAGCAACAATTACTTCTGAAGTTTCGACATCGTTATCAATCTTAATTTTCAGCTTTTGATTAGAATTTTCTCTGGAGAATCAACAGTCAATAAGTGCAGTGCCATTGGATACTTTTCACTTTGATCATTATCTTTCACCATGCTTTATTTGTGTAATTGAGGTATGGAGGATAGTCATCATCTCTCTATCTGGTGTTTCATGGTTGAACGACATATCATAATAACCTGACCAGTTTCGATTGCTCATTGATCCTTTTACAGGAACTTTGAATATAAATTTTATTTAAAATGATAAGTTACAAGGTGGGTGGTCTTGTTATCAAGCCAACCCATTAGGTTCATAGGTGTTTAAAGTGGAATGAAATCTTCACATCAAGCCACCACACTTGGAAGATGACTTTCAGTTTTTTCTGGAAGGTGGAAGATCCTATTACAGGTCGGTCCATTCATGATCAGCAAAGCACTGGTGAGTAACATTATCACTATATGGTCACCAAGCCATGGTAATGCCTTGTAGCTTATGCCAAAATAAATTGTTTCCTTTTTATAAGATTTTGTTATATATAAGAACAGGGGGGTCTTATCACAAGCCAGCCCTGCTATGATCATAGATTTGACCTTAGACTTGAATTATCACTATATGGTCACCAAGCCATGATGATTTCTTTTGGCCTTACAACCAAAAGACAAGGAGTCTCGTCATTGAGCTAGCTTGACCAGTTTCCGGAGCAGGCCTGTGAATGGCGCTATTTTATCTGATCACCAAGTCAGCATAGTGGTCTTGTATTAACAAGGTTTTATGTATACAAATATTATAAAAAAAAAAAAGATAAGAGAAAGAAAAGACAAAAGAAAAGGATAAAGAAGTATATATATAATCCATAGAGGATTACTGTGGATACATATGATTAATAAACTAAGGTGATCTTTAATTAGGACATCCATGAGCATTTCTAAGACTGTGCCCAGGTTCAACACAAGCTAGTTTTCAATGATTACACTATGGTAAAGATTTGTTATTACTCTCTAAATCTCCTTATCGAATGAGTGTTATATTTAAAATGGTCATTGTTGAGATCTATCAAGTTTTTCATGTTCATTGCTTGTTGGTTGTTATCTTTTGAGTATCTTCTTTGAATTGAGTTTCAAGAAATTGGTTGATTGACATGTCGCCTTTAGTTGGATTTGATTGTAGAGATAACTGGTTCTTCCCAGCCAGTTGCCATTTGTTGTGGCCACAACAGATCCCATGCTTAGCCAAGAATGGGAGCCCCCCCAATTTTAATAAACGCAAAGGTATTTGGGTGAGTCATTTTTAAAATTTTGGATTTTGATTTTACCTCTAAAATTCTTCACCCATGCTTTTGGTATGCTTCTTTGTAAGGATTTGGTTATTTCTTCCAAAGTGTTTCGGTCTGAAAAAAACCAAAATTTTGAGTATTTTATTTATTATTATCATCATCCCGAAACCCAATATTTGGAGGACCCGAAACCCAAAACCCGCAACCCGACATATGCGGGTTGCGGGACTGTTATTTTATGTTTGGATTTTGCTGATTCCGAAATCTGCAACCCGATGGCTGCAGGTTGCGGAATCACTTTTTTAATTAGATTGAAAATAATTACCGCGAAACCCAAACCCAGCAATGGCGGCATTTGGCTTTCGGGATTGCGGTTTTTTGTTTATTTGGTGCGTGCTCCCGAAACCCGCAACCTGCAATATTGGAATGCGGCTTTTGGGGTGGTTATTTCACATCATAGATCAATGTTTCTGAAGCCTGCCAGCCGCACAGTCGTATTTCAGCTTTCGGAAATCTTTCTTTTTTACCTCTGTTTGCAGACCCGTAACCCACAAATCCGTACGTTCAGGTTTCGGCTTGCGGGATCTTTGAATAAGAACTTCTTGCAAATTTTTAAGCCCAATTCCGCATTCCACTCAGGATAATCTCCATCGTCCATCTGTTATAATCTCGTGGTTATGTTGATTTTGGGTAACCAGTTAAGTTAGACTTCGCGATCTTGTCGTTTGAAACCTGGTTTTGCCAAACTATCATTTGTTTCATGCAATTCATGATAGTAAACACCATTACAAGTCTATCGGTCACTTCATGTTAGATGTATGCCATCTCTCCACATTAAGTCCGCCATGTCTGAACTCAAGTTTGACATCTTGTCGTTTTTGTTCTACATATTAATGATCAGATTTGTTACGTGCGAAGAGTTGATGGCCTGTGTACTGGAACTCTTAGTTGAGACCGTTTTGCACATCAGCTTTGTCACCATAATCTTCGTCTCCACTATTAGTCACCAATCACAATTATTGATGGGAGATTGCTTATGATGAGGTGATAGTAAAGGAAATTCAAAATCATGCAGGCAGTAATTGAACTCGTACTTCGCACAAGCTTTGATCCGACTGGCACATATCTCAGCTTTTTCATTCCAATTGAATTAATTACAATGAATTGATTGGATAACTTTAATCATTGCAGATTGGCTCGCCTGATTATCATCGACCTGCTTGCTCGCCTTTAAATAGCAATTAACATGAAAATTCCAGTCCATCCATTGCTTTCTGAAACAGGAAACACTTTGTTTGGCATTCTACTTACATTCTTTTATCCATGATTCATTCAGAATGAGCAATTTTCATGCAGATGATGAATTTTCTAACGTTCATTTTGAAAATGAAGAGCTCTATCCCTTGTTATATGAAGAAATATTTTCACCACCGTTTGATGCAGGTGTTCATGATCTTAGCAGTGGTAGTAGTGAAGAAGATTTCGAGACTTTGTCTGCCTGCATTCACTACCCCGAAAAGAAAAGGAAGGAAATTCTGGAGGGATCATCTGATCTTAATACTGATGTTATTCAGAACTTTATAATCAATGAAGAACCTGAGGTGTCGGCTACCATTCCTGAAGTAAATACTTTAATGGATTTCTCTGTTTTTGACAGTGGGTTCTCCGACCCTGAATTTCCTACAGCGGATACTCTTCAAGCCACACCACCTGTCGATGTTAGTGAACAATCTATGATTCAATTTTTATGGTGCCACGAAACCTTATCAGATTGAAGAACAAGTCTTTCTTTTTGTGAAAGGTGGCGGATAATATTTTTAGCTTAAAAATAGAAAAAATTCTTGGATCGATGGTTAGACCCGATTTTGTAATCCCTATTTTGTAGAATCTATCTTTTGGAACTATGATGTAAATTTAGTATAAAAGGAGGAAAGTTTCTCTTAGGAAGGGGTTGGGAATTCTGGAATTACAATTCAGCAGGAGTTTGGACTGAAGATGCTTTGTTTATCAGAGTTGTCGTAATTTTTGTACAAGACTTCTTTATTCAGGAAAGTCATCTTTTAATTCACCTCCTATTGTTCTTCAAATTTCTTTGGGAATTGCTGAGTTAATATTTCAAATTTGTCATCGGTTATGTGTTTAATCCTTTGAAGGACTTTCTTTAATGCATAAGATCTCTCATATTGATTTCTCTGTATGTTTGGATTATGCTCGAAACTTTTCTATTAAATTTCTTTAATTGAACGTTTTTCTTTTATATTTCTGCAAATGATTCGATGCAAGTAAATGTGTTTAATCAAATGTTAATTTTTCAATTGACACAATCATTACAGATCAGATATTTGAATAGGCTCAAACAATTTGAAGAATTGTCACTTAATTTATTAATTGATAAAACTTCAAATTAAGAAGTAAAGAACCTAAAGATATTTTTGTTCAAGGTACTTAATCACTTGTTCATCACACCTCAACTCTGATCTGCACAATATCAACTTTTCCCTTTAGGTCAGATCTAACTTAGAATAAGTTCTTTCCTTGGGTAGGATAAGATAGGTTCGTTAACCAACTTTCATACTTCATTTTCGTTATAGGAGAACTGATCTCCCAAGATCAAATCGTTTACTCATAGAGTGCCAGCGGAGGCCAAATATCTGTGGGTGATTACCACACCAAATAGATTGAGGATAGAATTGTCCTTGCACAGGGTCTTTCGAAGCCTTTGGCTAGGTTTTCATCCCCAGTTGTGTGTCTTGGAACCCATTCCAGCACCTCTCACTTACCCTACACCCCCGAGGCATCAACAGGCCTCCCCTTGGACTCAACCCACCATGCAGCATGTATAAAAGCAAATTATGAATATCATATAAATTATTTAAACTAAATTCAAAAAATTAAAATATTAAGCTTATATATCAAAGAACAATTCAATTATTAACAAAATTACATCAAATTCTCCAAATGCATGTCCACCACTATCCTCCAAAGGAGCCTTCCCTTTGCCTCCAAAATATTTTAGAGACCCAAGCTGCAACATGTATAAAATCAATTTATGAATCTCATAAATTAATTGAACAAATTTTAACTAAATCCAAAAAAATTAAAATATTAAACTTATATCAATTCAAGTGTCAACAAACATAATGCAAACAAAAAAAAATTAAGCAACATTCCATCTACCTCATCATTAGTTTTGTAAAAAAACTTTTGACGAATAGTGGAACGAGCCCTTTCTCGAACCAATCCCACATCTACTCCAACTAATGCTAACGATAAACCATCGCCAACAAAATCCCTTGCAGTTGTCCCAAGTTGCAGTTGTCCCAAGTTGGGATGTGGGCTCTATCTCTGTTCTTAATGCCACCATCCTGGGTGGGTGAGATATCTGGGGTGGAGGCCGAAGAGTTGTAGGGTCTCTAAGAGCACCTTTTCGATCATATATTCGACCCTTTCCAACTCCATAAAATTATGAATGAACATCAGTATAGTCTGGCTTCATATGTAAAAAAATCTCTGCATAAAAAAATCTAGCAAAATATTGAGAAACCTCATCGTTCCTTGGAAACCGACCATAGGCTGCAAGGAACCGATCATATAGTAGATGTGCAAGATGAGGGTGCTTGAAATATTGCACTTTCAACATTTCTCGCTTTAGACCTTCTTTGAAGTTTAACATTGATTTGGCATGTTCTTTTGTCACCCTCTCCTTCACAACAACCCACTTGTCTAGACCCATCACTTGTTCCCTTCGTCTTCGCATCAAATCAACAAAACCATTTGTAGTTGGTCCTAGATTCTCATATGCCTGAATGAATTTTTGTAATGATCCCAAAACAATCTCCAAAATTTGTTTACTCTCTAGAGGGAGATCCATAGTATACAAATCATTTTCCAACTTGCCCTAGTGGGATCTACATCTTTCAAGAGTCATTTGATGATCACCACTTTCCCATGGAAGCTCCTAAGGTAAATCAAATGGATACGTTGTAATGGGCGTACAACCCTCAGTTAGTTCAACATATTGCGTCCTAGCTCGACCATCATCACCATGTGTAGAATGACGAGCCTCTTGAGAACCTTGCTCTGCACTCTCATCTGTCTCCCTTGATCGCTCTGCCTCCCTCTCTGTAGAATTACAAGCATCTTCTGAACCATGCTCTGCTTCAAATAGAATCAAAGTTTTGTGTAAACATGTACAATCTTTGCGTACACAAAAAAGTAATTTGTATACATTTATTAAAAGATTGTTCATACCAACAGAAGGTCGAGACCGACGTTCTCCCACAGAAGATAAAGGAGAATCATTTGTACCCCTTTCGTCTTGTCGATGATCAATTGAATGTGAACTATACAATAAACTTGAATCTCGAGGGGAAGTTGAAAACCTCCAATTATCATTTGAAACACCAACTCCAGAAGACTGTGAAGACCTCCTACGCTTTCGCCTCAAAGACTCCTCTCTTTCCATTTGATATAATGTCTACACTTACACAAATATCAACTCATTAAATATTCAAATTCTACATGCTAGTTCTACAAATTCTAAGACCTAGCCTCTAAAGAAACTAAGTTATGTAATAAGAACATATATATACCTAATATCATCTAATAGTTCTTAAAATGAGTATAGCTACTATTGTTGGATGTATAAGGAATTAATGTACCAATCTTCTAAGTGTTTTTGATGTTTAAAATGAATAGAACCAATATAGTTAAATACTAGGTGAAGGGTTACATCTAGATATTAATTCTACATATTCTAAGACCTAGCTGCTAAAGAAACTAAGTTATGTAATAAAGACCTAAATATACTTAATATCATGTAATAGTTCTTGAAATGAGTATAGCTAATAAGGAATTAATGTGCCAATCTTCTAAGTGTTTTTGATGTTTAACATGAATAGAACCAATATAGTTTCATACAAAGTGAAGGGTTACATTTCTTTATGTCGAAGAATGAGTTCATGAACATGTTAAATTTTAATTAAACTCTTAAATTAATTACTTAATTGTTATTTTACTAATTTAAACATAAATTATATCTACAAGTATTTTCATTATTGCAAAGAATCATAAAAAATTAACTATGCATAGTATTATTTTTCATAAGTTTGGCTATGTTTCCCATATTGGCATGTTGCACAATGGTCTTCAATCTTATACATAATACAATTGACTTTGTTGTTTTGGAAGGTCAGGGATTTTTAAAAGTTTTCTATGTAGTAGCTTTTGTTCTTTCTTATTACGTATAAAGCAAAGTTTAGTCATGTCTACAATTTTGTTATGTCTATCATAGAGTTTAGTCATGTCTAAAGTTTTGTTGTTTCTAAAGTAAAGTTTAGACGTATCTAAAGTTTTGTCGTGTCTGTACTTATTCATTAACATGGTTTGTAATAAAACTAATATATTGATCTATTAACTGTTAATGTAAACAGAGTTCATGAACTCTGTCCATTTTAACAGAGTTTAACCGAAAAATATAACGTATATATAAAAGGAAAATATCATTTGCAATTTAAATTACACAACTACTTTTATTTTCATTTCTAATCACATAAGCAAAATCAATATGTTAACAAGTTTAACTAACTTAAGACTACAAATATTTCCCTTTTTTATATTTAAATTTAAATCAATTTCAAAATTTGAATTGGACAGAATTCATAAACTCATGTTTATCCAAATGAACAGAGTTCATGAACTCTGTCCAATTGGACACAAAGTTCATGAACTCTGTCCAATTGGATAGAGTTTGAACTCTGTCCAATTGGATAGAGTTTGAACTCTGTCCAACTGAACTCTGTCCAATTGGACAGAGTTCAAACTCAATAATAAATAAATAAATTCATTTAATTAATACTTAATTCAATAATAAAAAAAAGACTTGGGTTTCGGCTTACCTGTTGAAATTTTAACTGCTGTCACAGTCGGACCGAACTCAAGCGAATTTGGAAGCGAACCGAAGACAGAAAGAACAAAAAAAACCTGCAATTACAATGCAACATCATTACCATAAATTTAAAAAAAAAAAAAACACAAATAAATTTACCTCTGCGCAGAAAACCCTACAACGACAACTCCACAACCACAACGATCCACTCCTTTGCAAGTGTCCACCGAAGAAAACTACACCAAAACGATCGTCCTCCAACGGGAACACCCCACCACAACGAACGTCTAGCAATGGGAACTCTCTAAAAATACGGCCGTACACCACAAAAATCCAATCAACACAACTACACAATGAAACTCCACAAACGCAACTCCACAACGAAACTCCACCAACGCAACCAAACCGACGCAGAAACATACACATATACCAATCCGAACCAACTAGACACAGAAAGGATGTGCAGAAGGGGTACGCAGAGGGTGGCGAAGAAGTGAAATGCATAGAGCAGTGAATGGGGTGGCAGAGTTCAGCCCAGCCAATGCACAGTTTCGTTGGCGTGGACTGGTCCAACCAAGTGGGCACGCCCGGGTCGACGGAGCAGTGGCGAGACAAGTGGCGTAAAGGCAGGGCCAGCAGTGGGTCACATAGCGGGCTCCACGAAAACCTGCTAGAAATGACGAAGAATGGCCACGGCCGAGCTTTTATGCAGAATGATTATTCGGCCGAATAACTTATTCGGCCGAATAAATATTGAATGTCATCCATTTTTTTCCGTTCAACTAAACCTTGCACACAAATCGAGGTCACCGTTATGTTTAACAGTGACCCGTTAAACATTATTCGGCCGAATAAGTTCTACATTATTCAGCCGAATAACTAAACTTATTCGTCCGAACAAATAGATTTATTCGGCCGAATAAATTTATTTATTCAGCCGAATAAGTGTTGTTATGGCTGTTTGGCGCCCAATTCTCACCAAAGTGTAACCCACCTTCGCGTTTCCACCCTTTAATATCCGGGGAGAGACCCTGGACGTCACTGTTGATGACATATACTTCATTACAGGGCTCTCTAGGAGGGGAGATCCTGTAAACCTGAAAGGGTCCTCACGCAATGTGGGTTCCATGTCCGTACAAGATTATGTAAATGCCTACTTTGTGGAAGGTACTGAGAAATGTGGAAGTCAAATTCTCATTTCTACTCT
The DNA here is from genome assembly GCA_027924585.1 of Larix kaempferi. NCBI lineage: Eukaryota > Viridiplantae > Streptophyta > Pinopsida > Pinales > Pinaceae > Larix > Larix kaempferi. The sequence continues at coordinate 15,359,566 of BSBM01000094.1, forward strand.
TACAAGCTTCCCTCTGAAGGTTATTATAAGTATGTTGAACCGAATGGGAGGGAGTGCCGCACAACACTTAGTTTCAAAGCACTACATGCATATTGGTATCGAATGCTTGCAGGGTCATGTATATGATTGGTGCACAGGTCTCTTAGCAAACATGAAGCTTCAACTCTCGGGGTGTAAGACCGGGAAAATGAAGAACTTTGGATATGGTAGCATCCTTTGTACCTTCTTCTTCGGGAGGGTACCTGCTCTTAGTTTGGGCATGCCTTTGCCCCCAGTCATTCCCCGTGAGCCGAGATTGGGTCGTTGGGGTGACATTTTTCTCTGCCAGGGTGGTGGTGAAAGCCACTTTTGCTATCACACCGATGATTTTTGGGGATGGTGGGAGAGATAGGTGCCAGCATTTGAGCAGTTTCTGTATGCTATTTTAGGCTTCTGTCATGATCCAGAGTTGGTACTTCCTCCAGGTGGTGCATGGGGAGAGATAGGTATGTTTATGTTTTGAAAATTATTTAATTTTTTCAATTTTAAAGTATATTATTTTTATGATGAGTTTGAAGTACTAAAACAAAGTGTCATATGCAGATGTTGGACCAGTTCATCCTGAGGGACATCCTACTACCTTTGTCAGGCCAATTGATGTGGGTGTAGTTGATGCTACACAAGGGGATATAGAAAGGAATATGAGTTGGTTGACTCATGATATTCCTACATATCGCATTGAGCGGATGCCCGTTGACATGCAGGAGGATGTAGTCGATCTGCCCCCAGCTTGGATTAGATTGTTGTGGAAGGTAGCCAGGCTGGTCATATGTTATTGAGAGGCAGTGGATGCTGATGAGACCTCACCTTATTCATAGGAGAAGGATATTTTATGTATATTTTGAGGTCATCGAGCCCAATTTTGTATCTTGATATGACTCTGTGATAGACTTATGTTCCAAACTCTTTTTTTTTTTTGATACAGTATCGGATATATATACAGTATCGGCTTATATTTACATGTGTGTGTTTAACTTTATGTGCAATGTTTCTCTATGAAAGTGTATGAACAAATGCCAATCTAAAACATTATTTGCAAATGAATCAGCTAATGCATTCACATTTCTTGGAATATGTTGATATATGATGGAATCAAACTATATTTCCAATAATTTAACTCACAAAAACTGTCGTAGATAAATAGGATCTCTAATCTGATAAACACCCCTCAATTGAAATACAACTAGTTGCGATTAAACCCTTACCTCCAAATGTGAAATTCCTTGGACGCGAGAATCCCGAAGAAGTTTTATGACCGCACTGTATTCAGCTACATTATTCATTGCGGGACCCAAACAAACCCCCCCTAAAGAAACCAGTTGGCCAGTCGGTGAGTAAATGACCCAAGCTGCTGAAGCCAACTATCGGGTGTGGCGACTGGCGCCATCGGCGAATCCTAAAAAGTGCTCAGTCGACATCTGAAACACGAAGCGAGAAAATACACATAAGGTCAACTAACGATCACAAGAAAAACTAGTTCTACAAAATGTACAACTATAATATAGGAAAAAGTACAGGTACCTAAGCATAGTACTTCTTCAGGTAGGGTCAATGCATGGAACCCCCTCATGGGGCCAGGCAAAGATGTCGTGGAAATCGTTGAAAATATTAGTATACAAAACTATTTCATCAAGAAAACAATTTGCTTCAATAAAATTACTTTCCACGATTCCAGGTTTGGTGGAAACGTTGATCAGGATCGTTCTCGATGTATTCCTCACATTCCCTTCGACATGAGAAACTTGTGAGGTGGAAGGGATCGAGGGAAAATGAACATTTTCACCGGGTCTCCAAGAAAACTCGCCTCTCTGTATCAAGTTTAGGATGGATAGTAGCTGGGACCTGGGGTTCAAATGTTCCCGAGGATGATCCAGGTTCGTCATAGCTTCCAAAATGGCTTTGTCATAGGGAAAAATCGTGTCTAAGCTATCAGGGGAGAGGGTAGAGTGTGTTGACCATGGAGGAGCAAAGTCCATATCTGACTCGGTAGAGACCAAAAGAGTCATGATATGTTCTGTTACGATTTTCTATGAATCCACATTAGTTATCTTTGCAATAGGTAAGGGAACTGATGGTTCTGATACAGTAGGAAGGATCCACGGATCAGTCCTTAAACTGACCGTGAAAGTTTCAGTAGATGTGCCTTCATCAGAACACATGAAAAGAACAGGAGCGGGTAGGTCAAAAGTGCCTATTAATGACCCATAGAGTCCTGCTCCTAAACTCTCGCTTACTGGGGCAGGCGAATCAACCAAAGGAAATGTGGATTCTGATTAAGTCTAGTTGTTTCGCCGAGAGAATGAAAGTTGATCGACCGTGACGATCTTTCCTTCGTGGGGGAACATTACAACTCAGAAAACTGTCGATGCAATAGCTCGCATGGCATGTGTCCAACTCCTGCCTAACAACATATTGTAGTCAAGCGAAGCGTCCAGAACTTCAATCTCTACAGCAATTGTCTTATCGGCCAGTGTGACGTCAAATGATGGCAAGACTCCGTGTGGACGGAAAGTTCTGCCATCAAATGCAGTAAGCAGTGTGTTAGAGGGGGCTAACTCAGGAGAACCCAAGGCTTTCCAACAAGAAATTGGCATGACGCATGTAGACGCGGCCTCATCTATGACAGCTCGTCCAATGGTCATAGGACCATGAACTACCTCTATCTAGATAGCCACGTGGTATGGAAACCGATATTTGATATCAGACATATCAAAACGCGCAGTCATGTTGGATGAATACATACTTCCAATTGCTACTAGAAGTGCATTTTGTTGTAATGTACAACTTTGCAAAACTTATAACGTGGACATAGCACAAGGGGTTTGGGCTAGATCTTTGACCACAAGCTAATCCAATTCGAAGTTGTTGATGTTTATTCCGGTCAATCATAAAAGATCTCGATTCATTCTGATCAAACTTCCTCCCTATCTATCTGAAAGTCTTTCTCAGATATAATAGCATGATTCAATTCTAGAGCTAAAGATCGTAATTCTCGAATGAGCAATCGGAAAGATTCTGGAGCAGTGTCAGGTTTAGGTATTGGCCCTCCAGTTATAATGGCACCAAGTACTTCATTACGAGTTCTAATATGGTCAGATTTGAGAGTAAGCATCTCTTGTAAAATATAAGCAACACCAAAACCTTCTAAAGCCCAAACTTCCATTTCTCCTACTCGTTGCCCCCCTCGTTTGGATTTTCCTCTAAGAGGTTGTTGTGTAACCCGTGCATAAGGTCCACTCGAACGTGCATGTATTTTATCATCAACTTGATGACTCAATTTCGACATATAAGCTTTTCCTATTGTAACAGGTTGTTCAAAAACATCTCCTGTTCTTCCATCGATTAATCTATGTTTTCCAGGATGATCCGGTTCGAATACCCATGGATTAGCTGTTTGCTCACTAGCTTTATAAAGCTCAGGAAACACTAGTTTTCTCGAAGCTTCTCGCTCATATCTTTCGTCAAAAGGTGTTATTCTATAATGTTTGTTCATCAGGTTTCCTGCTAAACCGGGCAAACATTCAAAGATCTGTCCTACATTCATTCGTGAAGGTACCCCTAATGGATTCAATACCATATCAACTGGTATTCCATTTTGCAAATAGGGCATATCTTGTCTGGGCAAAACTATTGAAATAATACCTCTATTACCATGCCTTCCAGCTACTTTATCACCCACTTGTATTTTACGTTTTTGTGATATATATACGTGGACTGTTTCCGCATTATCACCGGAATCATCTACTCTATTGATCCATCTCACATCAATAACTCGACCCCTTCCACCTATAGGTGCTCTGAGACAATTTTCTCTCGCAGTGGATACCTCAATACCAAATATGGTTTGTAATAATCTTCCTTCCGGGGCACATAATGATTCTTCTGTGGTTTGAGGCGTTAATTTACCTACCAAAACATCACCTGTTTCTATCCAAGATCCTAGCATTACAAGACCATTTTCGTCCAAATGACGAAGTGAATGAGCATCTAAATGAGGTATTTCTCTAGTGATTCTTTGCCCTGGGATCAAATTGGTTATTGGGCAGTGAAAATTGTGACCGGTGTGCCCGAGGCTATTCCTGTAATAGGATCTCCTTTGGTAGAGTTATTACGCGGAAGTGTTAGCGTGGGTCAATCTACCTTGACTCGTTTTTATAGTTTACACACTTTCATATTACCCCTTCTTACTGCTGTATTTATGCCAATGCACTTTCTAATGATCCGTAAGCAGGGTATTTCAGGTCCTTTATAGAGAGGAAAGATAGATTGGAAATAACTATTCATAATTTCTTGTTCCGAGTAACAACGGTAATATATCATCGCCAGGAATATTTCTTATTCAAAAATGGGAATATCCATAGAAAATAGAGAATAGGGTCCTCGGATTTCTCCTTTCGATTTTGGAGTATTATTTATCCAATACAAACAAATAATTGGAGTAGATTCTCAGACGGAGAAGATGGATTATGGGAGTGTGTGACTTGAACTATTGATTAGGCCATGCAGATACTTTCTCCGATCTACCACATAAATATTTCTGGTAAAATGTGTCTCTGTCCCAATTTCCTTATCAGAAATAGGAAGTTTAGCACCTGGGTGGAAAGAAAGGCATCGGTCCATTTGTTCCGTTCCAAGAGAATTCTTTCTATGATCGAATCCGGATCAGGAAGGGCTCCGTGAGATCCGGTCAATGGGGTAATATTTTCATATAATAAATAATTGGACCATATGACTTTACTTATCCTTTTCATAGTATGAAAATGCATCCATTTCCCTTGCATCCATTTCGATGGGAAAACTATCGGAGTTAAAGAAGGGATCTAAGGAAGGAGAGAGGTCGGATCAATAACAAGTCAATACCTTGTATGCTAAAAAACCTTTGAGGTCTATTAGAGGTCTATTCGTGGTGATAAACACAAATTACAAGGACTAAGATGGTCCAAAAGGCATATCGATCATGATCGAATTTGTGAGCTTACTTGGGTAATGAGCATTTAACTGGAATAATAAAATTACCAATGATGGATGATCATAGACATTATTAGTTCCTATTCTTCCAATCCGTCTTCCATCACGGGAAAAAAAGTGATATATACTCCCTCCAGTTATTGTTCGAGCCGGATGATCAAAATCGGCATGTCCGGTTCTTTCGGGGGATAGATCCATAGGGATCTACTTATCCCAATAACAAAGAAACCTGACTTGAATGATCCTGTATTAAGGGCTAAATTAGCTAAAGGTATGGGACATAATTATTATGGAGAGCCCGCTTGGCCCAATGATCTTTTATATATTTTTCCAGTAGTAATTTTAGGTACTATTGCATGTACAATAGGTTTAGCGGTTCTAGAACCATCAATGATTGGTGAACCAGCAAATCCATTTGCAACTCCTTTGGAGATATTACCCGAATGGTATCTTTTCCCTGTATTCCAAATACTTCGTACAGTACCTAACAAATTATTAGGTGTCCTTTTAATGGGCTCAGTACCCGCGGGATCATTGACGGTACCTTTTCTAGAGAATGTTAATCAATTTCAGAATCCATTTCGTCGTCCAGTAGCTACAACAGTATCCTTGATCGGTACTGCAGTAGCCCTTTGGTTAGGTATTGGGGCAGCGTTGCCTATTGATGAATCTTTAACTTTAGGTCTTTTCCAATTTGATCTAACTGTCGAATACAAAAATATTTCAAATTTTTATTCATATATCTAGGGAGTAGTTGCTTTAAGACAAATTATATCTCCCTAGATATACCCATCTTGCCAGAGATTTATTTCAAATATTCCATGAAATAGAGATATGTAAAAGATTTGAAATGAAATGATTCTCATGACTCTCCAGAAACACTTGGGGAAAGGAAATGAATGAAGAGATGGAATGGAACCAACCATTTAATGAACCCGAAACTAATTCCTGGGTGGATCAATTGCAAAACGTTTTTGTAGAACTTCCAATACCTGTTCGACAGATTCCTTCCCGAAGTGTTCAATTCTCATCAGATCTTCTCGACTGTAATTTAAGAGGTCCAATAATGTATGTATATTGGCTCTTCTGAGGCAGTTATAGGTTCTGGGGGGTAACTCTAATAGTTGGAAGCATCCTGTGCATTGGGATTGTGCGAAGTCCGTTTCAAGACACCTTTTGGGATCTTGGGCAGTAAATCCATAGGTATGTGGAAAGGAGTTGAAGATTTAGGAATATCTTTATCTTTATTTTGCGAATCCGGGGTATAATTTATTGCCCGTGTTTGTAAAAGAGTGTCCGAGTTAACCATATTAAAATTTTGATCAACTGAAGCATGGGTGGTGCCCCCAGCATTGGAGGTGCTAGAAGTTGAGCCCTGCCCTTTAGGAAATGGATCTTTAAGGACGACAGGTTTCTTTTCTTGAAGCAGCTTCTGGGCTTCTTCAATTAGAGGGCATTGGTGAGTGAGGTGGTCCTGCTTGCAAATCTTGCAAGGGAACTTAACCTTCTTCTTTTCTCTATTACCCTCCTCGGCATTTTCTTTGTTTTTGGGATTTTGTTGGTTCCCCTCTCCTTTCTTTCCCTTCTTTTTATTGTTGGTTTGCCAAGGACCCTTTTGATTAGTCTAAACCTGCTGTACAAATTCAGCAGTAGAAGGAGAGGTTGTGATGGGAGTCACTTCTGTAGTCGATTGTTTGACAGATAAGGCATGAACATGTTTAGTCAATGCTTCGAAAGCTACATAATCAATTGAACTCACAATGCCGTCAGCATGTGGTCCAGGTTTTGGTCTACCTAGATCAATGTTTGATCGCAATGCATTAGGTATAATCTCATAAAGGAGTCTAGACTGAGCATACACCAGGTCCAGTTTCTGGGTCCTTAAAATGGCTTCTTCCTCCGATGATACCCTAGAAGTAGCTACTTCCTTAGAAACATAAGGAAGGAGTGATTTCAGATACCACTCTAATAAGAATTCTAGGGGGATATTAGCCTTAATGAGCCTCTCCCGTCTTCGCCACTCCTGAATATGATCAGATAAATGGGTGGCTTTGTTTTGTCTAAAGGTAGACAAAAGGTCTGTCCCGGCATCGTATCAAACAGGAAGCTGGAAGTGGTTCAGAAAGACTACGGCGAGATCCTGAAAGTTAAAAAAGGTGGTTGCAGGTAACTCAATGTACCATTTGGCTGCAGCACCGGTTAAGGTTCTTTGAAAAATTCTCAACCTAACGGAATCTTCCTTTAACGAGTTCGAAGAACACCACAGATGAAAAGTGGTAACATGATTACCAGGATCTTCACTAGTTTTACCTTCGAACTTTGGAATGTCCGAAGGTAGCTTAGTGGGAACTGGTGGCCATGTAACGTTATGGCAACCTGATCGTTCGTTAACTTGAAAAGATCTGGAAAATTCAGAGTTGCCATAAATGGTAAACGATGTCTATAAGATAGCATTTGATAAGCTGGGGTCATGAAGGGGGAACCTCCCATAGTTTGACCCATGAGCTGCTGGTTAGGGTTGTCCCCAGCCATCTGCTGGTAGGGGTTTCCCCCAGCCATCTGCTGGTAGGGGTTGCCCCCAGCCATCTATTGTTGTGTGAAAGTGTTGTTGAAATTCCCCCACCCAAATGAAAGTGGGTTGGCACCCTGTGTGTTTTTCCATTGTGGCTGGGTGTTAGCCTCGCCATATTGTTGGTTAAAGATGTTACCCCCTCCTCCAGAAAACAAAGAAAAAGGGATATTTCCTGCAGGTATATTACTCTGATTCAAATTATAACCTGCAAAGGTGTAAAAACCAGGGGTAGTCGAGGTGGACAGCACAGTCATGGTACTCATGACAGGCATAGTTGCAGAGGGATTCAGCCCAACATTGGTTGTGGAAATCCAAGTACTAGGTTCATGGTATGACTATTGAGTTGCAGGAGGTGGAGTGACATTCCCTGTATTATTGGGTCCAAAAGTAGGGATAGTGACTGAGGCGGATGTCAAAGCTGTTGAGCTTGGCATGCCTAACGTACCAGCGTTAAAACTGAAGGACGGAGTTGAAGAAGAAGTTTTCTGCAACGAACTCGGTGTAGCAGTGGAACAAGGATTCACAATCCTTGTATTCATCCCCATTGTGGGAGTTTGTGGAACTCCCTGCTTGTCTCCTGGGTTAGTCATAATATGCCTAGGTGTGAAAAAATATGCACTATACTCGGGTTGCTGGACACCTACAGGTACCAGAAGCGGATCATTATGTTCGGTAAGAGGAGGGTTGAAAGGAGTGTTAAACTCAATAGAAGTAATATCCTCAACCTCAACAGTATTAAGAACTTGTCGATCCGGGGTTCTGGGTTGTGGTTCACCAGGAATCTCTATTTCACTAGTAAGTTCAAAAAGACCACTGGAGTTTGTCCTCCGTCGTGGTGGTGGCGGTAGTGGCTCCACACTTAGTGGGGGAAGGTTTTGCAACCTCCAAGACCTACGAAGCTGTAGGTATTCCACAATTATATAAAAATAAAACTAAGTAAGAACCTAGTGGCTACTAAGACTAAGGGGAAAACAACATACCACTATAAAATCCTAAGTAATCAAACCAATCAAACAGATAGAAAATACTCTCGGAAGCAAGTCTGGGATGATTAGGGCCCAAAACAGACTAACAAAGTATCGATGGTCAGTTTCGTGGCGTCCACCAGAGGTCCACTGGGTGCAAGCGCTTGAATCACCAAACAGCTTTCCCGAGATTAATGCCAGAGGGTTACCTTCCACGCCTGTCTGAGGTGAAGTGGGAATAACCACCCACTCTACCTGTGTAGAATCCTAAAGGTCTAATACTAAGGCTACCATCAATGCGAAATAACCTGGGGGGATAGTCGTCAGCCCAGTCGAAACGCATGGGCAGGGTAGCAAAGCTTGAAATTCGTAAGGATCCCCGTACGTGAGTCAACTTTGGTTTATGGTTAAAAGGAAAGCGAGGGGATATCCTCTGTAGTTCCGATCTTCCACGGCCTCGTGCTTAGCTTTGGTTTAAGTAGAGTTTCCTAGGACTATTTGATAGAGATGGATTTACCTAAATGAAAGTCATACTACGATTGTTGCATAATGAATATAGTTCCGAGCAGTTTAAGGTGATTTAAGCTCGAAACTCTAGCCTAAGCTAGATGATGTCGTGTATCCCTAAAAAGAAAAATGTTTCTAATTGATTTTATTAAAAATTCTTTTTTAGGCAACATTTTACTCAACGGGGTAGTGCATTGTGTGGAAACGGTTTGAGAAAGTAAAGTCCAAAAGAAATAACTTTCAAAACAACAAAAAGACTCTTTTTCTTTTTCTGTTTATGCTCTTTCCAAAATGATAACTAAGCAAACCAAAAACAAATCTCTTTTTTCTTTTCTTTTCAAATTCAAAACAAAGTAAACTACGCTACTTCGAAATGATTATAAGTGTTACTACTTTAAATTACCAAACTCATTTTTTGCTTTTTCTGATATATGCAAAAGAAACAGAACTCAAAAATGGAAGCAAGTAAGACCTAAAAGAGCAATGTAAGTAAGGAAGAGCAACTCTAAGTCTCACAACAATCAACTTGATGTCTTGACAAAGACTTGTCTTACAAAGTTTTTAAAGAGAAAAAACCTTGGGCTTGGAAGACAAAGTGGAAAGAAAAGAAGGATAAGAGACGCTTTAAAATGGAAAGACAAACTTCAAAGGTTGCTCCAAAGTATCAAGAACCCTAAAAAGCACTAAACCAAGCAAACGGTAGGCAAGCGAACCAAATATAGCCTTACAATCACAAAGACTCAAATGGAAACAAACTACAAGACTTCAACTTACTTGAAACTGAAACTGACAAAGCAATCAGGAAGTGTCTAGACTCAAAAAGATTTTGAAAACACCCTAAGGACTCCAACTTGGGGTCAAACCCTAAATCAAAGGCCAAGACACCGTCAAAGCATGCTTAGAGTTGCCACAAACAACAAATGTTACAAAAAAAAGGTTTGTATACCTGCAACAAGCATCTAAGGTACAGGAGTGCAACTATGTCCAACAAGGAACAAAGCACGGTCTTCAAAAAGAGCCACAAACAAACAAGACACCTCAAAAGTATTCAAGCAAGCAAAAGATGACCTAAGGGACTTAGGAGAGGCAAGAAAGACTCAACAAGGGAAAAAATACCTCAAGGATCAGTTAAGAAGACAAGGCAAGAGGCTGGAAATCACACCAAAAAAGTGGAAATCAAATCCCAAAAGCAAACAGAAACTTATAGGAAAAAACTCTACTATGCAGTGTGTAAACCTGCGTACACTAGAAGGTGTACCCTACTGTGCAGTAGGGAAAGAAGCATTTTTCAGAGGGTGTACTCTACTGTGTAGTAGGTAAAGTAGCGTAGGTGTACGCTACTGTGTGCAAGGGAAACCAACGTTTTTGCTAGAGAAGGCTTAAGACAAGCTTTAAAACTTAAAACTGGAATGAGTCAAGCAATGGAAACAGGCTATAGTAACCTATAGAGCCTCTCAGAGGATCAAAAAGATCAAAAAGTACTAGAAGGAAAGCAAACTATGTCTCCTAAAGCAGAAAACAATCAGTCCCCAGCGGAGTCGGCACTCTGTTGTTAGGGAAATCTACCCTATAGCGAGGAGAGGGACACTACCAACTTCTGCGGTGACAGGTAAACACATAGATCATATTACATAGGTTTCTACAAAAGGAAAGAGATCAAGGTTCCTAAAGGCATACCTTATTAACGAAGTTCAATCCTAGCTTTCGCTTGCTCCTTCGATCGATCCTCCACTTGATCTTCCGTTTGGCAAACCTGCAATACAAAGATACCTTCCTCAACGTATCTTGACTAATAAAACAATGATGAAATTGAAATACAATTTAAACATCAAATACAATCAAGCATTCAATCCAAACAAATATGCAATCCATTAGACATTTGATTGGGACAGGAAGGGCATTTCAACCTTTATTGTCAAAAGCAAATAATCAGTACAATTATACCTGATTATCCAGAGTGCTTGTGCAACCAGATCCTGGGCTCCTGCTCTTCACACTAACTTTGGAATTCCTCCAGCATAACAACCCTTAATGCATAGTTTTTCCTCCCTCCTGTCATCTATCCCCCTTGTATTTATGGGACAAGGTAGCCAGTTTGGATCGAGAGGTAGTTTGATTGGGAAGTTGGGGAAGTTGAAAAACCAGCTGCAACTAATCCCAATTCGTCAAATTAATATATTTTTGATTACTTTTTAAAGTGTACGCTAGTTTTCTTAAGTGGAGTAGCGTTCAACATGCAACTTCCCTGCTTTACGACCAGTGTTTGCAAGATTTTTTGAGTTGTACGCTACTCTATTGAAGCAAAGTAGAGTATTTCAGAAGGCAAACGCTACTTTATTAAAGTGGAGTAGAGTATTTCAGCAGGAAAACACGACTATCATGCTTATAGGGTAGCGTTTTTCCCAAAAAGTAGGTAAAATGAGAGTTTTGTCAGTTGCAGAGGGGTAAGTCCAGTCCATTCATCATCTATGGAAATCATGCTCTTCAATCCCAGTTGTCCTTTTGTATGATCAACAACTAAAGGTGATCACGGATGGAGAAGTGCATATTTGACCTATAACAATATCTTAAAGAGGGGAATTGAAGTAGATCAAGCCAAGGTAGTGTTGGCACCCCAACAACTCCCCATTGATTTTGCAAAAATCAAAGGGGTCCCCCATGAGAGTTTTGTAAATACTTAGTGTGGTTTTCTTTTCTTTTATATTCCTTGATTTAGTTAGTTGTTTGATGATTTCCTTTTGGATCCTGGAATTTCTGTCCTGCTTGCTCTTTGGCTTGGTTTGCATTTCTTGAGATTTTCTGATTTGGATGACTTTTACTGCTTGATTTCTTGGTTTCCAAGCTCCTCAATTGTGCTTGTATGACTTTATTTGAGCTTGTTTGAGTTAATTTTATGCCTTAGTTTACTTTAATCTCATCAATATGTGTCTTTAATAGTCTTACATCATAATCAAATTTAATTATTATGATTATCTAACCAAATTCAATATATCTTCAAGGCAATATTAATAATAAATTGATATTAACATAAGTGGATTTGATATGTTAGCCAAAGATTCATCTTTCATATTAAAAGTTCATGCTTGGATATTTCTATACATAAGGGCTTATTGTCGAACATTTTATTATTCATCTAAAAGGTAAGCCAAAAATACTTGCCTTTCTAAAAGTTATATCATCAAGATGGCTAAGGATTAAAAAATGAGATTTTTTCTCTTTGGAAACTTTGGAAAATTTTGTTTTATTATTTTGAGCGAATTTTTAATATAATTATATATTATTACAAAACAAAATTAAATCTTTCAAAAGAACTTGAAAAATATAAGTATTTCTTTTCGTATATTAAATTGAAATAATTTTAAAAGTTCTTTTTATTATGATGAGTTTCCTAAAGTGCATACTCATTATAGTGCAGAACAATTACAGTGCATAACAACTTTGGGATCATGTTTTATTATTTTATTTATAAAAAAAATATCACATCAATCAAATAATTCTTTATCTCTTAACATGATTAACTATCTTTTTTTAGGAATATTAATACATGATCTCATTGGAAATTTTGTGCTTGGTTATGTGATTTTGAAAGGCGAGTTAAGTGAAGAGTTAATATATTGTATATCTTTGGTATTTGGTGTCGAAGAGAATACCATGTCAACAAATGATAATGAAGGATTGTCGAGTGGATAAGCTCCATTTGGAAACCTAAAAAAGAATACATCACCAAAAATGTTGTTAAACATATTCCTGGGATATTTTCATACCGGATTGCCATGTGATTTTGTAAGAGATAAGTTAAAAAAAGGAGTTTACATGTATTTAAGCAAAAGTGTACCAGATTTATACAAATTCCTACAAATATAACGCCACACATTATTGGTCATCTACGAGATACAAGAAGGATCTAAATACTTTTAGTTACCTTGTCATCACTCCATTGGATCAATATTTATCTTGATGGATTCAAATTTAATAATCATATTTCACAAATTATTGAGGTATATAAATCTGATGTTTCTTTTTTGTGATTTTGGCAGAACGATATTGTTCTCAAAATCCGGAGGATTAAAGAATTTGCAATGATAACTTTGGAGCATAAAGAACATTGGACTCGTCTAGCTGCTCCTAGGTTGGTTACACCAGATTGCATTTAGTGAGGAACGCTTCGTGACCAACTTACCAATGCAATGCCAACTCGATTGGAAAGATCAATGATGTGATATTGAGGATGTCACATTCAACTACGTTGCAACTCTTCACTGGCACTAAAGAAAAGAACACTAGCTGCCTACCACATGCATACACAGCTCCATGCACATGCAGTAAAAGGATCACAACAGATTTTGAAGGATATCCCGTGAAGAACATGAGAAACAGAAGATCAAAAAACGGACCGCGCACCAGTGGGGAGAGACGTTTTGGCGTGGAGGATTGTGGGAAAACTAAGAAGCATCTAGCCAAACCCTCGAACACCCACTTCCCAAATAGACCCCTTTACACCTAGCTGCGGACGATTTTGGAAATCTTTCAACTGTTTTGGAGAAATTCGTGTCTGAACAGAGATTAATTTTCCAGAAATTCGTTGCCGCCGATTTGGCCTCCAATTGAACGAACCAGAGATTTGGGGATTTTATCCTATCCTCCCCACTGCTCTTCTCTTATATAAATTCAACCTCATAGGTTTGGGAGGGGGGAAGGTCTCCATAGACAGAGGATAACTCTATCTTCTTCTGCACACATTCTCTTTTGTAAACTTTGTTTTTTCTGGAAGAGATAGTATTGGAGATCTCACCTTTGTTATCAGATCGAGATCTTCTGCAGCATCAGCACTACGAATGGATTTGGAGATCTGTTTTGTATGTTCTGCATAAGTTTTCTTTGTTGAGTGATACAAATCGACTGCGTGTTCTCATTATGATTTTTTTCAATAAAATTAAGTGGAGCTTTGAAGTGGGTTCTAAGTTATGCTTGATTTTCTTATCATTATAATTTTTTGGAATTGTATTTCGAAAGTTAATGATGTTGTATAATTAAAAATATCTAACAATTTTTTAGAACTTTATTCTATTAATTTGCAGAAGCTTTTAAGCCATTTAAATATGTGAAAGTTTGATTTTAGAATTTTCTCTCAATTCAAATTATTACATGTTTAATTTATAAATATAAACTAAATCAATGTTAGTTTTGATCTTTATCCCAGGATAGAATAGAAAATAGTTTAGATAGAATTTATATTACATATCTTTTCAATAACTGTAACTACTACAGGTTGCGGGAAGCTCTTAAATTTCTTTGCAGTTTAGCAACTATTAAACTGTTGGTTGCAGCTATTTAAAAATTGCATCATAGGTTAAGTTTGATTGCATTTTAGGATTTAAATTGTATTTTAGTAAGTCATATCACTAGATTGTGAGACTCTCTTTTCGAAATCAAACCCATATAGGCGGGGGGGCCTTTGTTCCTGCGAGAGATAGCTAATTCAAACATACTGAGGACTACTTTAAGCACTTTGTATGGGCTATCTCTCCTTTGTTGGCCACTTAACAGAAAATCCGGCCAACAAGGAGCTGTCATTAAAAACCTAGCCCCACCAGTCAAACAAAGGGATGTACATAGCTTCCTAGGCCAAACAGGCTACTACAAAATCTTCATAGAAGGGTTGAGCAAAGTAGCAACCCCCATGTTTGCACTATCAACAAAGGAAGCAGATTTCATATGGACAAAGTAGTGCATGACAACATCTGAGCAACTAAAAGAGAAAACTACTACAACTCCTGTACTCCAAGGACCAAACTGGAATATACCCTTTCACATCCACTCCGATGCTTTTGACAAAGCTACTGGGGCAGTATTTGGGAAGCAAGAGGATAAGAGACCTTATGTTATCTATTACATCAGCAAGAACTTTGTAGGAGCATATCTCAACTACACAATAACAGAAAAATAATTCCTAGCTGTCATTTACTCCATCAACAAATTCCGACACTACATAACAGGGTATCTAGTCTATGGCACACAGATCATGCCGCAATTAGGTACTTAATGAACAAACCTAACACCAGTGCCAAGATTATAAGGTGGCTACTTCTTTTGCAAGAATTTGACTTGACAATTGTAAACAAGCTGAGAAAAAATAATGTAGTTGTTGATTTTCTGTCAAGGCTAACCCATGTGCAGGAAACAAAATTAGTAGAGGATACCTTTCCAGATGAGCACCTATTTGAAATATCAGTGGAGAGCCCATGGTAGGCCAACATTTCCAATTACCTAGTCTATGCTAAATTTCCACAACACTATGAATACAAGCAAAGATGCAAGATAATAAGGCAAAGTGCAACTTACAGTTGGATACAAGGGTTCCTTTTTAAGAAAGGGTGTTGGCATGAGTCTAGAGAGCACAAAGTGCGAAACCGACAGCGATGGAAGGGTCATCGACGAAAGCAAAGGACCGGTCGCGAAGGATAAAACTGTGACAAAAGCAGAAGGTTTTGGTTAAGTTAGTTAGTAATGGGTCATTTGGACCATTTTGTAATGGCCATGTGTGCCTATAAATAGAAGTACAATTGTAAGCCTAAGGGCATCCTATCATAGTTGCACCTTTGGAATTTTTGGCATCTTCGGATCCTTGACTTGTCTAATGTTCTATCTTTGCATCTTTTGTCTAAGTTTTTCAACTAGTTCTGTGAAGTGTATTCCACGATGTATGAGATGAGTTAATGATTGAAGATGATTGATTGTGTTATATCTTTGTCTCTCTCTTTCATGTCGTAGTGTGATTGAATGTGAATTATTGTAGTATCTGATGGCTCAATGTGTTGTATGAATGAAATCGTAGTTATATGATGTATCTCAGATCTCTTGATTATGCTTTGATAAACTGTCATTTTGTCGATCTGGTTAATTTGTCGATTGTTAGATAATTATGTTTGATGTGGATGACAATTATGTCGATCTCTGAGTTAAGTAAATCTTGTTGTTAGTTCGACAACATGTTGTTTTGATGCGTATATGAATCTCTGTTTTATGTTGCAACTAAATGCGGAATAGTGCATGTCTTCTTAAAAAGTGCAGAAACTTGGTTCCTATAGCCCCCTTAGATAGCTCGGGTGAGACTTCACTTGCTCCATTGGTGTTGCTGGAAAGGGTAAAACCTTTCTAGGATGATGTCTACGGGATTCTGTGTCGATCTTTGTTGACAACAGTGCAAAGTGAACCCCTGTCGACAGAACTATGTCAACAAATGTTTATGTTTCCAGGACGTTAGTGTGAGAAGAAAAGGACATGCTGTGGCATCCAACGAAACAAGAGATTCAGGACTAGTTCGATAGAAAGACCTGAGAGTTCACTGAAAAAGAAAATCAGATACCTAGATGGTCGATAAGCGAATGGTTGTAGAAGTATATCTACTCTGATACCCATGAAGTATTTTTCTGTGAATTTCTGATATTACCGCATGAGTAGTTGGTGCAAATAACTTTCCAGAAGAATAAATTCCAAGGAGGCGAACCTGAGCATTGGACCACGAAATTGATCCAACAGTTGAAGAAAGTCAACAATAAAGCTTCAAGGGCTGTCGATGTTTGGGTAGAAATTATTTTGGAGGGATACATCCCTGAGTTTGTTGTCGACATAGTTAAATCCTACAATGACACAGAAAGAAAATTCTTTAAAGCACCCAGAGGAAGGTATCTGTTATCACTGCAGTTGTGGATCAAGATGCTCATTTGTGAAAAGGGGTTCTTGAAGATGAACTCTGACGAGTAAATCTCCAGTGGGCAGAGGCTGTGGGTACTGCGCGGATGTGGGTTTGATGGAATAATGCGGGGTAGATGGATATGAGCGACGATGAAATTTTTAGGGAAGCTGAGGAAAGTTGTGGTCTCCTAAGTAGTGGGGTATGATTCCAACTGAAAAAGAAGAGGAGGACTGAAATAGAGAGAGAGAGTCTCTTGGTGCGACTGGACAGAGAACTATGAAGTGGGACCACAAGGGACAAAGCGACCCTATAGTGACGAAGGAGACGACGAGGCTACCCCTAAACCCGAGGAAGCACAAACAAAAAGATAAAACGTAACCACAACTCTGCTCACTGTGCCAAAATTTATTGGAAGAAATACAAGTTCTTCGCAGGTTTGTCCTGCATGTCAGAATAGTGGTAATAATAGTAGCAGACCAACTAACACTGGTTGAAGGTCAAGAATGGTAGGAAAAGACATGAAGATGTCATTGTTTCAGGGAAACAGGACTGAAGATCCCGAGCAGTATTGGTTCTTATGCGAAGCTATGTGGACAGTGAAATAGATCCAAGATGATGATATTAAGAGAGGACAGCTAACGACTTCCTTTAGGGGTCGTGCGTTGGAATGGTATATGAAGTTTATACAGACACCTACATGAATTCAACATAAGACATTGGCAGAGATCAGAGCGGGGTTGATCAAAAAATTCAAGAAACCAAAATCAGAATCACAATATATAACAGAACTGAAGGAAATCAAGCAATTCTCTAATGAGTCAATATGGGAGTTCGATCAGAGATTCAAAACTCTAATGGCCAAGGTTAGCTTCGGAATGAGCGACGTCCAACACAAAGAATGGTTCATTTCAGCATTGGTACACCACATTTGCATGCCGCTAATGCAACAAAAGATTATATCCCAAGCGAAAGCTCTAGAAATCGCGATGAAGTTAGAAGCTTCACCAATTGGAGAAAATGGGATTGGTATGAGCCAAATCCAATCACAATTGGCGATCTTGACTATCCAACTGCAAGATATCAAGAAGGGTAAAGAGGTCCGCGAAGATATATGGTGCATTCGATGTAAATCTGAAGGAAACCACAAGGATCAGTGTCCTGAATTCCGTGAATATTTGTAGTCTGGTGCACCAAATACGCTAAGGCAAGGAGGAACTCCCTGGTGTCGAGTCTTTCAAACAAGGGGACATCGTTCAGAAGAATGTGTTTATATGAAAAATATGGTTTCGAAGCCGGCCAACCTCTTCTATAATTTACGTCGATCAGTTGGCCATGGGGAAAAATATTGCAGAGCATATGATTTTCTCCAGGAAATAAATGCAAATACTTACTTTATGAGGGGAGAAGAACAACAGAAGGTAGAGAGACCTCCACCACAGTATAATCAACCGCAGTCGCAATACCACCCACCGCAGTATAATCCACCATTGTTGCAGTACAATCAATAATCGTATAATCCCCCACCATACAATTTACAGCCGTTCAATAAGCAACCAGGAGGATTCAAAGGAGGATTCCGCGATGGTCGCAATGGAGGATTTGGTCATGGAGGGGCACCTTGTCGAGTTCAAGGACCTATAACCTGTTATAATTGTGGGATGGTTGGACATTATCGGAGGGATTGTCCACATCCGACACCTTTGTATACCTACTATAGTGTAGTTGACCACACTGTCGAGGAATGTATGCAGCTAATCACGAAGTGGAAAGCTAAGAATGTACCACCACTACAGCCGAACCCAAACCATAATCAAAACCATAATCAAAACCAGAATCCTAATCTAAACATGTAGAAGATATTGGTGGAAATAATGGTTCAACCAATAAACCTCACAGTAGTGACCAGAGGAGGAACTGTGACAAGAGAAGATAGGCCACTGCCAAATGTTAGGCGTATGATGCGGGAGCAAGTGAAATTTGATGTGGAAGTAGAAAAAGAAACTTTCTTGGAGGGATGAGATGCATTGATAAAGAACAATGTTAAGTTGCCACCTACAATCCATAAGGAACCTGTCTATGGAATGTCATCAATTTTTTATACAAAAAATCCGCAGAGGCCACCAGTAAAGATCAACACCTTGAAAAATTTTCTGGAGAGTTGCTTGGCATTGGCAAAGGATCAAGACGCATTGATAGAAATAGCGAAACTCTTATATCAGCAGGATGAAGGACGATAGGATCGGACAGTCAGCTGATTACATAGAAGGAAAACCAGAAGAGAAATGAGGATGAATGCTCAAATTGGTGCATATGATGTCGACTCCATTATTTTGGATTTAGGATCATATGTAAATATCTTAACGAAACATACATGGGATATGATGGGGAAACCATAGATGGTATGGTCTCCAGTACAGCTTCGATTGGAAAACTAGAGTATGACACCAATCGATCGATTGCCACATCTACCTATGGAAATAGAAGGCCTGAAGACGTACGCTGACTTCGACATAATCGATATAGTCGACAATACCATCCCTTATCCTGCATTGATGGGGATAGATTGGGCGATGGAAAATTTGGTGGTGATCAAATTCAATAAGAGGACGATGTCATTTGAGAATAGCGACATGAGGGTGATTTCTCCTCTAGATCCATAGGAAGGGCAAAGATATGTTGAGCCAATAAGAAATGAGCTCACAGAAGGATGGTACAATGTCTACAACGTTTCATAGGATCATGTCAATCCCACCGATGATGTATAATTAGGGTAGCGAAGTACCATTTCGGCATCATCAGACTCCAACGAAGCCTTAGAGAACTAGCACAACAAGTTGCATGAGGTATCCTTCAAAATATGTGCACGGATCATTGAGTCATTGAGATGGGTATCGACAAAAGTGTGTGAGTTACCGACATACGAAGGACTACCCAACTTAGCAATTTTTATTGCCGAGTTTGAAGAAAATGTATCATAACCATAGCTCCTGCTGGCGCTGGAAGAAGCATTAAAAGCTACTCCAGGAAGGTGGTGGGCCATGCACAAGTCATCAATCGTAAACTAGCCATTATGTCGACGACTAATGGAAGCATGATTTGGGGAGAACGAATGCTACAGGAGCAAGAAATATGATGGCAGAAGTGATCCAAGAGATCATCTAGGAGAATGTAAAATCGCATGGGGAATGAAGCCGAGGCAGGAATGGGTTCATGCGTTCATCCATATGCTGGATGAAGTACCACGAAGTTGGTACATCAAAGAAGAGCTGCGATGAGGAACAACAACATGGGAGGAGTTATCTGATAGTTTTATTCACACTTTCAGCTTCGCTGATGAGAATCCTTTCATCCACCGTGCATTGCAGTAAATCCGCACAAGGGTACTCGAGATGGTTCCAACTAAATGATTGATGGAACTATAGTGGACATCGACACCAGAAATGATAATGGAGTGTTACAACGTGTCAAGAGGACTAGATGATGAAGAAGATCCTAGAGGATTTTATGTACCAGAATCAAAAGGAATCCGCGATATTGGAGCACCATAGGTGCCATACGACAAGTTTAAGCAGCCATTAAGGATTAAGAAGATGAATATTGGATCAACAAAGAATCCAAATTTCATTAGTATTGGCGACGACTGGGATGATTCAACAATTGCAAAAGTCATCGACCTATTACATGAGTTCCAAGATTTATTCCCAATGAAATTCTTCGAGATGAAGGGTGTTTCTAGGGATTTGGGTGAAATGAAAATCCCTTTAAAGCCTGATGTGAAGCCAGTCAAGCAGTGACCATATAGGTTTAATCCTAGATACAAAGAACGGTTAAAAGCTGAGATAGAGCGAATGTTGGATCCAGGAATCATTGAAACTATCGAAGAATCTGAGTGGATCAGTCCAATGGTTTTCCAAGACAAAAAGACTGGTGAAATAATATTTTTTGTCGATTTAAGGAAGCTGAACGATGCATGCCTTCATGATCCATTCCCTACGCCATTTACAGATGAAGTACTTGAAGGAGTTGGAGGACAGGAAGCGTACTCATTTACAGATGGATTCTCAAGGTACCATCAAATCAGGATTGCGAAGGAAGACCGACATAAAACCACCTTCGTAACACAATGGGGATATTATCAGTACACGGTGATGCCTTTTGGTCTCAAAAATTACCCTGCGATCTTTTCCATATTAGTTGTTGCTTCATTTAAAGACTTCATTCATAGGTTTTGGGGGGTCTCCATGGATGACTAGACCGTATATGGATTAATCAAAGATCATGTTGCAAGCCTCAAATTGATGTTGGAAATATGTCAACAGCATCAGATTTCGTTGAATTTAAATAAATGTATTTTTTGTGCACCGTTTGGAATCCTATTAGGACATATTGTATGTAAGGAAGGAATTTTGTTCGACCCAGCAAAGATTGCGATTATTGTCGACTTGCCAGCACCAACGACAGTAAAGTAGCTAAGAGCGACATTGGGTGATACAGGGTATTACAGAAAGTTTAGAAGGGGATATGCATCAATTACTGCACCAATGGAGAAGCTATTGAAGAAGGATGCAAATTTTGAATGGAATGATGAGTGCTAGAGGAGTCTCGACATACTCAAAGAAAATATGGTCGCAGCACCGATATTAGTATTCCCTACTTGGAAGAAAGAATTTCATGTGCATGTGGATGCTTCATTAGTAGCATTGGGAGTATATTGGACCAGCCGAGAGAAGGATCGATCGATCACCCAATTGCATTTTCAAGTTGGAAGTTGTCCACTGCAAAGAAGAAATACACAACAACAGAACGAGAAGGTTTGGCGATGGTATATGCACTGCAAAAATTCTGCACCTCCTGTTGGGGGGGCATTTCAAAATGTTTACTGACCACTCAACATTAAAGTATTTGGTCAATAATCCTGTGTTGGGGGGGAATATCTGTTCGTGGCTACTATTATTGTTTTGTGGACAATCAACCGAGAGCAGACTCAAGGCCTGATCTCCCTACCTTAACGTAAGTCTAGAAAAAATAGGACAGAACATAAAATACTTTCCTAGATCGTATAGAAATACAAATGTAAGAGTAGATCGTTTACCTTATATTTGTAGATCCCTTTCTCCTCCTTTGATCCAATGCTCTAGCAATGCTATATTGCAAGTAGCTAAACCCTGTTGAACATGTAACAGACCATGAGAAGTGAAAGCATATATCTCATATGGTAGATCTAAGCTAACAGTTAAGGAGGAAAGCTCTAAACATTATCAAGGAGAAAACATTTATGGAAAGCAATTATATTAATTGTATTGAAGAGTGGAGAAGTACAATAGAAAAGAGGATTACAACCATTTCCTTAACGCCGCAAGCTCCTTCCGACAAGCCATGCCAAAGCTCCTAGAGAGAATTGGATGATCCCAAAGCTAGAGTTTTAGATCTATTGGGCTCAGTTTCACCAGCATAAGAGTACCATAGAATTCCTCCCTTTGGGATGGGAGAGAGCTTCATTTAAATAGGACTAAGTGGATAGGGTATGGATAGGATAGGTTGAGATATGATAGGAGAGGCTTAAGGGATCTTTCCAAGGTGTTAGGAATCGAGTGCTAGCTCTCCAAGAGATCAGGGATAGGGTCCCAAGTCAACAAGCTTTGAGAAGGGGCTCGAAGGGATATTTTTGTCCATTAACTGATATCGGCGCACCCTGCAATAGAGCAAGATGCGACGTCGCACACTGCATGAGTGCAACCTGCGACAACCTCTCAAAACCTAGTATGAATGGGTACAAATCCTTCTAGGTCAATTACTTAATCAATGTAACTCCAGGGGTGTATAAACTAAATCTCATGATGGGAATATTTTAGGTGTAACAACTATTCCAAGAATTTGACTTTGATATCAATGTTAAACCAGGAAACTTGAATGCAGGGCCAGATCATTTGTCGAAGATAGAATCAAGTGAAGAACCAAGCAGCATTGATGAAGGATTTCCTGATGCATAGTTATTTAGAATTGGAATGGTCAATGACTATTATGAACAGATTATTATGTTCTTGGTAACAGGAAAACCGTCATAGGAATTCACTACCAGTTAGCAGAAGCAGTTAGTTGTCAAGGTCGTTGATTTCCAACTGATCGCAAGACAATTATACAATATGGCGTTGGACGAAGTTCTATGTTGATGTGTCTTTCCCCATGAACAAGAAAGATTATTGGCGGAAGCACACGATGGAATTGCAGGAGGACATTATGGAGTGCGGGAAATTTCCAGGAAAATACTTGAGCAGGATTATGGTGGCTGACAGTGCATGGAGATGCAACAGATTATGCTAAGAGTTGTGATGTATGTCAAAGAACAGGTAAACCATCGCGAAAGGATGAAATGTCACTAGTGCCTCAATTCACACTACAACCCTTTGACAAATGGACAGTAGATTTTGTGGGACCTATAAACCCACCAGGAAAAAGAATAGGCACAAGATACATTATTACTGCGACAGAGTACTTAACAAGATGGGATGAAGTAGCACCAGTAAGGATTGTACAACTACGACAGCAACAAGGTTCATTTTTTATAATGTAGTGACTAGATTTGGGTGCCCAAAGATACTGATGAGCGACCAAGGGACCCATTTCGTCAATTAGACAATTAGAGCGATGGCAGAGGAATTCCATATTCAACATCGCAGGAGCACTCCATACCACCCACAAGAAAATGGAGTGGTTGAAGCATTCAACAAAATATTGGAGAATGCACTCACTAAAGTATGCAACACGAACCGTGATGATTGGGATTTGAATATCCATATGATACTATGGGCCTATAGAATGACATACAAACGATTGACAGGCCAAACACATTTCAAATTGGTATAAGGAAAAGAAGCAGTGATGATGATGGAGTACATTGTCCCAAGTTTGCGCATAGCAGCAAAGACAGGATTGAGTGACGAAGGAGCCATTGAGGAAAGACTAGCGAAATTGCTACAACTTGAAGAGGATCGCTTCATTGCAGGATTTAACCAGCAAGTAGACAAGGATCGACAAAAGACATGGCACGATCGGCATGTAAAGGAAAAACATTTTAAGCATGGAGATACGGTTCTCCTATATTATAGCAAGTTTGTGAAGGAACCGGGTAATCTTCAGATGCATTGGTTGGGTCCTTACATTATCAATTTTATTACTGACAGAGGTGCGGTGTAGCTGCAAAAGTTAGATGGGACACTTTTGCCAAACTTAGTGAATGGAATACGACTAAATCCCTATTGAGATAGCTCGGCGCAGAACCATTGAAGAAATTAGCAAAACTGTGAAAAAAAAAGAGAAAAAGAAAAATAAATCTGTCGACAAAGGAAATTAAAAGAGGTACGTTGCAAAGATTGGGATTCTGTCGAAGACATATGGCGAAAAAAGGGTTAAATTTAGGGCATATGTCGAAGTAACTGTGAATATTTGGAATTTAGATGTTTTTCGATATGATAATAATGAAGTGAAAATAATGACCAAGTTTGGGGCTTGTCGACGTCTAACGGAGCGCAAATGGGTCAAATTGGTTAAGTTACAAACAACTCAAATCGAGTAATAAATGCAGCAGCGGACAACAACAAAAATGTATGAATACGCCATTAATGACCAATGAGTGCATATCATTCAGTGAATTAGAGAACAATTGGGTAAAATTGAAGAACAATTTAGAAATCATTGTCCAAGATCGACAAGATGGACAGAAAGCAGGAAATTGAAGATATAAATATATGCATAGATGGACAGTTCGACTCACTGTGCATTGCGATAGTTAGTGAAGAAATTGTAGAAGAATATTTAGAGCAAAGAGTAATAATGAAGCATGAGAACGCAAGAAGCACCAGTTGCAAGGGAAGCAATTATCCAAGAGAAAACAAAGCTTGCATCGGTGTAGACGATTAGAAAGAAAAGAAGTGTCAGCCAACCGAAGGAATAAGTGGGATACTCGCATCTCGAAATGGGATGCAATTGCTGAAGGAGAAGCGGGCCTTTCGACCGTCGTAGAACCAATTCCAGGGGCACTACGGCTACATTGAAGGATGATCAAATTCATGAAACAAATGTATTGGAATAGGTTCAAGCTAAAAAATCCAGTTCTCAAGTTCTGTGAAATAGTGGAAGTCATCCCATACGCTTGGAGCAGTTGGATTTCGCACACCTCTTCCACTATGGGTGCTATAAATATTTTTTCAAAAGACGAAGAGGGGTATGAAGTAGCATAAGTCATGACGATTAAAGCATCGGCCAGAGAAGCTGTCGATCAAGTTAAGGCCACATATGACGACTTCCAGCAGCAAGTAAATGTACCAGCAAGTTCCAGCTGAGGTGGATCGAGGGCAAGCCACAAGTTTGTGTTGGGGGCCTATTGGCACGGGTCTATAGTGCACAAAGTGTAGAACTGGCAACTAATGAAGGGTCATCGACTAAAGGAATGGACCAATCGCGAAGGATAAAAGGACGACACAAGAGGAAGATTTTGGTTAAGTTAGTTAGTAATGGGTCATTTGGACCATTTTGTAACGGCCATGTGTGCCTATAAATAGAAGTACAATTTTAAGCCTAAGGGAATCCTATCATAGTTGCATCTTTGGCATTTTTGGTATCTTTGGATCCTTGAATTGAGAAATGTTCAATCTTTGCATCTTTTGTTTGAGTTTTTGAACTAGTTCTGCGAAGTGTATTCTACGATGTATGAGATGAGTTAATGAATGAAGATGATCAATTGTGATATATATTTGTCTCTCTCTTTCATGTCGCGGTGTGATTGAATGTGAATTATTGTAGTATTTGATGGCTCAATGTGTTGTATGAATGAAATCGTAGTTATATGATGTATCTTAGATCTCTTGATTATGCTTTGATAAACTATCATTTTGTCGATATGGTTAACTTGTTGATTATGAGATAATTATGTTTGATGTGGATGAGGATTACGTCGATATCCGAGTTAAGTAAATTTGGTTGTTTGTTCGACAACATGTTGTTTTGATGCAGATACGAATCTCTGGTTTCTGTTGCGACTAAGTGCAAAATAGTGCATGTATTCTTAAAAATTATGGAAACTTGGTTCCTGCATCCCCCTTAGATATCTTGGGTGAGACTTCACTCACTCCACGGGTGTTACTGGAAAGGGTAAAACCTTTTTGGGTCGATATCTGCAGGATTCTGTGTCGATGTTTGTTGACAACAGTGCAAAGTGAACCCCTGTCAATAGAACTGTGTCAACAAAGGGCCAGATCAAATATTAAGAAGATGCATTAGGGAGGACGAAGTACATGATATACTTCATGCTACTCATAAGGAACCACGTGGATGCTACTATGCAGCAAAAAAGAACAGCCTGTAAGATACTTCAAACATTTTACTATTGGCCCACACTCCATAAAGACGCTCAAGAATGATCACATTGTGATGATTTCCAAAGAATGGGGAATCCCACACAAAGGGATGAAATACCCCTATAGACCCAAGAATCATTAGAACCATTTGACAAATGGGTATTTGAATTTGTAGGAACATTTAACCCACCATCTAACTAGAAGAACTACATTTTAGTATGTATAGATTACCTTACCAAATGGGAAGATGTTAAAGATCTTGTTACAACTGAAGAAAATAGTGTGAAAAAAATCTTCACAGAGAAATATTCAATAAATTTAGACTTCCTATGGATCTAGTCTCTGATCAAGGGACACAATTCACATCCAACCTCATTGAAGAACTTCTGAGAAGAAAAAAAAATAAAACATAGGCAGTTTTCCTCTTATCACCCACAAGAAAATGGGCAGGTGGAAGTTACAAATAGGGAATTGGAGAAAATTCTAACAAAAATAGTACAATTACATAAAAGAGATTAGGTAGATATATTGAATGAGGCCATTTGGGCCTACAATACAACACGGAAAACAAGAACAGGATCTACTCCCTATGAACTGGTATATGGGAAAAAAGTAATGCTACCAATTGAGTTTGAGATAAAAATGTTAAGAACAATTGATGAGCTCAAAATGGATCTATCAAAATCACAAGAGGAACACATTATGCATTTAAATGAACTAGATGAATATTGATAGCAATCCCTATCACACACTGAAATGGTGCAACAACAAAGAAAAAATCGCATGATAAGAACATAAGAACAACGAAATTCAAAGAAGGTGATTGGACCTTACTATATGACTCCATATTCCAAAATTTCAAAGGGAAGTTGACAACCAGATTTCTAAGGCCGTATCAAATGGATACCATCTATGATATAGTCTCTGATTTGGACTTCCTAAGGATCTAGTCTGTGATCAAGGGACACAATTCACATCCAACCTCATTGAAGAACTTCTGAGAAGAAAAAAAATAAAACATAGGAAGTTTTCCTCTTATCACCCACAGGAAAATGGGTAGGTGGAAGTTACAAATAGGGAATTGGAGAAAATTCTAACAAAAATAGTACAATTACATAAAAGATATTAGGTAGATATATTGAATGAGGCCATCTGGGCCTACAATACAACATGGAAAACAACAACAGGATCTACTCCCTATGAACTGGTATATGGGAAAAAAGTAATGCTACCAATTGAGTTTGAGATACAAATATTAAGAACAATTGATGAGCTCAAAATGGATCTATCCAAATCACAAGAGGAACCCATTCTACATTTAAATGAACTAGATGAATACCGACAGCAATCCCTATCACACGCTGAAATGGTGTAGCAACAAAGAAAAAATGGCATGATAAGAACATAAGAACAACGGAATTCAAAGAAGGCGATTGGATCTTACTATATGACTCCATATTCAAAAATTTCAAAGGGAAGTAGACAACCAGATTTATAGGGCCATATCAAATGGATACCATCTATGACAATGGGTCAGTCAAAATAAGAACAATAGATTACACTCACCTTCCAATGTTGGTGAATGGACATCGACTAAAGATTTACAAAAAAACACTTTCCAAAGAAGAATTCACACAAAAACTGTACAAGAAGCATATTATGCTTATGGAGAGAAATGGTGTCCTCTAAAACAACTGGAGAGAGAGAGAGAGAGAGAAGAAAAAAATGAAAAAGAGATGAAAAATGAAAAAAGAGAAGAAAAAAAACAGAAAAAAGACAGAAAAAAACACAACTCCTATATAATCAAGCGAGCCAGAACCAAAATCAAGCGAGCCAAAACAAAAAACAAGCGAACCAGAAGCAAATATCAAGAGAATCAGAATCAAATATCAAGCGATCCAAAAACAAATACCAAGCAAATAGGAGATTCGGAACCAAATATCAATAAAATAGAACTAGATATCAAGCAAATAGGAAAACCACCACCCAACTATAGAACAAAACAATATAACTACAGACTAAGCATAAAAAACAACAGATGCCACATCATATCAAATCTGGCACATCACCCACCATAACATCTTCGCCATGTATGTTAAGAAAACGAAAAGGTAACTACTAACCCATTCATTCTAATCACTTCAATTATAACCTACCTACAGAAAGAATCATAACCCCAACACTCAGATGAGGATAGGTCACATATTCTACCAGGGAGGTGGCACACAGTTTAGAAAAAGGGTCTTTTATAAAACATGCCAAATAATGATGGCACATACCAACCGACGGATGAAGCCGCATGATGAGCATAAAATAATACATCATCCCACGATTTTATTGTCAATCAGTCGCATAAGTAGGAAAATGATTATTTGATAAGGGGATAAGCAAATATGGGTGCACAATTAAGAAAGAAGTCATGAGGTGATCACCCTGCATTTTACTTAAAATTTTTCCCCTCTACAAAACAATTTCATAGCAGAGATCTTGGAAGGTAGCAATAACAGGAGATATGACAATTGCTCAACCAGAGGTTAAGGGAGACCAATGTTCAAATCCATTAAGTGTAATTAAGTTTGTCCTCGACCCTTCAATACTGTACATTTTGGCATAATTTTTTCTGCAAAATGACAACGGGTTTTAAGAAAAGTGAACCTATGGATCCCTGCCCTATATATAATCATCTTGAGGTCCTAAAAATCCTCCGCACAGTGGGTTGGATGACCTTCCTCACTATTTTAAATGGATATGATCAAAATGTGGCCCTAGAATTTTCCAAAAACCTCAAACACTTGAAGGAGGAGGAATACGTGACCAGGGTAAAAGGAGTGCGTATCCATATAAATGAGGGAAATATATTTGAGTATACAGGAATTCCATGAGGGTTTCATTAGGGAAATGAAGACAGGGAGAGCACCATTAATGCTAAGCAATATTTCTTTGCAGAAGGGGAAAGATACAAAGAATACAAGAATGGAGTGAAGAAGGACACCATGCCCAAAGCATGGGATCAAGTACCATCCGTAATTTTGAAGTATATCACTTTCACAGGGAGGCTGGATATGTGCCTACCATTCATTTCAAAATATTGGACCTCCTGAGACACCACAATCATATAAAGACAAACAATAACATCAAAATTCCCTTTTTCCTCTTGCAATCTATATGGAAGATAAGAAGGAAGGTCGGACAAGGTAAAGAAGATGCTATGGCACACCATGGATTGATAAAATTGATTACTTGCAAGGAATTATCAGCACAAATACCTAAACTATCCTGGGAATAATTTATACACATCTCTGTTGATGTTGTAGAGAGGATGATAGGGACTCCAGGTTCAGTCCTCGCCTCCACCACAGGACAAAAAGAGAAGAAGGAACTGGGAACTAAAGGGAATATGTCCACTCAATAAGGGTCCAAGAGAAAGATTGGGTTGGACATAGATGATAATGAATTCGTCGTTGATACTCTAGTGAGGATAAAGAATTCCCAAGAGATTTATATTCAGAAGAAGAAAGAATTGTACTCCAAAGCAACATATGAATTCAAGCGGCAAAGAAGGATACTCAAAAGGGATGCAAAGATCAGGGAAGAACAAGATAAGGAATCTAAAGAGAAGGAAGGAGATGGTGAAAAATCCAGGAAGGAGACATTGGACCATATAGACTAGGACGACGAAGATGAGTGTGATATTTTAGAAGGAGGCCCAACAAAGACAAGCTAAATGATCATGCTTTACAATTACCGTGCAAACATAGCAGTCATTCCACTTGTTTATAAAACATATCAGTCATTGAAAACAACTATCACTCCACTTGTTTTCCACATAGCAGTCATTCCACTTGTTTAGAAAACATAGCAGTCATGGAAAACATAGCAGTCATTCCACTTGTCTTTTTGGTACAAGCTGAATGATCATGCTTTACAATTCCCGTGCAAACATAGCAGTCATTCCACATTCTAGGTTTACTAATCCTTTAATATTTTTTGTATCACCCTCGATTTTTACTTCCTCTCTCATTTTACTTCCTCTTACTATAAGGGTAGTGCCACATTTCAAGGAAGCAAACAGTGTAATTTTGATGTTGCATTTTTAACCAAACCTAGCAGTGTATTTGTGGTTGTAACCCTACCCTCGGACAATTGACCCATGTAAGTTAATTTTTACCTATGGAAATGTGATCGGCCAACCATCCAATGGAAAATTTTAAGTGTGTTTAATGACTAGTAGATTATCTCGATTTCCTAGTTTGGGAAATTTGGAAAAACCATAGCCTATGTGGGTTTTTCCACAATGAGTCTAAATATTTTTTAATGATAAACCCTATTCCAAAAAAAGACCTTTGACTATTTTTAATATATATATTTTGTAAGAGAAGAACTAATTTACTATTTGTATTTGAATCACCAATTTCATAGACAATGCTTATGCCATGTGAATCCATATCTTGTGTCATTTCATTTTAGATGAGAATTAATCTCCAGGGTTATTACAAATGCCTTGATCATTCCATGTTGAAAATTAAGTATCCTGCTTTGGTTGATTGATTTGTAATAATACATATTTCATTCTTATAAGGGTGGTAATCTTGTGTGACTTGAACGTCTGTAAATGTATGTAGATTTTATGATACCATTTAGAATGCTAATTTATGATGTAATACTTGACGGTGATGCAAGAATTTCAGCCCTCATTTTCCATCCACGGAACAATATGGCAATGAGTTGTTCCTATGGTTGAAACTTCAAGGTAAACTTTTCCCTATTTTTGTTATTGGAAGAAACATATACATATTAATTGTTCTTGTGAGGAATATTGTGTCTTGGATGCAAGCATTTTTTAACTGTCTTAAAGGTGTGGGCATGTTAGAAAAACAGGATCGCAGAGCAATAACAATAAACAGAAATGCAAATATAATCACACATATACATTACAAGAGAGACATAGATATATCGTGGTTCACCCAACTTGGGCTACGTCCACACTAAATTTGCCAGTCCTTATTATTATTACCGTCTAGCAAGGTGAAGGGATACAACTTGCAGCACAACCGCTACACTTCCTCTTCTCTGTTTCACAGTCTCTCTCCTAATCTCAGATATCTTTACAATGCATAAAACCTAATACATCATCATCTTGAGCTGTATTACAACGTCTTTATTTTATTAGGGAAATACAATGGGAAAATACCACGGGATACCCCAAACCATGGGCCCGCAAAACAGCTGGCGAAAACAGCCCCAAAACATTTCTTTAGGGGTGTTGCCCCTGGACCCCCCAGCCAGGGGGGATGGTCCCCCCTGGAACCCCGTGGGGGGGCGATGCCCCCCCACACCCCCCCCCGTTGGGGTGACTATACAGTCCACCTACATATCATATAAAATTGGGGTACAAACACGGCTGATACAATATCATCTATGAGACTAGAAGATCTGGCTCCACAACCAACAAGGCATTGGTAGTTCAACAATACTTAGTGTTTAGTTCTCTCGAAATGATAAATTAACTCTTGCCAAAAGTTCAATTCCTTGTTTTCATTTCATTTAATTGTAATTCATCATTTATTTATTTTATTTCCTTGCATTATTAGGTATGGGTTAAAAATTAAAATATTTTGAGAAAACAACAATTTGGCCAGGTTTTTGGTTGGAGATGTCAATAGTTGGAACATACAAGTGGGTTTCTAATTTATGTTTGGTTTTTATTATGATTTATTGATGTGATCGTTTTTATCTATTCTATGAGTTTGAATAATGCTATTATGATTGAAAAGTATTAGGGTAGATAAAAGTGAAATGAAACAGTGCTTTGAATGCTACTATTTTGTGTTCTAGTATGATGGACTCCACTTGTTTTCCATGTTACAATTTGGATTTTTCTAGTTTATATTGAATTTTGATTTAATGCAAGTCTATCATCATTGGTAAAACAACTGATAGAATAAAGACATATTTGTTGATATTTCTCCACTTTCATAAAAGTATTTTATGTTACTAATCATGTGTGTTTATTCAATAAATTCCTAAATTGAAGGATAATGATATATTTTAACATGCAACTTACATTTTGAGCATGTGCCATTTTATTGGTTTGACCATGTAAGCATCATGATGTTGTAAATTATTTCTAGAACGATATGCAATTTTATTCCTTTAACATATTATTTTGATTATTCTAGGTACTTCATCCAAGTTAAAACGTTTACTGCACAATTTGTCATTGTTTCATTTAGAAAGAATGCATGAAAGGCATTTGATTGATGTTCACAAGTCACAAACTAGGTCATCTAGACTAGAAATTACAAGTCACAACAACAATGTGAGTGTTGATTTTCAGTGATCCAGACCTGATTTAATGTCACAAATAATTTACTAAAAATTATTAACAGAAAATACCTTATATCTTCAACAAAACAAGGTAGTGGAACTAACCAAGAAATCATATTCACACATTTGACACATATTTACCCTGGAAAACTCCAACCAAGGAAAAAAACAACAACAGATGATTTATTATAAAAATGCAAAAATGTTCCCTGTACTTCTCTTGAGAGGAACAACTCAAAAGGTGGATTGGGTCGTCGATATAAAATTATCTTGGATGTACTATGATTATGAAGGAAAGGCATACTTTATTTCTTATTCAATCAAAGACATAATTTCAACCTCAGACGTTTCTATTGAGATCTTTAGTCTATTTTATGGTTTGAAACAAGTATATAATATATGCTATAACTATCTTGTTTTTATTTTATATCATCAAGATAAACTTCACTTGTTTTTCCAGTATATAACATATATAGACAGAGCTCAACTAGATTTGGTTTTCTAATGTTCAGAACATATATGTAAATATTTGTACAAGTGCTAATGTTTGTAAGAGTTTGTGATATATTTTTAGTATGAACTTTTATTCAATGTGAACTTTGATTCTATATAAGGGTGCTATCTCAATGGAAGATCACCTGCCTTATAGGAAAGAATTTGGTGGTTCAATTCCTCCATGCCCTATCTACATAAATCAACACTAGTGCGAAATGGAAGATAAGTGACCAAAATTCACATATAAACAACCATTTTTGAGTTGGTGACTAGTGGTAGCAAATTTCCAGTATCTTATCACGCGATAAAAAATGTGGCCGTATTTAGTTTGGTCATTTATAACTTGTCTTGTATTCATATATTTGGTCATTTAATGACCAAATATATGACTACAAGACAAGCTATAAATGACCAAACTAAATATGACCACATTTTTGGTTGCATGATAATATACTGGAAAGTTGCTACCACTGGTCGCTAACTCAAAAATGGTCATTTATATGCAAATTTTGGTCTTTTTTGGTCACTTGTCTCTCATTTTGTATTAGTGTTAGTTGTACACAAGGAATGTGTCTAGAGGCCTTTCTAATGTCATAAGAGGATAATAATGGGCCTTGTGCACTAAGCTCCACTTAACACTTGACCTTGTAATTTCATGGATTATTTGACTTATTAATTTAAAAATAAAATAAAATTAACATTAAAAAATATGGAAAAATAGTGGTGCCAAAGAACCTAGTGTTATGTTCAAGTGTACAATTTTTTTCAGGAAATTTCATCATTTCGATACTAAACCAAGGTCTTAACGCAAACATATGCACTATATTTTAGAGGAAAAATAACATAACAATGCTAGAAGAAAAGGGAATTTCTTTGAGTTGTACCAATTTTCCATAAAAAAATTGTATTACTTAAGCTCATTTGAGTTTCTACATTTCATATTTTTACACTATATTATAATAGCTTGTGCACGTACCTCTAACATGACATGAGAGAGAAGCATTAGATTTCACTAATTCTCATAAAATTGCAAACAAATTACTTGCATTGGTCACACACTTTAATATTTTTCATTTGGGATTTATTGATACTATCAGGGGATACAAAAAGTGACCAAGGGTTATTGGAAATGGTCATCCACATTAAGTTTGTTTTGCATATTTTGTGAAAATACTCACTTCGAAAATTATTACCATGGAGCTAGAAAGCTCAAAATCCATTAACAATGAAAAGAGTAAAATCCAAGTCACGGAGGGGCCCTCTTGATCAACAATGGTTGTTCTTTGTTGATAATAAAATGGCCCAAAGATTATGTGTTAGATGATTATAGAATTCAACATGCATGAACCCTACACATTTTGCTCCTACTCCATGGATTCACTCAAAGAAGAGGGACAACCTCTTCCTCTAGGCCTTCAAAACGCTCTCCTTTCGAATGGGATGTTAAGGGTAAAACTTTGAATCCTTCATTTTTTTAAGATGAGACCTCATACATAATTTTGTCCTCTTCAAAAACTAAGAATGCATAGTCATGAATCTTTATTGTAGAGAATACAAATGCAACCTTGTGTAACAAACTCAGTCACAAGTGATGAACAAGTTCTAAAGTGACTACAAGAAAAGTGCATTGATTTATAGACTTCGTAGATTTTGGACATAATGTGTAACAATTATTAAATGGATGGATTCCAACTAGACTTTAGTATACACAGTAAGTATTTGTTCAAGAGGCTTATTTATAATATAATTTAACAAGTTAGAAAATGGTAGAAATTTCATGGTGGAACCATTATTATAGGGTAGAGCTAGACCTTTATTCAAATCCTAGTACTGGAGTTCAACCTAACTTCAATGTCCATCTCCATAACCCCAATTTTAGTGAGAATGAATCCTCATCTCCACTTGTGGGAAAATCAAAGGTTAGTAGGAGTTGGAAATTCCATAAGCAAATTTCTTCAGATAGATACAAGCTAGGGGAAGAAGGAATTTCCTCCTATACCAAAATCTATGTAGTAGGGTTATGAATATGGAATTCACTTGTAGATCCCATCTAGAAAAGATGTATGAAGTAAGTCTACCCTAAGGCTAGGGTCTCTTGGGAGAAAAATAAAAAATAAATAACAAACCCAACATTGAGAAAAATTCAATGATGAATTTCCACCGGGTGGCTTTAGAAAAAAATATGCCAAGACATTAAAGCATGTAACATAGCTAAAGGTTTATAGAGCAGAGAGGGAGTAGATATTGTTCCACACACACCAAAAACCATGACGAGTGTTCTATTAACATAAAACAATGTTACATGCAAATTCATCATGTTTTACCTTAAGATAGAGACACTATCTTAGATCTCAAACAACATGTTCAAAGAATATCTCAACCACACACCAAAACAAGAACCAACTAATTGAAGAGATTTTCTCATATCCAACTACATCTAACAACCTCGTAAACCTTTAAAAGAAAAATTCTCGTAGAGCATTGTTAGGGACAAAAGGTCGGCTTTAGCTAAACATTCTCATAACACGGGCCACCAAATTTGCCTTGAGAGAGCATAACTTATAGCTAACATTGATCACCTTTTTAAAAGAAAGGTTCATGAGAAAATCAAGATTTCACTAAGACCATAAAATCTTAACAGAGAAGAGGGCTACAAGCTGAGCAAAACGTGGAAGGCAATTCTTAATTTTCTTCAAAACAAGAGAAATAATTTCAATAACAAAAATGGCAAGAAACATAATTGAAAATCCCTAAAAGAGCGAACATAATTTAACAATGATAAATCCAAAAACAATTCATATTTATCAAAGACTTTTACACATCTTTTCCTTGAGCACTCATTAAGTCTCCTTGATGATGGTCCATTAGTTGTATCGAAATGTTGTATAAAAACAACACCAGAATGCAAGTTCCGCATTCTCTAAGAAAACTTATCTCTTAGATAAAAACTCTACCTCACAATGATAAATACAATAAACACCCATAACCTTTAGTATGATCAAGTATCACATATTAATGTATAAGGCAAGTAGGAGTTAATACTTATAATTGGTCCCTATCCCACCCATCAATAAATGCAATGTGGATATTGACATAGTTATGGAAAATGAGACACCACCTCCATGATTTGTTAAGCTATTCAAAAGCCCCATTAGAAAAGAATATGAAACACAAATCAAATCATTTAGAATAGAAAATGAAACCAAACATTATTACTAGATTTATGAAGCAATGTAAATGGTGTTACTAGAACATCCATTGCCCTTAAATCAATTGTCGAGAGATCAAATCCAAAAGATAAAATGTAAAAAAATAACATATTAATTTATGAATGAATAAATTTGTTTTAAATTTTTAAAATTGTAAATCAAATCGGCTAAGGTTTTGACTAGCTAAATTTCAACTAAAACTAATATTTTAACTTTTTGACTTAATAAATTTGCAATTGTCTTTTTTTTTAATTCAAAATTTAAATATTTTTTAAAATATTCTTTCAATCCACCCATTACAATGATTTTACGTAGCCAATACAATAAATTTCCCTACACCCACACCCATTACAATGATTTTAAGTAACCAATACAATAAATTTCCCTACACCCACACCCATTACAATTATTTTACGCAGCCAATACAATAAATTTCCCTACACCCACACCCATTACAATAATTTTACGTAGCCAATACAATAAATTTCCCTACACCTACACCCACACCCACACCCACACCCATTACAATGATTTTACGTAGCCAATACAATAAATTTCCCTACACCAACACCCATTACAATGATTTAAAAAAATAATTAAAATAAAAATTACACAAATAGTGATGAAATTGGAGAGCGTGATAAAAAATAGATGATATTCATAGATCCTTAATCTCGACAGATGGAGTTTACCTTTCACACTTGAGATAACACTTTGGCATTTTAATTGAAAATACCTCGACAATGCAGTTAATTAAAATATTTTTAATTAATTTAAATATAATAATTAATTAAAAATAATATCATTCAACTAGACTATTATATTATAATTTAGTTAAAAATATATATATATATTAATTCTATATAAGAATATTAAAAACCAACTTATTAATGAAATAAAATTAATTAATTAATTAATAATATCATTTAAATATAATTAAATTATTTTTTAATTAATTATATTAAATACTATATTATTATGGTAGATTATTATACAAATATGACATTTAATTAAAATATTATAACAAAAGTAATAATAAAATAAATGTATCTAGTTCAAAATATTATTATTAATTATAATATTATAGTATAGTATTAAAAATACTATAATATGATTGGGACTTTGAACTTCATCGAATTACGTAAATTACAATGATTATTTTCTTCAATGGTCATTTTCATTGTGAATGTTTTTCTTAATGGTTTTGTTGGATTACGACATTCATTTATAGTGATGATGTATCGTAACATTTTGAAGAGTTTTGTTGAATTGTGACATTCCTTCATGCTTATGTCACAATGTGACATACTATTAGCAAACTTTATGTTGAATTCTTATTTCCCATGCATGCACTTTTTATGTGACATTGTGAAGTCCATGTTTGATTATGTTTGAGTGCAATTCATCATGGTCTAATGCTACAGAGGAATGTGGCAATGCAACATAAGCTTTGATGAACATTGTTATACAACATAACCCTTGATGAATGTCGCTATGCGACAAAAAAATTACAAACATAACTAAAACCAACCCTTGCAAAACCTTATAATGAATCTCATAATGTGATAAAATCCATTAAGAAACATAACCATAATGCAACATAACCATGGAGGAATGTCGCAATCCAACATAATGCTTAATGAACATCACACTGCGACAAAACCATATTATGTCGATATATGACATAATCTTTAATGAACATCGCAATGTGATATTAAGGACCATAACCATAATCATTGTTTAGCATTGTAATACAACATAATCTTTAATGAATGTCGCAATGCAACAAAACCATTTCAAACATAACTAAACCCAACCTTGGAAACCCTTAAGATGAATCTCATAATGCGAACAATGTTGTTAAGTGTTGGTTGAGGAACCTGATCTCCAGATTCAGAGATATTATTATTCAGCCGTGTCCATACCCAAGGTTTGGTTATGATCCCGACACAACCCTAGGTGGGTCCGGGGGCAACCCGTGGTATTTTTCCCATTGTATCTCCCTTATAAAAGAAAGACATTGTAATACAGCTAGGGATGATGTATTAGGTTTTATGCATTGTAAAGATCTCTGAGATCAAGAAGAGAGACTGAGAGACTAAGATAGTGAAGAGGAAGTGTAGAGGTTGTGCTGTAGGTTGTATCCCTTCACTTTGCTGGATGGAATAATATAAGGACTGGAAACTTCAGTGTGGACGTAGCCCAAGTTGGGTGAACCACGATATATCTGTGTCTCTCTTGTAATGTGTGTGTGATTATATTTGCATTTCTGTTTATTGTTATTACTCTGTGATCCTGTTTTTCTAACATTAAGGAACATAACCAATGTGATATTAAGGAACATAACCATAAGCCCATGGAGGAATGTCACAATCCAACATAAGCCTTGATGAATGTCATAATCCAACATAAGACTTAATGAATGTCACAATGCGACAAAACCATTAAGGGACATAACCATAATGCAACATAATCATGGAGGAATGTCGCAATCCAACATAAGCCTCGATGAATGTCGTAATCCAACATAATCCTTAATGAACGTCACAATGTAACAAAATATTTAAGGAAGATAATCATAATTCAACATAACCATGGAGGAATGTCGCAATCCAACATAAGCCTCGATGAATGTTGTAGCCCAACATAAGCCTTACTAAACGTCACAATGAGACAAAACCATATTATGTCGAAATGTGACATAGTCTTTAATGAACATCGCAATGTGATGATATTAAAGAGCATAACTGATGCAGGAGCATCGACCCCAATTTCTATATTTTTTTAATAAGCAACCTATGTTATTTTCTGCTGCCATGTAATAGTTTCTAGAAGTCTATATTAGTTTTGATTAAATGTGATTGGTTAGGATCGAATTGGTTTGATTATAACAATGGAAATTTTCCGTTGATTCCCTCGGATCTTGCAAGAGGTTTCTCGAGGGTAGGGTTGTTATTTATTTGCTTTCTTTAGGAGTTCGATCCTTCTTAATTGGATCTGATAGGTTTGTGGGATTCCTATTTAATCATTGTATGTAACCGAGCTATGGATTGTTGATGAAATGAAGAACAGAGCTTCAGTATCTGCGTTTGATTGAGTATTATTATCTTCTTTCAATGACCAGAACCTATGTAAACCCTCTGCATATGTGTGAATTGAGTGTACTAACAGGAATCTTCAGAAGCCAAAGCCATGACATCTTCATCCGAACACATGGATGTAGAATTGTTCGTTGCACTAATCAATTCACGATGTTACAGTCTAATCGTTCCGTGGAGTAAGCATTGGATGGTAGAGATCGGATCCAAGGAGGAAGATCGACGGTCCTAGACTATTTCCGCAAAACCAAAATAAAGGTTTGTTAAAGTTGGGGAAAGCCGATATCATATGGTGTGGATCGAGTTCGAGTTCACGTAGGAAATATCAATGGCAGGGAACCCATATTGCGGGATGAAGTTGTGTGGAATTTAGAGTTCTGCAAGGCTAAGTTAAGAGTTCTGCATTGGAATCAGATCAACGGATGAGATCAAAGCCACAAGAGATCTGATGGTCGTAAGGAGTTGCAACATAATTTTTGCGGGAGATAAATTGCGGAAGCCAGTTTCAAAAAAGTTGAAAAGCTGACCCGCAACCCACAACCAGCAATTGTAGAAAGTAGAGCACCTACAACCTGCGGAAGGAATACTGTTGCGGAAAGGAGATTGCAGAAAGCCAATTACGGAAAGGAAATTGCGGAAGGAAGGTTCTGCTAAACTTTAGAACCAGACAAAACCTGGGATAGCAGTTAGGATTGGTTTTTCTGATCCTTTCCTGCTTGAATTGGTATTAGAGCAGGTTTATAACAAGGGTAAATAGGCCACCAAGATGAGGCTGAGTGCATGGAGTTCCAGTTGGAGGTGGTCGACGAAGACAAGCTACAGATGCAAATGCAAATACGCAAAGGGAATTGAGACGAATCCAAGCCAGAATGGAATCTATGGAGAGAAGAAATCTAGGGCCTGTAGATGTTAGTGATGAAGAAGAATCTTCTGAAGAGGAACCAGAGGAGGTTGATGAATAAGTGAAGGTATTGAGGATGCTGGTAAAGGCTGGTAGTTGGCCTAAAGTGGAAGTTCCCGTGTATGAAGGTAACCTGAATGTTCAAGAGCTCATGGACTGGATAAATGCTTTAGAAAAGTAATTTGACTTTGAAGAAGTTGAAGACAAAAAGAAGATGAAATATGCAGCAACCAGACTAAAAGGATATGCAGCCATCTGGTGGGAAGAATTACAGATCCATAGGGAAAGAAAAGGTAAGTCCGAACTCAAAACCTGGGGTAAGATGTTAGCTAAAATTAAAATTCAATTTATTCCTAAGGATTATCAGTTAACTCTTATTAGACAGCTACATAATCTTAGACAAAAAGGTATGATTGTTAAAGAATACACAGAATAGTTCTTTAGGCTGAGTATTAAAGATTCACAGACACAAGGATACACGGAGAGAGTGGACAGGTATCTAAATGGACTAAGATATGAAATACAATATGAGATCAGCTTGTTGAATATCATAATTGTTGAAGATGCTTATCAGGAAGCCTATAGGGTAGAGGAGAAGCTACTAAGAAAACAAAACCAGAAGAATAGAGGAAGAAGTGTAGCAAGAGGGAAAGGATATTCAAACAGAGGAGAGAGGTTCCATACTTCTAGGAATGAAGCAGAAGGTTCTAGCAGCCAAGCACCCCAAAGAGGAGGATTCAAGGAAGGCAGATTTGGTGCTAGAGGAAGACATAGAGGCAGAGAAATAAAATATTATGCATGTGGTGGGATTGGACATATGTCTTGGGCGTTCTCAAGGAACAAACCAGAAGCTCATAGGAATGCAAACATTGTTGAGGCTAGAGAGGAGCCCAATGAGAGACCAGAGATGGGAAATCCTCCTGAGGAAGGAAAATCTCTTATGATGAAGATAGTTTTGGTAAAAACAGAAAAAGTACATAAACCATCACAAAGGAAGAGTCTATTCAGGACTAAGTGCAAGTCACAAGTGAAGTGTTGCAAGGTGATCATTGATAGTGGTAGTACATACAATTTAGTCTCCACTAAGATGGTAGAGAACTTGGGATTGAAGAGGATGAAACATCCCACTCCTTAAAGTGTCCTGGTTGTAGAAAGGACATCATCTCTTGGTGAATGAGAAGTGCAAGGTGGAGTTACAAATTGGTAACTACAAATATGTGGTGTTATGTGATGTGATTCCTATGGATGTGTGCCATATACTCTTAGGAAATCTATGGCAATATGAAAGAAAGGTTTTTCATGATGGAAGAATAAACACTTACTCTCTAGAAAAAGATGGAAAGGAGCATGTGCTGCTAACTTTGCAAGATGAAGGAATTCAAAACGATACAGGACCTAGCATTTTGTTGATGACTGGGAAAGAGCAACTACAAGAAATTGAGATGGAAGAGAACTTACATTTTTCCCTTATTGGAAAACCAAAGGTATTTGTGACTGCCACAAACTTAGATGATTTTCCTACTAAAGTTAGAATTATGCTTGATGATTTTGCTGATATTATTGTGGATGAGTTACCAAATGATTTACCACCTGTGAGAAGTATTAGTCATCATATTGACTTAATACCTGGTTCAAGATTACCAAATAAGGAAGCTTATATATTGACATCTCAAGAGAATGAAGAGATTAAATAGCAGGTACAGGAGTTACTGGATAAAGGTTTGGTGAAAGAAAGTTTGAGTCCTTGTGCAATTCCTACAGTGTTGAGCCCAAAGAAAGATGGTGCATGGTGTATGTGTACTGATTCCCGAGCAATCAATAAGATCACTATCAAGTACAGGTTTCCCTTACCCCACATTGATGATTTGATGGATTGTTTGAGAGGGTCAAAGTATTTTTCAAAGATAGACTTGAAGAGGGTTATCATCAAATAAGAATGAGAGAAGGAGATGAATAGAAGACTGCATTCAAGACTAATAATGGATTGTATGAATGGTTAGTAATTCCTTTTGGCCTTATTAATTCACCTAGTACTTTTATGAGATTAATGAATGAAGTTTTGAAGGAATACACTAGAAAGTTTGTGATAGTGCACCTGGATGATATTCTGATCTTCAGTCAGAGTAAGGAAGAAATTTTGAGACATCTCAAATTGGTGTTGGATACCCTACCGAAGGAGAAACTACTGATAAATTAAAAAAAATGTAGATTCATGAAGAATGAGTCAATTTATTTGGGTTTTGTAGTCTGAAAAGAAGGGTTAAAGATGGATCCAGAAAAGATACAAGCCATTCTTTGTTGCCCAATCTCGAAGAGTACTTTTGAGGCCATAATTTTTCATGGTCTTGCAATTTTTTACAGAAAATTCATCAGGAATTTTAGCCAAATGTGTGCACCCATAATAGACACCTTCAAGGAAAGTAGACAACCGTTCAAATGGAAAGAAGCAGTAGAAATAAATTTCAATTTGTTGAAAAGGAATATCACTGAGGAACCTATTTTGGCTTTACCAAGTTTTGCTAAAGTTTTTCAAGTGGATATGGATGCTAGTGGGGCAGCAATAGGAGTTGTTCTGAGTCAAGAATAGAGACCAGTAGCATATTTCAGTGAGAAGTTAAATGAATCAAAACAGAAATATTCCTCATATGATAAAGAACTGTATGCAGTTGTGTAAGCTCTTAAGAAGTGGAGGCATTACTTGATGCCCAAAGAATTTATATTGTATTCAAATAATCATGCTTTGCAATTCATAAATAATCAACCCAAATTGAATTAAAAACATGCTAAGTTGGTGGAATTTTTGCAGAACTTTAATTTTGTGATCAAGCATACAAGTGGAAAAGCTAATAAGGTGGTTGATGCCTTAAGTAGAGTAAATTTAATCCTGCAAGAAATTAAGATCAACACTTTGGGATTTGAAAATTTGATTAATAAGTATAAAGAGGAGGAGGATTTTAAGGATATATATGTAGCATGTGAGAATCCATTTTCCCACAACAGAAGCCAATGGTTGGACTACATGTTGCAAGAATTTTTGTTGTTCAAAAATAGTAAATTGTGCATTCCTAAATGTTGTATGTGTGAAAATACTCACAACAGATCTAAGAGCTGATGTATA
The DNA here is from genome assembly GCA_027924585.1 of Larix kaempferi. Lineage (NCBI taxonomy): Eukaryota > Viridiplantae > Streptophyta > Pinopsida > Pinales > Pinaceae > Larix > Larix kaempferi. The sequence continues at coordinate 15,402,814 of BSBM01000094.1, forward strand.
CCTCACAAGAAAGATTAAGATTAAGCAGGAAAATAGAAGAAGAGTGGTCAATGCAGTGTAAAGGAGCAACATAATTATGATACAGTAGAACTCAGATAAGTTGAATAACATCACGCACTGGTTCTTTAATCATAATATGAACAATAAATAATATAATGGTGGAGAGGATTCGAGGGCCAAGGTGGCAATTTGAATTAGCCTGCATGGGAATGGCTTATCTACACTAGGAGTCATCATCATCATCAGTGGAGTGTCAACAATACACCATTATGAGTCCCCATCATCAAATCACTGGAGTCATCAATGCACAAGTAACAGTCAACCAGGTGTCAAACATAGTCTAACTGAGTGTGGTAGGTGTAACTGGCACATGGGAGCACTAATGTAGTGAAGGAGGCTTAGTGGAGGGTGCATGGGGAGCTGATTGGAGTCAAAATAGACAATCTAGTCTCACTAGGGGTCCAACGGAGTGTTTCAGTTAGTTAACAAGTCAATCTAGCCTTAAATCAAAGAAAGATCCACAAATAACTCAACTAACTAAAGTACAACTGAGTGGTAGGTGAAGAAGGGAACATTTCACATGTGGTAGGTGAAAGGAGGGCTATAACTTAGCATAAACAGGCTCCCAGGCCTAGTAAACTAAGATTTAGGTGCTGGGAGACACCAACCTGATGACTGGGATGCATGCAATTGCATGCCTGCATGCAAAAATGCATGCATGACCGAAATGCAAAATAATGAAAATGATGGTAGGACTAGGATGGAGTATAGGAATATCCTAACCACCCCCCTTAATCCATCCCTGGTAAGTGAGACCAAAGGTCACCCAATACAATGAATAATAAATAACAATCCATAAACCGAGGAAATGGGGAAAACCTCATGGGAAAAATACCCCCCTCAAAATAGACTGGAGGGCACACCAAAATAAATTCTCCAAACTCAAGCGGGTGTGATGCTTGGTTATATGTCTGGAGGTATCTTCTTATTGGGAAGAAGTGGATCATGCTCAAAAAGCATGTTCTTGTACTTTCTCTTTAGATCGAATGTGATGAGAACACATCCATAGGTATGAGGATGATCCTGGAACCTGTGATTCGAATCAGCTGAGGTAGGATCAAATCCATGAATGTGTAGATAGGATTTTTTTTTCTCCTTTGAACCATCATATGTGAGATTATGCCCAAAAGAACCATCACATGATAGTGATTTCTTGGAATCCAAATCGGATCCAAGACTTGAAAAATGGTTTCTTGAGATCTCCTTTGAACCATTAGAGGTGAGATCAACATCATGAAATGCATGAGAAATTATCCCAAGCGAATGGAAATGCCCTACATCTTCAATAAAATTCTGAGAGCATGTACAAATGATCTTATAGTAGTACATAAGAGGCAAGTGATCAAGGAGAGAGAATGCATTACCTCTAATTGCTTATTTAACCTCCGAAACATTCATGAGATCATAATTATGCAAACCAATAGACTCTTGTGCAAGAGAGGATTTAAGAACCTCTACAGTTTCTAGAGTGTGAGCTGACACAGAATTCGAAATAGAAGATATTAATAGCATGCGTGTAGAATCTGCAAGTTCTTCTTCTTTGTAGACAACTTCATTATGAGATATGTTTGATATTGATTGACGATCAGAGAGACCATTAAGGAGGGAAAATGCATCACTGGGCTTGCTCTCGAAATGGTTTGGACCAATCCCTTCATTATGTTTGCCAAATATTTCATCCATATGGGCCCATAGCTATTTTGGAGATTCAGCAGAAAGGAAGTGGGTTACCATGCAACAAGACATAACATACCTCATTGCTGCATAGGCTTTGTCACCTTCATTTAACCAATCATTCTCTTCTTTAGAGGATTCGAACTCTCTTTCAAAACAATAATCAAAGAGACCATGTCTCTTGAAATGTGCTATCATCTTTGGTTTCCACTCATCATAGTTGAATGGAGAAAGAGGAGGAATTCCTTTCGAATTCATGGAAGTTGTTTCATAAGACCTGCAAAAAAAATAGAAAATATATGCAATTACTACTGCTGCAACAGAATTATGATACAGTAGAACTCAGATAAGCTGAATAACATCACGCACTGATTCATTAATCACAATATGAACAATAAATAATACAATGGTGGAGAGGATTCGAGGGCCAAGGTGGCAATTTGAATTAGCCTGCATGGGCATGGATTATCTACACTAGGAGTCATCATCATCATCAGTGGAGTGTCAACAATACACCACTAGGAGTCCTCATCATCAGATCAGTGGAGTCATCAATGCACAAGTAACGGTCAACCAGGTGTCAAACATAGTCTAACTGAGTGTGGTAGGTGTAACTGGCACATGGGAGCACTAATGTAGTGAAGGAGGCTCGGTGGAGGGCGCATGGGGAGCTGATTGGAGTCAAAATAGGCAATCTAGTCTCACTAGGGGTCCAACAGAGTGTTTCAGTTAGTTAACAAGTCAATCTAGCCTTAAATCAAGGAAAGATCCACAAATAACTCAACTAACTGAAGTGTAACTGAGTGGTAGGTGAAGAAGGGCACATTTCACATGTGGTAGGTGAAAGGAGGACACATCACTAACTAGGAGGGATGTAACTTAGCATAAACAGGCTCCCAGACCTAGTAAACTAAGCTCTAGGTGCTGGGAGACACCAACCTGATGACTGGGATGCATGCAATTGCATGCCTACATGTAAAAATGCATGCATGACAGAAATGCAAAATAATGAAAATGATGGTAGGATTAGGATGGAGTATAGGAATATCCTAACACCCCCCCTTAATCCATCCTGGGCCTTGGTAACTGAGACCAAAGGTCACCCAATACAATGAATAATAAATAACAGTCCATAAACTGAGGAAATGGGGAAAACCTCATGGAAAAAATACCCCCCTCAAAATAGACTATAGGGCACACCAAAATAAATTCTCCAAACTCAAGCAGGTGTGATGCTTGGTCATATGTTTGGAGGTATCTTCTTCTAGGGAAGAAGTGGATCATGCTCAAAAAGCATGTGCTTGTACTTTCTCTTTAGATCAAATGTGATGAGAACAAATCTAGAGGTATGAGGATGATCCTGGAACCTGTGATTCGAATCAGCTGAGGTAGGATCAAATCCATGAATGTGTATATAGGCTTTTGTTTTCTCCTTTTGAACCATCATATGTGAGATTATGCCCAAAAGAACAATCACATGATAGTGATTTCCTGGAATCCAAATCATATCCAAGACTTGAAAAATGGTTTCTGGAGATATCCTTTGAACCATTAGAGGTGAGATCAAAATCATGAAATGCATTAGAAATTATCCCAAGCGAATGGAAATTCCCTACATCTTCAATAAAATTCTGAGAGCATGTACAAATGATCTTACAGTAGTACATAAGAGGCAAGTGATCAAGGAGAGAGAATGCATTACCTCTAATTGCTTATTTAACCTCCGAAACATTCATGAGATCATAATTATGCAAACCAATAGACTCTTGTGCAAGAGAGGATTTAAGAACCTCTACAGTTTCTAGAGTGTGAGCTGACACAGAATTCGAAATAGAAGATATTAATAGCGTGAGTGTAGAATCTGCAAGTTCTTCTTCTTTGTGGACAACTTCATTATGAGATATGTTTGATATTGATTCATGATCAGAGAGACCATCAAGGAGGGAAAATGCATCACTGGGCTTGCTCTCAAAATGGTTTGGACCAATCCCTTCATTATGTTTGCCAAATATTTCATCCATATGGGCCCATAGCTATTTTGGAGATTCAGCAGAAAGGAAGTGGGTTACTGTTAACACCTAAAAAGTGCTCACTAGCTCATTCCCTTACTCACATGACCCATTTGTCCACTTTTTCACCATCTGAGCCTCTGAAACCAACAAAAGGTCACCAAAAGACCTTAGTACACCCCTTTTTCCATTAAAAAAGATTATTTTTCCAAGAAAATCATAAAAAACCCTCAAAAAGGGTCCAAATTCCCAAAAATATTAAAAAGGGAATTAAAATATTATTTTTATTCAAAAAAGGAAAAAGGAGGGAAAAGTACCTAAACCATGTTGGTTAATACCATTTGGTTTCCACAAAACCACAAATGGTATTTCCCACCACCAAAACCTATAAAAAGGTGGTAGGGGCTCCTCATTTCATGATCCATCCATTATCTCATCCTTATGCTGCTGAAATCTCCCCTGAGCACTTTTAGCCATTGAAGCAACCTTGGAGAAAGAGACCTATTGGAGTTTGGAGCTACTCATCTTGGGAGTTGCTCAACATCAACCTTCACCATTGAAGGTAATATCGCAAGCACTTGCTTGCCCCCCACTTTTCAATACAAAAAATTATTTATTATGTTTCTTGTTCTTGATTTTGAAATGTTTACATTATTTGCTTAGATTCTTGCTTAGATCCATAAAAGTATTGTTTATTTAGTTTATTGTTTTTATTTCTATTGAAACTGCTGCTACTAGTTAGCAGGTGCCCATAGCACTAAGCCTGGTTGCAAAACCGGGCCAACAGTTTTTGGCGACTCCGCTTTGGTTTGAACTTTAGATCTCTAATTTTGCCTTTAAATCTTAGTTTTTTTTGAGTTTTTAACCTTTAGATCCATAGATCTGCCATCTTAGACAGCAGATCCATTGTTGTTCTGAGATTTGGCCCCATAAACAGCCCGAAATTTTCAATTTTCGGGTTCGTTTCTCGGTTTCCGTGCACGGCTTCCGCATCGCGACTTTTCTGCGTTTTTCCGCGCGGCCCATCGCGGCTTTTTGCCAGAAACCCGCGCGGTCCATCGCGCCTGTGCGACAGAAACCCGCGCGGTCCATCGCGACTTTTGGTCCAAAACCCGCGCGGTCCATCGCGACTGTGTGGCCAAAACCCGCGCGGCCCATCGCGACTGTTCGTCAAAAACCCGCGCGGCTGAATTTTTCATTCGGCCATCCCGATTTTGAAAAATATTTTTTACTGTACTTTCTGCCCATAGCACATTTTTTACAGTATTAAATTCTGCATATTTTACAGCTTTGAAAATTTTTTTTACTATTTAAAACTGCATACCTAGAAATCTTTTTAAAAATTTTCAAGAAAGTGAAAGAAAGACTCATTTTGCATTTTCATCTAGATTCAAATTTTTTCTTGTTTACTTCTTTAGAATCTTGCCCTTAACAAGTTTTCTTGAAACGAAGAAATCCATTTATTTCTTTTAAAAAGGAGTTTATTATTTGCTTTCATAAATCCAAGAAATCCTTTATTTTTTGAGTTATTTTTTGAAAAAGCATATTACTTCCTTTTAGTGAAAAAAGTCTTAAATATTTGCTTTTAATTTTCGAAAAATCCTTTATTTTTTGAAAATTTCCCTTAAAGCATTTAATTTTTTCAAGTTCAGTTTACAACACCTCACGTGCACTCACACGATCACTTAATTGAACCTAGACTTAAAACGTACCCTAATTTGAACACACTCTTAACCCCACTTGGGGAACACTAAAAGAATTCTTGTAGCTAGGTAGTATTGGGGGGATAGGTGTTCCAATAACACCCCTCAGTTCATACATCTGAGACATAGAAGTTGTCCAATTAGGGAGCTAAAATCTCTAAGTACTTTTTGGCGCGGTCACAACCGGTTTGTGGGAAGGCCTCTCCCCTAGGAGGGTTGAAGTCGCGAGGATGGTTCCGGAAGCCTGAGTGGGATACCGAAACCCATTCAGTACCCGAAGGGCTACCATTCGCAGTTCTCGGGATATCCCTGTATTGGGATATTGCGATCAAAGGACCAAACGGCAGATTTACCTTTTCTCGACGCGTCATGAACGGAGTATCCTAGTAGCCTGTCTTTTAGGATTGATTACCCGGTGTCCCTCCCGGTAGGGGGATATCTAGCCGTTGTCTCAACATTCATATTGTCTGACTTGGATTTCATCACCTTGCAGAGGATATCGTCTGTTTGAGTCACAATACTTTTAGATTAGGTGTTTGCATGATCTTTACCACCTATTGAGTCTAGTTACACCTATTTTTTCTAGGAGCCGCTTGCATGTTGGTATTCTGACCAGTTGTTGCATTCCTCCACTTATTGTAGCACAGCTGCTAGAATAAGTGCATTTTTTGAGGATTGATTTTTTTTGGCCTGTGAGCCTTCTTTTTTCACTCCCCTTCTTGCACCCTTGGTTGCATTAGGGTTTTGAGTCTTTTACATACATATCACCACCTGATACTTAAAACAAATTTTTACATAAAAAACATATTCTCACCATTGAGAATTCTAGACGTTCTCGTCGTCTACAGGGCGAACTCCCAGAGTTTAGTCCGCTTGGCTCTCCACGTCACAGACGCAGAGCATTATCCCTTGATTCGACACATCGTCAATCAATTAGACGGTCATCCGATTCTGACATACCCCACTTCACCTTTGATTTGGAGGTAGAATCCGAAAACCCCACCGAGTTACCACCAACCACAAGTATGTCTGGAACACCAGTTGATCCACTATTTACATTAACCATAGGTCAGACATCCACAGACCCTTCTGCGGTAGTACCATCCACGGCAACAACCACCCCCTTGGGTATGCCCAATATGGGTAACACTCCACATTCAGGAATGCCTAGCACAGGACCACCACCTGTCATGGGCATGCCCAACATGGGGGCCATACCCCCTTCGGTTTCCACAAACCCTATCCCAGGAATCCCTAGTGCGATTCCTAACCCAAGTGTAACTCCTGTTGCACTTGGGAGTACTATCCCAGGAATCCCTAGTGCGATTCCTAACCCAAGTGTAACTCATGTTGCATTTGGCAGTGCTATACCAGGAATCCCTAGTGCGATTCCTAACCCAAGTGTAACCCAAGTTGCACTTGGGAGCGCTAACCCATATCAGGCCACACCTTTTGGAGGACACATACCCTCCATACCTAGCATACCTATAGGCGCTACTGGACCCCCACACCATACCACAATGGCTAGGCAGGTCCCGGTTCCGATCACCACATCCGCTAGTCTACCATACATGGCAAGTCTCAACCTGCCAGATTTAGCTCGGCTCACAAATGACCCCATCAGACATGATCCTGCTTGGCCCCATATGCCTACTAAGCTTCCCTCTGACATCCCTAAGTTTGAGGGAAAGGCTGGAGAAGACCCCCAAAATCACATCATGTCCTTCCATTTATGGTGTTCCTCCAACTCCATAGTGGATGACTCAATCCGCCTACGGATTTTACAACGCACCTTCACTGGCTCCGCCGCCAAATGGTATATCGAGCAGCCCCATGGGACGCATTCCACATTTACCTCCCTTGCCTCGACCTTCCTACAGTTCTTTCAGCTACCAGTCTGCTATGATGCGGGCGTCGAAATCCTACTGTCGTGCAGACAGAACACGGCCACGCATATCACTGACCATATCCATGATTGGCGTCGGCGCCGAAGCCTATGCAAGATCAAATTAGACGACCGAATCTTTTTAGACTGGTTCCTTAAATCCCTCCTTCCCCTCATTGCGAAGGATGTAGCATCTGAAAGACCCTAGTCTGAGGAAGAAGCCATCCTTAAGGCCCAACAGTTTGATCTTATCTATGCCCAGTCAGGTTACCTATACACGATCATACCTGACGCCCCACGAGGTGACTCTGCACGCGGTGACACACCGGGGGCATCTCATGCCGCTGATGGCATTGTTGGCCAAATTACACCGCAAGCAAAACCTTTCAGTATGGTGAGCACCATGCCCGCCCCAGACCTTTCTAGGGCTACATCTAGTTCCGGAGCGACAACTTCTTATGCTCCAACAAACCAGACCCATCACGTTCATGGACCCTCTTGTCCACAACATTGTTATGGCCAAGCGCCATCAGCATATGTACCTCCTACATACTATGCTCAACCTACGGTACAAAACCCCATACAGTTCCCACAACAGCCCATGCATTACCCACAACCGGTTGCACCAGCTAACCTCACACCTCCACCATCTCAGGGGTACCAACAACCCCAGCAGGCAACTGGACCACCTCCAGCTCCACCCGCATACTATCCACCGCAACCTGCTCCCGCACCTGCGGCTCCTTAGAATCCCCCCAATGCTCAAGGGCATGTGTACGCACAACAACATCAGCCCCAATACCAAAGTAACCAATGCAACCAGGGTGGGCAACCAAACCTAGGAAGAGGACGAAACCGTGGAAACAATCAAAACCGTAACCAAGCTCCACAACCTACCCATCCTCCGCAAGACAATAACGCGGCGCCCGCTCATCAGAATCCTGATCGGCCACCTAAGCAACCCAAGAATTCTAATTTACGAACAAACCATCCTTGTTCCATTTGCGGTGTCTATGGCCACTATACCCACGCTTGCCCACATCTCGAGCGAGCTCGACAACTATGGACAAATGACGCCCATCGTCAAGGGCAGGCGGCTCCTCAGCCACCACCCAACCCCCCACCACCTCCACAACAACCTTTGGTCCTCCAAAACCCTTTTCCAACACAGGGAGTGGTAAACACTCAGCCGCTAGCCCCCCAACAGGGCAACGTGCAACCACAACAAATAACTTACACAGCTCCTGACCAACCCATGTTTGATTCAGGCACCCACCACTTATTGATGATGTCCACCGCTGACGTCAATATCCAAACCCGTAGGAATCAGTACGGACCGACTTCTGAAGCCCCCCCCACTGAAAAGGATACTAATGCTAATCCCACTGATCAGACATTGCGTATACCTCAAGTTCCACTCGATGGCGCTTCGAAAGCACCTCGCTTCCCCCTTCGCCGAATCAACAACAACCCCAATGCACGGGCTGCGTCCAATTACAACATCATAGATGACCTAGCTCAATCTCCCGCATCCATGTCTGCGTTAGAAGTCTTAAAAACCTGTCCTACTCAGCGCAAGACTTTACTTTCCGCCATTGGGGCGATTGACCCAAATGATTCGAAATTGATGACCTTTGATTTAGACCAATCTGAACCACGGCTGCCTTCTACCATAGCAGTCCAAGTTTCCGTTTCTATTCGGAATCTTGTCATCCATCGATGTATCATCGACGAGGGTGCCTCCACATGCGTCATGTCCACTTTTGTTTGGCAGAAGTTGGGATCCCCTGCTCTCCAGCAATCCACCACTGCATTGCGGGCCTATGACGGCCGGTCAGCTCAACCTCAAGGTTTATTACCCAAGGTACCCGTCCAATTAGGTGGGAAAACTGTGCTCATCGACATAGAGGTCATTAACGCCCATCTCGACTATAACCTTTTACTTGGCCGCAGTTACATGTACGCCATGAAAGCGGTCGCCTCCTCCGTCTTCCGCACCATGATGTTCCCCCACGAGGGACGCGTGGTCAAAATTGACCAACTCACCTACTATGATCCCAACGCCCCTGCAGCACCGGAGAATGTTCTTCCCATGATTGAACAACCCGCTTCTAGTGCAGTTACCTCCTTTGTGTCTTCTGTGGCACCCGGACTTTATTCGGATACACCAATGACCTCTACATTCCAGGCCATTCCACCACCGTCACCGGAGACCCAAGTCGCAAACCTCTGTACTCTTTCGCAGAATACGCAAATGTCCGGTGGTCAACCACCATTGATCCCCAGTCACATTGGTGTTACACCCATCCACACCATCCCCTTCCTATTTCCTCCTTCGGGTGTAGTAAGCGCCCCGGTTATGGCTACCCTTAGCCTACCCGGGCTAACATTGGGATTTCCCGTGTGGTATATTCTGCCTCCCGTTCGACCACCGACACCAGACGTCATCCTCCAACCAGTACAACCTATTGTTACCACAAATCAGCCTCCTCCTGGTGTCGCAATCCCTTCGTCGTCAGCGACACCTCCTCCGAACCTCAATATCCCTTCGTCGTCAATGAAACCTCCTCCTGGTCTCACGATTGCTTCGACGTCAAAGGATCCCCCTCTTCTTGCTAATCCCACTAGGGGCAGAGGTCCACAACCATACACTGCTATACCACCTCCTAAAGCAGTCAAACCCCCACCGGTGTTTCAAGCTCCCCCCAAATGTTCATTATGCGATGAAATGGGCCATCCAACTCATCAATGCCCACATTTACCGGCACTCCAAGAGCATATGAATATGTTGGACGATGACATCGGCATCCCAGTAGTCAGATTAGAGCCACCTCTACAGCCTCGCGACAAATCACTGCGCACTAACCATCCTTGTGCTATATGCAGTGTTTACGGCCACTACTCTCACCATTGCCCTGATCTACCTCACTATAGAGCAGCGTTGTACGAGTTAAACAATGCCGACTTAGAGATATATCCTCCCCTCATCGAGGAGATCCACCCCCCACCATCATCCTCGTCAGAAGAAGTCAATACGATATATATGATTTCAACAACCTTCAAACCAGAACCCCTTGATTTATGGTCTGACTACTTCAATACTGACGAGCAAATTTTGGAGACACTCACTGCACCCGACTACCCTTGGGATGATATGCATCATCGCTCGTACTTCCTCCCGGAAGCATCTACCTCCACCGCATCCAACCAGCTATCGATCGAGTCGAAAGACTTCATACCCACCAAAGTCGATTGGTTAAAGGACCCCATCCCAGCACCGGATGCCTTTGAAGAAGGGAACATGTCAAACATTTCCCCCACTATACAGATAGACATTTCCACAACACCAGGGAAACCTGAGCTCATTTCGCTGGGCGCATCTTGCACTCAAGCAGAAACTCAGGCGTACAAAAAACTCTTTCAAGAGTTCCGTGATGTCTTTGCCTGGTCGTATACCAAGATGCCTGGTCTCGACCCCGCCATTATTGAACACCACATCGATACATGGCCGGAAGTACCCCCTGTTCGTCAGAAATAGCGACCTATTCACCCTGCCAAGCTCCCCGCTGTTAAGGCTGAAGTCGAGAAACTTAGAAAAGCAGGGTTCATCTACCCTATTCCGTACACCACCTGGGTGTCGAACCCCGTTCCTGTCAACAAAAAGCAAGGCACCCTTAGAGTATGCACTGACTTCCGCGATCTAAACCATGCTTGTCCAAAAGACAATTTCCCCACGCCATTCATTGACCAACTCATTGATGAGTGTGCGGGCCATGAGGTCCTATCCTTCATGGATGGGTTTTCCGGATATAACCAGATTCACATCCGCAAGGAGGATCAGTACAAGACTGCCTTTACCACCCCATGGGGCACCTTTGCCTATCGCGTCATGCCATTTGGCCTTAAAAATGCTGGTGCCACTTTCCAGCGAGCCATGACCTATTGCTTTCACGACTTGGTCCATATCTTGCGAGTCTATCTCGACGATCTCACAGCTCGTTCCCGAAAACGATCAGACCACCTTAACGACCTCCGGCAAGTTTTCCTGCGTTGTCGCAAATATAAAATCCGCTTGAACCCACACAAGTGTGTCTTTTGCGTCCCGGCGGGCCGGTTGTTGGGTTTCATTGTTTCCCAAGACGGAATCACTGTCGATCCCCTGAAAGTCAAAGCCATCTTAGAACTTCCCCCTCCTCGCACGCTTCGGCAGCTTCAGAGCTTGCAAGGACGGTCCAATTTTCTTAGGCGCTTTGTTCCTGATTACGCCACCAAAGTCCATGGATTCTTACGCTTACTTCGTACCCACATACCCTTTGGTTTGGGATGAGCAAGCAGACACGGCATTCGAAGCCCTCAAGAAAGCTCTCACACAAGCCCCCTTGATATCCCCACTGGATTTCTCTCAAAACTTCACCCTTTACGTCTCGGCATCTGAACATGCCGTGTCCGGAGTTTTGGTCCAAGAAGATGCTTCCCACAAAGAGCATGTGATTTATTACGTCAGCCAGACCTTGTCTGGCCCACCTCTACGTTACCCATACGAGGAAAGATTAGCCCTAGCTGTAGTCTTTTCCGTACAAAAACTACGACACTACATTTTGCTTAGTCATACCACGGTCGTGGCCGACTCCAACCCCATGGTCTACCTCCTCACCAGGTGGCTCCTTCAGGTTCGTGTCGCTAAATGGGTCATTATCCTCCAAGAATATGACCTTACTTTCAAGACTCCCAAAAGCACCAAAGCCCTCGCGCTTGCTCACCTCATTACAGATCTCCCATCCTCTTCAACATCACCCGTCATCCAAACGGACCTCATTGACGAGCAGATCTTCGTCATTTCGTCTGACGACCCTTGGTACGGAGACATTTTGACTTACCTTCGTACGCAAAAATTCCGACCACACATCGATCGTGATGGACGCCGTCGCATACGACACCACGCCCCCCGATACCTACTTATTGGGGATGTACTTTACCGACGCGGCGTTGATACTATCTTACGCCGCTGCCTATCCCATAGTGAGGCAGAACAAGTCCTCAATGATTGTCATAGCGATGCCTGTGGAGGCCATTTCTCCGGCATGGCTACCGCCCAGAAAATCATTCGGGCCGGTTACTTTTGGCCATCATTGTTTACTGATTGCATCACAGCAGTCAAGCATTGCCATAACTGCCAGCTATTTGCCCCCAAAGCAAGAACCCCCCCTGCCCCCCTTCATCCAGTCATCACTGTTGGACCATTCTGCAAATGGGCCATAGACTTCCTCGACAGCAACCCCCCGTCAGCCGGCGGTCACAAACACATCATTGTGGCTGTAGATTATTTCACCAAATGGGCAGAAGCCATGCCGACCTATAATTGCAAAGCCGACACTGCGGCACGGTTTTTCTTCAACCATGTTATCGCTCGTTTCGGAGTACCACAGCAGCTAGTCTCTGACCACGGCTCTCACTTCGAAGATGCCGTCTGGAAGGAGTTATCAACCATGTTGAAATTTGAACACCATTTCTCTTCCGCTTACTATCCCCAAGGAAATGGCCAAGTCCAAGCGATCAATAAAATCTTGAAGACCATTCTCCAACGCACTGTAGACATGCACAAATCCAATTGGCATCACATGCTTTTCCCGGCACTATGGGCCTACCGCACCTCAACCAAAACCGCCACCGGTTTTACCCCTTTCCATTTAGTTAACGGCGTCGAATCTGTCCTCCCTATTAAGTGCCAGATCCCAGCCTTACATATCGCCGTCGAGCTCCTACGGGACACTTCCCCGATAGAGCAACATTTACTACTCCTAGAGCAGGCCGATGAAGATCGGCGCATAGCCATTCAAAACATGGAAGCTGCTAAACAACGATCGAAACTAAGTTACGACAAACGCGTCCACCCAAGAACCTTTTCGGAGGGAGACCTTGTCCTCGCTTACGATCAAGCTCATGATAAAACCGGAAAGGGAAAGTTCGTGTCTATGTGGCAAGGCCCCTACATCATACACACCTGCCTCGGGCAGGGGGCATACATTCTGACCGATTCAGAAGGCAACACCCTGCGCAACCCACGCAACGGGTTGTACCTTAAAAGATTTTACCCATAGAAAATCTCATGGACACCATCGTCCATTTTAGTATAGGCATACATTTTGCGTTCACAAAAAATTTTCAAAAAAAAACCTAAATATTTGTTTTCTCTGCATGACCACAGATGGAGCCTCTTCCACTCTGCCATGTCGGTTTCGCTGATGGTGCAAGCCGTTGGTCTCCCAATATCGCCTCCGCAGCTTGGGTAATATACTCCCCTTCACATGAATTAATTCACATTGATGGAGTATGTTTAGGTGCCGCCACCAATAATCAAGCTGAATACGATGCCGTGACCGGTCTCCTGGCCGCTGCTCTCCAGATGAGCATACGTCACCTCAACATTTTCTTGGACTCACAGCTCCTAGTTTCCCAGCTCAACAATGATTACCAGGTATGCGATCCGTGTCTTTTCAGAAAATTCCTGCGCACTAAAAAAATGGTTAGACAGTTTGAATCCATTACATTCACACATGTCCCAAGACACCTCAATAGTGTAGCAGATAATATGGCCAACAGTGTCCTCGACTGGCACACCAATCACATCATGTCATATCCATAAACAAAAAATGCATCCATGTGCAAAACATGTGCCTCCATGGGCATATACAAAAACCAATATTGCATCCACGTGCATAACATGTGCCTCCACGGGCATAAAAACAACCACAATAATGCATCCATGTGCATAACATGTGCCTCCACGGGCATATATAAATCAACAAACACACTGCATCCACATGCATAACATGTGCCTCCATGGGCATATACAAAAGACAAATGTGCATCCACGTGCATACACGACAATATATCTAAAATATATATCCACATATATATACAAATCAAATAGTCAACATGTCATAAGTGCCCTCAGCACTCGATATACAAAAAATAAATCTGTCATACAAAAAATGCTTCCCCATATGCTCATGAGCATTTGGGGGCAAGTACAATGTCGTCTACTCATCTGGATCCTGAGGATCCTCGGGCTCCTCCTCCGGCTCCTCCTCCGACTCCACCTCAGCCGGCCCAGCCGGGTCAGGACGACCCCGAACTCGCCGCTCTGCTGGCCCTGCTGGATCATCCCTCAAACGTATCCTCCCCTGAGTCGGCCCTGCCGGAGCATCTCCTCTACCACCCCCGTGCCTCGCCGCAAGCACTGCTGCCCTCAACAAAAGTGACTGCCACTCAGGCGGCGCACCTAGACATCCCTGCAAAATGTCCCGATCAAGGTCCCTCCAGCCATCCTCGGGGAGCCCATCTACGATCCGGGCTAAAGTCCGTCGGACACCATCTATAGCGTCGTCGTGAGGGCCAACCCCTCGCCCACGGGCTGCATATCCTCCACCGCGAGGAGGACGTACAGGTACAGGGGGACGAGCGACCACCATCGCCCGCCCCTGCCGAGCCACATAGTCAGGTGGTGGTACTGGACCCACATCTGCACAAAGCAAGTAAAACCATCAGATACTATACAACAGATATCATCATGATAAATCATACTACATATGATATAAGATCGCATAATACACAAAAACATACCGTCTAAGCTCCAGGCCTGCCCTGGGGCACGTGGCATCTCTGGGTCTCCCCGATAGTCCATGCCGGCGTAGGGATAGTCCTCGATCACCACAGGCATCTGCTCCCACTGCTGGTAAAAATCCTCTGTGAAGAAGCCACGGATACCACCGCCAGCACGGGGCATCATCTGCCCCCACCTCATCATACGAGGCTCACTAGGAAGACCAGCACGAACGGGTACATGTGGCCGCAAGGTCGGCACCCACTCGAAGAAAAAACAGCATAAAAAAGAGGCATAACAAAACTCGCCTCCCTCTCTCACGGCCTTGTCCAGATCTCTCCGGACACCGGCCAAGAACATCTGCGCCCAGGCGTAGTAAGTACCCCGTAGAACAGAATCCACCATCACCGTCTGCCCCCCAGACATACGATTTGGTGCAGCAGCACCCAAAATCCTCAGAACACAGGCACCAACAGCCCGCATATCCCACTCACGTAGGAACTTCAGACTAATAGAGCTGTTTACCAAAACAACGTCATCCACACAGAAGGTCTGTAAGAGGTCCTCCATATCCACACCCGGAGGCAACCTCGGAGAAATATCACCCACCTCACCCAAGTGAGGCAAACCGGTCAAAAAATATACATCAGTGAGAGTAATCTCCAACCTCTCACCACCAATAATGAAGGCACCCTCTGCCGGCACCCACCACTGCACGAGCTTGTTCAGGAGTCGCCTCACTGAACGGATAGGAGGAATCTGAGCGAACTTCAAGAGTCCGCTCATGGATAGGGTCTGTCTCACCCCTCCATCATTCTCAATCCTCAACATAAGCTCACCATCAATCTCTCTCTCCCGCCACACGGACTGAGGCCTCCGCAACATCCTGCCAAGAAAACACAGGAAATTTTTAGCCCCAGCACAAAAAATTTAGAAAAATCCCATCGCGGCTTTTACACAAAAACCCGCACGGCCCATCACGGATTTTCCACAAAAAGCCGCGATGACCATCGCGGGATCCATGCAAAAACCCGCGATGAACATCGCGGATTTTGGCCAGACAGTCGCGATGAACATCGCGACTATCCCCCATGAACACGCGATGGACATCGCGGGTTCCGACCTCACAGTCGCAATGAACATCGCGACTGTGAGCCTGAAACCTGCGCGGTTCATCGCGGGTTCAGCCCCGAAACCCGCGCGGTTCCACGTTGGAGAGTCAACGTGGAGTTTCGCGGCCTTCGGGGGCCCACCGCCAAATAAAAAAGACATAATTGACTAGGCTAAGGCGAATAGAGTTACTTGCAACTCGCTAAATCGAAAACCAACGGTGAAATCTCTCGGAAATCAAGAAATAGCTCTGAAGCTCTATCAAACTCGCACGTAACAATGACACGTCATATTGGGCCCCACGTCCTATTTATAGAAATTCCACAAATTTCAAACAACCATTCCAGTGTCATACAAAGTCCATTTCTCAAACCGTTGGTACCGTTGGGATCAGCACAGCAAGAACTTCATAGAGGTTCCTTCCGTTTCCCGTTTTCACGGGGTCCATTTTTTGACCATTTTTTAGCCTCTGTCATGGCCTCGGCTTGCATGCCACATCGGCCGTTCTCCGTTTTAGACGTGCCTTATATAGCCGGATTCAGTTTTCCGCGCTCGTGATGATGCTTGAGATCATTTCTCGCTCTCACCTAAAAAGTGCTCACTAGCTCATTCCCTTACTCACATGACCCATTTGTCCACTTTTTCACCATCTGAGCCTCTGAAACCAACAAAAGGTCACCAAAAGACCTTAGTACACCCCTTTTTCCATTAAAAAAGATTATTTTTCCAAGAAAATCATAAAAAACCCTCAAAAAGGGTCCAAATTCCCAAAAATATTAAAAAGGGAATTAAAATATTATTTTTATTCAAAAAAGGAAAAAGGAGGGAAAAGTACCTAAACCATGTTGGTCAATACCATTTGGTTTCCACAAAACCACAAATGGTATTTCCCACCACCAAAACCTATAAAAAGGTGGTAGGGGCTCCTCATTTCATGATCCATCCATTATCTCATCCTTATGCTGCTGAAATCTCCCCTGAGCACTTTTAGCCATTGAAGCAACCTTGGAGAAAGAGACCTATTGGAGTTTGGAGCTACTCATCTTGGGAGTTGCTCAACATCAACCTTCACCATTGAAGGTAATATCGCAAGCACTTGCTTGCCCCCCACTTTTCAATACAAAAAATTATTTATTATGTTTCTTGTTCTTGATTTTGAAATGTTTACATTATTTGCTTAGATTCTTGCTTAGATCCATAAAAAGTATTGTTTATTTAGTTTATTGTTTTTATTTCTATTGAAACTGCTGCTACTAGTTAGCAGGTGCCCATAGCACTAAGCCTGGTTGCAAAACCGGGCCAACAGTTACCATGCAACGAGACATAACATACGTCATTGCTGCATAGGCTTTGTCACCTTCATTTAACCAATCATTCTCTTCTTTAGAGGATTCGAACTCTCTTTCAAAACAATAATCAAAGAGACCATGTCTCTTGAAATGTGCTATCATCTTTGGTTTCCACTCATCATAGTTGAATGGAGAAAGAGGAGGAATTCCTTCCGGATTCATGGAAGCTGTTTCAGAAGACTTGCAAAAAAAATAGAAAATATCTGCAACTACTACTGCTGCAAAAGTGTAGAAAATGCTGCACTCAAAATCTTGATAATAACTTGCGAAAAATTCTCAGGAATGGAGATAGACAATACTCTTAACATGCTTTGATACCATGTGAAAATCCTCACAGCAGATCTAAGAGCTGATGTATACCTCACAAGAAAGATTAAGATTAAGCAGAAAAATAGAAGAAGAGTGGTCAATGCAGTGTAAAGGAGCAACAAAATTATGATACAGTAGAACTCGAATAGAAGCAGAATAACATCATAGACTGATTCATTAATCATAATATGAACAATAAATAATAAAATGGTGGAGAGGATTCGAATGCCAAGGTGGAAATTCGAATTATCCTGCATGGGCATGGCTTATCTACACTAGCGTTCATTATCATCATTAGTGGAGTGTCAACAATACACCACTAGGAGTCCTCATCATCAGATCAGTGGAGTCATCAATGCACACGTGATGGTCAACCAGGTGTCAAACTGAGTCTAACTGAGTGTGGTAGGTGTAATTGGCACATGGGAGCACTAATTTAGTGAAGGAGGCTTAGTGGAGGGTGCATGGGGAGTTGACTCGAGTCAAAATAGGAAATCTAGTCTCACTAGGGGTCCAACAGATTGTTTCAGTTAGTTAACAAGTCAATCTAGCCCTAAATCAAGGAAAGATCCACAAATAACTCAACTAACTAAAGTGTAACTGAGTGGTAGGTGAAAGGAGGGTGCATCATTGACTAGGAGGGATGGAACTTAGAAGAAACAAGCTCTCGTGGCTAGTAAACTAAGCTCTAGGTGCTGGGAGGCACCAACATCATGACTGGGATGCATGCAATTGCATGTCTACATGAAATTGCATGACTGCATGCAAAAATGCATGCATGAGTGAAATGCAAAATAATGAAAATGCTGGTAGGACTAGGATGGAGTATAGGAATATCCAAAGAAAAATTGATAAAGGAAAAGCATAGTGGAGGTTTTCCAGGTCACTTTGGACAAGATAAAACACTTGCTCAGGTGAGTACTTTTTATTTTTTTCCAGGAATGCAACAAGATGTAAAGAAGTTTGTTGAGACATGTAGGGTATGTCATCATGCCAAAGGAAGGAGCCAAAACACTAGAATATATCAACCCTTACCTATTCCAACTAGACCTTGGGATTCCATTGGTATGGATTTTGTTCTGGGATTGCCTAAAACTCAGAGGGGGAATGATTCTATTTATGTAGTAGTGGATAGGTTTTTAAAAATGGATCATTTCATTGCTTGTAAAAAGACCAACGATGCAACAAATATTGCTAATTTGTTCTTCTCAAAAGTTGTCAAATTACATGGTCTACCTTTAAGCATTGCATCAGATAGGGACTCTAAATTTGTTGGTCATTTTTGGAGAAATTTATTGAAGAAATTGGGAACCAATATTAGTTTTATCTTTTCTTATCACCCTCAGATTGATGGTCAGAATGAAGTGGTAAATAGAAGCTTGGGGGATATATTGAGAAGTCTTGTTTATGAAAATCCAAAACAATGGGATTTAGCTCTTGCTCAAGCTGATTTTTCTTGTAATGATTCACCTAACAGAAGTACAAGTATGAGCCCATTTCATATTTTGTATGGGATGCATCCAAGAGGGGTGTATGAACTCAGAAATTTGGGAGAGTTGTGAATGAGGAGTGCAAATGGTGAAGACTTTGCATATAGTATGTAGGAGATACATAAAAATGTCAAAAAGAAATTGCAGGAGAGTGCAAATAAATATAAACAGAGAGAAGATTTGAAGAGAAGGGAAGTTGATCTGCAGATTGGATATTTAGTAATGGCATATATCAAGAAGGAAATGTTTCCTAAGGGAACCTACAATAAAATGAAACTCAAGAAAATCGGGCGTGGTAAAATCTTGAGGAAGTTTTCTGCAAATGCTTATGAAATTGAACTTCCTTCTAACTTTGGGATTTCTCCAATTTTTAATGTTCATATTTGTATCCTTTTGAAGATTCAAGTGTTCAGAAAAAATAAATGCTTTCAGGTAAGGATGGTCAAGTGGTAGATTGGAAATAACAGTTACCTCAGAAGGAGAAGCCACAAATTGAATCTATATTGAACAAGAAGATTTCAAAGAAAACTAGAAACAAGGATTACTTCCAGTACTTAGTCAAATGGAAAGGGTAGCCATATGAAGATGCAATGTGGATGAAAGAAATGGATATTTTCGAGTTTAATGTGGACCTTGAAGACGTATTGAAGAATTCTTTTTCTCCCATGGAGTATGGTGCAGGAGCATCGACCTAAATTTCTATAATTTTTGAATAAGTAGCCTATGTTATTTTCCGTTGCCATGTAATAGTTTCTAGAAGTCTAGATTAGTTTCGATGAAATGTAATTGGTTAGGATTGACTTGGTTTGATTATAATAATGGAAATTGGCCACTGATGCCCTCAGATATTACAAGAGGTTGCTCGAGGGTAGGGTTGTTATTTATTTGCTTTCTTTAGGAGTTTGATCCTGCTTAATCGGATCTGACAGGTTTGTGGGAGTCCTATTTATTCATTGTATGTAACCGAGCTATGGGTTTTTGATGAAATGAAGAACAGATCTTCAGTCTCTGCATTTGATTGAGTATTATTGTCTTCTTTCAATAACCAGAACCTGTGTAAACCCTCTGCATATGTGCGAATTGAGTGTACTAACAGGAATATTTAGAATCCAAAGCCATGACATCTTCATCCGAACACATAGAGGCAGAATTGTCCATTTCATTGATCAATTCATGAAGTTACAGTCTAATCGTTTCGTGGAGTAAGCATTGGACAGTCGAGGTCGAATCCAAGGATGAAGATCGACGGTCCTAGACTCTTTCCACAAAACCAAAGTAAAGGTTCTTTAAAGTTGAGCAAGCCGAGATCATACAGTGTGGATTGAGTTCGATTTCACGTGGGAAAGATCAATGGCGGGGAACCCATATTGCGGGATGAAGTTGTGTGGAAGTTAGAGTTCTGCAAGGCTAAGTTAAGAGTTCTACATTGGAATCAGATCGACAGATGAGATCAAAGCCACAAGAGTTCCAACGGTTGTAAGGAGTTGCAGAAGAAGTTTTGTGGGAGATAAATTGTGGAAGCCAGTTTCGAAAAAGTCAAAAAGCTGACCCGCAACCCGCAATTGCGAAAAGTAGAGAACCTGTAACCTACGCAAGGAATACTATTGCGGAAAGGAGATTGCGGAAATCCAATTGCAGAAATGAAATTGCAAAAAGAAGGTTCTGCTAAACTTCAAAACCAGACAAAACCTGGGATAGCAGTTAGGATTGGGTTTTTTGATCCTTTCCTGCATCAATAACCATAATCCTTTAAGAACATCGTAATGCAACATAACCCTTGACGAATGTTGCAATGTGACAAAACCATTCCAAACATAACTAAACCCACCATTGCAAAACCTTAAAATGAATCTCATAATGCGAAAAAATACATTAAGGAACATAACCATAATCCCTTGGAGGAATGTCACAATCCAACATAAGCCTCGATGAATGGCGTAATCCAACATAATCCTTAATGAACATCACAATGCGACAAAACCATAAGGAACATAACCATGGAGGAATGTCACAATCCAACATAAGCCTTGATGAATGTCATAATCCAGCATAAGCTAACTTTATGTTAAATTCTTATTTTCAATGCATGCACTTTTTATGTGACATTGTGAAGTCCATGTTTGATTATGTTTGAGTGCAATTCATCATGGTGTAATGCTACAGAGTAATGTTGCAATCCAACATAAGCCTCGATGAATGTTGTAATCCAGCATAACCCTTGATGAACATCGCAATGCGACAAAACCATGGTTGACTTTAGTGAACCATGTTTGACTTTGGTTAACCATGTTTGATTTCATTGTCAACATAAATGTGACATAACCTACAATGAATGTCACATTGTGACAACAACGCCTAATGAATGTCACAATTCAACATAACCCTTGATGAATGTCGTAATCCAACATAACCCTTGATGAATGTTGCAATGCAACAACAACCCTTTGATGAATGTCACCATTCAACATAACCCTTAATGAATGTCGTAATCCAACATAACCCTTGATAAACGTCGCAATGCGATAAAACCATGGTTGACTTTAATGAACCATGTTTGACTTTGGTTAAACATGTCTAACCTTATTTTAACCATAGTTAACTATGTTTGACTTTGGTGGTCCATGTTTGACTTTAGTTAACCATAGTTGGATTTAGTTACCATGGTGGACTATAATTACCAAGGTTGACTATATTTACCATGGTGGATGAAGTTTGACCATAATTAACCATGGTTAAATATTGTTTGAACATGGTTGAATTTAGTGAATAATATGGACTATGTTTGACTTTAATGGTCCATGTTTGGATTTAGTTAACCATAGTTGACTATATTTACCATGGTTGACTAATTTCAACCATATCTAACCATGGTTGACTGTTGTTTGAACATGGTTGATTTTAGTGAACCATGTGGTCATAGTTTACCATGGATAATTATTGTTTAACCATGGTTGACTTTAGTTAACCATCATTGACTTAATGAACCATGGTTGACCTTATTTAACCATGGTTGAATTTAGAGAACCATGTTTGACTTCGGTTAGACATGGTTGACCTTATTTGACCATAGTTAACTATGTTTGACTTAATTTGTCAATGTTTGACTTAAGTTAACCATAGTTGACTTTATTTACCATGGTTGACTATACTTACCATGGCTGACTTTAGTGAACTGTCTGGCCATATAGTTTACCATGTTTAGTAATTAGTTAACCATGCCTGTCATTATTGAACAATGTTTGACTTTATTTAACCATGTTTGACTTTAGTTACCATGGTTGACTATGATTAACATTGTTGAATATATTCACTATGGTTGACTAATTTTGACCATAGTTAACCATGGTTGAGTATTGTTTGACCATGTTTGACTTTACTGAACCATGTGCCCATAGTTTATTATGCTTAATTATTGTTTAGCCATCATTGACTGCATGGTTGACTAAGTTTCACCATAGTTATTTAACCATTATTGACTTTCGTGACCCATGTTAGACTTTGGTTAACCATGCTTGACTTTGTTTACCATGGTTGACTATGTTTACATTGTTGAATATATTTACTATGTTATTTATTTTTTTACCATAATTAACATGGTAGACTTTATTGAACAATGTTTGACTTTAGTTAACCATGATTGAATTTATTTATCATGATTGAATTTATTTATCATGATTGACTATGATTAACATTGTTGACTATATTTACTATGATTGACTAGGTTTTACTAGAATTAATGATGGTTGACTATTGTTTGACCATGGTTGACTTCAGTGAACCATATGGCCATAGTTTATTATGGTTAATTATTGTTTAACCATCATTGATTACATGGTTGACTACATTTTACCATAGTTAAGCATGGTTGACTATAGTTTGACCATGGTTTTCTTTAGTGAAAAATGTGGCTATAGCTTATTATGGTTAATTATTGTTTAACCATCATTAATTACATGGTTGACTAAGTTTCACCATAAAAAACCATGGTTAACTATTGTTTGAACATAGTTAACTATGTTTGTTTGTTTAGCCATAATTGACTTTATTTACCATGGTTTACCATATTTACCAAGGTCAACTAAAGTGAATCATGTAATCATAGTTTATCATGGTTAATTATTGTTTAACCATCATTGACTTTAACTAACCATTATTAATTTTGGTTAATCATGGTTGAATTGAAATATCACTGATTGACTTTAATGTAAATTTGAAATTAAAATTAACAAAGAATTAAAAAAAACAATAACAAGTCATGCTCTATCCATAAAATTTTTTAACAATATACATTTGCTTTCAAGCTATTATTTCTTGAGTGAAATACTATGATCTATTTCAATGCCAATTTTAAGAGGATGAAGAATATTTATATTTTTTTGATATTAGCTCTCTTAGCATTTGTATTAAAATATTTATATTTTTTTGAATGCACAATAAAGCACTACAAAATGGTTAATAACATATTATAATTGAGAAGTCATAATTCTATTTGTTATGTATATGTGTGTGAGATTATATGTTCTATATTAACATGTTTCAACCAACTTTATTTATAAAACTTTTAAAAAAATTATGAATAAATATATAATTTTTTTCAAAATATATTATAAATAATTATATAATTTATTTATAATAATAATAGTTATGATATTATTAAAACTTATAACATATATATAAAGAATTTTAAAATATTATTTATATTAAAATTTATTTAAAAATACAAAATATAAATTAAAACTAAACTTTATTGTTGATTGTTCTATATACCAATTATATAAATAAATCAACTTGTTGACCCAATTAAAACTCAAAAACTTTATTACATCTTTTTTTGTTATTACATCTTTGAATGCATAGCTTTCCTCTATATCTGAAATATAAAATAGATTTTTACTCACCAACACACATTGTCTGTACATCATAATACATGCAATTGTAAAAACCGTCTGTCATTTTCATCCAACCAAAATTATAAAAGAAAAAAAGGAGAATATTTATAATTGAAATCCAAAACACAATTTTTTTAATTATATTACACATATAAGGTTGGTACATTAATTAAGTTCATTAAACCAAAATTAAAGAGAAATGTTTATTAAAACAAGAGTCGCATGCGGCAATGTCCATGACAAAGCATGAAAATAGAGTTTGCAACCAGCGAAATGAAACTAGAGTTTGCATTTATACACCATGACATAGGGAAATGAACTTAGCATTACCATTGCATTTCCTTCCTTCATTGTTTAGGATTTAGCAGAAGTGTTGTTTATGCCCTCCCAGCTTAGTGATCAACACAAAATTGGCAAATATAAATTTGTGTATTACAAATACACCACCACCACTTTGATGAAGAGAGCAACAAAATCCTACTGGTTCTTGGTGACAAGGTGCTCCCCAGTGACATCTCTTTGAATTACACTCTGTTTCTCATCAATGCCAAGGCTCCTTCTTCTGGATACAACTAATTCTATTACCTTGATCTTAGAGGGGTCAGTATTGGTTGAAAACACTTGAACTTCCTTCTAAGTTATTGAGATTCGAAAGCAAAGGAAATGGAGGAACCATAATAGATTTAGGAACTACTTTGAATATCTTTAACGAAGAAATATTTCAAAAGATTATCACTAGGCTTGCTTCTCAAATTCGACACGAAAGAACTACTGAAGTTAAAGCTAGGACTGGTCTAGCACGTTGTTATAATGTCTCTGGTCTAGAGAACATTATGGTTCCTGAGATTGCATTTCATTTCAAGGGTGTCTCAGACATGGTGCTCCCTGTTTCCAACCACTTCACTCATTTTAGCAGTCTTGATTCAACCCCAACCAATAGGTTTGATGTTGGCAAAGCTAAAGTTGGCATAAACTGCAGGGAATGTTGCAATCTACAAGCAAACCATAGAAACAAAATAGTAGTAAGTTACTTGCATAGCTTCTTTTAGAAATTTACAGATTTCTACAAAATAATAAGACACAGAAAGAAATTATTGTTATGCCCAAACTAACCAGCTAGGAAATAATAAATGCAGTCATAAGCAAGAGACCGAGACGTTCTACAAATGACCAGCTGCGAGATCGTGTGACAAAAGTGAGAGCCTAGCTCACAATGCTGACTTGTAAGTATAGCGCAGATGTTAGTTCATGTTGATGACCCCTGATAGGCCTTACTCCAAACTTGTCCTGCATGACAATAAATATAAACATTCAACAACCTACCCAAAATTCAATTTTCTATTTCAGTGAAACCATAAAATAATAGCATATCAAGTGGAGAGATGAAACAACCTACCAAAAAGAAATCAGTCTTGTCCATAGCCCAGAAAAATATCACTGTCATTATTGCAAGGTATGTTCCCAAAACAACCCCAGTTGCTAAAATTTCCTTCAATTTACAGCTATCAGGCTGAGGGGATGACTTGACACGATCCTTAGAAATGGTCATAATTGTACCTGGTAAAGGGGATACCAGATTGCAATATTAGCTTGAATTGATATACTTTATGATCTTTTAGCACATAAATATTGAAAATTTATGTTTTAGCAAGGAATCAGAACTCACCATCAATTAAGATAGCTATGGTCAAAACCATGAATGGAGAAAAGTCAAATTGCCATATTAAAGCAATAAGCATGAAACCCAGCTGCAACCATAGCACAACAACAAAGTTTTAGGTCCAGAGTAAGTCACAACCATTGCAAAAAACATTTATTTATCTTATATTTGTCTATTTTATTTTTAACTAGAGATATCTTTGTACTTACCACAATATGAATAGTGATTGACACCGCATATATCTGTGGACAAATAGGCCAGTTATTAGTTCTCATGTGAGAGGCGAACATGTGCATAAACAAACCAAAAACATTATGCTACATATCGTGTGATTCTTCATTCTCTGAAAGATAGCACGACTTGTTAGAATATCACTAATAATAACACTCAGCCCTGGATCAATGAGCACAATATTAGATGCACTTCTAGTTGCATCTGCCACTGCAATTCCAATATCCGCCTTCTTCAAGGCTGGAGCATCATTAACACCGTTTCCAGTCATTCCACAGATATGTTTCTTTTCCTGAAGCCCTCTCACTATCTCATATTTGTGTTCTGTTTACAGAGAGAAAATTCAAACCATGACATGTAAAAAGTAGACTACTTAAAGAGATTCAAGGAAAGAGTTAGATGAGCATGTTATCGTGAACAGGTATGTAGACATAGAAACAACCCAGCGAAGCCATCAACCTTTTTAACCAATTCATCAACAAGAAGAGATGTGATTCAAGCATCCTTATCCCCACCAAGCAACAAAGATGAAGGGTACATGTTTGTACCCATTCAAGTATTCCCCCAGTCTCTTTGGCAATGGCAAGTTGATCACCGAAGAAAAACAAAGCATGGTATAAAACTCAAGTTTGATTTAAAACGTGATCATTGTACAAAAGAGAATGGAGAAACAAATTAGTACAAAAATTGATACATGTTATCATCTTCACATTGACACCAAGATTAAGAGCTATACTGATTGTTTCAACATTATCATGGCGAGGAGGATCAAATATAGGAAACAATCCAACAAATTTCCATGGGGATCCTTCACTCTCTTTGGTCCTTTCAAGGACTTCCTGCAATTGTATATCAAACAGACCTTTAGCGAAGTTTCCTATATGCTTTTATCTGCATTGGAAATTAAGGTCTTAAATTATTATTTCAAAGAAATGTTTTTAGGATAAAATCTAAATTTTGCAACTACTTGAACCATAACAAATAGTCAATAGAAAACCTGTCTAGCTACACCAAGAGAACGAAGTCCACACTCAACAAATTTATCAATTACTGAATGTACTTTATTTCTCACATCTTCCTTGCAATGGCAGAGGTCAAGAATCTATAGACTTAAGACTTTCAGCAGCTGAAAAATACAGGATTTACTGGAAGATAGAAACATGTTATTCTGACTGTCAATAACGAGAAAGTGGAAAAATTCTATCAACTATTATGTGCTTTAGTGACTGCATCTTGCACATTTACAATGACTGCCTCCTCATTCCCTTTGCTTCCTTCATACTGGATATTGATGAATTTGGATTTTGCATAACAATTTACAGATATATTCTCTTCCTTATCAAGATGTCATATATCCAGAAAAAAATGCTTCCATGATGTCTTCCAATTGATGTAGGACAGGAGTACAATCACTATAATCACTTTCAATGTAATAGAAATTGGTATGCCACAGGGGTATATGCTTATTCAAATCCGTTTTGAGAACAGCTTCTCTACGCATCCAATTCGTTCAATGACTTGGGGAACACGACAAACCCAAGAATTCATTGCCTTCTCACCACTCGGAGTGAAAAGAGAGTGCACAAAATGAAGGTCAAGAAGCTTAGTATGAACAAGGAATCTACTCTGAGATATACTCTGTAGACAAGATGCCACTTTTATTTATTCAAACAAGGAAACATTAACAGCTTTGATGTGCATCATCATATGGTAGACTGCAACATATTTACAAAGCCTCATGGTAAAGGATGAGATCATAACCATCTTTTCCCTGTGCTGGAACTGATATTGTAATGTGACTGGAAATCAAATATATACACTGCCATGCAACAACTAACAAAGTTGAAAATCTAAATTTAAAAGAAAGAGTTTCTTGGAGGAAAAGGATTAACCACGTGAAAGGATGAAGAGTTTCTATTAGAGAGAGATAACACTAGTGTACCCAACCGTTGAAGATCATATATGGATCCTGAAAAGTACCTTTTCTAAATTCTGGGTGCAAATTCTAACATGTGAAGCATATGTGCCAAATATCCAATATCCAAAATAAAAGCAATTTTTAAGGTCTGCATGAAACCAAGGATGGATATCAATATCTCATCAATCGAATGCTCATCTATCATCTTTGATTTCAATGAGTTGATTTCATGATGGATAGAATTTCTAAACTTATTGCTAGTTCCAACAAACCCAGCATAATGAATGGTTCAATCTGATACCCTTGTTCTTATACAAAAATAGCCAGAAGTCCTTTCCAAGCATGCTGCAACATTTTCTTCTAATGTGTGATTTGATTTTAAAAAGGTTCTTTACAACAAAATCCTCATTAGTACACATGCATAACTTCAAGGAAGTTTTTATTGCCAGTTCAACCAAAGTTTACAAACCCTGCAAAAAGGGCATGGACCATGATGTAATCTGCTAAAAGAAAATTCAATCTAATATACATGCAAGGAACTGGTTATTGCCAGTTCAACCAAAGTTTACAAACCCCACAAACAGGGCATGGACCATGATATGATCTGCTAAAAGTAAATTCAATCTAGTATACATGCAGGGGATTTTTCCATCTGCACAAGCCAGCTGAATAGGATTGCTTTAGATCCCTTATGTAAAGGATCCCCCATATCATCTCCATTAACAACATAAAATCCCCTATTTTTCTAAAACTCGTCTCGAATACTCATCATTTGCATGCCTAAGCATACTCTCTTAGTGTATACAAATTTACCTCTAAAGGAAAATGGATTTGTCTATCAACGTAGATATAAAATGGGAACACGTGTGCGAAATAATTCAAGCAGGAAAGTCAGAGCCTTCACTGGATTTTTTGGGAGCCCTTTATTTTACTATTCAACAATTTTTCTAGCTCGTCACGGCCTCTAACCTCTTCCAGTTCCTGTGACAATAAAAAATCAATAAACTATGTATATATATTCACTCCAGATCATTCATGAATCCAACCACATATGAAATACACTCTTACAAAAAATTACAAGAGAAGCAGCAAAATCACTTTTGGTCCAAGGAAAAGACCATATGGTACACCATTAAACTTGTCTGCGTGATGAAGCTGCAGTTGCATTTAAACAAACCTGTATGAGATTCATTAGTTACTGGAAATAAATCTATGCAGAAGTCAGAGATAGATGAATAGATCTATAAAGCAATGATAAGGAATCTAGGAACAAACCTGATGTGCAGCGACTACCTTACGAAGATATGGAACATCAGCAATAGGCCCAACAGAAAAGCGTCGATGAACAAGCCCATCATGGACAAACATATATGCCATCCCAAAAACGGTGATACCAAGCCCCTGAGAAAATTTTCAAAATGCATGGTAAATTTTGATAATAGTGTGACTAACATACTACTGTTGAAAATCACCTTGACATAGCTGCTAAGTCAAACTTGGTTTAAATTTACGGTGATCACAACATTCTTTATTTAATACTACCCATTTATAAATTGTGAACAGAAAAGGCGAGGCTAGTACTTACAGCACCAAAACAAAGACCTGGCACAAAGCCTTTGTACTTAAAGAATCCATAAGCCAATAAAGAAATGGCAGGAACTGCATTGATGATAGCAAATACAACATTCAACTCAAACAGTCCCTCCCTTGGCCTATGATGAGACTGCCAAAAGCAGCTTCTCAATTAGAATATAAAATTAACATCTCTACAATCCTGGAATCAATGAAACAAAAGGACAATGCATATTACAAAACCTATCTGCTATGCCACAGCTTGTTTGTACAAATTCTTGGTCCATCTTTCTGCAAACTATAATTATACCTCATGCATATTCCACAAGGAGGCATGCTAGAAAGCTCGGTGAGCCCAGCAAGCCCAATATTCCATTCCAACCTGTACAAGCACATTTCGAGCCATATTAGAATGATTAGGTCCAAATCTAATACCAACAGCTTATGTAGAGAACTTGCACATACCGTGGCTCCCACTGCTAATGAAAATGTGCCAAACATCTCTATGTAGGAAACTTTAGCACCCTGCATACAAATTCCATCAGAGAACAAGCAAGGCGATATACCCATGTCATCTCATACATATCAGCATAAATTCATAGACTCCTGAGAATATATATCCACAAGCACAAACCCACCTAAACCTGGGTCAGAAATCCATGTGGAGATGAAAGAATTAATAGTCTATTATCATAATTATGAACTATAAGTAGTCAAAAGACCGGAAAAGTGGTCATGGGGGGGAGAATTGAACACTAAACCTGAGTCTTCCAAACAAAATGGTAGTAAACAGCCCAAGCGACCATGCTAGTAATCCCAACGCTAGAGGCGATAGCAGCAAAGAAGTACGCGTGGTGTTCGACCTTCCTCCTGGGGGCTCTTTTATCCCACTGCCTTGCATTCTCATAAACTCTATTGCTTAATGAATCTGCAAATTCAGTAGCAGAATCATCCTCCACAATAGATTTTGTTTTGTTTCTTGTTGTTGGGATTTTTCAAGCAACGCAAAGACCAAAGGTAGCACCTTCCTTCTTCCTCGGAATTCAGAAAAAATGCGGACAGAACGAAGACCATTTCTATTAATTGATGAAGCTCTAGAAAACGCAAGATAATAATGAGAAACTGCGCTTGCCAATGGTGATGCATCTTGTTGGCTTAAAGAAAGATCTAAACAGGCATTAGTTATTGCCTGCTCTGGTGCTCCTTTACTAGCCCGATGAAACTTTCCATTACCATTAACATATGTAAGTGCCGTACGTTTGTCGACCAGATTAAAAGGTAAGAAATAGACTTTAGTAACCCCTGCTTGAGCCTATGACAGGGCATCAAAAAAAAATTAGACTCCAATTTGAAGAGCATGCTTGGTCATATCAAGAAGACCCAAAAAGACAACAATTGACACAAAATACCTCTTTTGAATCTACCAACATTCCAACAATAGCAGCATCAATTGCATCTTGATTTTCAATTCTGGAAGCTCTAGCTGCAAGCAAAACTCTCTAACGTTGTAGACTCTCTGCATTATGTCCATGTTTTCATGATGCTGTCCGCCGATAAGGACTATTTTCTGATGAACACAGATGCACTTACAGACCAATGGAATTCCACCAGGAAAGTAGAGAATGGGACATAGCATTGACCAGGTGTGCATCAAGGAGTCACGGGGTCTAATACTATTATTCGGCTGCTACTCCGAGCGATATGCTTGAAATACTGAATCACACATATCAAGTTCCCCCGTGTTGCAGAGGTCATTAGCTTTGAATAGAACTCGAGCGTACTCAGTACAGTCCTAATGCACACATCTTTGAGCTTATAATGCGATTGATACAACACTCTAAGCAAGATCTTTCGAATTATATCATCCGAAAGATTGGGAAGAGTGTCATTCTCTAGCAGTAGTGCCAAGTTGCCAACCTATTTGACATGTGTAGCGTGAAATTGAAGTAGGAAGGTGCAAACATCAATCGATATGCAGGTACATCAATGCACAGGGACCAGTGTACAGATGTCACTTGGTTTCCCCGCTCCAAAAACCAATGCAAAAAATTTAGTTAAATCAAAGTTTTACTTTTTAAATTAACAAATTAATATTTTGAATTTTGTGCCATTTGAACTAACATGTCCAAAATGGTCACAAGATGTCATGGACATAATAAGAGTTTGTACACAATTCAATGAGAATCCACAATACTTAAATTACGTATGTATGTACTTAATCGCTCCCACTCATACTTTGTAATTTTTAACACTCATACTTTGTAATTTTTAATGATTAATGATTAAATATACTTTTTTAATTTTTAACTTCAATTTGATTTCTTGAGGCATATCGTTAGAGGATGAGCATGGCAAATTAAAAAGAACATCAAACATAATATTGAACTGTCAAAACTGTAAATAACAAGTCAACCCTGCATATAAACACTTTTTTTACACCATATCTCAAACATGGGTATTTAGAAAGCAAAAGAGAATTAGAATAATAAAATAGTTGAGAAAAAAACAACAGGGAATGTGAAGGGTGATGGGATCGAATTTACATAAAACATAAGAAGTCAATTTATGCAAAATATTACACACTGTGCTTGCCATGGTGCGTAGGCCGTCCTTTGATGATTTTTATGGAACATGCTGTTGTTTTTCTATTCACATAAAACTTCATAATTACAATGGACCCGAAGGCCTCTATTTAAACACTTCTACATACTAAAACCTTAACCTAGCTCATGCTTTATGCCTTATGCTTTGTGCCTTATGCTTTGTGCCTTAAGCTTTATGCTTTATGCTAAACTTACCTTTACTTCTAATAATAAAGCTGACAAAAGTGGGAGGTAATTACATTTTTTAACACTCCCCCTTAATTACAACCGCTAAACATACGATCTAAGTACAAGTACCATACTGCCTCTAAGGAATTTCATCAAAAAATAATGCCTACTAGTCTATTTCTCAACTAGGCTTACAAAACATCTTCATCTTGACTTTCTTTTTCTGCAATGTGCTGGTGCAACTTTTTCTCATACTTTCTGCTCCAAACTTTAAAGTTTTCAATGCTTTTCTTCTTCTTTGTGCTCCATACTTCAACCTTCTATCGAGGCTTAATAAGGACTACGAACTTCTTCACTTGAGTCCACATACTTCCTTCCTTATCACTCCTTAAAAACAATATAGAGTTTGCTTGGTGCCCCCTTAATACAAGAGCTCTTCTTATTTTCAACTCGAAGTTTCAACTTAAGATTCAACCCTTCTTTCATACGACAGTCACATTTAAAAAAAAAATTTCAAAAATCATAAAACCAAACCCTTTAAGTATGCTTGATGTTTTAGAAGTAAAACGAAGCCTTATTAAAAGTTGGTTCCATATAAGACAAAATCCTCTCCTTTTTAAGGGTTTGTTTTGAAAATAAAACCATGAAATCGTCTTTCACGTGGTGCACATAATTTCAAACTCACCATCTTTTGCTTCTCTTCACGTTTCCACTCAAAGATGGCATGTGATTTGACTTCGACCGGATTTTCCACACGTTCTGTTCTTCAAGCGGCTACAACTCACTTCTTCAACAACGATTTCCTTATGCAGAGTCCCATCGAGATTTCTCTTTAACTGTCAGCTCCTTAGAAAGAGTTTCTTCTCTTTTGGCAACAGATCGACTCCCTCTTCATCGCAGGGTGTATTTTCTTCACAAACAACGGCTTGTTCAACAAGAGGCTAGTTACTCCTCAATATCAGTGGATATCTTTACGTCTCTCACGCACTGACTTTCTTGTCTTTTCCTCATGAAAACAGGTTTTCTCCTATGGTGGATTGGAATGGCTCGTCCTTAAATAGTCACTTTCTTCACAGACGATCTCCTCCTCGATTTCTCCCTTCACGGTTGGGCGTGCCTCCTCCTCACCCTATTATTTGATTCCAGGAGGTATTTCTCCACGAATTTACTGAACCGTGGATCTTCACGCATATTTTCACACATCAAACTTTTCTTCACGGCAAACCGGCGGTAGCTGCTTTCTTCACTCTTTCCAATAGAGGTTGGAGTTTCTTCAAGAATTTGCTTCAGATATGTGGATCTAAAAGATTCCTCCAGTAAATTTATTTCTTGTGCTTCAGACTCGAACCCAGATATCTGTCCAATTTCTTGGATCAATTCTCTCTCACTTGAATGGTGAAAGATCTTGGCTTGGATTTAATGGTCTCTGCCTTCTTCGCTATGGAAGAATCCTTCTTCACGATGGAAGAATACAACAGGCTTAGATATGCTCTCCAGGATACTTAATCAAGCTCTGATACCATGATGCATCAATGAATATAGAGGTCAAATTCGGCACGGATGAGGTAGTTCTAATTCTTGCAAAGGAGTGGTCAACATTATGACCAAACAAGGCCAACAAAAGACAATCACAGATGTATATTATGCTCCAAGATTGAAGCATAATCTGCTTAGCATTGGGAAACTTACTGAAAAGAAATACAGACTTGTATTTGATGGATCAGACTATGAAATCTATGGCAAACCCCCAAATAGACAGTTGATCATCAAAGTACAAGTGACTAGGAACATGATATATCCCCTAGTCATGAATTGCAGCAGCAAGCTAAGCTATTTTTCTCAAAAATCCACATGCATGGATGATTATTGGTTATGGAATTTCAGATATGGACATCTTCACTTTGGTGGTCTCAAGTTGTTGCAGCAAAAAGGGATGGTAAAAGGATTACCCCCTATGAAGGAGCCAACAAATAGTTGTGAGTGTTGCATCATCGCAAAGCAGCACAGGGATAGCTTTCCTAAAGGTATGTCTCTAAGGGCACTTGCACCTCTAGAACTTATTCATACTGATATGTGTGGTCCAATGCAGACTCAGTCAATTGGTGGAAGCTATTATTTTCTTACATTCTTTGATTATTTCAGTAGAAAACCATGGGTGTATTTCCTTCGTCAGAAGTCTACAAATTTTGGAAAGTTCAAGGAATTTAAGGCTTTGGTTGAAAAATAGAGTGGTAATCAACTCAAAGTATTGAGATCAGATGGAGGGGGAGAGTATGACTCAAAGGAATTTCATGATTACTGCAAATATCATGGAATCAAGAGGCAATTCAATACAAGATATACACCTCAGCAGAACGGAAGAACAAAACCATCATGAATATGGACGGGAGCATGTTGAAAGGAAGAAACCTGTCCCATGATTTTTGGGGAGACGCAGTGGCTTGTGTTGTTCATGTGATGAACATATCTCCCGCCAAAATTGTGAAGAACAGAGTACCAGAGGAAGCATAGATAGGTATGAGTTGTAATATTTCTCATTTCAGAATTTTTGGTTGCGTTGCTTATGCTCATGTTCTTAAATAGCTAAGAAAAAATCTAGATGACGGGAGTGGGAAATGTATCTTTCTTAGATACGCTGAAGAATCTAAATCCTACAAACTGTATAACCCTATTACCAAAAAGGTTATCTTGAGTAGAGATATGTTGTTCAAGGAGGAAGAGTCATGGAATGGAACCATAGACAAGGTTGTGGGAGCTGCGATACCCCAACTAGAAGATGAAGAAGAATAAGATCTTATTGGACAACAAGGTCCAGTAGAATATTCACCAGTAGCAAAGACTCCAGCGAGGACACCTAGAAACTAAGTTCGAGGTGAAGCATAAAGATCAATAGTTCTATATACTACTAGTCCGCAATCAGGTAATGAATCTGATCACAATAATAGAAAAACTAGAAGATTGGAAGATATTTATGATGAATTGGATGCAAATACCAATTATGCTTTTATTGCTAGTCAACCTATGTTTTATGAAGAGGCAGTAAAAGAAGAGCATTGGGTAAAAGCTATGGAAGAAGGGATAGATTCCATTGAGAGAAATGGTACATGGGATCTAGTTGACCTGCCAAAAAATAAGAAACCCATTGGTGTTAAGTGGGTCTTGTTATCTCTCCAGGAGTCCTTCTAGGCTGTAAGTCAAAGGAGCCTAGTAACTTAACCTTTTTATCAATAATGGGTGTATAATTGGATCAAGATGAATAACTCACTCACTGATTTCATATTCAAGACAGTCTTAAATACATTCAAACGATACAAGGCCTTCGAAATCCATTAATCATATAGTTTTTGCTGAATTAGATGGGTGGAGAAAAACTAACTATATTAACCAGAACATACATATATAACAATACATATGATGGGTCAATAGAACTAGCAATAGTTACTTATGATCCTAGTTTACTGATATGAAAGTGAGATGACAATCACCAGCTTTAAAGTAAACATAGACAAGAGAACCTCTACTCATAAGTATAGAACGAAGGAGATAATGGTCTGAAAACAACAATGAAAGAAGCTTGTATTACTGAATCTATTAAAAAGAGGTATTTTCTACAAAAAGAGTGTATTAGAGCCTTCAAAATCCAACCCTTTCTTGCTCTCAAGCTCTAGGCTTTATAGCCTTTACAACATCTTCCCCCAGATCCTCAGAAGTTGGGTTGAAATCACTAAACACAGAAAATCAAAACCGTTTTTGAATAAACCACGAAAAAATTCTCTTTAATTTGGCCAAATTGCTTAAAAATGGGGCTCAGAGATGGATTCGAGTCTCCCAATCCGTGACACCTGTAGGAAAACTGAGAGATTTTATTGTTCTATGATGTGTTAGGCACAAAAACCTCCACCCGTTTTGTAGAATGATTCTCCAGTCGCTCAGAATAATCATTTTAAAATGATGGCTCTGCATAGTAAAAATGCCATTTTTGCTGAAACTACTGAAAAAGAGGCTCAGAGATGGGTTCAGTTCTCCAGATATGTGACACCTGTGTATAAAATGAAAGAGGTTATTGTACATTGATTTTTTGTGAGCAAAAACCTCTCTCAGATATTTGAAATTCGTTTTCATTTTCCTGAGATCTGCATTTCAAAAACATGTGTCAAACAGGTAGATTCTGGGATCCGAAAATTGGGGCTCAGTGATGGATTCGATTCTCCCAATCCATGAAACCTCTAGGAAAAATAAGAGAGTTTATTTTTCTCTGACATCTTAGGAGAAAAAACCTGCGAGCGTTTTGAAAAATGATTCTCTAGTCGCTCAGAATCATCATTTGAAAATGATGACCTTTCACAGTAAAAACACCATTGATTTCAGTAAATATCCTTGCCTCCACCTTGCTGGCACCTTTAAATCTGAAACAGAACCTTGATCACGATGCCTTTAATTATTCTATAACATTATAAACTACCCTTGAGGTGTTTGGATTAGTAAAAATCAGATCTGTGCAAAAATGGTAACATTCTGTCCAGTTTTTTAGCTTTCGGTAGCTAGGAAAGCCAAAGTCTGAATCTGTAAGCTACCGAAAGCTCTATTTTTGGTAGCTTATGAACCATCGCCTTGTCCGCCTAAGCCACTGAAACTGGTCTACAATACCTGACACGTGCCTTTCCTTTCGGTAACTGAAGAGTTTTGTCTTCCATTCTGTAAGTTGTCGAAAGCTAGGTTTTCTGTAGCTAATGAACCATCACCTAGTCTGCCTAAGCTACCAAAACAAATCTACATTTTTGTAGTTTTCTGAAAGTCATTTGGTTCTGTTTGCTATTTTAATACTTCTCTTCCAGCTGTCTATTTGCTTGAAATACGCATGGCATTTTCCAAAAACCAAGTTGTAAATAGAGAAAAAAAATCCTTTCTAAATCATCTCAGCATGTGGCAGAAAATTCCTTTGCTCCTAATAATGTGTGTTTTTGGAATGCAAGACATAAATGGAGGGAAGGTCCTCTTTTCTTTGTTATAGTGGTAGCTTCTGCAAATTTACCATATCTAGAATATTCTTCATTTTCCTGATTGAAACTACTACAATTCTTCATGTACAGAGTAGTCATTTTCTGCTATTGTATTTACAGTCACACGGTGCCACTGTATTTACTCTTGCTCAAAGCTAGGAAAACTTGACTTAACAATTGCACGATAGTTTTCACTTGAGGAGCCTCTCCAAGGAAATCAAAATATTAAGCTTTGTATTTTTTTAAATTGCAATGGCACGAGATCTTCTTATCTGATCTGCTTTCATTTTAAAATTTATTTTCACTTTCAGTAGCTAGGAGAGCCCCGAAAATTTCGTTTAAGATGCCGAAAGCAGAGCTTTCGGTAGCTTACGGACCATTTTAAATAAGTGCTTAGCTACCAAAACATGTCTTTTGAAATTTTTGAAATGAAAACCCAATCTAATGTTTTTCAAACCTTATTACATGCATAAAGCTATAAAAAATGAGCCTTAAGAAATTTAGAAATGAATTTTCAAATGACATCTCATCATCTAAAATTGATCAACCCAACAAATTTATTTGGGGAGATAACATCTAGCTCCTACTCGGGGATGAAAGCCTCCCTATGAGGTTTCAAGAACCACAGATCTGATGCCTTTCCTAGATAAACAAAATACAGAACCTAGTCTAGTGTTCCATTGGGTATGGAGTCATTTAAACTACCACCAAATCTTTGCAATTTGTCCACAAATGTTCAACAGTAAACTTGCTAGCAATGCCTTGCATCCATTGGGCTATGGAGTCTCAAATGCTACTTTCAAAACCTGATCCAAATCCTGCAACCCTGCTCATCATTTGAAGCCAAACTACCCCTACCAATAGTGTCTTATATCCATTGGGCATGGCGTCTTTATTCCAAAACTGAAACCACACTACTAAATGCAAGCCTCACGCATTATGCAAACTTGAAATGCTCAGTCATGAGCTTATTCATCTATGTTACCCTACTCTAACTAACTACACTGCTTCTTATCAAGTGACATCATGCTTCCAATGAAGCCATGTAAGAAAATGATTTACTGCTATCGTCCTTGATCTTGACCCAAAAAATAAATGAAACCATAGCATGCAAAAATGTAGCTTGAAAGGATGACAGAACCAGCTATCATCTGACAAAAATATTTTGATATTTGTGCTGCTTACAGATTTCAGAAAATCAACAAAAGGGTCATGAAAGACACAAAGAAATACCTCTTCATGATACTTTTCCAACTGAAAGAAATGCTGCTGCTGATTGCTTTCATTGATCTGAATGTTAGATACAGACTGTTCATCTGGACTTTTCAGCTCATCATCTTCCTCTTCATATCTGCTGCAATCTTCCTGTGTCTGCAAATCAGAAAACTGAGGACCACCCTTAGTATCTGCTGCAGATTTAGTATTGTCATCATGATTGTCATGATGTTGATCAGCAATCCCTCGATCACAATAAGATATATTTTCAACTGATGTATATCCTTGTTCTTTGACATTAGAATATTCAAAAGAAACATGTTGACCTTCATGATCGTTTAAGCCAATAGATACATCTGATATGATGTTAGATGTTTCTGTATACTTCTATCATAATCAATATCATTGAACATTTCTTGATCTTCATAGTAAATATTATCTTCTGCAATAGATGCTTTATCACAAATATGATTTTCATGACTAACAGAACCTTTATGAAGCAAAGAAAACTCATTACAACATTGTTCAAAAAGATGTTTAGCTGGAAAATACTCTTTACAAAACGAATTGAAAGCAACATGAAAATATGCCAAAGAGTTGATACTGGCAATTGGAAGAGATTTGTACCAATCACGAGCAATTCCCTCTAACGAAAAACTGAAAAGCTTAATTTGAACATCCTCATGTACAATTTCAAGCCGATGAAGGAAATCATGAAAATCAAATAAATGTTCAGCTGGCACTTCCCACTCTTCTCCTCGAAATCTAGGAATACTTATTTCCCATTTATCTCTACTAGGCACTGGATTAGGGAAACCAATAATCTTTGAAAAATCACAGAACGCATACCTCTTTGCTAAGATTTGGTTCATTTCATACTAGTGGAGTCACCAACAGATTTCTGAACAATGGAGCTGCCACTGAATCTGTCCTTCATGGAGTCACCAGATAGATGATTACAACCAAGAAAATGTCCAGGCTTTGTCTATCATCAAAGTTGGATCTATAACGTTCTCCCAATGAAGCTGAGCTTCAATCTCCTATCCCCGGCAATGGCGCCAATTTGTTATCTCTCCATGAGTCCTTCTAGGCTGTAAGTCAAAGGAGCCTGGTAACTTAACCTTTTTATCAATAATGGGTGTATATTTGGATCAAGATGAATAAATCACTCACTAATTTCATACTCAAGACAATATTAAATACATTCAAACGATACAAGGGCTTCAAAAGCCATTAATTAGATAGTTTTCGTTGAATTAGATGGGTGGAGAAAAACTAACTATATTAACCAGAACATACATATATAACAGTACATATGATGGGTCAATAGAACTAGCAATAGTCACTTATGATCCTATTTTACTGATATGAAAGTGAGATGACAATCACCAGCTTTAATGTAAACATAGACAAGAGAACCTCTGCTCATAAGTACAGAAAGAAGGAGATAATGGTCTGAAAACAACAATGAAAGAAGCTTGTATTACTAAATCTATTAAAAAGAGGTCTTTTCTACAAAAAGAGTGTATTAGAGCCTTCAAAATCCAACCCTTTCTTGCTCTCAAGCTCTAGGCTTTATAGCCTTTACAACATCTTCCCCCAGATCCTAAGAAGTTGGTTCAAAATCACTAAAAACAGAAAATCAAAATCGTTTTTGAATAAACTAGGAAAAAATTCTCTTTAATTTGGCCAAACTGCTGAAAAATGGGGCTTAGAGATGGATTCAATTCTCCCAATCCATGACACCTGTAGGAAAAATGAGAAATTTTATTGTTCTATGACGTGTTAGGCACAAAGACCTCCTCCCGTTTTGCAGAACAATTCTCCAGTCGCTCAGAATAATCATTTTAAAATGATGGCTCTGCACAGTAAAAACGCCATTTTTGCTGAAACTGCTGAAAAAGAGGCTCAGAGATGGGTTCAGTTCTCCAGATATGTGACACCTGTGTATAAACTAAAAGAGTTTATTGTACATTGATTTTTTGTGAGCAAAAACCTCTCTCAGATATTTGAAATTCATTTTCATTTTCCTGAGATCTGTATTTCAAAAACATGTGTCAAACAGGCAGATTCTGGGATCCGAAAATTGGGGCTCAGTGACGGATTCGATTATCCCAATCCTTGACACCTGCAGGGAAAATGAGAGAGGTTGTTTTTCTCTCACATGTTAGGAGAACAAACCTTTGATAGTTTTGAAAATTGATTCTCCAGTCGCTCAGAATCATCATTTGAAAATGATGCCCTTTCACAGTAAAAATACCATTGATTTCAGTAAATATTCATACCTCCACCTTGCTGGCACATTTAAATATGAAACAGAACCTTGATCACGATGCCTTTAATTATTATATAACATTATAAACTGCCCTTGAGGTGTTTGGATCAGTAAAAATCAGATCTGTGCAAAAATGGTAACATTCTGTCCATTTTTTTAGCTTTCGGTAGCTAGGAAAGCCAAAGTCTTAATCTATAAGCTACCAAAAGCTTTGTTTTCGGTAGCTAATGAACCATCGCCTTGTCTGCCTAAGCCACCAAAACTGTTCTATGATACCTGACACGTGCCTTTCCTTTCGGTAGCTGAAGAGTTTTGTCTTCCATTCTGTAAGCTGCCGAAAGCTGGGTTTTCGGTAGCTAATGAACCATCGCCTGGTCCGCCTAAGCTACCGAAACAAATCTACATTTTTGTTGTTTTCTGAGAGTCATTTGGTTATGTTTGTTGTTTTAATACTTCTCTTGCAGCAGTCTATTTGCTTGAAATACCCATGGCATTTTCCGAAAACCAAGTTGTAAATAGAGAAAAAAAATCCTTTCTAAATCATCTCAGCATGTGGCAGAAAATTCCTTTGCTCCTAATAATGTGTGTTTTTGGAATGCAAGACATAAATGGAGGGAAGGTCCTATTTTCTTTGTTATAGTGGTAGCTTCCGCAAATTTACCATCTCTAGAACATTCTTCATTTTCCTGATTGAAACTGTTGCAATTCTTCATGTACAGAGTAGTCATTTTCTGCTATTATATTTACAGTCACACGATGCCACTGTATTTACTCTTGCGCACAACTAGGAAAACTTGACTTGACAATTGCACGATAGTTTTCACTTGTGGATCCTCTCCAAGGCAATCAAAATCTTAAGCTTTGTTTTTTTTTTAAATTGCAATGGCATGGGATCTTCTTATCTGATTTGCTTTCATTTTAAAATTTATTTTCACTTTTGGTAGCTAGGATAGCCCCGAAAATTTCATTTAAGCTGTCGAAAGCAGAGCTTTCAATAGCTTAGGGACCGTTTTAAATAAGTTCTTAGCTACCGAAACCTGTCTTTTGAAATTTTTGAAATGAAAACCCAATCTAATGTTTTTCAAACCTTATTACATGCATAAAGCTATAAAAAATGAGCCTTAGAAATTTAGAAATGAATTTTCAAATGACATCCTATCATCTAAAATTGATCAACCTGACAAATTTATTTGGGGAGATAACAGGTCTATAAGACCAAACTCAATGAAAAATGTGAGATTGATAGGTGCAAGGAAAGGTTAGTAGCAAAAGGTTTCTCGCAACAACCAGGAATTGATTTTGGAGAAACTTTTGCACAAGTGGAAATATTGGACACAGTAAGAGAAGTCCTAGCAATAACATCCCAAAATAGATGGAAAGTGTATCAGATGGATGTCAAGTTGGCATTCTTGAATGGAATTCTTGAAGAATAAATTTATATGGAGTAGCCACACGGGTATGAAATCAAAGAACATGAAGAGAAAGTTTACAAGTTGAAGAAAGCTCTATATGGGCT
The DNA here is from genome assembly GCA_027924585.1 of Larix kaempferi. Taxonomy (NCBI): domain Eukaryota; kingdom Viridiplantae; phylum Streptophyta; class Pinopsida; order Pinales; family Pinaceae; genus Larix; species Larix kaempferi. The sequence goes on from BSBM01000094.1 coordinate 15,445,053, forward strand.
CAAGCAAGCTCCAAGAGCTTTGTATACCAGAATTGATTCTTATTTGATAAAAAATGGTTTTAGCAGAAGCTCCAGCGAATCAACACTTTACATAAAGGTAAATCAAATTTTGATAGTTTGTTTATATGTTGATGATATGATTTTTACAGGTGACCTGTCAGTAGATGAGTTCAAGGAAGCTATGAAGAAAGAGTTCGAGATGACAGACCTTGGATTAATGAAGTTATTTCTTGGCTTAGAGGTAGAACATTTAGAAAAGGTGTATTTATCTCTCAAAGTAAATATGCTAATGAAGTTCTTAAGCAATCCATAATGCTTAATTGCAAACCGACACCTACACTAGTGGAAACACGTGTAAAGTGGAGCAAAGAAGATGACAGTCCCAAAGTAGATCCAACATTGATCAAGAGACTTGTAGGAAGTCTCATGTATCTCACAACTATGAGACCAGATATTATGTATGCTATCAGCTTGATTTCCAGGTTCATAGAGTCTCCCAAATACTCGCATTAGCAAGTTGGAAAAAGTATCTTACGATATGTTGCAGGGAATTCAAGCTTTTGAATTTTATACTCAAGCATTGACTATGATGTTTTGACAGGTTTCACTGACTGTGATTTTGCAGGAAGTTTGGATGACAAGAAGAGCACTTCCGATCATGTTTTTCATCTTGGATCGGGCGTGATTTCATGGGCATCCAAGAAGCATCCCATTGTGACACTTTCATCAGCATAAGTAGAGTATGTAGCAGCAACATCAGCAACATGTCAAGCAGTTTGGTTATGCAGAGTTCTAGAAGGTCTTCAACAGAAACAAGGAGGACCAACAACAATATATTGTGACAACAACTGAGCAATCGATATATCCAATAACCATGTTTTTCAGCAGAAAATCAAGCACATTGATACCAGATATCACTTCATAAGAGAACTTGTGAACAATGGTGAAATTCATGTTGAGCATTGTAAATCGATTGATCAATTGGATGACATATCCAAAAAACCATTAACAAAAGAAATTTTTGAAACTCATAGAGATAATTTAGGCAGTGTAAAAGCTGCAACAGTCAGTAGTCATAATTAAGAGGGAGTGTTAGAAGTAGTAATTACTTCTGTTAGATTTAGCTTTTACTTTAGTTCTTACTATTAGAAGTTCAGTTAATAAAACATGCAACAACATGCTTTGCATGCATGCAAAATCTAGGTTATATTTTAGGATTTCTATAAGTGATTAAATACACATTCATATTTGGTTTGTAACTACATTAGTTGATCTTTCGTTAATCAAAAAAGATGAATAGAGGTCTAATACCATTAGTGGATACCATGATGAATTTTATGGAACAATTTGATGCTTTTCTATTCACATAAAACTTCATAATTACAATGGACCCAAAGGCCTCTATTTAAACACTTCTACATACTAAAACCTTAACCTAGCTCATGCTTTCTTCCTTATGCTTTGTGCCTTAAGCTTTATGCTTTATGCTGAACTTACCTTTACTTCTAATAATAAAACTGACAAAAGTGGGAGGTAATTACTTTTTCTAACATCCTTTCCAGTCAACTGAACTCTGAAGTGAACCTCTTATCAACCAGCAACGTTTTTGATACCACGGGAAGTGGCTATGAAGCCGTGTGAACTATTGCTTTGTAAAACATAAATAACTTGTTTAGATGCATATTGGGTTTGTGAGTCAAGCTCTTTTCGTCGTTAGAAATATTTTGGGAAAAGGATTGAACTCTGAAGCTTATTATCCACAAGGAAAACTCCAAACTGCCTATAACAATAACAAGTAACACATGAGTAATAAACAAATAAGAGATTCTCATAAACCAAAAAGCTTAAACATTTGAAGAAGAATGAGACCATGCGTCCTTCATCGAAGAAGTTAAATTTACCTCAGAACATAAGATGAAAGGGTACCAACATCATCATCAGCATTGTACAGACTTCCTAATTTTCTCTTTCGAGTGGTGGGGTATGCCATTTCAAGACAGTACAAGGGTAAGGGATTCTCCACCAAAGCACAGTTTCTCACATTATATACAATTTATACCTGTAAATCATGTTATGGAGAAAGTGAGCGGCATACACAGATGCCACGCAGAGCTGGGGTATGCCATTTGAAGAGAGTACTGGGGATAAGTGTAACATACCCTTTTTGTTGAAGAACATTTTGTGTTAGAAAACATTATGATAACTTTTATTGTAAAGTTTTATGTTGGACATGTGTCCAAGGATGACTGTAATTTGCACAATATTTTATTATTTAATAAATAAAATAGGAGAGAAACACCTAAGAGGACTGTTGAAAGAGTGGTTACTGATCCACTAGGTGAAATGGAATCCGGGGTAGAAGGCAATGGACAAGTGGCAGCTAACTAGCTGTTGGTATGGGACAACTCCCTTGAAATGTGGTCATAGTGCCCTGAAAGATGGGACTGGAGCTTGAGGCTCATTTATTCCAAACTGACCACTAAAGACCTAGGCAGTCTATATAATAGCCATCAAATTATGAACTGAGGTTCATCACTTTTCCTGACGAGGAAATTTACCTTGGGGTTTTGCTGTGTTTGCACCCAAGAGATTTGATGAGGGGATATGCTAAGTTGTTGATCATGTTGTGAGTCTGCCAAAATCTATTGAGTTTAGGAGTTTGATGCTGAGTGCTGAAGGCATGTTTTTATAGGAGTTTGATGCTAAGTGCTGAAGGCATGTTTTTATAGGAGTTTGATGCTGAGTGCTGAAGGCATTTTTGAGTGCCTTGCTTCTACACAGGTTCCACCCACTTAGTTGTTCAGTAATCAAGCTCGGGGGTTCACAAGAAGCCAGCAGTTTGCTGCTTCTTCTGGAATAGGTTGGGAGGAACAGGCCTCCTTGGGTGTTTGTCGGCCCTATTTTCATTACAGGTTTTAATTACATGCAGTTAAAATTTCTATCTGTTATCGTTAATATTATTGTTTCCAAAGATGACTGAACACACACATTTATTTTTATTTTTATTTCTAAGTTAAATAGGATTCTGAATAGTATTGATTTTTATGATGAATTGAATAAAATGTTCTCTGCATTTTCCCCCATGCTAATGGATCGGCATCGTAAACAGACTCAACAGAAAACCCTAAACCCTAAACATTCTCATTTCATAACTTTCGTTTAATAGAGTTGTCATTTCATACAGCTGTATTCATTTCTATAGATCGAGCTAGTCAAATATCTCACTATCATCTCGAAATTCCTATTATATCATTAATAGTAGAACAACTCTAAATAGCAGAAGCAAAAACAAGTTTGGATTGTCGAGATCTTAACGACGAGTAGACTCATAACCATACTTTTTAAACAGAGTCAAACCCTAACCCTTGAAAAGCTTATAGAATGAAAATGTAACATCATTTTAAAATCGACGAACTACACACAGGCAAGAATCGAAACATAGATTACAAAACATCTACCATTGTTCATTGAAACAAGTGATTCTTACTTTATCCAAAGTTTGTGAATGAGAACACATTCCCACGATTGTTACATTTTACAGTTCATTATTCCACAAAGGAAACGATAGCAAGAAGTACCAAATCTTAGTTCACAACTATAACTTTTTATACATCAAAGTTTAAACGCAGAACCATTTTAAAAACAAGTTTCACTTCTACATTTTACACACCCAAATCACAGGATACATTCCAAGTTCGAAACCCCAAAATGATGAATGAGACAAGTGTTACAAAACTAGTTTATTACAGTCTTATTTAATGAAAATTCGACGAAGGAAAGGAGCTCACATCGACAGTAGTTACATTGTCCATTGGACACAAAAGAAATCTAAAAACCTGTTATTCTAACCAGGAAAGCCGAAAGGCATCCACACTACAGACATCTAACACAACATAGTACTGGAATCCTCATCCAAATAAACCACAAGCTCGGTCAAACATCAACAATGGCCATTCTGCCAGGAAAACCTACGAAGGGTTATGCCACCGAGGCTTACTGGTTAAATGAGCCATCAACTGCCATCAAGTTTCAACTCTATAACTCCACGACGAAGGCAACACCTTCCACACAAACTACCACGAGGTTATAACATAAATCGAAAACATTACTTTGCATAAGTTCAAATTGTAATTATAGAAATAAGTTTCATAAAAACCAAGATTACCTTCATAAGAGCAGAAAGATGGAATGTTTCTCGCTTCCAATTTCATATCATCCAACCGACGCAACAGGAGCAACATACAGCTACGGCCTCTCAGACTCTGAGTATAACTCCAACTTAAACCCTAACCTATTACACGACGAAAGCCTTAAAAACTTATACAACCAGGTTTCCACCATTAATTTCTGGAGATGGAAGTTGTAGAGCCACCAAAGACTCGACCAGGGGTCGAACCCTACTATTCAGCGGCCTGTTGGCCTCTCCCCCAAAGCCAGGGCTCCAAATGAATGTGAAAGGCAAAACAAACAATGGAATAGCAAGTACATTAGGGTTTAGATTCTCAACAATTGAGATAGACCAGATCAACGGGTGAGATCGGGCTAGCCAAGCAATGCCACTACCAAGACAATATTACGATCAATCTTTCTCATAAATTGCTCAATTAATATCGAGCCCAGTAGGATGCCATATCACAAGGTGTAGCTTATAGCTCGGCAAGCTTCCCACATTTCTTACTAAGTTTATCACGTGGATCTAGTTACAGGTAATAGCCAACAAGACAATCCAATAACAAGTTACAGGGTTCATAAATATTCAATTCCAACATATCACCTTTTCCAAACTACGCCTACCATAGAAATAACTCTTGTCAACATCGCATTAAATGGCATTAGCACAACCCTGTTTCATAACTATGTTTTATATTACCAAACTTTGTTTATTCGCATAGTATGCACGTATTGCAATTCTAATGTTAAATCTTATATCACATAGTATGCACGTAATAGAATGCCAATGCTAAGTTTAAATTCGCATATGTTATGCATTTTAACCCTAATAGTTATTTCATAGGGTATTGTGACAAATTAATATATGTCACAATTACATAACAAACCAATGTTTTGTCCATACATTCATATAGTAGATTAATATTGCAAAAGCATATAGTAATTTAGGATGCATGTGATAATAGGTCATATAATTTCGAAGGCCAACTTTTATTCATGCACCATAGCATTATAATGCTAACATTATATTACAATAGCATTAACGAATTAAATAAGGTAGGATTCCAATCCTAAGAAACCCCACTAGATACTTAGTAACATTGTTCATTAAGGTCGCTTATTCTTCAACCTTGTCGTAACAATAGATATCATCATATGCTTGTCGTTATCAATATTTAAAGACCTTTCACTAAAGTCACATAATGTTCAACCTTGTCGCATTATTCAGACTGTTAGAACTCTCATAATATTTATATAAATTGTAATTCTAATGATTTATATCAATGATTACAACAGAAGTATAGTGTAAAAATATCTCTAGCTACACTCTCACATGTTAGGATAAAAATAGTACAAGTTGACAAAAGATAAACTGAAAACTTCATACCATCGATACCTTCATGCATGGTAGTACACACATCTATCTTAAAAACAGAGACAGCTAGCTGAATCGTATAACATTTGCTTGAAGTACTTGAATTATTTTATTATCTTACCTATAGATCTGCGAAAGAAAAAATCCAATGCTTTATCTATCAAAGCTAAGTAAACCCAAGGGAACTCTGTAGGAACCCCTTCAGAAATATGCAAACAAGTCTTCAGTATTATTACTAAAACCATGACACATGAGAAGATAAACATTGTTTTATTGCATTTGATTTATAATTTGCTATCTTTTTATGTTCAGAAATAACAATGGTAATTATGTGAAGCTGCCATTAGTTAATTATCTTCCATTCCGTAGTTACCATTTTCTTAGTGATTTTGCTATATCAAAATTTTTTAATTTTAGCGATTTTTGGAATGTTACAATACGGGATTCGCCACCAATGCCGTAGAGAGAACACTACACATTGCCTTTCTAGAGCTTGAGGGACTCAAGCGTATACACAGAGCTTTGAAATGCACGTATCATAATGAGTTTAGCCCACAGCGCTAGGTTTTGGCGACCTATGTTCAACGGGTCTTGTTATACAGGTTTGAGATAAGAGTGCTTGACTAAATATATGCATAGACCTAAATTTATTCCCAATTTTTCGTCACAGAGCTTTGAAATGGATCTATATTATTCGACTTGACAAAACAAATAAAGCTGAATAACGGAGTTCAAACCTGTAAACGCAAACTGAAGGTATTATTGCAAGGGTAGAAGGGAAGTTGTAAATCGCGGCTCTAAACAGATCACAGCAAATGACTGCGAATGGAGATATTATCGCATAAGATAGAAGAAAAGCTCTAAATCGCGGCTCTGAAAAAAGATCGCAGCAAATGACGGTGGTTCTGCAAAACAATAAAACAATTGTTAGCAGTGGAAAAATGTCAATTTCTACAGCAGAAAAACAAACAACTCTGTGTACCTATAATTCCAACGCAAACCAAAGGTCTTCTGGCAATGAAAATAAGAATGGAGTCCCTACGGCAAAACTATAGTGATTCACAAACACATTTCTTGTGCATTGGACTGGCAACTTAATACAGTTTACATCTAGAACAAACTCTTCTAAGCATATTCCACGCATTGATTGCTTGGCGGGCACATGCCGATGCAAGGTCTCACAATTGATATGTGTTGGTTGATACGTGGTAACAACCCTAACGGCTATTGTTTTCGCTGCCTGCCAAGACCTCTGTCGTCCAACCACGCAAAGTGTAATGATCGTGCAACAATAGGGCACGTTGCACACAGCCCACTAAGCCAACTCGTTAATGATACCTAGAGGCACGTTGCTCTCACATGGTAGCACTAAGCCCACTTTAGTTTAAGGCAATGGTAGAGTTAAAGTTAAAGGTGGTTTTGACAATGATACCTAGAGTTGACACCCTCCTAATAGAAACATTTTTCTATTTAAGACTATGTTTACTAGCCTCTCTTCTTCTTCTTTTTCATTTTTCTTTTTTCTACCATTATTAATATAATCAACGTTGTTAGGGTTTCCACCACCCTAAAATTTGTAACGCATAAAGACCCCCAAAACATTCCATCCATATGTGACTCCTCTTATCCAAACTAATGAATAAAGTTGCAGCACATCAATGCCAAGTTGGAAGACTTTCCTCTTCCTCCTCTTCCAGCATCCAAGTGGTATTTGATAACATTCTAGATAAACACACACACACACACACACACACACACACACACACACACCAATTACAATATGCGACAAAGAAATTGTGGGCATCGATGTGGTTGGGATTATAAAAAATATAGCACAAATCTTACAACACATCAAGGTGTTGTCATTTATCTTTGTAATATTATTTGATTAAGTTATGTTATTATTCTTTCCAACTCTTAACTTTGTAAACATGAAATCACACGTTGTAACAATACATACCTTAGGGTATATACATAAATGCAAAAAACATTTGTTTCTATTTTAATAGTATATATATATATATAGAAAAAGGGAATTTCTTTTGAATATTTATGGTATAAGTACTTGACTACATATAATCGTATTTCAACATGGTATTTTTGCTTGGGATTTCTCTCAAGCTAGTGCTAAAGAGCACTTGCTAACTTGTAGCAGCAGTCTCAATGCAAAAGTAAAAACTAATGTAAATAACAGTAAATCTGATCTAACATGTGCAAAGAAATAAAACAAGATTTAAGAACAATAAACAATGAGATCTATGAGAAAAACAAGAAATAAAAAATTTAATCTTTTGTATTGCCTCAAATCATGAGGATGGTGAGTTTGAGAAGCTCCAAGATTGAGATGATCCAATGGTCCAATGGAATCTTCTTCTCCAAAGCTCTAATGGGGATCTCCAAACTCAAAAGTGAGGCTAGGGCTCTCAAGAGTGAATTTGACAGCATAAGGATAGGATGAATGTGGATGAATGGTGAGGATCCCCTATCACCTTTTTATAGTTTTTGGTGATGGGGAATACCATTATGGTTTAAGGAAACCAATGGTATTAACCAAAATGGTTTAGGTCTCTTTTTCCCTCTTTTTCCTTTTTTGAATATTATTCCCTTTTAATTGATTTTTGGGAATTTTGGACCCTTTTTGAGGGATTTTTGTGTTTTTTGAGGAAAAATACATATTTTGAGGGGAAAATGTGTATTATGGTCTTTTTGGTGACCTTTTGAAGGTTTTAGAGGCTCAAATGGTGGAAAAAATGGACAAATGGGTCATGTGAATAAGGGAATGAGCTAGTGAGCACTTTTTGGGTGTTAACAGATTGCCCCCTAATGTGTGAGGTCAGGAGCTCATCGTATGGCCAATAGACATCATAGTTCTTTTGTCTTTTTAGTGGGGCTTGGAGAAGAGAAGAGACCGATTGGAGACTGGAACAATGGTCCCTTTGGAAGCTGCAAAAACTGAAAAAATACATGGCCTAAAAAATGAATGAGGAATAATCTCTGATAATGGACGAGTCGGGCATACCCATGCTCGTATCAAGACATATACATAACAATTAGGCCCAAGAAGGGGGACCAGAATAATACATAAAAATCTACTGGTACATCATGATGGTCCAGAGGGGACACAATACTGAGACATACTCATGGTCATACCATGACTGATATGAAGGACTGATACACTGGAAAAGAGCAACAACCATTCTGAATAAGGTGTCGGAAGGGTTGATGAACTGTCAAATCTGAAGGTGTCCAACATCTGTAGGGACTTGATGACTATGAGCCAACTTCTGAGGAGTATATGTAACTGTATACTCGAGGGAGTATAAAACTGGGGTACATCTGAATACTGTCGCTGAGCGCAACCCGGATATCCATAGGAAAATGTAATTGCTTGTTTCCTTAATTAGACTCTCAAATGTGGTAGAGTCAGGTGATATCCGGGGTCTTCAACAAATAACTGAAAGGACCGATACCCTGTACGAGTCTCAATGATGCGATCAAGGTGTTGACGTCAAGCATGTGAGAAACAATCATTTGGAGAGGCACTGAGGACTCCTTTCAAAATGATCCGCAGGCACTCATCACTAATGGTGATGAGTCCAAGGCACAGGGACTTCTGGGTCTATCCTCTGGAATAGATTTGGTTATCGTCGATAGAGGGAGACCGACAACTACCAAGGAAATGATGTTTCCTTGATAGGAGCACGAGGTGTACAACTAAAGAGTGATAGTACTGATGGTAGGACTGACATATTGTGTGGATGAGGCACAACTGGGATCATAGAGTGGGTTGACTCAAATTTCCTTTGTTCAGAGCATGATGACATGGTTGACCTGGCAGCATATGAAACTAATGTTTAGGTGTGGGGATCATAGATTAAGGGATTAGGGGTATGTTGATGTATATGTAACTTCGGAATAGATTTCATCTATGTATTTCATATAAATTTATTGTACCCTTATAAGAGATGTGTTATTCCTCTATAAGGAAGTGTTGTCATGTGTATTGACAAGTGTTGCAAGTGTGTGTACTTGGCGACGGGTTATTAGACCACCATGTGTGGGGTCGACCCAGAAATATATATTATATTGTGGATGTACCTAGCTAGACAAGTCGGCCCCATAAGGTCACTGGGAAAATAGGTTAGTATAAATAGAGATCGGGAGATCTCTATTTTGTTCATTCGAAAACTCACACTTCTCTCACTCAGAAAGTGGCGCACTAGTGAGGAGGAGGATCATCTGCTACTAGGAGACTATCTCAAGTGTATTTTGGTTGTACTTTGGTTGAGCCATTGCTCTCTCTATCTCTAAGGAAGTTGTGGGGTTTTTCACCTTAGGGTTTTCCCCATGGAAACTCTGTGTCTCTTGTCTCTCATACTTTTGATTCTTGTGATGCTTGTCATGCTTATTGTGATTGTTATGCATTGGTATACTGTATATGTTATTCTCTCAGTGAAGATCCTAGAGTATTGTGAATTGATGCTCAAAATTTAACATGGTATCAGAGCTAACCTGAGAAGAAGACATTTTGCAGTGACGAAAACTTGAGTTTCTTGTTTATTGGGTTCCTCTCCATAGATTTTGGAAAAGTAGTATAGTAGATTGACTCTACTCATCAAGGAGAATCTATCTGTCCAATCCGAATTCAATTCTGAGCATTTTTAGCTTTGGCCCTAAAAATTAGGGTTTCCACACAAATAGGAATTTCTGAAATATGAAGACATAGCTAGAAGCTCCTTGCAAAAATTGAAGTTTAGAGCTTTGGATCGAGATTTTTGGCTGGGTAGATCTCCAGGAAACTCAAACCCTAATTCGGGGCTCTCCCAAGTGAACCCAGGAGGACAAAAAGGCAAATCTGAAGGGTAAAGCTTTGCTGATCTCAAATTCTGAATACACCAGGCTGATCAGCTCATCAAGGCACATCTTTCTATCCTTTCAGAAAGTTGAAATTCACATTTTGAATTTTTAGGGTTTTTTCGACAAACCCTAATCCGGGACTAGATCCAGTTTTCAGCATTTCAAGTGGTAAGACCTAAATCTTTTCTATTTCCATTTGAAGTACTCTTTAAGATGTCTCACCACACCGAGCTTGAGGATAAGCTTGAAGGAGCTGATAACTTCCAATCTTGGAAGTATAGGATTGGGTTAATCCTGGAAGAGAATGAGTTGGACTCATATGTAAAAGAAGACATCCCTATCCCAGAGGATGAAGAGGCTAAAGTATTGCATAAGAAGAACTTGGTCAAGGAAAAGAGAATCATTTCTGATTCTATCAAAGAACATTTCATACCCCATGTGTCTTCTCTAAAGACACCCAAGGAGATGTTTGACTTTTTGGCCAAGCTATTTGAAGGTAAGAACATAAATCGGAAGATGACCCTGCGGAACATTTTGAAAGGAGTAAAGTTTCAGAATGGAGAAACCATTCAATCTTATTTTTCAAGAGTCTCCCAGATCAAGGAACAACTAGAAGCAGTGGATGAAATGGTGGAGAATGGTGAAGTGGTGATGACCACTCTAAATGGCCTACCCAGGTCATGGGATTCCTTTATTCAAGGAATTTGTGCAAGGAAGAAGTTGATCTCCTTCAACAGATTGCGGGAAGAATTCTCTCAAGAAGAAGCAAGGCTTGTGGCCTGAGAAGAAAAGATGGGAAATGAAGATCAAGCTCTCACAACACATGCCAGGAAAGGAAAGTCCAAGAAGGAATCATCTCATAACAGGAAATTCTCACACCACCATTATCATAAAGATAAGAAAGATCTTAGATGCTTCAATTACAATGAGAAGGGACACTTTGCTTCAGATTGTCCCAAGAAGAAGAAAGACAACAACAACTTCAACAAGAAGAAGAAGAATAACAAAAGAAGATATCATGCTCATGTTTCCGAAGATGATGAACCCCCAAAGAAAAAGGCTAGGGTAGAAAGTGATAGTGATGATGACTCATCAAGTGAAGAAGAGTATGTTCTAATTTCTGCTCTCACAGGTACTATCTCCCATGGTTGTAATGATTGGTTGATTGACAGTGGGGCTTCCAAACACATGGCTGGGTTTAAAGAATCTTTTGTAAATCTGTCTGAACATGAATCACCCCATAAAGTGAAACTTGGGAATGATTATCAATACCCAATCAAAGGAAGTGGTGAAGCCTCCTACAATCTAGATTCTGGAAAATCTTTGAAGATGAAAGAAGTCCTTTATGTACTTAGGATCAAGAAGAACTTACTCTCCATCTCTGCATTGGATGCAAAAGGTATGAGGGTTGCATTTGTGGATGGCCAAGTCCTAATGTGGCCAAAGGGAAAGACCATAGATGATGCAGTAGTGATTGGAGAGCAAGAGGGAGGTTTGTATAAATTGAAGGGATAACCTGAACATGCCATGGTGCATGAATCCATGGAGCCAAGTGAACTTTGGCATAGAAGAATTGCTCATATGCACTATAGGGCACTTCCAATTGTAAGCAAGGCTGTAGAGGGTCTTCCTGAAATCAAGACCAAACATGAAGGTGTCTGCAAAGGATGTGCAAAAGGTAAGAACATTAAGAAGGCTTTCCCAAGCAGTGAAAGCAAGGAAAAAGATATCCTGGAAATCATCCACTCAGATGTATGTGGTCCTATGTCATCCAGTTCTATGAGTGGGTATGTTTACTATGTCTCGTTTATTGATGACTTCTCCAGGAAGACTTGGGTATACTTTTTGAAGAACAAAGCTGAGGTGTTTGATAAGTTCAATGAATTCAAAACCTTGATGGAGAATCAAACTGACAAGAAGATCAAAACATTCAGATCCGACAATGGTGGAGAATTCACCTCATGTGACTTCAAGAAGCTTTGTAGTGATTCAGGGATTAAGAGGGAGTTAACTGCTCCTTATAATCCTCAACAAAATGTAGTTGTAGAAAGGAAAAACAGAACAATCATGGAAGTAGCAAGGGCAATGCTACATGACCAGGATCTACCTACGCATCTATGGGAAGAAGCAGCTAAAACAGTTGTATATGTGTAGAACAGAACACCCCACAAGATATTGGACAACAAAACACTAGAAGAGGTCTTTTCTAGTAAGAAACCTGAAATCAACCATCTTAGAATATTCAGTTGTCCAGTATACACACATGTCCCAAAGGAAAAGAGGACCAAACTAGATCCTTCAGGAAAGAAGGGTATCTTTGTGGGTTACAGTGAAATCTCGAAGGCTTACATAATATACTTTCTAGGGTTCAAGAAGATTGATGTCAGCAGGGATGTAACATTTGATGAAAAATCAGCATTCATCAAATCAAGGAAGGCACCTATCAAAGTTTATGAAGAACCTAAGGAAACTAGATTTCAAGACACTACCATGACTGAAGCAATTCCAGAAGTTTTTCATGAGTTTGAAGATCCGCAAGAACCTGTAGATCCACCCCATGAGGATAACTCTCACAAGAGGAAACCTACATGGGCTAGAGAGCTCATTCAAGATGCAAAAAGATTTGGCATTCCAAAAGAAGAACACGAAGCAAAGAAGAGAACCAGATCACATACCAGCTATGTTGCTTTACTCTGTGACATTATGAACAAAGAACCTTCCAGTTATGAAGAAGCAACGAAAAAGAAAGAATGGAAGGATTCCATGGTTGAGGAATATCCATCAATAATGAAGAATGATGTTTGAGATGTTGTCCCAAGACCTAAAGAGAAGTATGTTGTGACTTCCAAATGGATCTACAAAATCAAGCATGCTGCAGATGGCAGTGTAGAAAAATACAAAGCAAGATTCGTAACTCGTGGCTTCTCTCAGAAAGAGGGACTAGATTATGAAGAAACTTTTGCACCTATAGCCAAGTATACTTCCATCAGAACAGTACTTGCTTTGGCTGTAGCAATGAAATGGAAAATACACCAGATAGATGTCAAGACTGCTTTCTTGAATGGTGTAGTTGAAGAGGAAGTATATGTGGAGCAGCCACTCGGTTTCGAAATACATGACAGGGAGTCATATGTGTGCAGATTGAAGAAAGCCTTGTATGGCTTGAAGAAAGCTCCCAGAGCTTGGTATGGTAGGATGGACAGTTTCCTATCTAGTTTGGGCTTTACCAAGAGTAAAGCGGATTCCAACCTTTACTACAAGGTTGAGGAAGGGAATCCCATGATTCTAATCCTGTATGTGGATGAATTATTTGTAACAGGAGATGACAGATTGATTGCAGATACTAAGAGGAAGCTTGCTGCCGAGTTCAATATGAAAGATTTGGGAATGATGCATTATTTCCTAGGTATGGAGGTGTGGCAGGGTGCAGGTGGTATCTTCCTTGGTCAGGGGAAGTACACAGTAGATATCCTGAAGAGATTCAGGATGATGGATTGCAAGGCCATGGCCACACCTATGGCATCGAATTTGAAGCTTCTATGTGATGCTTCATCTGAGTCGGTTGATGTCTCTATGTATCGTCAGATGATTGGGTCCTTGATGTACCTGACAAACACGAGACCAGATATTTTCTTTGTGGTGAACACATTGAGCCAGTTCCTGACAGATCTGAGGAGTGTTCACCTGGTTGTTGTAAAGCATGTTCTGAGGTACCTGAAGGGTACAGTGGATTATGGGCTCAAGCATGAAGCGAATCAAAAGTTTAACATACAGGGTTATGTTGATTCAAATTGGGCTGGCAGTGCTGCAGATAGGAAGAGCACATCTAGATGTTTCTTCAGTATGGGATCAGGTGTGATCTCTTGGTTTAGCAGGAAGCAGTCCTGCGTAGCACTGAGTATAGCTGAGGCGGAGTATGTTGCAGCCTGTTCAGCTAGTTGTGAGGCAGTATGGCTACAGAAGCTACTGTCTGAGCTATTTGATCTCCCGTTGGATGCTACTAGTATCTTTTGTGATAACCAGAGTTGTGTGAAGTTGTCCGAGAACCCAGTGTTTCATGATAGGTTGAAACACATAGAGATCAAATATCACTATATCAGGAATATGGTGCAGAGAGGAGCTATGAAGCTCATGTACGTTGCGACGGATGAGCAGATTGCAGATGTGCTGACGAAGCCACTAGCCAGGGTGAAGTTCGAGTACTTCAGGGAGGGCTTGGTGTTCTTCAGATTGATGACACTTCGAGGAAGAAGTGATGGACACATTTGCTGAAGCCATTCCAAGCATGTTGGAAGGAGGATCCTTCACATGGCTGTGGATGTAAGCACTGGATGATGAGCATCAGGATGATGTTCTGGTTTCTACTTTATATAATCAGTTGGATCATTTATATATGTATGTATGCATCATGTTGGATGCTGGATATGATCAGTTGGATCATTTATATGTATATGTATGTACGCATCATGTTGGATGCTGGATATGATTAGTTGGATCATTTATATGTATGTGCGCATCATGTTGGATGTTGGATATGATCGGTTGGATCATGTGTATGTATTTTGTATATGCATCATGTTGGATGCTTGGACCATGTATCTGTATATGTATCAGGTGGATACATTGTATGATCAGGTAGATCATGTATGTTGATATGTATCATGTATTTGTATTTGTATCAGGTGGATACACTGTATGATCAAGTGGATCATGTATGATGATATGTATCAAGTAGATACTTGGTATGCATCAGGTAGATGCATTGTATGATCAGGATGATCATGGATGACGAGCTTCAAGATGTTGCTCCGGATGACATGCAACAGGATGTTGCAGTGATGATGATCAGGATGATCATGTGTACATCAGGATGATGTATGGTGAGTATCAGGTTGATACTCTGTGGCCGTGGAACAGGTTGTGCAGATAAGCATGTAATTTGTGCCCTGGGAGATTTGCAAATAGTCTTTCGAGGTTTTGCCTATGGCATGTAATTTGTACCCTAGGATATCTGGCAAATGCTCTTTCGAGGTTTTGCTTGGGAGGACATATAATTTGTTCCCTAGGAGATCTGCAGATAGTCTTTCGAGGTTTTTCCTATGACATGTAATTTGTGCCCTAGGATATCTGGCAGATTCTCTTTCGAGGTTTTGTCCTATGGCATGTAACTTGTGCCTTGGGAGATCCGATAGGTTGAGCCGTGTGCTCGTAATCAGTCTTGGGATGCTCTTTCGAGGTTTTTCCATGACCACATGTAATTTGTGCCCTGGGAGATCCGATAGGTTGAGCCTTGTGCTCGTAATCAGTCCTGGGATGCTCTTTCAAGGTTTTGTGGTGACCACATGTAATTTGTGCCCTAGGAGATCCGATAGGTTGAGCCTTGTGCTCGTAATCAGTCTTGGGATTCTCTTTTGAGGTTTTGTGGTGGGGTCACATGTAATAAGTCCTGGAGATCATGACAGGATGAAAAAGGCCTCAGATGCTCTTTAGGGTTCTTGCTAGTCAAGAGACTCTTTTAAGGTTTTGTGACGCACGTAATAAGTCCTGATATTTCCACAATATGGCCAGTGATGACGAAGACCTGCAGGTGGTGGGCCTACATCCAGTATGAAAAAGGACTGGCTCTGTATAACTTCCTATGACGAGTAGAGTCAGAGATTGGTTGAGATAGCAGCAGCAGTGATGATGATGATGACGATGATCCTGAGAAGAAGACTTGTCTAGCAGATCTGTGTCGAGAAATACCTTCCTAGTTAAGAGGGAGTGTTGATGTATATGTAACTTCGGAATGTATTTCATCTATGTATTTCATATATATTTATTGTACCCTTATAAGAGATGTGTTATTCCTCTATAAGGAAGTGTCATCATGTGTATTGACAAGTGTCGCAAGTGTGTGTACTTGGCAACGGGTTATTAGACCACCATGTGTGGGGTCGGCCCTGAAATATATATTATATTGTGGATGTACCTAGCTAGACAAGTTGGCCCCATAAGGTCATTTGGCAAACATGTTAGTATAAATAGAGATCGGGAGATCTCTATTTTGTTCATTCTGAAACTCACACTTCTCTCACTCAGAAAGTGGTGCACTAGTGAGGAGGAGGATCATCTGCTACTAGGAGACTATCTCAAGTGTATTTTGGTTGTACTTTGGTTGAGCCATTGCTCTCTCTATCTCTGAGGAAGTTGTGGGGTTTTTCACCTTAGGGTTTTCCCCACGAAAATTCTGTGTCTCTTGTCTCTCATGCTTTTGATTCTTGTGATGCTTATGCTTATTGTGATTGTTATGCATTGATATACTGTATATGTTATTCTCTCAGTGAAGATCCTAGAGTATTGTGAATTAATGCTCAAAATTTAACAGGGTATGTATTGCATACTAGAGTGACTCTGGGGGACAAGCTGATGGATGCGATTGGGAGATTCTCAGGGTGACATATTGCAGAATACTCTGAACAAAGGCGACCATATTGGGGAAGCTTCCATATGAGTAGACATGATCTGTTGTGGCGTCAAAAAGCACCATTGGGTCCTTCATGGTTTTAATGAGCTCCAAGAAGGGATAAAAGTGTGCTCTAAAATGGTACCATCCTGTGGATTTATTTGAGCCCAGGGCTGTTCATGCTCGTGAGTGCTTTCATTTTTAAGGAGTCTGAAAACGATAAGAAGACTCTAAATTGATGGAGGAGTACCGTCCTGTGGATTTATATGAGCCCAAGACAGTGATTGCTCGTGGTTGCTTTCAATTTTAGAGAGTCTGAAAGCAGTAAGTAGACTCCATTGGTGTTCTTTTACGTATGTTAGTCTCCAAGGCCCGAAAAAGCATAAAATGATGCAAATGGAGAACTCTTCTAGCCGATGTGACTAGAGTATTCCTTTTTCGTCATTAGTCTACAAGGTCTGTAAAAGGGGTAAATTTATACCAGGTAGATGCCCTTTCAAATACTTTTAGCGAGCATGAAGGGAAGAAATATTGCTTGGCGATCTTTTCATTGTTTTAGGAGTCAGAAAAGAGTTTAACAAAAAATCCCTGAGTGCCTTTTTCGTAAAAGAGTTGTTCGGCCCGAAAAAGGGATAAATTTACACTGAACAAGAAGATATTGGTGAGAGAGAGAAGTGATCTCAATCATCGTCACGAGCGCGGACAACTGAAATCCGGTGATATGAAAAATGTTTTAAAAATCGGTAATGGACGATGTGGCACACAAACCAAGGCAATGAGGGGCATGGAAAAAATGCCTTCATAATATGGTGGTGAGAGCGAGAAATGATCTCAAGCATCATCACGGGCGCAGAAATATGAATTCGGCGGTGCAAAGGGTACGAAAAACAGAGATCAAATGACTCTGGAATGGTCAAAAGAAAAAATGAGGTTAAAAAATGGCTATAAATAAAGGTGAGCCCACCAAGCCAAGGATGCAATGGTGGGGAGAAATGAAGACCCGTGGGGGCAAAATACTATGTGTATCAAATAACCTCAAATATACAAGTGACACGTGACCTCAAAAATGGTTGAGATCACAAATGTGAAAAAGTGAGCAGGGTTAATGACCTTCCCCCATGCGATGTGCATGGGGTTTGTGATTGTGGATCACATATGTGTTGGTTTGAATGATGCCTTCATTGAGGTGTTGAGATAGAGGTGATGAGGTAGGGTCAAAATGATTGATCACGCCCCCTATCCTAGGTTCAAGGTAATCTATTATGCCCCCGAACTCAGAGGTGTCAATGTGGTGCAGATGTTGTCTTAGAGAGGGATGAACAAGGCATTGAACAACTACTAGAGGGGGGGTGTACCATGAGGTTGTGGGCCGTGGTGGCATACTGAAGTGATGATATGATGACAGGGGATTCCCATTGCGAGGTGGATGCCCCCAGTATCACCGATGAGAATAATGATGATGATGAGTAGGCAAGGTTTCAGGCCTTCCCCCATGTTGTGGACATGTGGTTTCCTCTTTGATTTGAAAAGGTTGAATATGTGGGTAGGAGGAATCAATGGAAGGGGTCGACCAGACAGAGGGGTCTCCATTGGAAACCATGTAAATTGTGTTAATATCTTCTAAGGAGGAAGATTGTGGGGGATGAATTTCCTCAATGAGAGGAGGGGATATCTCTAGGTCAACATTATTCAATTCGTATAGAGCTGCTCTATAATCTGGGAGATCAGGGCAGTGATGTGAGTAATGGTCATAAATGCTGCATATCGCACAAGGGTGATTGGTACGCAACGATTTATCACGAGTCTGACGGTGCAGTTCAAGTTTGACAACTAGTATGTTAGTGTCATCATCCAACATTTGCATGTGTTCTTGAAGTGCCAGTAATTGTGGCCATTGATGGGTAGCATGGCCTATATCATCACACAAAGAGCACTTGGGGGGAGCATGGATTGTTGGGGGATTCTTCACCAACTTGGGAGTCAGTGGGGCGGTGCGGGTTGTGGGTCCAGTGGTGTAGGTTTTTGGGCCTCTACCCCTATTGTAGCAGAGTTTAGGGGGGGCATTACTAGATGTTGATGCAGTGGCCCCTGTTGTGGGTGGTCGGTTTTGGATGTTTACTACACCAGGGGGTGGACGGTTAGAATTATTAATGGGTTGTACTGGTTGTAAAATGACATTCGGTGTGAGGGGAGGGGTTGGGGCAGGTAGGTACCACATGTGAGAATCCTCACAGTAGATCTAAGAGATGATGTATCTCACAAGAGAATAATTATGATTAAGCAAGAAAATAGAAGAAGAGTGATACATGCAGTATAATGAGCAACAGAATAATATGGTACAGTAGAACTCAGATAGAAGCAATAATACTTTGGTCATACTAAATTATTAATCACAAATGGACATATAAATAATACAATGCATGAGGAATTCAAATGCCTAAGGTGGCAATTCGAATTAGCCTTCATGGAGTGATCAAAGGATCACTGGAGTGTAATCGGAGCACAACTAGGTGTCCTCATGATCATCGGAGCGCAACTGGAAGTCTTCATCATCATCAGTGGAGTCATCAATGCTCAAGTAACTGTCAACCATCAGTCAAACTAACTCGGGTAGGTGTAACTCAGTGTAACTAAGTGTAACTCAGTGTAACTAAGTGTAACTGAGTGTAACTGAGTGTAACTCAATGTAACTAAGTGTAACTCAATGTAACTAAGAGTAACTGAATGTAACTGAGTGTAACTGAGTGTAACTGAGTGTAACTCAATGTAACTGAGTGTAACTGACTGTAACTGACTGTAACTGAATGTAACTGAGTGTAACTGAGTGTAACTCAATGTAACTGAGTGTAACTGACTGTAACTGACTGTAACTGAGTGTAACTGAACTGGTAGGTGAAGAAGGGCGAGTTGCTCCCTAAAATCAAGGAAGAAGGGCGCACTAAGCAACTGGAGGGCTAAAACTGAATAGTGAGAAGCTCCTGGGGGCTGGCTAACTGAGGGCTAGGTGATGGACTGATGACTGGGATGCATGCAAAATGCATGCAAACCCTAGAATGCATGCAAACCCTAAAAGGTGCATGCATGACTGAAAATGTAAATGATCAAAATACTGGTGGGACTAGGATGGAGTATAGGAATATCCTAACACCCCCCCTTAATCCATCCTGGGCCCTGGTAACTAAGACCAAAGGTCACCCAATACAATGAATAATAACAATCAATAAACCAAGGAAGTGGGAAAATTTCATGGGAAACATACCCCCTCCTCAAAAAATAGACTGTAAGGCACACATAAAAAATAAAAGCTCCAAACTCAAGCATGTGTGATGCTTGGTCATATGTCTGGAGGTATCTTCTTCTTGGGAAGAAGTGGATCATGCTCAAAAAGCATCTGCTTGTACTTGCTCTTCAGATCGAATGTGATGAGAACAAATCCAATAGTATGAGAATGATCCTTGACCTGTGATTCGAATCAGCTGAGGTAGGATCAAATTTTTGAATGTGCATATAGTCCTTTGTCTTCTCCTTCGAACCACCATGGGTGAGATTATGCCAAAAAGAACTATTACATGTTTGCTTGAAATCAAAATCAGATTTAAGACTTTCAAAACAGTTTCTTGAGATCTCCTTTGAACCAGCAAGGGTGAGATCAAAACTATCATATGCATGAGAAATTATCTCAAGCGGGTGGCAATGGCCATATTCTTCAATAACCTTCTGAAAGCATGTGCTAATGATCATATAGTAGTAAATAAGAGATGTTTGCTGAAGAGGAGCGAATGCATTACCTCCAATAGCTGATGTTACCTCCGAAATAATCATGTGATCATGATGCAAACCAACAAACTCTGGTGCAAGACAGGATTTAGGACCTTCTGCAATATCTAGAGTGTGAGCTGGCACAGAAAGAGAAGAAAGTTTGAGCATGAGCGGAGAATCTGCAAGTTCTTTGTCAATAACTTCAATATGAGATGATACTGGTTCATGATCTGAGAGATCATCAAGGGGAGCGAATGCAACATGATCTGAGAGACCATCAGGAGGAACGAATGCATCATGATCTGAGAGACCATCAAGTGGAGCGAATGCATCAACTTGCTTGCTTTTGAAGGGATTTGGACCAAAACCATCATTCTTTTTGCCGAATCTTTCATCCAGATGAGCCCATAACTCTTTTGGAGTTTCAATATCAAAGATGGTCGGGTACAATATGTAATCAGTCATAGTAAGCTTCATTCTTCCAATGTGCATGTCACCTTTATTCAACCATTTAATCTTCTTTGTAGAGGATTCGAACTCTCTTTCAAAATAGCAATCAAAGAGATCATGGCTCTTCAAATATGCTATCATTCTTGGTTTCCATTCATCATAGTTGAATGGAGAAAGAGGAGTAATTTCTTCTAAATTCATTGAAGTTGTAGAAGACCTGCAAAAACAATATAGAATAACTGCAACTGCTACTGCTGCAAAAATGCAGAAACTGCTACAACTGCTGAACTCGAAATCTTGGTAATAACCTGCAAAAAACTCTCAAGAATGGAGATAAACAATACTCTCAACATGCTCTGATACCATGTGAGAATCCTCACAGCAGATCTAAGAGATGATGTATCTCACAAGAGAATAATTATGATTAAGCAAGAAAATAGAAGAAGAGTGATACATGCAGTATAATGAGCAACAGAATAATATGGTACAGTAGAACTCAGATAGAAGCAATAATACTTCGGTCATACTAAATTATTAATCACAAATGGACATATAAATAATACAATGCATGAGGAATTCAAATGCCTAAGGTGGCAATTCGAATTAGCCTTCATGGAGTGATCAAAGGATCACTGGAGTGTCATCGGAGCACAACTAGGTGTCCTCATGATCATCGGAGCGCAACTGGAAGTCTTCATCATCATCAGTGGAGTCATCAATGCTCAAGTAACTGTCAACCATCAGTCAAACTAACTCGGGTAGGTGTAACTCAGTGTAACTAAGTGTAACTCAGTGTAACTAAGTGTAACTGAGTGTAACTGAGTGTAACTCAATGTAACTAAGTGTAACTCAATGTAACTAAGAGTAACTGAATGTAACTGAGTGTAACTGAGTGTAACTGAGTGTAACTCAATGTAACTGAGTGTAACTGACTGTAACTGACTGTAACTGAATGTAACTGAGTGTAACTGAGTGTAACTCAATGTAACTGAGTGTAACTGACTGTAACTGACTGTAACTGAGTGTAACTGAACTGGTAGGTGAAGAAGGGCGAGTTGCTCCCTAAAATCAAGGAAGAAGGGCGCACTAAGCAACTGGAGGGCTAAAACTGAATAGTGAGAAGCTCCTGGGGGCTGGATAACTGAGGGCTAGGTGCTGGACTGATGACTGGGATGCATGCAAAATGCATGCAAACCCTAGAATGCATGCAAACCCTAAAAGGTGCATGCATGACTGAAAATGTAAATGATCAAAATACTGGTGGGACTAGGATGGAGTATAGGAATATCCTAACACCACACAGGTAGTCCTAACATCAACCCTGGAAGATTGAGTGTATC
The DNA here is from genome assembly GCA_027924585.1 of Larix kaempferi. Lineage (NCBI taxonomy): Eukaryota > Viridiplantae > Streptophyta > Pinopsida > Pinales > Pinaceae > Larix > Larix kaempferi. The sequence continues at coordinate 15,467,449 of BSBM01000094.1, forward strand.
CATTACTGGTGTGCTGATGACTCCTGAAGGAGGAAATAAGAACGGGATAGTTTGGATTGGTGTTGCTCTGACATGACTGGGAACTGAGGGTGGTTGCGGTAGTAAGGGGGTTGTTGGTTAGGTGCGTTCCTATTGTGCGAGATGGTGCATAAATCAGATATTTTGGCTATCCACACAGGAGGTGGAATGGATTGGAACGTGGAAGTCATGAGTGTATCCAAGTATATCCCGGGTCTGACTATGGAGACGAACAATGTAGGTGCATTCGGAACTGGTTGTTCAATCATAGGGAGAACATTTTTAGGTGCAGCGGGAGCGTATTGGTTTTGACTCGTTTGGAGATTCATGTCGGTCGATGACATCATAAGGAGATGATAAGTACCTGAATCTATCAGTTGGTTTGTGTGTGCAACATATGTGATTTGTTGTTGTGGTGTCGTGGTTCCTTGAGGAGGATCCAATGGACGAGTTGTGTGGGCAAAGGATTCTGTAGCACCATGGGTTGTGGTTGAGGAGGTGGCACTGGTTGTGCCACGTGCCCTTGGCGTTGGGCGTCATTAGTCCACAGTTGGTGCACTTGCTCCAAATGGGGGCAAGTGTGTGTGTAATGGCCGTATACTCCGCATATGGAACATGGGTGGTTTGTTCGTAAATTTGGGTTCTTACCCTGTTTCAGTGGTCGATCAAGGTTTTGGTTGGCGAGGGTAGCGTTGTTGTTGTTTGGAAGATAAGTCTGAGCGACTGGAGGTTGTGGTGCAGCAAGCGCTGCCTGCAGTGGGTAATAAGCTGTTGGGGCTTGTGAGTGAACAGGAGCATGTGTGGCCTGTTGATGGTAATACGTAGGGGGTGCAACCAGAGGTGGATACGCTGAAGGTGCATGACCATAAAATTATGGTGGGCACGAGGGTCCATGAGTTTGGTGGGGGTGGGCCATGGGAGCATACAAAGTTGTAGCTCCGGAGTGAGATGTGGCCTGAGAAAGATCGGGGACGGTATTATTGCACATAATGGAAAAGGCTTCGTTGTGGGATGCAACTTTTCCAATGATGATGTCGACAGTGTGGGATGCCCCCGGCGCGTCAATCCGGGAGGAATCGCCGCGGGGAGCGTCAGGTAAAATGGCATACAAGTAGCCACATTGGGCATAAATCAGATCAAAGTGCTGGGCTTTTAAAATGGCTTCTTCTTCCAACTGGGGTCGTTCAGAAGCTGCATCCTTGGCTATGAGTGGAAGGAGGGATTTCAGGAACCAATCCAAGAAGATACGGTCATCTAGCTTGATCTTGCAGAAACTACGGCGCTTACGCCACTCATGGATATGATCTGTGATATGGGTGGCTGTATTTTGTCTAGAAGATAGTAGGATTTCTACTGCTGCATCATAGCGTACGGGTAGTTGAAAGAACTATAGGAAAGTTGAGGCGAGGGATGTTAACGTGGGGTGTGTCCCATGTGGCTGCTCAATATACCATTTGGCTGCCGAGCCAGTGAAAATTCTTTGTAAAATTCAGAGTCGAATAGAATCATCGACTATGGATTTTGAGGAACACCATAGGTGAAACAACATGATATGGTTTTGGGGGTCTTCCCCATCCTTCCCTTCAAACTTTGGGATGTCTAACGGGAGTTTTGTGGGTTTGGGGGGACAAATAGGGTCATGTCTAATGGGATCATTGGTTAGCCTTTCCAATTCTGGTAGGTTAAGGCTAGCCATAAATGGCAAACTAGTTGTGATGTCCCTTGTTAGGAATTTTATTAAAATGGCAATTTTCCACTTTTTTTCCCTAGTTCGACCTTTGACTAGTTTTGATCTCTAGGTCCCAAATTTGCCCCAAATGATCCCAAATATTCTAAGAAGGTATATGAATGATATTAGAAAATAAATATGTGTTTCATAGATGCCTTTGGACCTTCAAAATACGTCTTCAAATCCTTTTTCAATTCCGGTCAATGTAGGTAACTTTACTAGTGATTTCCCTTTGACTAGTATTGGGCTCTAGGTCTCAAATTGACTCCAAATGCCTTCAAATCTTCAAGGAAGGTGTATGAATGATATTAGGACATGAATATGATGTATAGGGAGGAAATAATACCACCAAAAGACCTCTGCAAACTCTCTTAATATTCTGGACCAAGTATGCAATTTTACTAGTAATTTGGGGTTCAAATCCCCCTGGGGTAAGTACTAAAAATGGCTTCCCAAATGCCTCCAAACCAATTCAAATTTATGAACATAGGTAGGGGATGTATTAAGGATGTTATTAAATTCTCATGTGCACCATTAATTGATTATTATATCTGTTCCAACCCTCTCCCATTCAACTGCAAATATCACCAATTCGACCCTTGGGGAAATGACACTATTTTTTCTCCCAATGCAATTAAACTGAGTAAAAATAATTCAAATGCTCAAGTACAGTACATGAAAATTTTAAAATACATCCATGGAATTACATTAATCACAAATGCATCAGAAAATCATCCATTCATTCGAAATCATCATCATTACATTGATTCACAACAAGGTAGTGGGAAAATGGCACTGTTCTTTCATTAAAATTGAGATTTATACATTTTTACCTGGAATTTCGACCTGAAACTTTCTGGAGATGAAGAAAAGAGTATTTAATTCATATTAAAAAATAAATGGGGCATTATAATCTCCCCCAAAGATTACAATAGCTCACCAAAAATGCCCTCCCTCAAGGATCAAGAATATGCCATCAAAACTGGAAATGGTTGAAGGAGTGAGCTGCAATACAAGAAACCATGAGATTCTCTGTAGCTTACACCTACAAATAAAGAATCCATTAAAGATACAAATGAGAGGTCTGAATGGCCTTTCCAATTACCAACTTGGAGGGGAATATTTCACCATCGAAATTGGCTAAGGCAAGAAACTAGTCATCCACTAGCTCTCCCTCCTCACAAATGCAATTGCAAATTCTACAAATGATCAAAAACTGGTTTCATTATTTGTTATTGAAATTTATAAATTTCAAATGTCCTCCATGGGTTGAATTCCTTCCAAGAGACTCACGCCAACTCAAGTTGGGAAGAGATTCCAAAGAACACCACTTGTACAACAATTCCTAGTCTCCCACTTCCACCAAATCACATGTGGAAGCATCTTAGCTTCCCTAACACCCTTGAGCGCCCTCTTGGCGTCTATTTTTAGACCCAACATGTCATATATGTCATATGTCAGCATTCAGGTCTGATTTGTGTCATAGGTGTCATAGCATCTTAATCATTGTTGTCATAGAGCTAGGGAATCTAGCCCAAGTGTCTCACTAGCTCCAAATTGCCTCTTCCTCTTCCATGGGAGTTACTCCTCCTCTATTTTTCGACCTTGGATGATTCATGCCATGAATAATACCTTTTTGACTCCCCCAAGTATGTTACCATTCACCTTGAATTCGAATTGGTGAGAGAATGATGCCAAGTGTAGTGGGGAAAGCTAGCCATATGTGGGTCCCACTTCCTCCATGTGTCTTCATGATCAAATGCCACTTTGATTTTCACTTGTATATATTTATTTAGATCATTTATTAAATATTTATTCCATTCTAATGTTAAAACATCATTTATTATCCCCCTTATTCCAAATCCCAAAGCTTCCACCCCAAACCTAGGAAACTAGTAATTTTCCTCCTTGGCAATTATTTGACCTTTAGTATCAATTTGACAATCTCTAAAGAATATGGCCAATTTTCTTAGGCCAGTGTGACCCAATGCCAATATTTGGGACATGACAAATCCTCCCTTCCCAATAGTTCTTGTCCTCAAGCAATTCCAAACACAGGTGTTGAAGAACCTGCTTTCTATATAATTCTTTGAAGTTGCCATTGAATTTCCCAACCTTGAGTCCTTGAGTTTCCATGAAGATTTTAGAGAGAAACCACCATGCTTGCTGCTGCATTACTCTAATAAAAATCACTTTATTAAGTGGGAAATCCATCTCCCATACTGCTTGTTTCCCCAAAAAATTTGAAACCAATGAGATAAAAATTATACCAGGGTCCCATTGCTTGTATTGCACCCCAACAATTAAGAGTGCTCTCCAACTCATACCATCAGATAAGAGGATTCTTGGATCCCATTTTCTTGTATGCATTCTTCCAAACATCATGAGTGAAAAATATATATCATCAAAGTACATAACAACATAAGGAAAATGTACATCAAGAAGATGCTTCATCAAAGAATCCTGAAAGTGCGTGTACCTCCAAATAAGTAGACCATCATTTTTCAAGTGCATACAAGCATCGAGTGAACAATCAAATCTGATCCAATGACATAGGTGAGTATCCCATGTCCTATAATCTTGCTCCAAAAATATGTAAGATGCATCAAAACAATCAGCCCTGTATTCTTTCATCCACATAGTTAATGAAGTTCCTCCAACATCAATTGAACTAAGCAAGGAGCAAGGAAGATCATGAGTCTTCAAGTGACTCAAGTGAACATCAAAAGTGTGTCCATGAAGATATGTCTCATCATAAGGTAAAACAATATGCTGCTGCAAATGTAAATAATGAGGTGCTCTATTCATGTCATCATCAAAAGGAGAGGTAGGAGTTTCATACCCCTCATGTGGCACCATTAGAAAAAAACATTTCACCCAATTTTCATTCCCAATTGGTGTGGCTGAAAAAGAAGTGTGGGGTGAGGAATTATGAACCAAATTTAATTCTTTGCAACTCTTACCCATTGAAATATTTAATTCGTTTTCTCCATAATTGGCTGGTCCAACTATTGTGAGATCATGTACCTCTTCCAAGGCTTTGCAACTTTCTCCATGAGGCAACTCATAATCCCCCTGAACAAGGACAAGTGCTTGTCCTTCTTCTTGTTTGAGTGTAGCATCTTCAAGAACCTACATATAAAGATGTACCTCATGTGCCACAATTACATTAGGTTCCTCCTTTGTGACATAAATTATTTCATCCTTTTCCTTGAAAAGATAACCATTTCTCATTATTTTTTTCGAGTTGCTTCCAAGTTCACTAACCAACAATTTTAACTCTTGCATGAATTGCCTCCACTTGTATTCAAAGGAAGGTTTCAGTAATTTTCTAAACTCCTCATTCTCCTCTATGGTTCCTTTCTCATCCTTACTCATGGTGACCCAGGAATGCACTTCTTCTCCTACTTCTTCCCTTTCACCAAAGTACATCCAGTTTCAGTTTCTAAGGGTGGTGGCTTATTTATATGACTCCTGGTATTCACTAATGTTCTACCACATCAAGTTACAAGACCATGCTATGATACCACTGTAATGTCCCTGTTGACACCAGATCTGAAGAAACCTAGAGTTTTTGCTAAAATGACCTAAAAGAGAAGAAATTATTACAAAAGGGTTGAAATGAAGGTTTTTATACAAAAAATACATTATAAAAACCCATATTTATAAAGTCCGCCAGCAAATTTGTGGAAAGGTTAAACCCCAGTCAGGTTCCGACGGCGGAGATTTTATGGATCAAGATCTGCGGCTAATATCAATCCCGCGTCGCCAAAGTAATCGTCAGCAAACGGTGGAAGGTGGTAGCGGACATAATACCACCAAGGCACGTGTCCGATATCTATTCATCCGCGGATGTGATGGAGTGGTATTGGAAACCACTATAGCGCCGCGCAGAACCACCCATTATGGAAATGTGGAAAAATTCTATATTTAGCAGAGCATATAAATGAATTGACTGGGCTTCTAAATTTGGCCAATATGGTCAAATTAGGCGGATAAAGCACTGGTGAATCTCTAAAATAGTTAGTGAAGCTCTAAAATGGTGGAATGGCTAAAAGATAGCGGATCTCCAAAATGCCCAAGTCTTTGTTTAAAAATTTAAAAGTTTATAGTTATTAATATAAATATTTTATATTAATATTCAAACCCAATCACCAAAGTCTTGGCACGAATCTCAAAAAATCTCAAATTAAAACTTTGAAAAAGACAAAGTTTGGATAAGCGGCTACTATTCATTCCGCTCACTCAACTAGCTCGAAGTTTAAAATTATAAAGCGGTCGCGGACTAAATACCACGGGAGCACGTTGCGCATTATTATTCATCCGGATCATGCGACGGTGGTATTATAAACCACCTTCCGCCCACGCGGAACCACCATTCACGGAGAGGAGAAGTATAATAGCACGTGCTTTGTGTTATTAGGTGTTGTGCGCGTCGGGGTATATAAACAACATGATTATTTCTCGCTCAACCAATGTGGGATATATCCCATAGAGAAAATCAAATGGGACAATTAGAACACGTTTTTCTGGAAATGACTGTTTTAGTCACCATTTTCTAGAAGCTGTTTCCGCCAAACCGAGAGGAATTTTAGGAAACGGAGAGAGGTTTTTCTTCAGCACGGGCCAATATTCAAAAACCTCTCTCAGTTTTTACACAGGTGTTATGGTTTAAGAGAATGGAAGTCATCTTCACGGGGCAATTTTCCAGAATTTCAGTTTACTGTTTTAGTCATCAACTTCAAAGAGCTGGTTCTTCCAAATGAAGATGAATTTTCAGAAACGGAAAGAGGTTTTTCTTCATAACATGTCCGGTTACAAAAACCTCTCTCAAAATGTACACAGCTATCTCCATTTGAGATATACAGCCAGGTCTTTGAAGCCTATTTTTCAGCAAATTTACTTCCTGAAATAAAAAAATAAGTTGTAACTATTTCTATTTTTAGAGTTTCAGTTAGGTTTTGAATTCAAGATTAGGTATAGGCCGTCTTCCTATATATTGATATGTAAAAATACATGTGAGGGGGGGATTCCCAGGAACGAAAATGTCCATTCTGGGTTTTTGAAGTTGTTTCCAGAAATTAATAAAGATTTCAGAGTTTGAGCAGTTTTAAATCAAAGATTCATGCGTTGTTGGTGTTTACAGTCTGTACCTTTTCTTTTCTCACTTGTGCATGTTTACTTTCCCAGTTATGCTATTCATTTTTGTCTTTTCTTCTATACTTGGACGAACGTCTAAATGAATTGGGATTCATATTTTTATGCCTCAGTTTATCGCGTTTCAAGTATCCATTTGCTTCTCTAAAATCGACAATGGATTCATCCTAATCTGATGCCCATTGATTGGTGGATTGTCTTTAATTCTTTCTTTTCGCCTGCAAAAAGCTTTGACCGTAACCTAACAATTACCTTGCCTTTGTACAAAAATTTTTGTTCTTGCTGCTGATATATTATTTTTCTGTTTCTTGACTCCATTCCCCAATGATATCGTATTTCCTGTTTATCTAACCACTTCATTAAAAATCCTTAAGTTTTTATTTATTTTACAAATTGGCCCTTGAGTTTCATTGTCAAACTGCTGTCGTGGTGACATTGGATGGCAGATTTGCCGAGAGAGCCCTCTCTGGCTGAAAGAGGCCAACTTTCAGTCTAAAGATTGGTCTGAAATAGGTTACCTCGGGGTTTCTTTGATACAGCCCAAGGAAAATCCGAGTGCTAACATTTTGGCGCCGTTGCCGGGGACCGAAAGTGAAATTTTCCCTGGGAGAAACGACAAAGAAAGCTCAAATTTCTTGGGCAAGGAAGTTTGAAACAAGTTGGTTGTAGATATTGCCCTGGCGACTTCACTTGTGACAGTTTTTAGAAGTTTGGAGAGTAAGATTGAGAAAGAAATTGTGGCTACAAGAAGGAACCCTGGTTCGCAGTTCTTTTCAGGCGTAGATAATCCAGAAAAGCTCCTCAAGACGGAGAAGATTAAAGGCAAGACAAAAGAAGGTATTTCTCAGTTTTCGAATATATTTCCTTCTTTGCAAGAACATTTGTTTGAGGAAGAAAATATTGGTTCCAGTGAAAAGATTCTGTTTAGAACTAATTCAGATTCTGATTTGAAAGAAACAAAAGTTGATCCTCAAAGTTTGTGGGACTATTCTTTAAAATCTGTTTGGGAAAATTTACAAAGATCTGAGAGGAAAACACCTGAAATATCCAAAGCCCAAAGAATACCTGTACAGGGTAATAGACAACAGGCGACTGTAGTTGCACCTTATAATCCACCACCCATGGCTGCCAGATTTGCTCCTTTGGTTTTGCCAGCGGTTTTACATGATTTGCCTCAAAATTATGCACAGAGGATCTTTACTTTTGATAATGAAGGAAATTATACAGCACAGCAACATGTTGATAACTTCAGCGATTTTATTGATTTAGAAGAAGTAGATTTTGATGATGCTAAGATGAGGTTGTTTGCTCAAAGTTTGAGAGGTGAAGTGAAAAAATGGTTTAGAGCTTTGGCCGCTGGATCTATTGCAAATTATGATGCCTTTACAACCCTTTTTATCGAAAGATGGGAAGATCAGAAGAATCCTTCACAGGTATTGACCCAATACAACAATTTGAAAAAAGGAGGGTTTGAGTCAGTTCAGGAGTTTTCTGCCAGATTTATGAAAGTCTATAATTCAATCCCTACAGATATAAAACCTCCAGTAGGAGCAGCCAAGTTACATTATGCTGATGCTTTTGAAGGTGATTTTTCATGCACATTAAGAGAAAGAAGATCTACTACTTTGGCAATAATGATGAAAGATGCAGTAGAAGTTGAGGCTAATATGATGGCTTCTGGAAAAATGAGACATAGAGATATGGATAGAAAGAAAATTAGAGAAGATAATCAAAATGTGGCTTCTTCTTCTGCTTCTTCTTCTGCTTCTTCTTCCTCTACTGATATAAAGTTCGAAGCGATGATGAAAACTATGGAAAAATTGTTAGAAAGATTAGTAGTGGACAATAAAACTCCAAATAAAGAACCAGCAGAACCTCAAATCAGAAACCCTAACTTTAGGAGGCCTTTTGTTCCAACTGTAAGACCGAGAGGACAGACAAACCCAAGGAATGCAGAAGACGATCAAATCCGACCTCCTTTTCCTGAGAATTATATTGCTGGAGAATCTGAAGCCGAAATGCCTGAAGGAGATATTCATCATTGTGGCAGTTCTGATCCAGAAGTATATTTGACTAAACAGGAGCATGATATGTTCATGGCAGAAGGAGAATGTTGTAGTTTGGAGATAGGAAGTGATCAATACCAGATTGGTTATCAAAACGCCATAAATGATCTTCAAAGAAAGATGAATCTGAGGAACCGAGATGTTGTAATTGACAAAGGGAAAGAACCAATAGGAAAGTCAAAAAGAAATGTTGATAAAGCTTCTACAAGTCAGTCTGAACCACAAACTAAAAGAAAAGAAAATGAAGATGTACCCAAGGTAATTCCAGACATCAAGAAAGATTCAATGAAAGAAAGTGATAAAAATTTGGTTCCTTTCAACATACAGAATGAAATGTCAAAAGTCAAGATTTCAGTACCTTTTAATGAAATACTGAAGAACAAGGAATACAAGGAACAAATTTTCAAGATGATGCAGGTAGAAAATCGGGTGGAAGTAGACACTTTGGAGTTGGATGATGATAATCCTAATATCTGTTTAGGATCAAGAATGGAAGACAATAGTTTGGAAGAAGTTTCTCCTTTCTATGTGAATTTGGATATTCATGATAAAGTGGTACATAACTGTATGTTGGATTCCGGAGCTTCTCATAATTTGATGCCTAAACTTGTAGTAGATTCTTTGGGATTGGAAATCACAAGACCATATGATGACTTATTTTCTTTTGATTCAAGGAAGGTTAAATGTTTAGGGTTGATTAAAGATTTGACAGTCAATCTCAGTAAAATACCAGCCAAAGGTATTCTCATGGATGTGGTGGTTGCTGATATCCCTGCAAAGTTTGGTATGTTATTGTCTAGGTCGTGGGCTTCAAAGTTAAAGGGAACTCTACAAATGGATATGTCTTTCGCTACTATTCCAGTGTTGGGGGTACATAGAAGATTGTATACTGAAAAGAGAGCTTCTTATTTGGTAAGTGATCTAAAAGAACCTGAGAAACATGCCATTTATGCTTTAGACACCGATTTGGGGTCTTGCATTTTGTACAATGATGTTGAATCTAAAGAAAAGATTGATTTAATTGAACCTAAAGAAAATAAGGAGGAAAAATTGTTAAGAGAAAAGATCAGAAAAGAAGGTACTTGGACAATGCACTTTGATGGAGCTAGAAGCAGAGAAGGAGCTGGAGCAGGAGTATGGATAATTACACCTGACAGAGAATTTCTAATGTTTTCTTACCAATTGAATTTTGAATGTACCAACAATGTTGCAGAGTATGAGGCTTTAATTCTGGGATTGAATGTGTTGAAGGATTTGAAAGCAAAAAAGATTGAGGTATTCGGAGATTCTGAATTGGTTATAAATCAAGTAAAAGCTATTTATCAGACCAAACACCCTAAAATGAGGTCCTATAGGAATGAAGTGTGGGATTTACTGGAAAACTTCTTTGACGAACATGATGTTATCTCAATTCCCCGAGTTAGCAACAATGTAGTAGATTCTTTAGCCACTGCAGGAGCTGCATTCAAAACTCCCGTCTTTTCTAAAAAGGAATATAATATCGAAGTCATACATAGACCATCTATTCCAGACAATGTCAAACATTGGCAAGTCTTTGAAGATGACCAACAGATCAAACGCTTTTTGGAAATGACAGATGAGTTCCACTACAGATCTATTGACGCAGAAGGTGATGAGATGGGTCCAGACGAAGTGGATTCTCCGGAGGAAGCCGAAAAATTCAAACAGAGGATCGGAGGTAAGGATATTATTCAACTGAAGAATAATGTTATCCCTAGAGGTTTAATTCCTTTAGAAAAGTTATTTGATAAAAATGATGTGGTAAAGAATCCAAAGATTGAACCAAAGCCTGAAGATGTGAAGGATTATAATCTGGGTTCTGAAAAAGATCCCAAATTAGTAAAACTTTCAAAGAAGTTACCAAGAAAAGAAGAAGATAAAAGTGTGGAAGTAATGAAAAGGTTTTCAGATGTTTTTGCTTGGAGCTATGAAGATTTAAAGGAATATGATATTTCTGTTATACAACATACAATTCCAATTAAACCAGGTGAAAAGCCTTTTAAGCAAAAGTTGAGAAGAATAAATCCCAAGCTACTGCCAGTGATAGAAAAAGAGGTGAGGAAGTTGTTTGATGCTAAGATAATTGTGTCTCTGAGGTTTTCCAAGTGGTTAGCAAATTTAGTACCTGTGAGGAAAAAGAATGGAGAAATAAGGCTGTGTGTGGATTTTAGAAACTTGAACAGAGCTTCGTTGAAAGATAATTATCCACTCCCTAAAATGGACCAGGTTTTACAACAAGTTGTGGGAGCTGAGAGAATTTCCATGCTAGATGGTTTTTCAGGTTATAATCAAATCAAAGTTCACCCAGAAGATCAAGAAAAAACTGCTTTTACTACACCTTGGGGAACGTTTATGTACGCCAAAATGCCATTTGGTCTAATGAATGCAGGAGCAACATTTCAGAGAGCTATGGATATTGCATTTGCAGACGAAAGGGACAAAATTGTGGTGGTATACATGGATGATATCACTGTTTATTCAAAGAACGCCGCTGATCACTGGAAACATTTGGAAAGAGTTTTCATAAAATGTAGAAGGTTTGGAATTTCGTTAAATCCTAAGAAATCACATTTTTGCATGGAAGAAGGAAGGTTATTGGGACACATCATATCCAAAGAAGGAATTAAGATTGATCCAGAGAGAGTATCTGCAATACAAAAGGTGGGAATTCCTAGAAGTAAGAAAAAGATTCAGTCATTCATAGGAAGGGTAAATTGGTTGAGGAGGTTCATCCCCAGTTTTGCTGAAATTTTAAGAAATATAACTGAAATGTTGAGAAAAGATAGAGAAATCAAATGGAATGAAGAAGCAAGAAAATCCTTTGACAACATCAAAAAAGCATTGACCGAAGCACCGGTATTAATTAGTCCAGATTATACAAGGGATTTCATTATGTTTACATATGCATCGGAGCACACAGTGGCTGGAGTATTGTTGCAGAAGAATCAAGAGGGTATAGAACAGCCTATTGCATTTTTTAGTAAAATTCTGAGAGATGCAGAATTAAAATACAACATCATGGAAAAAAAAGCTTATGCTTTGGTGAAAGCATTGAAGGATTTCAGAATATATATTTTGCATTCTCATACAATAGCGCATGTTCCATCATCAGCAGTAAAAGATATTCTTACACAACCAGATCCTGAAGGGAAAAGAGCAAAATGGATAACAGTATTGCTAGAATATGACCTGGACATTAAACCCACCAAATTAATAAAAGGTCAAGGTTTAGCTAAGATGATGACAGAAACAAATTTGGATTCCCTCAGTATAAATTTTATGGCTGAAACTTCATCCGAGGATGTTCCAAAGTCACCAATAATTGAAGATTTTTCTTTATCTCCCTGGTACTCAGATATTGTATATGTCTTACAGAATCTCCAAGCACCTGCAGACATGGAAAAAACAAGGGCCAGGTCAGTAAAACTGAAAGCTGCAAAGTTTTGCATATTAGATGGGAATTTGTTTTGGAAAGATCCAGGAGGAATATTGTTAAATTGTCTTTTAGAGAATGAGGCACAGCATATTATGGTGGAATTTCATAAAGGTATGTGTGGAGGACATCATTCATGGAAGGCTACAGTGAACAAAATTCTTAGAGCTGGTTTTTACTGGCCTAGCATGTATTCCGATGTGTATAAAGAAATAACAAAATGTCATGAATGTCAAATTTTTGATGGAAAAAGAGAATTATTACCATTTCCATTGAAACCCATTTCAGTTGAAGCACCGTTCCAACAGTGGGGGTTAGATTTTATTGGTGAAATTAACCCGAATTCTTCAGGACAACACAAGTGGATTTTGACTGCTACTGATTACTTCACAAAATGGATTGAGGCCATACCAACCAGAAATGCTACAGAGACGGTGATTATGAACTTTTTGGAAGAAAATATTTTGTCCAGGTTTGGTTGCCCTAAAAGGATAGTGACAGATAATGCCCCAGCGTTCAAGTCAAAAAAGATGATAAATTTCTGTCATAAATATCACATACATCTGAATCATTCAACAGCTTATTATCCACAAGGAAATGGATTAGCCGAATCTTCAAATAAAAGTTTGGTGAGAATCATAAAGAAGTTGTTAGAGGATAATAAGAGGGCTTGGCACACCAAACTGAAATATGCTCTATGGGCAGACAGAATCAGTACAAAAAGAGCAATTGGCACTTCCCCTTTTCAGTTGGTATATGGTACAGAAGTAGTTTTTCCTGTTTCTTTAGGATTTACAGTCATGAAATTGTTACAAGAAGTTGATGAAGAACCAAATCATATGCAAAGAAGAATAAATCAAATGATAGAATTACATGAAGTCAGAGAGAAGGCATACAACAAGACCCAAATACATCAAGAAAAAATGAAAAAAACTTTTGACAGAAAAGTTAAGGAAAGAGATTTTCAAATAAATGATTTGGTTTTGAAATGGGATTCCAGGAAAGAAGAGCACCATGGAAAGTTTGAACATTTATGGAAAGGTCCATATATTATTGCAGGATGCCAAGGAGAAAATGCTTTTATCTTAAAAAATTGCAATGGAGAATTTTATCCTGGAGGGCCAGTAAATGGGAGGCACCTCAAACATTATTTGTCCTAACAGATGGAAGTTAAAGAAAGTTCTTGTACAGTGTAAATATTTCAAAAAAAAAAAAAAAAAAAAAAAAAAATTTGAAATTTGAATGTGGCCCAATGGATCAGGCACTTGGTCTACGATGTTCTTTGCTACCTCGCAGGGAGGATAGCATCCCCAGTTGGAGCCAGTTGTTGACACCAGGTCTAAGGAAAATTGACATTTTTGATAAAAGGTCCTAAGAGAAAGAATCATCTCTAAAAGGGTTGAAATAAAGATTTTTATATAAAAAATATATTATAAAAACCCATGTTTATAAAGTCCGCCAACAAATTTATGGAAAGGTTAAGCCCCGGTCAGGTTTCGTCGACGGAGATAGCATAGATCCAAATCAACGGTCCATATTAACCCCGCGTCGCCAAAGTGATCGTCAACAAACGGTGGAGGGTGGTAGCGGACATAATACCACCAAGGCACGTGTCCCACATTCATTCATCCGCGCTTGGAGAAAGTGGTATCTGAAACCACCATAACACCGCGCGGAACCACCCATTGCAGAAAGGTGGAAAGATCTCTTACGTGGCAAGGTGGGACCTAACAGGTGGCGAACAAGGAATGGATTGATAAGACCGTGGCACGTGGCACTATACTTTGCATGGATCGGAAGGCCAATACATGTTTCAATCAAATCAACGGCCATCATTTCATCCGCGGCCAGGAACATGCGCATGGAATATAAAGGAAAGCGGTCGCGGAGAATAAACCGCCTTGACAGGTGTCAGCAGATGGTGCATCCGCGCGGGTAGCAAACCGGAAAAGGAAACCACCTTTTCGATCGCGGATACCGCCGGTGCAATAAAGATGGACAAGATCTGACGGTTCAAAATGATGGTTCAAAGATCAATGGTTGAAAATGACCCACGTTCGTAAAGGTGCAAGGAGGTTAGTCTAAAAAGGCTTATATAAAAAGAAAGGGCTCCACATAACGGCATTTTGTATGTGTCGTTATCCTGGAGAGCTCCGAAGACTGGTGGAAGCCGGCGATTGCGACAGAAGGCGAAAAGCAAGCACTTACAGGTAGGGTCTGGTGACCTGTCACTCTCTTTAAACGGAAATTTGTTTAAAAGAAGCATTTAGATGGAGACTGTACAAGATATAGACGTTTTTAGGTCAAAAGATGCCCTAGAAGACAGAGATGAAGACGTTTTCGATACCCTTATTAGGTTCCCAGTCTCCGATGTAAAAGTGAAGTTATCTGAGCTGTTAAAAGAGGGTATAGACCCGCATAGAGTTCACCAGTCATCTCTGATAGCTTTTTGCCCTGACCAATTTCCTGTTTTTCCAGAATTCGTCTCCTGGTGTGCTGAAAACTATTCACGGGAAGAAAAAGTTGTTTTAAACAGTCAGAAAACTAGAGCCATCTGCAAAATTGAGCCAGCCGAAGTGATTAGAGCCCTAGAAATAGATTTGCCCCAAACCCTCGACCCTGAAATTTTTTCTGAGGTATCAATTATTGAAAATTTTCACCATGCCTCTCAGAGTGATAGGGAAGTGTTTCTGTCGACGTGTCTCAGACCAGAAACTAGCCTTTCTGAACTCCCTTACCCTTTAGATATCAACCTTTTTAATGAGAATACCCAGTTGGTCTTGACACTGTTGGCCGTAGTTTTAGGGTTAGATTCGGATTTGTATATAACTGAGTTTCAATTGAGTTTATTGTACAGAATAAGTATAGTCCAGTCGGGAATTGACGAAAGTCAAATTCCCCGACTAAATTTTGAAGCTTTCATAGCCGAAAGGATGCATGACCAGATGGTCAATTTTTCCACACACAGACATTTCAGGTTTCAAGCATTTTTAATGAAAATGATTATGGTATCCAGCCAGGAAGAATTACAGTTCCCAGAGATTGTTTTTGCAACTCCACTGGAAAACAATATTTTCAATTTCGTCAATTACATGCTCTCGACGATCTTTAAGATGATTTTCGGAAAAAGTCTGCCTAGGTTATTGCCAGAAATGCAGGTATCAATGCAACTGAATACAGAGTATGCTACAGGAGACTGGTTTTTATCAAAAGATAGTACAGTGGTCAGATTGTATGGGTTCAAGCATAAACCCTATGTGCTACCAGCATTCCTCACCTTGAGGATTTTTGCCTTGGAGTTTTTAAGACAGAAATTGATTGTAGAAGATAACAATTTTTTAGTCCACAGACAAGCAACGGACATTAAGTACCCTTTCACATTAGGTCCGTTTACAATAAAGAATAAGAACGCTGCTGTATATATAGAGAAATTGTTAAAAGACATGAATTTCGAGACAGATGCAGCATTGGAATATGACCCATTAAATATCATATCCAAAAGAAGAATTGAACATCGTATTAAGGCTCTGAATCATCAAACTGTTGAAGGGATGGCAGACAGAGCCAACTGGCTCGAATACAAAGAAGAAATTATCCCAGACAAGTCCGACATAGAAAGGTCATTGAAAGAAGCAATGGCAGAAACAGAAAGCGAAATCAATACTGCATTAGTGGGGTCCAAAAGACCTATACAGGACATTATGATTATTGATGATGAAGAGACAGAAAAAGGAAAACGATTGAAAACTGATGAGTCACAGGAATTGACAACCATTTCAGAAGAAGCAAAAGCTACAGAAAATGAAATACCCGAGGTTACAGTGAGGGAATACAATATTGAAGAGACCTCTGTAGGGGATGATGTAAATAGACCTAAAAATTTCATGGATGTATTTAATGAACATAGTAAAAACAAACAGGAATCTGCGAAACAAACAAGTTTATTGTTTCCAAAGGTCAGAAATATATCAAACAATGAAGTGAGCTTATTCACCAGCAGGAACATCAAAGAAAATTCTTTAAAATTTTCAGTTGTGACCAAAGACAAGATCTCAGAGATGAGTGTAGATTTGTCGAAGATAAATGCCCCTGACAAAATTTTGTTACATAGATAAGCTGGAGAGGTTATATACTCAGACTATTTGGGGGCCACATTGAGAGCAAACAAACTAAAGAATTCAGTAGAAAAATTAAATAATCAGTTGAGGCAAGAAAAGGCAGAGAATAAGTCTCGACAACATCAAATTAAGAAGCTACAAATGGACTTAACTAATAAAGATGGAGCTGCAGCTACCAAATTGCTCCAGGAGAAAGAAGAAATGATTTTAACATTGAGACGAAAGTTAAAAATCCCAGATGATGTACTCATTCAAGGTGCAGAATTGACTATATTAGAAAAAGAGAAAGAAGAGTTAGCTAACGAAGTCAATGATGTCACAGCTAAATTGTTAAAGCTGTCTGACGAAAAGGACTATTGGGAAAAAGAAAGGTTCATTTTGGAAGAACAGTTGGCAACAGTGAGAAAACAACTAGCAGAGAACAGTCAGCAGCAAGTACAGGCAGGCCCAGAAGAAGATAAGAATGGTGTAGATGGGATTTTACAGGCAATGTCACAAATAAGTTAAAGGATAATGAAATCAAATTGTTGAAGGCAGAAATACAGAAATTAAAAGAAGAAAATGAAGCAAAAGAAAAAGAAATAAAAACCTTGCAGGCAAATAATCAGGAATTGAGCAGTAATAATAAAGGATTGGCTGCTCATGCAACAGGACAAGCTGCTATGCAGGGATGTAAACATATGGTATGGGACCAGATCATTAAAGAAGTTGAAAAACTTAGGCCGTATCTGGATTATATAAGAGTTAAGGAAAAAGTAGCCAAAGATGCCTTCAACAGTTGCCAGGCAGTCAGGGAAAGCCTAAACAGAAAGCCGAAAGAAATAGCCCAGAGAGCAATTACATTTTTAAACAGTTTATCCGAGGCAGACCTGACGGCCATGAGTATAACAAACAGAATTTCTGTCATCACTTGGGCCAGAAGGATCTTGGGCAAATACTCCCATATCGAAAACATCGAGGTCAAAGCAGGAGAAATAAGGAAAGAAGTAATCCAGTTCAAAAAGCAATTTGACAAGTTAGTGAACAAGGGATTCCCATCTTTCTGGAACGAAGATAATGAATTAATTCCTCAGAATGATTATAAAAGATTATTGTTTGATATCAGGATGGATCACCGAAAATTCCAGCAGATAGATCACATGCTCACAGGAAAAATCCTAATGGAGAAAATGTCAGGGGAATTTGAAATTTTAAATATGCTGATTTCAACTTGCGCAAACCTTCTTCCTATTTCTTATGCAGGTCATATCGAGATGCGAGTCTTGGTGAAAGAAATGACCAGTTATGACTTACCCACGGCTGACCAGTGGAATTATGTAGAGAAGTACGGAAAGACCAGATATTCTGTTCATACGTAAATGCATTTGAAATTCTTGCCATGTGGCAAAAATGATGATATCCAAAAGTCTTGCCAAGTGGCAAAAAGACTTTTTTTTTTTTTTTTTTTTTAAATTTGTAATATTATTTGAAAGACAGTTATGGGTTACTCGAAGACAGTTATCTTTAGTTAAATATTTTTAATTATTAGTTAAAAGAAGCAGTTATGTGGAGCTTCTTCTAAAAATTTTGTATAAAAGACAATGGAGGTCATTGTTGAAGGGGTTGGAAAATTTTTGAGAAACAAGTATGTTTTGAAGTTTATTTTTAAAATAAAGGCAGTACAGTGATGATACCTATCCTTTGATACAGAGATTCATGAGTTAATCAATCTTGCAGTCTGTTATTTTCTTTATCCTTATATGTGTATGTTTATCTTCTTCGTTATATCTCCCATGGTGTTTTTCTTCTATATTTAAATGAACATTTGAAATAATTTGAGATTCATACTGGTTATGCCTCATTTTATCTGCATTTAAATATCCATTTTATTCTCCAAAGTTGACAATAGATTTATCCTGGATAGATACCTGTTGTTGATGGAATGTCTTTACTTCTTTCTATGTCGCCTGAAAAATCAAATTGACTGTAACATGATTACTATCTTGCCTCTGTGAAAATCTATATGGTGAAAATCTCTTGCTGGTTTATTATACATTCTGAAAGCTTTGACTCCATGCCCAATGTTTCTTGTTTACCTTTTCGACCAGAAAAGATCTTTTGAGAAGTTTTAAGGAAACCTTTGTATACTTTAGCCTTCATATAGATATCCTGAGAGAGCCCTCTCTGGTAGAGAAAAATGGCTAGTTCTTCTACCTAAAGCTTGGTTTGAAATAGGTTACCTTAGGTCTTATTTTCTTACAACCGGAATAAAATCTAAGTGCTAACAGTCCCTTGTTAGGAATTTTATTAAAATGGCAATTTTCCACTTTTTCTCGCTAGTTCGACCTTTGACTAGTTTTGATCTCTAGGTCCCAAATTTGCCCGAAATGATCCCAAATATTCTGAGAAGGTATATGAATGATATTAGAACATAAATATATGTTTTATGGATTCCTTTGGACCTTTAAAACACTTCTTCAAATCCTCTTTCAATTCTGGTCAATATAGGTAACTTTACTAGTGATTTCCTTTTGACTAGTATTGGGCTCTAGGTCTCAAATTGACTCCAACTGATTTCAAATATTCAAGGAAGTTGTATGAATGATATTAGGTATTGAATATGATGTTCAGGGATGACATATTTCCACCAAAAGACCTCTGCAAACTCTCTTAAGATTCTGGACCAAGTATGCAATTTTACTAGTAATTTGGGGTTTAAATCCCCCTGGGGTAAGTACTGAAAATGACTTCCCAAATGCCTCCAAAACCATTCAAATTTCTGAACAGAGGTAGGGAGTGTATTAATGATTTTATTAAGGTCTCATGTGCACCATTAATTGATTATTATATCTGTTCCAACCCTCTCCCATTCAACTGCAAAAATCACCAATTCGACCCTTGGGGAAATGGCACTATTTCATCTCCCAATGCAATTAATCTGAGTAAAAATACTTCAAATACTCAAGTACAGTACATGAAACTTGTAAAATGAATCCATGGAATTGAATTAATCACAAATTCATCAGATAATCATCCATTCATTTGAAATCATCAACATTACATTGATTCACAACAAGGTAGTGGGGAAATGGCACTATTCTTTCATTAAAATTGAGATTTATACATTTCTACTTGGAATTTCGACCTGAAATTTTTTGGAGATGAAGAACAGAGTATTTAATTCATATTACAAAATAAATGGGGCATTAGAATATCCCCCAAATATTACAATAGCTCACCAAAATCACCCTCCCTCGAGGATCAAGAATATGCCATCAAAACTGGAAATGGTTGAAGGAGTGAGCTGCAAGACAAGAAACCATGAGCTTCCCTGTAGCTTAAACCTGAAAATAAAGACTCCATTAAATCTCCAAATGAAAGTTCTGAATGGCATTTCCAATTACCAACTTGGATGGGAATCTTTCACCCTCGAAATTGGCTAAGGCAAGAAACTAGTCATCCACTAGCTCTCCCTCTTCACAAATGCAATTGCAAATTCTACAGATGATCAAAAGATGGTTTCATTATTTTTTATTGAAATTTATAAATTTCTAATGTCCTCTATGGGCCGAATTCCTTCCAAGAGACTCATTCCAACTCAAGTTGGGAAGAGACTCCAAAGAACGCCACTTGTACAACAATTCCTAGTCTCCCACTTCCACCAAATCACATGTGGAAGCATCTTAGATTCCCTAACACCCTTGAGCACCCTCTTGGAGTCTATTTTTAGCCCTGACATGTCATATATGTCATATGTCAGCTTTCAGGTCTGATTTGTGTCATACGTGTCATAGCATCTTCATCATTGGTGTCATAGAGCTAGGGAATCTAGCCCAAGTGTCTCACTAGCTCCAAATTGCCTCTTCCTCTTCCATGGGAGTTACCCTTCCTCTATATTTTGACTTTGGATGAGTCATGCCATGAATAATACCTTTTGGACTCCCCCAAGTATGTTACCATTCACCTTGAATTCGAATTGGTGAGAGAATGATGCCAAGTGTAGTGGGGAAAGCTAGCCATATGTGGGTCCCACTTCCTCCATGTGTCTTCATGATCAAATGCCAATTTTATTTTCACTTGTATATATTTATTTAGGTCATTTATTAAATATTTATGCCATTATAATGTTCAAACATCATTTATTATCCCCGTTATTCCAAATCCCAAAGCTTCCACCCCAAACCTAGGAAACTAGTAATTTTCCTCCTTGGCAATTATTTGACCTTTAGCATCAATTTGACAAACTCTAATGAATATGGCCAATTTGCTTAGGCCAGTGCGACCCAATTCCAATATTTGGGACATGACAAATCCTCCCTTCCCAATATTTCTTGTCCTCAAGCAATTCTAAACATGGGTGTTGAAGAACCTGCTTTCTATATAATTCTTTGAAGTTGCCATTGAATTTCCCAACCTTGAGTCCTTGAGTTTCCATGAAGATTTTAGAGAGGAACCACCATTCTTGCTGCTGCATTACTCTGATAAAAATCACTTTATTAAGTGGGAAATCCATCTCCCATTCTGCTTGTTTCCCCAAAAAATTTGAAACCAATGAGATAAAAATTATTCCAAGGTCCCATTGCTTGTATTGCACCCCAACAATTAAGAGTGCTCTCCAACCCATACCATCAGATAAGAGGATTCCTGGATCCCATTTTCTTGTATGCATTCTTCCAAACATCATGAGTGAAAAATATATATCATCAAAGTACATAAAAACATTAGGAAAATGTACATCAAGAAGATGCTTCATCAAAGAATCATGAAAGTGCTTGTACCTCCAAATAAATAGACCATCATTTTTCAAGTGCATACAAGCATCAAGTGAACAATCAAATATGATCCAATGACATAGGTGAGTATCCCATGTCCTATAATCTTGCTCCAAAAATATGTAAGATGCACCAAAACAATCGGCCCTTTATTCTTTCATCCACATAGTTAATGAAGTTCCTCCAACATCAATTGAACTAAGCAAGGAGCAAGGAAGATCATGAGTCTTCAAGTGACTCAAGTGAACATCATAAGTGCGTACATGAAGATATGTATCATCATAAGGTAAAACAATATGCTGTTGCAAATTTAAATAATGAGTTGCTCTATTCATGTCATCATCAAAAGGAGAGGTAGGAGTTTCATACCCCTCATGTGGCACCATTAGAAAAAAACCTTTCACCCAATTTTCATCCCCAATTGGTGTGGCTAAAAAAGAAGTGTGGGGTGAGGAATTATGAACCAACTTTAATTCTTTACAACTATTACCCATTGAAATATTTAATTCATCTTCTTCATAATTGGCTGGTCCAACTATTGTGAAATCATGTACCTCTTCCAAGGCTTTGCAACTCTCTCCATGAGGCAACAGATAATCCCTCTGAACAAGGACAAGTGCTTGTCCTTCTTCTTGTTTGAGTGTAGCATCTTCAAGAACCTGCATATCAACATGTACGTCATGTTCCACAATTACATTAGGTTCCTCTTTTGTGACATAAATTATTTCATCCTTTTCCTTGAAAAGAGAACCATTGCTCATTATTTTTTCCGAGTTGCTTCCAAGTTCACTAACCAACAATTTGAACTCTTGCATGAATTTCCTCCACTTGTCTTCAAAGGAAGGTTTCAATAATTTTCTAAACTCCTCATTCTCCTCTAAGGTTCCTTTCTCATCCTTACTCATGGTGACCCAGGAATGCACTTCTTCTCCTACTTCTTCCCTTTCACCAAAGTACATCCAATTTCAGTTTATAAGGGTGGTGGCTTATTTATCTGATTCCTGGTCTTAATTAATGTTCTACCACATCAGGTTCCAAGACCATGCTCTAATACCACTGTAATGCCCCTTGTTAGGAATTTTATTAAAATGGCAATTTTCCACTTTTTTTCCCTAGTTCGACCTTTGACTAGTTTTGATCTCTAGGTCCCAAATTTGCCCCAAATGATCCCAAATATTCTGAGAAGGTATATGAATGATATTAGAACATAAATAATTGTTTCAAGTATTCCTTTGGACCTTTAAAATACTTCTGCAAATCCTCTTTCAATTCTGGTCAATGTAGGTAACTTTACTAGTGATTCCCTTTGACTAGTATTGGACTCTAGGTGTCAAATTGACTCCAAATGCCTTCAAATATTAAAGGAAGGTGTATGAATGATATTAGGACTTGAATATGACGTTCAAGGATGACATATGGCCATGAAAATACCTTTTCAAACTCTCTTAATATTCGAGACCAAGTATGCAATTTTACTAGTAATTTGGGGTTCAAATCCCCCTGGGGTAAGTACTGAAAATGACTTCCCAAATGCCTCCAAACCCATTCAAATTTATGAATAGAGGTAGGTAATGTATTGAGGATGTTATTAAGGTCTCATTTTCACCATTAATTTATTATTATATATGTTTCAACCCTCTCCCATTCAACTACAAAAATCACCAATTCGACCCTTGGGGAAATGGCACTATTTCTTCTCCCAATGCAATTAAACTAAGTAAAAATACTTCAAATGCTCAAGTACAGTACATGAAACTTGTAAAATACATCCATGGAAGTACATTAATTACAAATTCATCATAGAATCATCCATTCATTCTAAATCATCAACATTACATTGATTCACAACAAGGTAGTGGGGAAATGGCACTGTTCTTTCATTAAAATTGAGATTTATACATTTCTACTTGGAATTTCAACCTGAAAATTTCTGGAGATGAAGAACAGAGTATTTAATTCATATTAAAAAATAAATGGGGCATTAGAAGCTCCCCCAAAGAGTACAATAGCTCACCAAAAACGTCCTCCCTCAAGGATCAAGAATATGCCATCAAAACTGGAAATTGTTGAAGGAGTGAGCTGCAATAGAAGAAACCATGAGATTCCCTATAGCTTACACTTGCAAATAAAGACTCCATTAAAGCTCCAAATGAAAAGTATGAATGGCCTTTCCAATTACCAACTTGGATGGGAATCTTTCACCCTCGAAATTGGCTAAGGCAAGAAACTAGTCATCCACTAGCTCTCCCTCTTCACAAATGAAATTGCAAATTCTATAAATGATCAAAAGCTGATTTCATTATTTTTTATTGACATTTATAAAGTTCTAATGTCCTCCATGGGTCGAATTTCTTCCAAGAGACTCATGCCAACTCAAGTTGGGAAGAGATTCCAAACAATGCCACTTGTACAACAATTCCTAGTCTCCCACTTCCACCAAATCACATGTGGAAGCATCTTAGCTTCCCTAACACCCTTGAGTGCCCTCTTGGAGTCTATTTTTAGCCCTGACATGTCATATATGTCATATGTCAGCCTTTAGGTCTGATTTGTGTCGAGCACCCTATATGCAGATAGATTATTCCAACATACAGAGCAGACGAGATTTATTGTCAACCCGAGAAAGTCTTTTATTTCAAAGGATAGATGCACAGTCTATGCTTAAACACCAAATCACTATAATTGAATACTTTTATCCTATAACAACTATGTCCATCCCGAAGATTTGTGTAATCCCAATTGCTTTCTAAATACTACAATTTCAATTCCTTTCTACCATGCATCAACAAGAAATAATATAAGATTCAAAGACAATTGCAGATAAAAAGAAATCCTATTCACATCCTAGAACAAGTAACTCACTTCTTCAATCTGATCACTCTTGAAAACCATAAGCATAAACTGTATATTAATCTAGAAATTCAATTGCATAGGATTGAGTTCAGCTGCTCTAAGAGATTGAATTACAGGAATGAAAATCAACAATCATAACAGAAAAGATAAATTGCAAGGGCTCATGGGATCACCACTTAACTGCAAGATGAACAAGGCTGTTACAACTGTCACACGAATTGCATAAAGTTTCTTACTCAGTCGACTGTCACTCTGTACTACTTGCCAATCTCAAAGAAATATAATCTTAATTATAAAGGAAATCCACACCACAATTACTACTGCTGCGTACAAAGGAAAAAACAAAACATCACACAACAATAAGTTGAAAAGTCCTATTTTAACTCAGCAATCTCTGTGGAAGACGGGCCCAGCCTTCACACAGAGATGTTGGCTGAACAACGCAAAGCTTCCTTTAACTTAGAGGTAACTCTTTATATTAACGAAATAATGATTACATGAATTGCTCCCACTGCTAATACAATGAATGAATTCTCCGTTGTTCCACACCCTAGGTCGAGGCAGCTCCCCATATTTATACATGCAGATCATAACATTCGATCCTATTAACGGGAAGCCATGAAGATCTATGATATTCAGGCGCCCTAAAGGATACAAGCTGTTACAAACATGGCATAGTAAGGACATAGAAAAACATGAGAAAGCTGTTGATTTGCCCAGGAGTGCCGATCTTTCCAGATCACAATTAACTCGAGCAGCAAATAACTTAAAGATCTCCAATTATAGTGCATTTTGTTACAACTGCCCTATCACAGCTCTGTCTAGAATGTTGCATTAGAACCACGTGCATTAATTGATGATTGGACTTCGAGGATCCTTTTAAGCAGCGAACATTCCTCCTTTCAAGACTTGTTCAGCTCCACCTTCCTGCAGTCCATTTATCTCAAACTACCTTCATAAATCATAACATGTTAGCACAATTGAGAGATACACGACCTTAATTATCACAATCATAAGCATTAATAATATAGAGCAATGATCAGTCATACCTTGGCAGCTTGGGAGAATAAAGTGAGGACAACAGGTCTGATTAGCATGCTAAATGGTGTAGGACAGGGGAAGAAAAGGTGATCGAGGATGATTAAAAGGGGCCAATTCTGGGCTCAACATCTCCCCCCAACTATCCTGTTGCATGTCCTCATGCAACAACCTACATCATTCAAAATATGAGTCCTGTATTGAGCTTTGTTCATGGAGGAAGGAAAAGTTGTAGGAAACTAAGGCACCTCATCTGTCTTTTAAAAAGCCTCTGTGAGTAACCCAATACTTTCCAGCATCACTGCTCTTCTGCCCAGTTAAGGAAAAACCCATATTATATGGTTTTGTTGGCCACCAAATGAGGGGGAAAATTGAGTTTCAAACCCAACCAATTAACTCGACTCTCCCTCATACTTCCCACATAGCCCTTGGCTCTGGAAAGTGTCTACTTGAAATTATTGAAACAGTAAGGATCTCAGCTTCTAAGTGCAGAGGAGGCATCCTTCCATCTGTGCTTACTCCCTTCCAATGATACCTGCTAGTGTCTGGAAATGTAGTTGGTGCAAGTGGAAACCACTTCTTCTTGCAGTCTCATTATATGCTGTGCCTAGGGAGGACTTAAAAGGAAATCCTAATCTGAGTCCAAATCAATGACATCTCTAGGAGGTAGAAGCACTGGTTCTTGTGGGGCAGTGTCTTCCAACACATCTAAGTCTAATATGAGAGCTGCTGGTTCTTGTATAACAACAACATCCTTTAGACTCTCTTCAGCAGCTATCTTCATTACTTTCAGAGACACTAGTTCTTGTGTAACAGTGTCTTCTTTGTCCTTCTGCTGCTGAGATTGGATATCTTTCTCATTGTGCAGCTCCTCCTACAAGATTTCGGTGTCACCTGAGGATTGTGTCTGTACATGTTCATCCTCACTCCACTGCGTATCGGGAATGATATCCATTCCAGGTTTATCTCCTAATTGAAATTCAGGAGTTCCTGTTGCAGCCTTCAAGGATGTTGGTTCTTGTGTAGCAACATCCTGGCTTGCCTCTTCATCCTCCTGTTGTTGCAATTCTTCTCCTATGAGCTCTGTGTCATGGGAACCATCTGGGGTTACAACCCAGAGTTCTTCATTAAATTCCAGAGTGTCCTCTATCCCAAGTTCTTCTCCCATCTTTTTGGACGATTGGACAAGTATACTAAGGTTTGTTGGTTCTTGTGTTACAGCACCCTATTCAAATTCATCAATGTCTTGCCTTTGTGGCTCATTTTCTAAAATTTCTGTGTCATGGGAGCATTCTGGGGTTACAGTATAGAATTATTCATTAAGCCCTAGAGTGTCCTCCATTCCAGGTTCTTCTCCCATCTGCTCTATAATCTATGTATCGTGGGAGCATGCTGGAGTTACAGTATATTCCTTATTAAGCTCCAGAGTGTCCTCCATCCCATGTTCTTCTCCTATCTGCTCTATAATCTCTGTGTCGTGGGAGCATTCTGGGGTTACAGTATATTATTTATCCCCATCATTATACATGATTTCATCCCTTAGCTCCTCTGTCACAGGATTGGTGGCAGCTTCAACAAGGATGTTTAAAGATGCTGGTTCTTGTGTGGCAACATCTTCTTTTTCTGCAGCTTCCTCTATTGTGGGCGCAAGCTGTTGTGCTGAGCAGATACGAAGTATAATTTTGTGGCCTGCCTCCTTGAATATTTCTCCACAGGTGGGACAGATTACTCGTTCATCTTCCTTTCCAGGCTCAGTAGAATTTGATTCCTCCAGGTTGTCTGCAGCCTCTACCAATGTATACAATTTCCTTTCACCTTGTTTTCTGCAGGTTTCCTTCTAGGTTTCCAATTCCCTTCGAAGTACTTGGAGGTCCTCTTTTAATAGTGCGTTCTCAGCCAGGAGTCTTTCAATTCCGGGTTCTTCCTCCACTGGCCTTTGTGGAGCATCCATTGGTCTTGGTACAAGGATCGAGGGTTCAACCTGTGCCTCTAGGGTTGCCCATGTTTTTCTGGCTGCCTCTGCTACTATAGCTGATCTAGTTCTTTTCTTCTTGATTGGTGAGGTTATGTTAAATTAATTGATTGATCTCTTTCTTTTCCTTTGTGGTGTTTTCTTTTGTGGAGCTGGTATATAGGGATTCACAGCTGAGGTCGAAGGAATGTTTTCTTGCTCCTCATGCTTTTCTTCTTCAATTAAAGCTCCTTCTACCCACTCAGGTGAGGATTCAATAGTTACCAGCTCAATGTTTTCTTCTATTGCCCTAGCTCTGTCACCTTCAGGTTCAATTGTCGCAGCATTTAATGCTGCTCCAATTTCACCTTCTGCTGTTGGAGCTGCCCTGTTATCTGGGTTTTCCACAGGATTTTTATCTACACCCTCCCCCAACGGCTCTGCTTGCACCCCCAATTGTTCTTCTTCTAATGCAGTTTCATCCCCCCCAAATGGCTCTGCTTGTGCCCCCGGTTGCTCTTCTTCTAATATAGTTTCGTCCCCCCCAAATGGCTCTGCTTGTGCCCCCGGTTGCTCTTCTTCTAATATAGTTTCATCCCCCCCAAATGGCTCTGCTTGTGCCCCCGGTTGCTGTTCTTCTTCAATTTCATCCTCCCCCCCAACTTCAGTGGAGGGACTCCGGTCCTCCTGTTGTGGTG
Organism: Larix kaempferi; assembly: GCA_027924585.1. Classification (NCBI taxonomy): domain Eukaryota; kingdom Viridiplantae; phylum Streptophyta; class Pinopsida; order Pinales; family Pinaceae; genus Larix; species Larix kaempferi. The sequence goes on from BSBM01000094.1 coordinate 15,495,282, forward strand.
GAACTCGTACCTGCTGTAATGGGACAACCCTCAAGGGAGAGGGTTGCTGGGCTCGAGCTGTGAATTGCTCCCAGGTTATATGATGCTGGGCAAGGGTTCTTACAATTATTAATTTGATAAGGCCATGGTGGGTGAGGGAGGAAAGTGGGTGCTTAGTAGACTGGATAAATGCCGCCATATGACGCAAGTCATGCAGTAGATAATATGGAATGTTCAATAAAATGCCATGGCGAAGATGAGAAAGTAAAGGGAGTTCAGAGTTATAAATAGTTTGATATCTACCTTCACAAGTGATGTACTTCTTGAGAAAGATAGCAACCTGGTCCCATGGCCGCGGGAATGAGTGCAGTGAGATCCCTCTTCTGGATGATTGAACTTGCTCCCCCTCCAGTAAAAATGCTTCCCATGCAGTCGTCGTGGGGACTCGTCGGTTAAACCATGGCTTTCCCACCAGCGGGATGGCCGTAACCTCGGATATAATGGCCTCGGAGACTTCTATGCGCATCCCCCACACCGTGGAGTGAGTTTTGGTGAGATTTAAAGCAAATTGCAAGGCTGCTTCCCGATTGAATCCATCTAGTCGCTCAAAAAATTCGAGCCAGCCGGCGGCTTGAAAGATGGAAAGAACTTGAAGATTTATCCTGAGCTCCTGTGTATTCAAAGGTTCATGACGAACTGGAATCCCCATGGTCTTGGCTGCAAGCTGAAGTTGCTATCCCACAGATTACAGAATCCGAGAATGGAAGTTGCAGCACAGGGGATGCACGAATCGCTGAGCGGAGATGTTGAGGAAGTGGGCAAATTTGGAAAGTTGAACACAGAAAAAACTATCAAAATTTCCATGCCGAATTGGGGAAGGTGGCAGTTATTAGTGTTTATGTCGTACGAGGGAAAGGTTTAATTAGGGAAAATGGTAATATGAGTAAAGGTACGACTGATATTGTTAAATGATATCAACACTTAATCACGTGATAAATCAAATCCATACCTCATGAGACTGTGCGTCGGATATCCTGTGGAGAATGGTGGAGCGTGCAGTTGGTGACGTTGCGGAGCCAAACTCATGCACAGTCATAAATGTGATCATGATGACCAGGATAATGCAATAATTTCTTCCGCCAGTGAAACACAAACCATCGCGTCCTCGGGGTCGGAATGATGAGTTCGCCGGCACGACTGGGATGAATCAGAGCCATAGTTTAGCAGGTTTGGAGCAATTCTTCCGTTAACACAGGAGTTACCAATGCAAGTTGCCAGAAATGATATCACGGCCGACGAAAAAGATGTTGCAGCCGCCAGGAAAGATTCACGGCCACCAAGAAAAGGATTTACGGGATCGGGAAAAATTACGGTTGTCAGGGAAAATTTTTACGGCGGTGGGAGATATGTCGCAGTCGCCGGGAAATATGTTGCAGCCGTTGGGAAATATGTTGCAGCTACCGGAAAATGGTTCACGGCAGCCGGGAAAAAGGTTTTACGGCAATCGGAATAAAAAGTCACGGCTGCTAGGGAAAAATTTTACGGCGCCGGGAGATATGTCGCAGTCGCCGGGAAATAAGTTGCAGCCGCCGATAAATATGTTGCAGCTACCAAAAAATGGTTCTCGGCAGCCTGGAAAGAGGTTTTGCGATTGTCGAAAAAATGATATTGCAGCCGCGAGGAAATGGTTCACGGATGTCGGAAAAAGATGTTATAACTGCTGGGAAAGTTGTTGCAGCTGCTGGGAAATGGTTCACAGCCGCCGGGAAAAGGATTTTACGGCTTTCGGGAAACGATATTGCAGCCGCTGGGAAATGATGTTGCAGCCGCTGGGACATGCCATCAAAACTGGAAATGGTTGAAGGAGTGAGCTGCAATAGAAAAAACCATGAGCTGCCCTGTAGCTTACACCTGCAAATAAAGACTCCATTAAAGCTCCAAATGAAAAGTCTAAATGGCCTTTCCAATTACCAACTTGGATGGGAATCTTTCAGCCTCGAAATTGGCTAAGGCAAGAAACTAGTCATCCACTAGCTCTCCCTCTTCACAAATGCAATTGCAAATTCTATGAATGATCAAAAGCTGATTTCATTATTTTTTATTGACATTTATAAAGTTCTAATGTCCTCCATGGGTCAAATTTCTTCCAAGAGACTCATGCCAACTCAAGTTGGGAAGAGATTCCAAACAATGCCACTTGTACAACAATTCCTAGTCTCCCACTTCCACCAAATCACATGTGGAAGCATCTTAGCTTCCCTAACACCCTTGAGTGCCCTCTTAGAGTCTATGTTTAGCCCTGACATGTCATATATGTCATATGTCAGCCTTTAGGTCTGATTTGTGTCGAGCACCCTATATGCAGATAGATTATTCCAACATACAGAGCAGACGAGATTTATTGTCAACCCGAGAAAGTCTTTTATTTCAAAGGATAGATGCACAGTCTATGCTTAAACACCAAATCACTATAATTGAATACTTTTATCCTATAACAACTATGTCCATCCCGAAGATCTGTGTAATCCCAATTGCTTTCTAAATACTACAATTTCAATTCTCTACCATGCATCAACAAGAAATAATATAAGATTCAAAGACAATTGCAGATAAAAAGAAATCCTATTCACATCCTAGAACAAGTAACTCACTTCTTCAATCTGATCACTCTTGAAAACCATAAGCATAAACTGAATATTAATCTAGAAATTCAATTGCAAAGGATTCAGTTCAGCTGCTCTAAGAGATTGAATTACAGGAATGAAAATCAACAATCATAACAGAAAAGATAAATTGCAAGGGCTCATGGGATCACCACTTAACTGCAAGATGAACAAGGCTGTTACAACTGTCACATCAATTGCATAAAGTTTCTTACTCAGTCGACTGTCACTCTGTACTACTTACCAATCTCAAAGAAATATAATCTTAATTATACTGGAAATCCACACCACAATTACTACTGCTGCGTACAAAGGAAAAAACAAAACATCACACAACAATAAGTTGAAAAGTCCTATTTTAACTCAGCAGTCTCTGTGGAAGACGGGCCCAGCCTTCACACAGAGATGCTGGCTGAACAACGCAAAGCTTCCTTTAACTTAGAGGTAACTCTTTATATTAACGAAAGAATGATTACATGAATTTCTCCCACTACTAATACAATGAATGAATTCTCCGTTGTTCCACACCCTGGGTCGAGGTAGCTCCCCATATTTATACATGCAGATCATAACATCCAATCCTATTAACGGGCAGCCATGAAGATCTCTGATCTTCAGGCGCCCTAAATAATACAAGCTGTTACAAACGTGGCATAGTAAGGACATAGAAAAACATGAGAAAGCTGTTGATTGGCCCAAGAGTGCCGATCTTTCCAGATCACAATTAACTCGAGCAGCAAATAACTTAAAGATCTCAAATTATAGCATATTCTGTTACAGCTGCCCTGTCACAGCTCTGTCTAGAATGTCGCATTAGAACCACATGCATTAATTGATGATTGGACTTCGAGGATCCTTTTAAGCAGCGAACATTCCTCCTTTCAAGACTTGTTCAGCTCCACCTTCCTGCAATCCATTTATCTCAAACTACCTTCATAAATCATAACATGTTAGCACAATTGAGAGATACACAGCCTTGATTATCACAATCATAAGCATTAATAAGATAGAGCAATGATTAGTGATACCTTGGTAGCTTCGGAGAATAAAGTGAGGACAACAGGTCTGATTAGCATGCTAAATGGTGTAGGACAGGGGAAGAAAAGGTGATCGAGGATGATTAAAAGGGGCCAATTCTGGGCTCAACAATTTGTGTCATAGGTGTCATCGCATCTTCATCATTGTTGTCATAGAGCTAGGGAATCTAGCCCAAGTGTCTCACTAGCTCCAAATTGCCTCTTCCTCTTCCATGGGAGTTACTCTTCCTCTATATTTAGACTTTGGATGATTCATGCCTTGAATAATACCTTTTGGACTCCCCCAAGTATGTTACCATTCACCTTGAATTCGAATTGGTGAGATAATGATGCCAAGTGTAGTGGGGAAAGCTAGCCATATGTGGGTCCCACTTCTTCCATGTGTCTTCATGATCAAATGCCACTTTGATTTTCACTTGTATATATTTATTTAGGTCATTTATTAAATATTTATGCCATTATAATGTTCAAACATCATTTATTATCCCCCTTATTCCAAATCCCAAAGCTTCCACCCCAAACCTAGGAAACTAGCAATTTTCCTCCTTGGCAATTATTTGAGCTTTAGCATCAATTTGACAAAATCTAATGAATATGGCCAATTTGCTTAGGCTAGTGTGACCCAATGCCAATATTTGGGACATGACAATGGTGGAGGGGTATGACATTTTCATGGGGGCATAAGTGCTAGTGGTAGTGTTATGTATTACGCCAATGCCCCCTAGGGGGATATTAGTTATGGGAGTTATGTGCCCTCCACCCAAATGTGTGTGGAAGGGGCCCGCGCCACCAAGTGTAAATTTAGTTACAGATGGGTTGGGAATATTTCCAGTAGGTGTTGGGATCTGAGTGGTAGAGGGGATAGTAGGTATAGTTCCCATTGTGGGCATGCCTAGGTTAGGTATGGGTCCTGTGTTGGGCAGGGGTCCCATGTTAGGAATACCTAAGGGAGTTGTTGTAGTAGTGGCTACTGTGTTGGCCATTGTGGTGGCGGGGATGGTTGATGTTGCACCAACAGTCCCTGTGAAGAAAGAGTCAAAATGCGAACCAGCCATGGGGCTAGTGGGTGCTGTGTATGTAGGATGTTCGGATTCTGCCTCATAGTCAAATGTGAAATGAGGTGCATTAGAATCGGATGATGCGGCTCTATGCCTATGACGTGTGGATTTAAGGGACAATGCTCTTCGTCTATGAAGAGTGGTGTCAAGTGGACCGTACTCCATGGATTCACCCCTAACTCATCGAGAATGTCTCGGGGTTTCAATGGTGACAGTTGGTTGGCAACTGTAATGTGTGGTGGTGAGTGAAAATCTCAAAAAACCATAATGCAATTGTGTGTGTATAAGGGGAGCACAAAAAGAAATGGCACTCAGGCCAACAACCAAACACAAAACACTTACTATAACAACTATGCTATAGTAAGTGGAGTAATAAAAAAATTTGGTCAGAAAACCAACATGCAAACGTCTCCTAAAAATAGAAAAAAGGTGTACTCAATGACCAAAGGGAGGTAATGGAGCATGCAAACACCTAACTGTTAACACCCAAAAAGTGCTCACTACCTCATCTCCCTCATTACATGACTCATTTGTCTATATTTCCTACCATGTTTGCCTCCAAAACCTTAAAAAACCATTAAAAGCCTCCAAAAGGCCAAAGTATTATGACTCAATAAGACATATCCTCTACAAGGTGATGAAATCCAAGTCAGGCAATATGAGTTGTAGAATCAAAGGCTAGATATCCCCCTACCGGGAGGGACACCGGGTAGACAATCCTAGAAGATAGGTCACTAAGATACCTTGTTCATGACACGTCTAGTTGGGTGAATCTGCAGCTCTTATTCTATCACCATTGTACTCCCACAAGGGTGGTACAACGAGTAGGTATCCTTCGGTGAATGAATGGATTGTGGTATTCCAATCAGGCCTCCAGAACCAGTCTGTATACTTAAACCCTCCTAAGATAGAGGCCTTCCCGACGAATTGGTTTTAAACCGTGTCAACAAATAATAAGGGATTTTGGTACCCTAAATGTCAACCACTATGTCTCAACATGTAAGTGAGTGAGGGGTGTTATTTGGATACTTATCCCATCAGTCCTACCTAACTACAATATTCTTTTGGTGTTCCTCAAATGGGGTTAGAATGTTGGTTGAGTTAAGAGAATGTTAAGGCTCACTTGAATTTATTGTGACAGATTGTGTGATGGTGTGGTTATGTACTTAAAACAAAGATGCCTCGCTTGGGCGAAAATTTCACAAATCAAAATAAGGATTTCAACTTTGAAAAATATGACAACAATGTAAATAGGAAAATGATTTAAATGTAAATGATTTTGATAACTTTTTCAAAAAATATGGATTTTTCAAAATGTTTGAGGTAAAGCAAATATCATAAAAATGAGTAAATATCTAATGTCCCACTTGGGTGAAATATGAAGCAATTTAAAATTATGATTTTAACTTGCAAAACATGAGATTTTTAACTGAAAAAATGCTTCACAACTTTTCTTTCACTAAAATGAAATTTTTTAAAATGGTGTAGTAAAGCAAGTATCAGAAAAGTGCAGCTAGCAAAATGGTTGCAAGTAAATAAGCCTACTAAAAATATGTTGAAAGAGATAGAAATGCATGCAGACAGGATTCTATCAAGTGCTACAACAAGCCAAAAGTAATCAAAAGTGCTATGAGCATAAAATATAGTATGAGAGGGTCGACTACAATGGGTAGAGGATGAACTGAAATGATAAATAACACTAAAATAAAAACATTAGATAAAATTCTATGAAAAATTTCTTATATATGATAGAATATTTGGATTCCTTGTTCGAAAACACCCAATTTGAAAAAACCAATCGTCTCAAACGGAGTTCAAGAGAGGGAGATATGGCCGTTTGAAAGTTGAGTCGCGCTGCCAGAAGATTACATCATGGGTTTTGGGGTAAAAGTCGCGATATCGCGGCTTTCGGGCTAAAAGCCACGATGTGAATTGCGGATTTCTGGCTGAAACTCGTGATGTGGATCACAAAAAACAGGTGAAAAGCCGCTATGTGCAGCGTGGAAAATAGGTGAAAAGCCGCAATGTGCAGTGCAACTATGGGTGCCGAAAGCCGCGATGTGTGTACGGAAAATAGTCGCCGAAAAACGAACCCGAAAATTGAAATTTCGGGTTGTTTTGGCTGCAAAAAGGGCCAATGGCTAGGGCAGCAGTGAAGAGGCTGACTAGTATGGTAGATCTACAATTTTAAAGGGAAAAAACAACTAACATATAGATCTAAATCAAAGATTCAAAGTTCGAAAACCAACGGAGTCGCCAAAAACTATTGCTTGGGATTTCTCCCAAGCTAGTGCTAAAGAGCACCTGCTAACTTGTAGCAACAGTCTCAATGTAAAAGTAAAAACTAATGTAAATAACAGTAAATCTAATCTAACATGTGCAAATAAATAAAACTAGATTTAAGAACAATAAACAATGAAATCTATGAGAAAAACAAGAAATAAAAAATTTATACTTTTGTATTACCTCAAATGGTGAGGATGGTGAGTTTGAGCAGCTTCAAGGTTGAGATACTCCAATGGTCCAATGGTCTCTTCTTTTCTAAAGCTCTAATGGGGATCTTCAAACTAAAAAGTGAGGCTAGGGCTCTGAAGAGTGAATTTGGCAGCATAAGGATAGGATGAATGTGGCTGAATAGTGAGGAGCCCCTATCACCTTTTTATAGTTTTTGGTGATGGGGAATACCATTATGGTTTAAGGAAATCAATGGTATTGACCAAAATGGTTTAGGTCTCTTTTTCCCTCTTTTTCCTTCTTTGAATATTTTTTGAATATTATTCCCTTTTAATTGATTTTTGGAAATTGTGGACCCTTTTTGAGAGTTTTTTGTGTTTTTTGAGGAAAAATACATATTTTGAGGGGAAAAAGGTGTATTATGGTCTTTTTGGTGACCTTTTGAAGGTTTTAGAGGCTCAAATGGTGGAAAAAATGGACAAATGGGTCATGTGAATAAGGGAATGAGCTAGTGAGCACTTTTTGGGTGTTAACAGGTACATGTTGACTATTTTTCCATATCCCTCATCCTTTTCCTACCATATTCACTAAACCATCTCTCCTTGACATGGATATTGGGAGGAGGGAGGGGGAGCAATCCTCCTCCACCCCCATCTTTTGATGTGGTTTTATTTTATTCCCTTGTTGCATCTATTCAAAGGGAGGGGGGGCACTCCTCCTCCACCCCCATCTTTTGATGTGGTTTTATTTTAGTCCCTCATTGCATCTATTCAAAACTTGACTCCCAAACCCCTTTAAGATCCCTCTTAATTCATCAAAATTATTGCACACATTCCTGAATTTAAGCTTCCCTCTACAACTTCTCAACACAAAGATCCTACCTTGGCTAGCAAGGGCTCATTGGATAGTTTAGAGGACTTTGAAATTCTACCAAGGTGATGGATCAATGGGTATTGAAGAATTAAAACCTTTGATTTACGGTAATGCCATTCACTACATTTGTGGTTGTATTTATTATTCTTTCCTCTTTGAAGAAAAGGAAGACACGGATATGATCTTTAGAAATGGCCCTACTTCATGGGTCCAAGAGGTATATACTTGAATGGATGGGAATTGGACTTTAACTCATAGGTGGATGCCCCCTTTGCTATGTTGATTTGGGTATGTTTGCTACATTTTCCCCTTCAGTATTAGAGAAACAAGGATATGGCTACTTTTGGGAACTCGATGCATTGATATATTGATAGATCTAAATGACAATCAAGAATGTCCACTTTTTCTAGGATCTGTGTGGAAATGGACTTGGAGAAGGGGATTCCTAAGTCCATTGATATATATTTAGACAATTGGACTCATACTCATAAGCTTGATTATAAAAAACTCTCTTTAAAATGCAAAGTATGACATGTATATGGGAACGTTTTGCAAGAGATTGCAAACAAGATGAACCACAAAACCCATTTACAAAGAAAGATGTGTTGGTCAATATTTTGATGCTTATTTTTCCTTATAAATCCTTCAGCTATCTCCATTATCCTTCATATTTTTCCATAAATCCTCATTTTCATCCATAAAACCTTGAAATTAGATTATCAAAGGTATAAATTGTTGTTGCTCTTAAATAAATTGAATTATTCAATTTTTAAAGCATTTAAATTGAGATTTTAATTAAATTACATGATTAACTGACTTCCCGTAATTGCTCCTAGATTGGATACTTGCAGGCTAGCTGGGCACAAACTGAAATATAGAGAAGGATCCTCGATGTCCAAGGATGAATGAATTGCTAACAACTTCATAAAACATGTTCTACAAGTGGTGAGTCAACACTGGTCAAAGTAATCTTCCAATGCTGCCACTTAGCACAAAAACAAGGACAGTTTCGATTTTGTATCGATCTGGTCTATTTTTATGGATATGAAGGATGATCTCGAGGATAGTAGATATATTAGGGGAATGTCATTATTAATCACCAGGATTGTAGCTTTTTTAGTTTTCAAACAGTTTGTATAAGTATTTGAATTCAAGATGTAATTCCGATCTGGTGACGGTGAACTTATGCTAAAGAAATAAAGACTTCAAACTTCAAATATCTTTGTGTTTGTTCATTCTTATGCTGTGAAAACGATTTTAGTGTTGAGAGCTCTGTGATTCTTCCTATGTGTGTGAGTGAAGGAGTGGAGGGCCCCCTCTGCCAAACCTGCACACCCATTTTCCTTATTGATATGTATTGGTATGTGTTTTAAAGTTTCCTGTAGAGTTCAATTGAGTTATCAATCTGTTTTTAAAATCAAATTCGATTTCATATGCTGCAGGTAGGGTTTTATCATAGAACAAGGTTAAGTGTTTATGTTTGATTGATCAATCGTTGTAGGTTGTTTTCAGTTTTACCTTTCATTAGAATATACACTGAATTGTTGAGGAATTCAAATACCTTGTGAGCTGACTTCTTGTAAAAGAACTCAACGTATTCCTGCACTCAACAACAGAGTTTTAATGTTATAGTTTAATTTTATGATTTTGTTGTTTCAAATATTTAAGTGCGGATAAATTGAAGAATTCGAATGAGTATACTTCTGTAAGGGAGTTTTTGCATTTCTTAGTTTACAGTATTTAAGTAGTTTTAGATTCATTTCCAAAAGCAGAATGTACTTCAAACTAGTCTAGATCTAATCCATATAGTTTGGACATGCTTCTAAGTTTACGATTCCGAATTGACATTTTAAATTTAAGCTCTAATTTACAACAGTAGATTGGAACCCAACATTTTGGCGCCGCTGCCGGGGAAGCATACTTAGAGTTAGACTTAGGAAATTTAGTTTTCTTATAAAAAAATTTCAAAAACACAGAGCAGACTTTAGGTTTATGTCAAGACAGAGAGACAAAAAAGGAAGATTTGTGAAAACCCCCCCAAAGATAGAGATAACAGGAACTTCTCTATATGAGAAGAAAGAATTCATTGCCATAATTGCTGAAAGAGATACTGCGAAAATGAGTGACGAAGAGACATCTAAAAAAGGAGGACTAGCCCTAGAACAACGTAGGGAGTATGAACGTAGGATGGAGATGGAAAACAAACGCAGAGAAATGGATGAGGGAGAAACATTACGAGGAGGACCAACCCCAAAACAACGAAGAGAGTATGCAAGAAGACTAGAACTTAAAAACAAAAGACGAGAAGATAGAAGAAATGAAAGAGAGGAAAGAGTAGAAGAAGAACAAGGATCCACTTTTAAATTTCCAATCTTAGACACTAGTATTATCCTAGGACAAGAAGTAAAACTAAAAAACATTCCACCATCTGTTTTACCTAACTTTTATGGCATGACTTCTGAAGATCCAGATTCATTTATGTTTGAATTTGATATTTTATGTCGTACCAATGTATATACTGATGAGACACATAAACTTCGCCTCTTTCCTGCTACTCTTAAAGTTGTTGCATTGAAATGGTTCATGGGATTAGGTGAACATACTATAACCAGTTGGGATGACATGAGAAAGATTTTTCTTAAGAAATATCAAGCATACTGTAGATCTAAAGATTTGAAAGATGATATTTTCAGGATGTCTCAGCAAGAAGATGAAAGTTTAGAAGAATATCTTGAGATATTTTCGTATAACCTACAGAAATCCAAGTATAATGCTTTGACATCTTATATCACCAGGAAAATCTTTTTAAAAGGCATAAGAGATGAGTATCTTGATATTTTGAATGTAATGGGGAAATGGGATATTTCTTACTTACCATTTGATGAAATTACAGAGTTATGTCAAAAGTATTCATGAGGAAGAGCCAGAAATGGAAAGAGGGATGTAACTTCCAAGATAGCCAAATCAGCAATAGGAGGTATATCAAGAGCTGAGCTTGGAAACTTGCTAGAAGATTTCAAAACTGATCTTCTGAGTACTTTAGGGACACAAGTTGAAACATCAAAAACTAAAAAGAGACAAGAACAACAAGATCAAGCTCTGTCAATTTTCTGTCCTAAATGTAGAAAGAAACATCCATTGAAAGAATGCCCTCTAAATAATGTTCAGATTTGTGGATTATGTACAGAAAATCATAACACTGATGATTGTCCTAGATTGAAAGAATTATAGACAGCTCGAGTGGAAGAAATTCAAAGCATGGATTCTCTCTATCTTATGGCGCTGAAAAGACCATGGGATCCACATTTTCCAGGTATGTCCCAAGACCATATGCAACAATTTTCTCAGAGTTATCAATATCCTGTCCAGAATTCATGGAATGCTCCTATGCCTTGGAAAACTTGGTCTCCTCAGTAAAACCAAAACCAATCTGATCCAAGTTGGCGAGGATATGCTCATGGAAATCAAACATATCAGTAGGCCTATCCACAGCCTTACCAACAGTCTTTTCCTTATCCACAGTACCAGCAGAATTAGCCCTCATTTCCTCGACAGCAAAACCCTGCTTCCCAACTAGCCCAACCTCCACAACTTCAGCTACCATCGAATCAACCTCCACCTCGACCAACATAGTTATCAGCCCAGCCAATACCCAACCCTAATAATAGAGTGGAAAATCCCATGTATAATATTGATGAAGGAACCATATTTTCATACTCAATCCTTCCTATTCCAAACATCCACTTGCAGTCTGGAAAAACTTTGGAAAAAGAATCTCCTGCTATTATAGAAGAACACAAAGAAGAAGAGAAAATTCCAAAAAAATCTAATACAGAAAATTTGCAGGTAGATATACAAAATCAGAAAGGTAAAACAGTAATTCCTCAAACACCTCCTTTTCCAGAAAGGTTAGTTAAGGAAAAATTACCAATTTCTCTTCCTGATTTTGATGTCTTAAATGAATTAACAAATGTCTGTGTCAAAATTCATTTGTTGCAAGCCATAAAAGATATTCCAATCTATAGCAAAGAAATTAAGGAGTTATGTCTAAATAAAAGAAAGAAGGATCCACCAACAATTCATGTAATTGTAAATTTAGCAGGCCTAATGTCAAATACTGTTTTCATTGAAAAATATGTTGATCTAGGAATTCCAATGGTAACAATCACTATCAACAACTTTTCAATTTCGAAAACATTAATTGACTTAGTTCTAGCTATTAATGTAATGACACTGGAAACAATGAAATATTTGGACTTGCAAAATATCAAACCAACCACTATAGTCTTAGAGCTAGCTGATCGGTCTAAAATCACACCAGAAGGAATACTAGAAGATATCATAGTTTCTTTGGATTCCTGGGAATATCCAATAGATTTCTTAGTTCTTCAACTGAAGTCTAATCTAGGAGGGCATCCATTGATTCTTGGAAGACCCCGGTTGGCCACAGCTAACGCTTTTATTGGTTGTAGAGCAAGAAATATGATCATTTCCCACGGAACAGAAAGGAAACAAATTACACTGTATCCTCCTGCTCAAAGACCTTCTATGACAGATCAGTTATCCTAGATTAATGAAACAAAAGAGCAAAAGGAAGAAGTAATTCATCCCATCTTGAGTATTAATCAACTTTTTGATTTTCAAGAGGAAAATAATGAAGATTTGCTAGATTACTTTATTTCTGAACCAGATATCTCTGAAGAATTAAGAAACATGCAGTATGTTATTGCAGATCAGGTCTTAGGCCAGAATTTTCAGGAAAATTGCATAGTTAATTCTTTGGAATCATCACTTAATGATATTTTTTCTGTCCAGTCAATAACTAATGCCCAAAGAAAAACAATCAAAATCAGTCCCGGGAAACACTTGAATATTGGTGCACATCTTACTTTATCACAAGAAGAACAGTTGATTGAATTATTGAATAAATATCACAAGGCATTTGCTTGGGAATACACTGACATGCCAGGATTCATCACGAAACATGCACTCATCACATTTACACATATGATAATATCATACGTCTAAGGCAACCTCAACGAAGAATGAACCCCATACTGAAAGAGATAGTTAAGGAAGAATCGCAAAAGTTATTAAAGGTAGGATTTATCTACCCTATCTCTGATAGTCAATGGATTTATCCGCTAGTTGTTGTTCCCAAGAAAAATGGAAAATGGAGAATTTGTGTCGATTATAGGGAGTTAAAGAAAGAAACACTCAAATATTATTTTCCCTTGCCATTCATTGATCAAGTGCTAGATGCACTAGCTACAAAACACTATTTTTCATTCTTAGATGGTTTCAGCGGATACAATCAAGTCAAAATTGCATCAGAGGACCAGGACAAAACTACTTTTACATGTCCCTGGAGTACATATGCCTATAAGGTTTTACCTTTTGGTCTATGTAACGCTCCAGCTACTTTTCAGAGAGCAGTCCTAGCTAATTTTTCTGATTTAATTAATGAATGCGTTGAAGTATATATGGATGATTTTTCTGTGTATGGCAATACTTTTGATGACTCCTTGGAAAAGTTAGAGAGAATCCTAAAAAGATGCATTGAATCAAATATTTCCCTTAGCAATGAAAAATGCTTCATGATGTTAACTGAGGGGATAGTGTTAGGTCATCATATTTCATCATTTGGAATAAATGTGGATCCTGCAAAAATACAAATCATTGTGAATTTATTTGAACCAAACACTCAAAAGGATGTGAGAAATTTTTTAGGAGTTTTTTAGGATATGCAGGCTATTACTGAAGGTTTATTGAAAATTTTAGTAAAATAGCTTTTCCATTATTCAAATTGCTTTCGAAAGATGTACATTTTCATTGGGATACTAATTGTCAAGTTGCCTTTCAGAAACTTAAAGAGAAGCTCTCAACTGCACCCATCTTAAGGAGACCAAATTGGACATTGCTATTTCACATCTCCACCGATGCATCAGATACTACAATAGGGGCCTCTTTGGGTGAAAAAGAGAATGTCATGACTTATGCTATTTACTTTATTAGCAAAAATCTAACCCCTACAGAATTGAATTACACAATTACTGAAAAGGAGATGTTGGCAGTAGTTCATGTTGTGAACAACTTTCGTCATTACATTACTGGTTATGAAATCTTTGTCCATACAGAACACTCTGCCTTAAGATATTTAATGAACAAGTCGATTACTAATGGTAGGATAACAAGATGGATATTATTGATGCAGGAATTCAACATTACTATCCTATATAGACCTGGAAGGGAAAATCAAGTGGCATATTGTCTGTCTCGATTAAGAAATTTTGGTGAGGTTGTTCTTGTTTCAAATAGTTTCCCTGATGAACACTTATTTTCTATTTCTATTATAACTCCATGGTATGCTGATATAGCTAACTATTTATCATCAGGAAAGCTACCTCCATCTATGTCATCAAAAGAAAAGAAAATAATTATTAGGAAAAGTGCTAGACACATATGGGTCAATGGAGATCTTTTCTATACAGGATATGATCTTATCATTAGAAGATGTGTACGACAAGATGAGCTTTTCTAAATTTTAAAAGCTTGTCATGATGAACCGTGTGGTAGGCATTTTGCAGATAAAAGAACAACATACAAGATACTCAATTTGGGGTTTTACTGGCCCTCTATTTTCAAAGATTCTAAGAAGTATGTTAGGAGCTGTGATATTTGTCAAAGGATGGGACGACCAGTACCATCTGATGAGATGCCACTCCAAACACAAGTACTCATAGATCCATTTGAAAAATAGGCTCTTGATTTCATCGATCCAATCAATCCACCATCACAAGGGAAGAGGTACATTTTGGTATGTACTAACTATGTTGCAAAGTGGGTGGAAGCCAAACCATTACCAAGAGCCACAGAACAAATAGTAGTAAATTTTCTCTTTGAAGAAATATTTGTTAGATTTGGAGTTCCTAGAGAGATTGTTACTGATCAAGGGGCACAGTTTAATTCTAAACTGGTGCAAGAGATAACAACCAAGTACAAGATCAAACACAAAAAATCTACACCTTATCATCCACAAGCCAATGGACAAGTGGAGTCTACCAATTTGGAAGGATTCATAACCAAGACAGTCCAGATGCACAGAAAAGATTGGTCAGCTAATCTTACTGAAGTTTTATGGGCATATAGAGTTACTTGGAAAAACAGTACTGGTTTTTCTCCCTATCAGCTAGTCTATGGTAAGCAAGTACTGTTACCAATTGAATTCCAAATTCATATTTTTAAATTAGCAGTTGATTTAGGATGGATCTTTTTGAAGCACAACAAGAAAGGGTACTGTAGTTAAATCAATTAGATGAGATGATACAAGCTGCATTGGAACAAAATATTTTGGTACAACAACAGATAGCCCAATGGCATGATAAGTTCATAAAAAAGAAACAATTTCACATCGGTGACCGGGCCTTATTGTTTGATTCGAAGTTCAAAGACGTCAAAGCCAAGTTCAAAACTCATTGGCTTGGTCCATATGAGATTGCAGAGGTCTATGACAATGGCTTAGTCAAATTACAAACAATAGTTGATGAAGCAAGTACATTTGTGGTCAATGGCCATAGGTTAAAGCTCTACACTAAGCCTATCAACAAAGAGGATTTCCTACAACATATTTTTCAGCAGAGGGAGATGGAGGTGCTGGACAAACACACCAGTGTTTCTCCTTCACTTTCTTCTTAAGAATATTCTGATAAAAAAAAAGGAGTTTAGTTGTGAAAACCAGGAAACTGGCACAACATAAACTCAAATTTTCCTTTGGAAACCACGTTTACTTGGCCATTGAAAATTCACAAAAACATTTTCAAATTCCTAGTTTCAATTATTTCATGGATAGTTTTTCCAAAAAGCAATTTTTCATATCAGTTTTTAGCAACAAATAAAGATTTTGTTCGACTTGAGGACAAGTCGATAAATAGGGCTAAGAGGGATGACCATATCAAGCTTTCCTTTTCAAGTTTTGAAATCCTCCAAGCCTCCTACAGATGCCACATATTTCATTCCATCATAAGAAGATCGGACTTGCAGAGAGACCTGAGAAGAAGCACATTTCATTTACAGAGGGACCTAAGACAAAGACACAACAAGCTACATCCAGAAGGAACATCAAGACAGTTTGCAGTAGAAGACACATCAAAGTAGAAGGACCATCAAAAGATACAACAAAACAACAAACCAACCACTTCAAGCAGCATGAAAAGCACAAAGGGATATCAAGCAAGTCTGTAAGGATTTTGATTTTTTTGTTTTAAAAGTTTGCATGGTTATTTATTTTTGAGTAATGACAACATGCCTATCACCCTCATAATCCTGGCCATCTACCCATTCACTTACCCATTCATCTACCCTAGGTATCAAAATTAGTGGTCCAGTAATGACAAAAGTACTTTCAAACTTTTTAATCCATGCCTAAAAATGCATCCTACATGCAAGCTTTAATTCCAGTTTCAAAGAAGTGATGAGGAAGGGTTCTTTAACCTAGAAAATTCAAATTTTTTATGTTTTTCTCTATATAGTCTATTTTATTTTGCATATTATGCATCAAGTTAAAAGTGATAAAAGATTATATAAGTGGATTAAAAAGGTGGGTGAAAACTCAGTGGCCAGTTTGAATGATGATTTCAAAAGAAAGAGGGGAATCATTGAAACTTACCCCCACGAAATATGCCTATGCATAGGGAGGCGCACTCTTCCAATTCAAAATTCAAAGTGTTTTCATTGTTCCAACCGTCTTTGCTCATTCCTAGACTTCACTCACACAATGGTTGAAAGGGTGAAGGAATGATGAATAAACCGAGGAAAGGAGGTATTAACATAGGCATTGCATAAAGAATCAGAGGGTAGAAAACGCAGCCTAATAACGGATAAACTCAAGGATTTTTCTCCATTATTTTCAGCAATAATCTTTCACGTAGTATGATGAAGAGAAACCCCAGTTGCACGCAGCAATAGAAGTGTTTATCTCGGGACGTGTTCAGAAAGGAGTCACCAAGGGAAAGGTAAACTTGAAATGTTTTAAGATTTCTTAGATTTGCCTTCTAGAGAAACAATTAAGAACAAAAAAAAATTCAGAAGTTGAGAATTAAACAAATTGCAAGCTAGGGTCAAGTTCTACTTGTAAGTTTTATTTGCAAGGATTATTCCTGTTGAAATTACAAAATGGTGTCTAGGCTAGAACCAGAAAAATTCGATCCCTCTGTCATTCATGAAAAATGTATGGAAATTTTTTAGAAGAAACAGTGGGTTCCTTTCTTTGAAACGTTTGATGGACATAATGACAATGCTAGCCTAAATTTTGCTTGTTCATTTGATGGAGAAAGGGCTGCAGTAGGTAATCTCACTTTCAGATTTTTTGAGGACATTATGGCACAAATCATTAGATTACCTCAACAGGGAGAGAGGTTCTTTAAGACAAGCAATTTGAGGAGAAGGCATGGACACCCTTCTTATGCAGATCAAGGGTAGGCTCAGTAAAATGGAAGAAAGGAATACCAAGGAGTTGGTTGATTCATCCTTGGGATGAAATAACATATATCATCGAGAGATTCCTCACTTGTGAAGGAAGATTCAGTATTATATACCTCTATCACATCAAGATAATGCAGCATTTGAGGGGTGACTGTGAAATTAATATACCTTATTTTTTATTATAGAGCCTTTCTAAGATGGCTAAAGCTGTTCAAAAACGTGCTAAAGAAAAGATAACAAGCCTTTTTCATTGTGGGCTCATCAAGATAATCATCATCCATGAATTACTAAAACAATCCTTGACATGGAAGCAATTTGTAATTCATAATAAGTTTGAAGAACTAGAAGATATACCTGAAGAAGGATTGAAAGAAGATGAAGTGCTAATGATAGCATGCACTGAAGTTGAAGAACAAAACCCTAAGGCAACAAGCTCAAAACCACCTAAGGGAGGAATTAAAGAAGATGAAATGTTGATGATAACAGACAATGAAGATAACCATAAGGAAACAAGTTCAAAACCGCCTAACGGAGGAATGAAAGAAGATGAAGTGTTGATGATAACAGATAATGAAGATGACTCTAAGGCAACAAGCCCAAAACAACCTAAGATAAGACTAAGAACAAGGAGCATGGTGAAAGAAGAGAAGGAATTCCAAGAAAAAGATAAGATCTTCACCACTTATGAGAAGAAATCAAGAAAGTGTCAGCAATCTTAGAAGATGCAAGCACTAGAAGATGATGATGAGGCACATCAAAAGCATTATGTATACATTCAATCCTTGGAAAGTCAAGAGGAAAGTCTAGTAGGTGAAATTGGGCAACATGATGAAGAAGTGAATATCATCTCAGAATAGAAAATTGTAGAAGAAATTATGGAGATACATGTTCAAACAATTGAAAAGACTCCAACTGACAAACTTGAGCAAGATAATGAGGATGCAACCATCATTTCTCCTGTCTTTGAACAACAAGTCATAGAAAAATAAAGGAAAGAGTATTCAGGGAAGGAGAAAGAAGAAGAGGAAGTTGGAATGGACACTATCTCTGAGCAGCCTACAATAGAGATGAAAAAGAAGAAATATTCCAAGAATAGCAAAAAGATTGAGAAGTTAGAGTTGAAAGTGAAGGAATTAGAACTAGAGAATGAGAATTAAAAGGAGAAAAATAGAAAGCTTCAAGTTCAAAAGATGAAAATCTATAAACATTCATACAAATGGTATCAGCAAAAGAAAACTTTCAAAGAAAAATATCAGAGATTGAGGGTCCTTTATGCATCTCGAGCTAGTACAGATGCATCATCATAGACAGGAGATATGTCAGAGGATTAGTAGCAGTAGTACAACAACAATTTTGTGCATGGGAATATGCAGATTCAATTTTGGAAATAGTTTTGTGCATGAGGACATGCAATAGCTTCCTCTTGAGGGAGATGTTGGTCACTATTTTTATGCCTATTTTTCCATATAAATACTTCATCTATCTCCATTATCCTTCATATTTTGCCATAAATCCTCATTTTCATCCATAAAAAGTTTAAATTCAATTATCAAAGGTATAAATTGTTGTTGCTCTTAAATAAATTGAATTATGAAATTTTTAAAGCATTTAAATTGAGATTTTAATTAAATTACATGATTAACTGACTTCCCGTAATTGCTCCTAGATTGGATACTTGCAGGCCATCTGGGCACAAACTGAAAGATAGAGAAGGATCCTCGGTGTCCAAGGATGGATGAATTTCTAACAACTTCATAAAACAAGTTCTACAACTGGCGAGTCAACACTGGTCAAAGTAATTTTCCAGTGCTGCCACTTAGCACAAAAATAGGGATAGTTTCGATTTTGTATTGATCTAGCCTATTTTTATGGATCTGAAGGACGATCTCAAGGATAGTAGTGATATTAGGGGAATACCATTATTAATCACCAGGATTGTAGCGTTTTTAGTTTTCAATCAGTTTGTATAAGTATTTGAATTCAAGATGTAATTCCCATCTGGTGATGGTGAACATATGCTAAAGAAATAAAGAATTCAAACTTCAAATATCTTTGTGTTTGTTCATTATTATGCTGTGAAAATGATTTCAGTGTTGGGAGCTCTGTGATTCTTCCTATGTGTGTGATTGAAGTAGTGGAGGGCCTCCTCTGCCGAACCTGCAGACCCAATTTCCTTATTGATACGTATTGGTATGTGTTTTAAAGTTTCTTGTAGAGTTCAATTGAGTTATCAATCTATGTTTTAAAATCAAATTCGATTTCATATGCTGCAAGTAGGGTTTTATCACAGAATAGGGTTAAGCGTTTATGTTTGATTGATCAATCGCTGTAGGTTGTTTTCAGTTTTACCTTTCATTAGAATATACACTTAATTGTTGAGGAATTCAAATACCTTGTGAGCTGACTTCTTGTAAAAGAACTCAACGTATTCCTGCACTCAACATCAGAGTTTTAATGTTATAGTTTAATTTTATGATTTTGTTGTTTCAAATATTTAAGTGCTGATAAATTAAAGAATTCGAATGAGTATACTTCTGTAAGGGAGTTTTTGCATTTCTTAGTTTACAATATTTAAGTAGTTTTAGATTAATTCCAAAAGCTAAGTAGTTTTAGATTCATTTCCAAAAGCAGAATGTACTTCAAACTAGTCTAGATCTAATCCATATATTTTGGACATGCTTCTAAGTTTACGATTCTGGATTGACATTTTAAATTTAAGCTCTAATTTACAACATTAGATTGGAACCCAACAAGATGATAATTGGCATTTGGTAAAAATGGGATCTAGAATAGTTGGTAAATATAGACCTTTGACCTCCAAAAACTCTGGGTCTATCGCCCCCTCTAGTAATAAATTTCCAATCCTTTTGCATGTAGAGCCAAACTTGCATGTGGACGAACCATCTTAGGCCAAATCTAAATATTAAGTTCCAACCCACTTTGGATCGAATCATGTTTTGTTTCAACTAGTTATTGAAGAAGTTGCTCCAAGTTTTGAATCTAAGGAATTTTAGAATATTTAGACACTTAGGATTTAGTTAAGATCAACTTCTTATAATGTATCTTTAGGTAAAGTGTATGCATTAGTATGCATTTGTACATATGTAATACGATGATCATGATATGTTCTAGTCATAGAGTGATTCGACGGTTCATTCTCACCTCGATATTAACAACCATTGATATGTGGCTTAGCAACCCATTGGTCCATGATATCTATTTAAAGAGCATGGAGGTTCATTTTCTCATTGATCAATTATGAGAAGCTCGGGTTAACATTCTTTTATTTTGCATAATAATATTACCTCGGGTAGCTATTTAGCTAGGGTCGTGGAGTGTTTCCCTCTTCAAGGATTTAAACCACATAAAAAATTTGGCGTGTTGATCTATAATTTGTTTGTGTGAGCATTTTCTTAAGGTGCTCGATCTTTTGTAAATACGATGTGATAGTCAAACATGGTATCATATCTCGTATGAAGTTTCGGTTTCGTTGGTGATCAAGATATTGAACTAGTGTTGCTGAGGGCATCAAAGGATTTATGGTTTTGATATTTTTGTGCATTTCTGGGCTGAGAGAGTCATTCCATTGCGTTTGGAGTGTTACTTTTAGTTTGAAACATTTTTTGTTTCACTGAAAAATGTTTTTTTCGTTTTCGCAAGATACGACCATTTACCAGATCTGAAGGACAAAGCATGTTTTTTTTGGAAGGCATGTTCTTCCAACAACAACAACCCCATTCTCCTCCATAATATTACTAAGTATTTTCCTAATCTCGCTTGGTTGAAAACTATTTTAAAAAGTAAGAGGTCTTGGGGTCAAGTCACTCTTTTTGTTATTTTTTGTAAAAGTTCATGTAACTTTAAGTTATAAAGTAACTATATTGTAAAGGTGCTTCCCACGTGTTTTATAAAAGTGGATCATTTATTTTGAATCAACTTCATTGTAAAAGTGAGCTTATAGGCAAAGTTAGTAAAATAGGGGTATTCCTTATTGCATTCATCATGTGGATCAACCTTTGCTTTCCGTGGCCCCTTTGTTCCCTTTTATCCCATTCTTAAAAGGGGATTAACTTCATCATCTAGAGTCTATTTTAAGTTCCATTTTTTTACCGCCTATTTTTTCGAGATCTTTGAAGCTAGATCATTTAAAGTCATATTACATGTGTATTACAGTATGGCCTCTCCATGTGATATTTTGCATATCAATACCAACTACTTCTCATGGAAATGGACTTTACCAGATTACCATGGGAATAGAAAATGAACTCACTGATGTTGATAAGAAAATCAAATGGGCCAATAAATGTGATGAAGCCCATGGATTAATCAAGAATTGTGAGTCATTTCTCCTCTCCCACAAAGAAACAACCCACGACCAAAAATACATCCTTATCTTCTCTCTTTAGAGCCTCGTTACTTACTTTTAATCTGTCCATTATACATTCAGGCGGGCTTCTCCGAAGCTTTTCCAACTACAATTTCTACTACTCCTTAAAAACACCATGAAACTATCCGCCCACCACTTATAAGGATAAAGGAACCCCATCGCAAATTTTCAAATCCTCCTCAACTAGATATTCAAATCCTTCACATGGTTTGGATTGATCAAGCACATGCCAACATAAAATCTCCCGAGCATGTTCTCTCTATAATGGATTTACACTATACACTATAGTTTTTGGAGAAGAGAATCTTAGTAAATATTGATCAGTAGACGTGATCAAAAGGAAAATACGCAATCCCACAACATCTACCACGAGTAGACTATTTATTTTCTCAATATGATCCACATCATCCAAAACAATCCGAACTTGCATCCCTTGTAGGTGATCATGAAAAATACACTTTCCTTCTCTTATATATTTAATATGAAAATCACAACCCAAAATATCCCTAAGGAGATTCCATTGCAAAGATGGTGAATCCTTTTTTCTGATGTTAGACAAAAAAACAAGGCCTACTAAAATATGAATTCTTCAAGTTGTAGAGATATGTAGCCAGAGTTGACTTGCCTAGTCCGACCGACCATAAACTCGCATTGTTTCTTAATTTCATCATTTATTTCCTTTACAGCTGGATCAATCCAAACTAGGTATTTAGGAACCTCCAATGGTTCCCATTTTACCCCTTTTAATACAACTCTCACAATCCCCTCTAAAATGTTACATAAATAAATAAATAACAATTATTATTATTAAATCTAAATGACATGACCTTACATTTGAAAGGGCACAATGGGATGTATAAAAATCCACCTATTGTAATTTATTTTATCATATTTCATATTATCAATTACATATTTACTTAATCTGTTATGGAGTATCTTTGGTTGACTTATTCATTTGGATATTCTTTGTGTGTACGTGAACCAGAGTCAATCATTGCATTTGGTATCAGAGCATGTCTGATCCAGATTTTGTTGTTGGCTTGTGGCCATATAAATTTCATATTTTCTTTGGTAAATTGGTCTTGCTATCATTGTGTGGATCTCTTCTTTGCAAATTGTGCAAGTAAACCCTTGTTTGTGGGTTGTTTGTGTTGAAGACAGTCGGACGTACCTTATTTTGTAGATCCTTTTCCAACACATTTGTGGCATCCTTTTTTATGGCCACTTTGATTTATACCAATAGCTGCTTGTTTTGGTTTCTCTTGGTTGGCTTTGGCTGCGGGTGACAATTGTCTAGGATTGGAGTTAGAGGACTTGTTTTTTTAGCCCTTTAAACTTCATGCAATGTCACATTTCTTTCAATGGAGTTGGTATATTGTTGTCTATTGGGAGTGTTGGTTTTTGCTTTTATGTTCTATCGAGGAGACCATGATTCAATTCCTTTGGTAACAAAATATTTGAATGTATGGAGTTCAATTTTTGGAGGCATATTTGGCATAACTCTTTTTTCCAATTTATTGTATTTTAGAGATTATTGGTCGATTTTTCATCATATCTCTTCAGTGAAGTCTACATTTTTCCATATTTTATAAGGCGTTGTGAAGAGCATTCCACTCTCTTTCCAGTGAGTGGTTGCACGCCACATTGATTTGCTCATAATCTCAATGAATATTTGTTGATTCCTATATTGTAAATGGGTATATAGAATGGCCTTTTTTGTCGGAGCCCATAAGTGAGAATTGTTGTCCATGATGGCTATTTATGGAACCTCTCGTTCTGAATATTTGAGTAGTGGATTTTGTGCCACTCATGCAGATAGTATTGGAGTGTCACCGGGAATTTGTCTCCTTGTACTATCTTCTTTCACAGTGTCTTGGCGCTCACCACTTTAGCTTGCTTCTTGCTTAGGTTGTTTTGCATCTTTGTTGACTTTAGCTCATACTCCATACTTTCTCCATCAGTTGTGGCATTCATTGATATCATACTTTCCACTCAGTTCAACATTGTGGGGGGTAATGCAATGATTCCTCATGCGATTTTGTATTCACCATGTTCGATCAAGAGCAAGTGTCTTCAAAGTGAGCTTTGTTCACAACATTGATTCCTATTTTGACTTGACAGTTGCAACGACTAGTGACCCATGCAGTATGTTAAGATGGATTGGTGTCCATATGGAGATTCAACATATGATGCTTTCTCAGTTGAGTACCTCATCAAGCCTTTTGTACCGAGACTCAATTCTATAGGATCAATTTATTTGGGGGTGTGCATTTAGATCTTGTTGTCTTAGCAATTTGGAATGTGCATTAGTGTGCTTTCAATTTTCACTTCTTGAGGAGTTCAACATTCGCTACATGGATCTCTACATGTATATTTAATGGCATGGTGTTTCCAAGCCCTCTTTAGAGTTTCAACCATTCTTGATGTTTGGATATTTTAGTGTCCATGGGCCTCATAACTTGTTTGATGGTTGATGGTGTTTTCTTATGTTCGAAGCCTTGTTATATGGTTCCTAACCCGCACCTATTTCTTTGGAGGATTCATGTGGTGGTTGTTAGTGTTTACCATTTTTGTGCCTTTGCATCCTATCCACTTCTTCAAGTTCAACAATGTTCTTTGAGGTTATTTGGCTTGAGTTGTCTTTAGAGTTTTGTTTGGAGCTCTTAGTCTCCACAAGTCTCTTGTTTGTTTCATTCATCGCATCATTATGAGATCTTCATCAATTTCAGCTCCAATGCCTTTTTTGGTATGTTTGTTTTTCTCTCTTTTGGGGAGGATATTTTCCCATGAGGTTTTCTCCTTTTCTTTATTTATAAGATTTTGTACATGGGTACCTTATCATGCCTTGTTGTTGGGACCCATATTTGTTTTATTGTTTTTCCTCCTTAAGTTTCATTTAGGGGAGTGTTAGAGTTCTAATGTGTTAGTTGTAAGCTCACATAGGAATCATCAATCACCTAGCTATCCTTAGTTGTAGCTGGGCTTCTCCATTACTATAAATGGAAATATTCTTATCTTAATTCATCAATTCAATTTAATAGATCTTTTCTTCTATTATCATGATTCTCATTTATGATCCGGGTTATTTCTTGGATAGTTACAGATGTCTCCATTGGGTCTTGCAGATGGGATGGTAGGTGATCAAGTGGAATCAGAAATGAAAGTAATAATTGAAAAAATAGGAGAGAACCCATGATGTAGCAAGGAGATGCGATAAATTCTTGACGATGCCCAGGATCGCACCATATTTAAATTAGAGTTTGAATAATATGTTGCTTTAAGTTCTCTCTTCTAACTTTGCTTAAAGTAATTTAAAGCTTTTTCTATATAGATGCTTTAGCTTGCTTTAAACTAGTAGCGCTACAAGTAAATGAGATATTTTTTTTAGGTGTGGTTCACATTTGTTAAGCACTACATCCACAGAATAAATCCCACCTACTATTCTTGAGGAGAATCAGGGTGCATCCAAAAACAACATAAACATGACTTGAGCTAGATTTGAACCTAGGTGGGGAGGATGACAACACAACCTCCCAACCAGGGTTGAAATTTGACGTCCTGCCTTGTACGTCAAGAAATTTTTATGTGACGTTTTAATTTTAAGATTCCCTTTCATTTGACATTTAAATCTTAATTTTACCTATCATAATAATACTTGATTTTTTTGAAATAACATTTAGAATAACTAAATGAAACATTGAATTATCATATCTTGCCTCATATAATACAAAAATATGATAATAAGAAAAACATAATAATTAAACCAAGCACACACATCATGACAAAGAAGGTTTATCCTCAAAACCTTTAAATAGGCTTCTTCACAAGCAATACAATGGGACATTACCATGGGCCCAAAAAAACATGACCGAGTCAAGTTTACCTAACAAAGGGAGAAAATCAACCACACCATGACAAAATCAAAATTTCAATATTAAAAATAGAAATATAAAGAGAATATATATATATATATATATATAGATAGAGAGAGAGAGAGAGAGAGAGTTAATTACTAATAACTAATTTGTTTAATTTGTTATATATGTCTAATTAGTTATTAGTAATTAAATGTTTGTTATATATATATATGCCACCCCAAAAAACAATGATCGAGCCAAGTTTACCTAACAAGGGGAGACAACCAACCAGACCATGACAAAATCAAAATTTCCATATTAGAAATAAAAATATAAAGAGTATATATATATATGGGCTTGGGATATACATATTAATGACGTGTAAAAATAAAAATGCACTTCAAAATGATGGGTGAAATTAAAATTCACACTTCATTAATGATGTTTAATTTTATGAAGTGGCCGTATTTTGATGTGTAAATTGACAAATGATGGTTATTTACCTGTCAAATTTCAACACTGCTCCCAACCACCCAACCTATACTCATATTGACAAGGAAATGAGATAAGTTCATAATGACACCAAAGATCCAACTATATTTAAATTGGAGTTGGAATAACATGTTGTTACTTGTTTAAATGTTTTTTAATGTTTCCTTTTTTATCCCAATAATAAATTTTCTGAAAACGTTTCGAGTATTTTCTTGACCTTCCAGACTAACTTAGAAAATTATTCAACTTGTTTTATCATAATATTATTAGTCCCTGCCAAGGAAGGGATATAGTTTTCATTTGAAATTCAAAGTCTTTTGACTTTGTATTAATTCTTATTTTTTATGTTGTTTAGTACAAAGTTTTGTAATGTTTGCAAAATAATAGTTATTAAAGTGAATTTCTGAAAATTTGAAAATACATTTTCTATTTTTTAAAAAAGAAAATCTGATTTTTCTATTGGTGGAGTACACTTTGGATTTGACATAAATCCCTCGAGGAAATTTTTTATTTTTGGATATAAAAACTATTTAAAAACTATTTTCTAAAAAAAATCTACAATTTGACATGTCATCAAAAGGACAACAACATTAAATCCTATTTTTATTATTAATTTTAAAATGATACAATGAATTGTTGTACAACAGCTCGAAGCAATAGTAAAGGTTTAGCCATACCATGAGCCCAAACTTGCAATGTTTCAAGATCTTAGCGTTGAATTCAACACACATATGTTCATGAAAATCCTTTGGCCCCTACCATGAAGGCGCTCTGTGGGATATAGATTATTGAGCCCAAGTTTGAATTACACACAATGATCATATACATTCCTGCCATGAAGGTGCTTTGTGGGCTTTGTTGAGGACTCCAAACTGGCATTCCAATTGTACATTATATAATAATGTCAATTAATCATTTTTACATCGAAAATCTGCTCCCTGCTATTCTATTTTTGGAATCAAGGGAATGTACAAACCCCCCTGGAATGGACCCCGGGTCGATGTGAAACCCCTAGTTAATGTCAATTAATCATTGTTGTGGCTTATAGGACAAGATAGTTGACGGATAATTTTTTTTTTTAAATTGTGCTTTTAAATATAAAACAAAGACGATAATCATTGTTGTGGCTTATAGGACAAGATAATTGATGGATAATTTTTTTTTTTAAATTGTGCTTTTAAATATAAAACAAAGACGATTGATAGATAAAAAATTTTAATTTTAATTACATAAATTAATTAAAACATTATTATCATTTAAATATCAAATATTTTTTAAGTGATAAAGTTTGTCATAATTAATTGTTAACTAATTATAAAGGTAGTGATAAGTAATTGTTTTCTCAAAATGTTAAATAATTTATTATCCTAATGAAAAATTACATTTACATTAACACAATATTTAAATAAAACAATTACTTTACATCGTAGTCTTTCTGCAATAGAGCAATGAGCCTGCAAGTATACTTGGATGAGATCTTAATCAACAGAATATTTAAATACTAAAACTTTGTTTCAAACCTAAATAAATAAATAATATTCCTTCTCAACATAGTTAAAAATGTCTTTCATGAAATTATATATTTACAACATCCCATTACATCAAATAACAATTTATATTTAAAAAAAAATCATAATATTTAATTTAATATTTTAATTTTACTCATTTTATAAATTAAATAAAAAATGATATAGTTTGTTCACATAGTAAGATTTAAAATGGTTTTTATCAATTAAGAGTTAATATTTGTCTAGGTTAATAGTACAAGAACTCAAGATAATAATAAGTAAGTGATGTTTAAATTTCAACAAGTTATTTATAATTGAATAATAATAACATGTATAAAGTTTATTCAAATAACATAGTTAAGCATAAATGTTGCCATCATTCATAGTCTTCTATTGCATCTGATGGACCAAATCATCCTATAGTGAAGAATGTACTTATATATATAATTTCATTCGCTTCATTATCCAACTTGATGTCATTCTTTCATTGTTCTTGTCCATTTGCAGTTGATGACTATTGGTCTATTTTTTATTTCTTTTATAGCAAATAGGGTTTAGCGGTGGTTTAATGTCTTCAACAATATTAGTTCTAATCTAGCTTGTTTCCATTTTTTATGATTTTTGCTTAACATTGATGTCATAAAGTAAAACAACATCTACATTGTTCAAGGCCATTTCTAGGCCTTTTGTTGCTTTTTTTGTTCATTTGATAATCAATTCTCATTTGCTTTCGGTAGGTCCAGTTTAAGCACTAAAATCTAGGAGTGAAATTGCTTATTGTCCATATACAAACTTGGATGTTGTCTAACGAAACAAATTTTTATACATAGTTTTCTATGCTGAAAGTACTATAGGTACCATGTCGCCCTAACCACTCTCACTCACATCATACATATTTGTTAGTCCTTTAGGGCTGAAGAGCTATATGAAAATATACTCATGAAAGTGGCATCCCCTCCTATGTTATGTTGCACCATGCTTAATTTCTCAATGCCATATGTTGCATGCTGCACCACAACATTGCACATTTCATCAACATGCACAACTGCATCGTGCATTGCTATGTTCAATTCATCAACATTACCTAAAATGTAAAAATCTATCCTACCACCTTTTGACAGGGACTTAGTTGTGTCGCAACCTTCACCCTTGTTCTTTTAACTTTTTTAGAATGTTATAGTAAATTGTCATATCGAAAATAATAATAATAAAGATGTTAGCCAAGTATTACAATTTAGATCTTGAATAGTGTGAAGTGATTTTATGAAATAATTTAATTTATTTAGAAAAATGTGATATTATGACCACTCAAAGCTTATTATTGTATTGTAGTGGAATATTGATGAGATTATAATTCTTTTGAGAATTTAATGTTTATGGATTATAGGTAAACTAATTTACAAAACATTGTTTTAGATTATAATAATTTTATTGAAAAAAATAAATATAAAAAATTATTTAATTTATAAATTTAATTTAATTTAAATTTAAAAAATTAGGATTTAATTCAATTTAAGATTTTATTTTTAAATATAAAATTTTGATAATAAGACTTTAAACAAGTCATTTTTTATTATTAAAATTTATATATTTTTTACTTTAAAGATTTAATTTTAATTTTAATTTTAATAAATGAAAGTTTTAAAAGCACTTTAACCTCTTATTAACATTTAAAAATAAAAATAAAAATTTCACATGTTATTTTAAAAAGACTCCCTTTTCATTTAAGAATAAATTACCGTAAACAAATTCCATGGAACATTAAGTTAGAGGTGTACTCATGACATTGAGTGGTACGACAATCGTAGGGATAGGGATATTGAGTAGAAAAGAATGATTGGCTTATGTTGAGCGTTAATCTTGTTTTCCATACATCTTGATTCTTATGCTATGTTGAATAAATCTTGAATTCTCTTATCCATTAACATGGGTGATATCCTCGTTGACATAAAAGTTGTTATAATGGAATGTAAAAGGGAAATGTGTTATGTGTTGTAATTCATTCTCACATGACAATGATTATAAGTTGTTATAATGGAACGTAAAAGGGAAATGTGTTATATGTTGTGATTCATTCTCACATGATAATGATTATAGCTGCCATTGAGATCCCATTCTAGATCCCATTTTATAAAGTGATTTTGATATTGGAAAAGATCACACCAATGGAAAATGTGTACTCAAGTAGCACTTGATTCCGCTTCAATGGATAAAGATTGGTTAGAAGGGGATTGGTCAACATAACTTTACATGTAAAAAGGTCATGATCACATTGATATACTTGATTTCGATGAATCGAGGGATCACTCATCTCAGCAAAGGACACTCTTGATAACAGAGTAAAATCCCTCCACAACAATTACTTTAGAATCGTTCAAGACTGTTCCTTGCTAACAAAGAAAGACAGACCTTGCTAACGAGAGACTACCAACTGGACTCTCTTATGAATTCCCCAAAACTCCTCTCCTAACGAATGCTCCACGGTTGTGCTCTCCTACCTTATTTCATTTTCATTACAACTATATCACCCGCCCCACTCTCTTCCATTCCACCCATAGAGAAGTCTAGGGAAGCACATAAATCCTGCTTGCACTAGATCTCTTTCTGGGCATATATATCTTATTGGTTGGACTTGAGGTTTGTTGGATTTACACTAAGGGACTTGACCATTCAAGCTGCATATAAAAGTTTAAGGCTGGAAAATGTTTACTCAAGTAGCACTTGAGTTTAAGGCACTCGTAAAGTAAAAGATAAAGGTATTTTTGATAGTGAAGACTAGAGTCGACACCCTCTCAACTAAAAAAATATATAATTAAGATTAAATTCCTGCTAACCCCTCTTCCTCTTCTTATGTTTTTCTTTTTCTACCATTAATAATATAATCAACATTGTTGGTGTTGTCACCACCTTAAAAAATTTAATGCTTAAATACCGCTAAAAATTAACATCCATAGGCAACTCCTTTTATTCAAAACCAATGAATAAAGTTGTGGCACATCGATTTCAAGTTGGAGTACTTTCCTCTTCCTCCCCTTTAGATTTCAAGTGGTATCTGATGTCATACACCACACACTCACACACACACAATGTTAGAATATTCACCAATACTAAGAGAGGGGGTGAATCAATATTGAGCACTTTTTACCACTTTTAATATTAAGCACATCATGCAACATTAACCATTAACAATTCCATTCATCATGACATAAAATCATACACAGTGCACAAGAGAATTTTACGTGGAAATGCAAACAAGATAAAACTACAAAAGATGTTCTTTCTTAATTCATTCATTACAATATCATACTTTGAATTGAGAGGACACCCATCCTTGATGCAAGTTCCAACTTGCACAAACTGCAGACCAACTCAATGTCTCCTGCACCACCCTACCACCCTAGTTCTTCAACACCAACTAGAAGGAAGCACCAACTCCCTGGGATCACTAGTAGAAACCTACCCTAGCACCACCCTCCCACCCTAATATGAATAAGAGTATTAACCTGTCATTTCCATTGTCAATGTCAATGTCATTGTCACTACCGCTATCATTGTCACTGTTACTATTGTTGGTATTAAGAGTCTGTAATAAAATATTTACACAACAAAAATGGACAAATAGAATACATAGTATTACACAAGAGATTCACGTGGTAAAACCCCAATTTGGGGAAACATCCACAAGGAAAAAGATTGATGTATTATTACTTCAACAATGGAGATTACATCCAGGCATTTCTCATCCATACTCTCTCGTATGCACTCCTCTCAAAATTATATATAAATACATTTGTGAAAGAAGTTACATAGATAGGAGAACTACCACCGGTTAGAGAAACTTCCAACCAACCAAGGGTTAGACAAACTACCCAGGTTTAGTAAACCAATGTCAAGGTTTTAGAAACCATTATTGATTAATTAGTTGCCATAATTTTAACAATCTCCACCTTGACAAAAAATTATCTAATCATTTTCCCAAGACTATTCATCACTTCTTTTTCAAGCCAAGAGAAGCCACACACCACCGTAGTTTGTCTAATAACACTGGTTTTGTAAACATATCTGCAAAATTTTCTTGAGTATGAACCTTTTTCATATTTACTCCACCTTCACCAATATCTTGTCTTACAAAATGATATTTACATCAATATGTTTGGTCTTACTATGGTAAACATGATTTGTAGCCAAATGTATAGCACTTTGGCTATCACAGAAAACAGGCACACTATTATGCAACCTTCCAATTTCTCCAAGTAGACCTTTCAAACAAATTGCCTCTTTGCAAGCATGTGAGGAAACAATGTATTCAACCTTTATAGTGGATAAAGCAACTGTTTCCTGAAGTTTTGACATCCAACTTAAATCTCCACTTGCATGAGTAAAGACATAACCTGAAGTAGACCTTCTCTTGTCCAAATCACCTGCAAAGTCTGAATAAAAAAAACCGCATACAAAATCACTGTTTTTATTAAAGGTGATACAATAGTCACTTGCTCCTCTTAGATACCGAAGCACCCATTTCACTTTGTTCCAATATTACTCTCCCAAATTTTCCACGTATTTACTGACAACACCTACCGTATGTGAAATATCAGGTCTAGTACACACCATCACATACATTAAACATCCTATTGCATTGGCATATGGAACACGAGATGTATAATACTTTTCTTCATCACTACTAGGACATAAACCTGAAGAAACATTAAAATGGGAAGCCAAAGGAACATTCACAAGTTTTACCTTATTCATTCTGAATCTTACAAGTATTTTTTCAACATACTTCTCCTATGAAAAACTAAGCTTACCATTTCTTATGTCTCTGTGTATATCAATACCCAAAATTTGTTTTGCAGCTCCAGGATATTTCATATCAAATGCCCTAGCCATATGAGCCTTCAACCTGTCAATATCGTCCATACTCACAATAAGCATATCATCAACATACAATACTAAGATAATGAATATGTCATTCAACCTTTTGAAGTACAAACAATGATCATACTCACTTCTAGTATAACCTTGGCTCACCATGAAAGAATCATACTTCTTGTATCATTGCCTGGCTGACTGTTTCAGTACATACAATGAATTTTTGAGCTTAAAAACTAATTGTTTTTTACGATGCTGCACAAAACCCTCTGGTTGTTCCATAAAAATCTCCTCATCTAAATCTCCATGTAATTTTGTTTTAACATCTAGTTGCTCTAACTCCAAATCAAACACTGCAACTAGTGCTAACACAATACGAATAGATACAAGCTTGACAACTGGTGAAAAAATATCATGATAATCAATACCTTCCATTTGAGAGTACCCTTTCACGACCAATCTGGATTTGTATCTTTCAATCTTACCATCAACACCTTTCTTCAACTTGAAGACCCATTTACATCCAACAACTTTTCTATTTTTGGGGAGTTCAACCAAGTTCCATGTCTCGTTCTTATCTAGAGAATCCATTTCTTCTTTCATTGCCATCTTCCATTTAGCATTGTCAATACAATCAATGGCTTCCTAAAAACAAGAAGAATCTCCATCATCAGTAATTAAAGCAACAGACGAAACAAAATCGGTATACCTTTAAGGAGGATTTGTCTCCCTTGTAGATCTTCTTAGTGTAGGTTGTGGAGTTTCCACAATTTCCTGAATTTCTTCATCTTCTATGATTTCTTTATGACCAGAAACTTCTTATTGTTTCTTTAAGTCATAAGAATATGGGGACTTCAACTGAACTAGTTGTTTTGATGATACTTATTCTTGTTCCGCATCAACTTTTACATTTTCTAATTTAATGAGAGAAGACTAATAAAAAATTACATCTCTGCTAATGACAATTTTTCGAGCAGTAGGATCTCACAACCTATATCCTTTCGTTACATCATCATAACCAACAAAGATGCATTTCTTTGATCTGGGGTCTAACTGAGAACGTTGATTTTTAGGAGTAAGTGCATAAGATTCACAACCAAAAATTTTCAAATTTGAATAACTGCAAGGCTGACCAACCCATAACTCTTCTACAACTTTACAATTTATTGCAATTGATGGTGACCGATTTATTAAATAAAAAGCAGTAGAAACTACTTCTGCCCACAACTCTTGACCCAAATTAGCATTGCTGAGCATGCTCCTTGCTCTCTCTAGAAGAGTCCTATTCATGCATTATGCAATGCCATTTTGCTGAGGAGTGTATACATTTGTTTTATGTCTTACGATCCCTTTTTCCTTTTTCAACCAAAATTTTAAAACGTTTGAAAGTGTCAAACACATCAGGATTTATTTTTAAAACATATACCCAAACTTTCCTTGAAAAATCATCCACAAACAACACAAAATATGGTGCTCCTCTATAGGAAATAGTAGGAGATGGATGTTATACCTAAATCTCGTCATCATGAGACCCTTGTTAACTCAATGCCTCAATCCCTGAAGTTTTCCCTGATCAAGAAATCATTTAGATCAAGTTGATTCCCTTTTTCCACAGTTTCTAGTTGGACCGGCGCATGTTGTTTTTGGGAAAGAAGCGCCCAACTAGGCCCGACGTAGAGTGTATTATTCTAGACTACGCTGGTGGTGCAGATTGTCTTTATGCATCCCGTGTTTCCCCTCTCAGGCGCAGGTTGCCTCCATGCAGCTTGTGCCATAGTTGGTTAATTTGGATAAAGGTGGCTTTCAAGCAATTTCTAGAACTTGGATGACGTGGATCTATATCCCTAACTCCTAAGTGAGCTATCATACGGTTCCCTAACCTTAAGGGAGGATCCCTTAGTCCTCTCCCTTTGATCCTCAACCTACTCTATCCACTTGGTCCTATAAATACAAAGCTCCTCTCCACTCCAAAGGGAGGAAGTCTATAGCACTTACATGCTGGTGGAGTTAGCCTAGGTGATCCCTATCCATCTCTTGGGAGGATTACATTTCCATTGTAGGCTTTGGATTGGCTTGTTGTAGGAAGATTGCAGTGTTAAGGCTTGGGTTGTAATCATCTCTCTACTTTGTATTTCCCACTCTTTATACAATAATATAAACTCTTTCCATAAATGCTATTGTGTTGATGATGTTTATAGTTTACTTCCTTAACTGTTTACTTAGATCAGTTAGTGTTTAGACATGTTTTACTGCTTGTTTTGTCTCTATATGTTTTGACAGGTCTTGCAGCTACGGATCTGACGACCGTGAAGCTTGGAGCAATAACGAGGAGAAAGATCTACAAATATGAAGGTAAGACGTCTAATTACTCGATCTCTAACTCGATCTAGGAAAGTAGCTTTATGTTCTATCTTTATTTGTTCTAGATTCACATTGAACTAGGGATATTTGGCTCGCATCCGCTCGAGTAGATTGTCAAATAACAAATATGGTGACCATACTGGGGAAGATACAACAAAGGGTGATTTGCGTCGTCCCGTGAGCGTAAACCCCCTCATGGAACAAGCTCAAAACTCACCTATATGAAAGAAAAAACAAATTGTAATCCACTGAAAAGTTAAAAGGCTAAGTTTAGGGTTACCTGTCGCTGACGGTGTTCAAATTGATCGATCACAGCTCCTAGAATCAGCAAAAGAAAAACAGCTCCAATGACACTTTTCACCTTTCCAATTTGGTAAAAAACAAATAATAATTCTTTTTACTATTTACCCATTTTTATATAGAAAAAGAGCATATTTTCTTTTCTAATTTATTTGAAATGTGGGTTATTTTGCTATAGTTGGAATTATTTATACTTGGTTAATCATTTTGACCTAGTTTCAAAGCGTGCAGGTGAAGTCAAGTACCCCATTGATACTATTTTTAAAGGTTGTGGTCTCTTCATGCATATTTTCAGGTATGAACAACTCATAGAGCGTCTTTTTGTAATTATTTCGCTCATTGAATTAAATTATTAATGACACCGAGCTAACTCTTTGTTCTTTCTCGTGCTCATAAAATGATGAGAATAAATCACTGAGTTATGGTTTATCACCTTTTCGGGCTCGTTAAATTCCCACAAAAAAGGAACCCCCCAAAGTCTTTCTTTAAGCTCTTTTCAGGCTCTTTAAATACGAAAAGATTGCCAAGTGAACTTGATGCGTTCACACTTGTAAAAGTATTTGAATGATCATCTTCTTGGTGATAGTTTACCCCTTTTTCGGACCAGTGGGCACTACTTACGAAAAATGAATACTCCAGCCAATCATGACTGGAAGAGCCCTCTCTCGCGTTGTTTTACCATTTTCTGAGCGAAGAAGATAATATTACGAAAAAAGGACCTTTGGATTCTTCTTTAGTTCTTTTCATAATCTCTAAATATGAAATGGTGTCGAGTTTACCTTCTATGGACTCATTAAAACTCAACAGTGAAGGGCTCGTCATGGGACGAACCTCTCCTATCCTAGGTTCGTAAAACATTTGGGATTGGACTCAGCAATGGGATGACCTATATCGAGGATCTGTTAACCCTCCTCAAGCTCGTTAAAAAACAAGTGAGGCACTCATTAGTCATGATGGGGAAAAAGGGAATATTTTGTATTACACTTTATTTACAGACATACATCAATCTTGAACATGGCACTCATTTGCATTTGCATGTTAGGATATTTAGACACCTAAGAGTTAGTTAAGATCAACTTGTGTAATATATCCGTTAGTGATAGTGTGTTTCTTTAGTATGCATTTGTAAATACTTAATCCGACGGTCACGATATGTTCCCGACATAGAGTGATTCGACAGCTCAACTTCTCTTAGATCAAACCTAACCTTGATCCATGGCTTAACACCCGATTGGTCCATGATCTCTATTTAAAGAGCATGGAGGGTCATTGTTTAGTTGATCGATTATGAGAAGCTCATTTGTAACTTTCTTTCTTTGCATAATAAATTGTCCCGTAGAAGCTATTTGGCTGCGGCCGTGGAGTGTTTCCCTCAAGAGGGTTTAAACCACGCCAAAACATCGGTGTGTTGATCTGTGATCTGTTTGTGTGAAGTGGTTTCTCTTGGTATTCGGTCCTTTGGTAGTACCCTGTGTACCCGAACATGGTATCAGAGCTTTTATGAAGTGTCGCTTCTGGTTATGATCTAGATCTTGAACTGTTATTGCCGAAACTCGAAAGGGTTTCTAGTTCTGGTATTTTTGTGCATTTTTGGGTTGTGGAAGGTGTTCCATTGCGTCCGGAACGTCATTTCCATTGGGAAATAATTTTCGTTTGATCGAAAACAGTTCCTAGTTTCTCCAGAAACGCGTATTTCATCAGATCTAAAAGTATAATGTTGCAGGGACGTATTTTTTTATTTTCTGTTTTTAAAAGAAAAAAATATCATTTTTATCATTTTTTACTCTTAGTTTTTTTTTGGGTTCAGATTGTTGATTTCCCGTCTGCGTATGCTCTTTGTCGTGCACCTTGAGCGATCTCGGCAAATCAGAAACAAAAAGGGAAAGGGTTTTTCTCGGTTGCGTATGCTCTTTGCCGTGCACCTTGCGCGATCTCGGCAAATCAGAAACAGAGAGAAAACGTATACTTTCCGAGCAAGCTAATGAGATCTAACTCCACAAGTGTGGAATTTTTTTTTTTTGTTTCGATTTGTGGTGTGTTTTGCAGGAAAAAGGGCAAGCACACAAACCGAGCAAGAAGAGTAAAAAAAAAAAAAACCCTTCCTCATTCTCATATTTTACATACATTTTAATCTAGCTCACTTGGTTCAAAGTTGCTTTATTCCTTAATAGGTCTTGAGTTCAAGTCTTAGGAAGTTACTTTTAAAAGAAAAAATGCATGCAATTTCTATTTTTAAGTTACTTTATTGTAAAAGTGCATCTCACTTAAATAATAAAAAAAAAAAAAAAAGTGAATCACTTAAGTTTTTTTTATTGTTGCACTATTTAAAAGAAATATCATTATAAAAGTGAAATCACTTATTTTACAAAAGTGGTTCACTTAAAGCAACTTTCTTGTAAAGTGATTGTCAAAAGGTTCATCTTGGGAAGAGGGGGGTTCTTTTTTTTTGCTGGACATTCTCTAGGTGCCACGTCGCTATTGGAGACATCTTCAATAGTTTCTTTGTTCAAGCATAACTTCATCATACAGAGTCAGTTTTCAGTGCCATTTTTTTTAAGCCGCCTATTTTTTCGAACTCTTCACATTCAGATGATTGGTTTATGCTTTTAAAGCCATTAATTTACAAATATGGCCGTCATTTGTGATATTCTACTTAACAGTTCCAACTATTTCTCATGGAAATCTCGTATGGAGGATGTTCTACAAAGTAGGGGACTTTTCAGAATTACCTCAGGGAAAGAAACAGAACCCACTGATGATGATAAGAAAATAAAATAGGCAAATAGATGTGATGAAGCTCGTGGATTGATTAGGATGTCAATCTCTGCTGATTTGTGATTCCACATATCTGGAATTGATGAACCTGATGCTGCTTGGGACAAGTTGGAATCTGTGTTTGGTAAACACAATGAAATTCGAGGTCACCAACTCGAAAATGAGTTGATTTCTTTAAATCCAAGTGACTTTTCATGCATTCAAGATTATTTATCTAAGTACAAAACTCTTAAACTCTTATGTGCAGAATGTAAGATTAAAAGGGAAGACAAACAATGCATTTATCATATTCTTTCCAAACTTAGACCTACATATTCTATTTTTGTATCTACATTTTACTCCATGAAAGAATCCTTGAATGCAGATAGCTATCAAGAGCCTAGTCTTGAATCATTTTGTGATTCCTTGATTAGAGAACAAGATAAACTCATTCATCTTGGAATAATCAACAATGCAGATACATCTAGAAAAGCCTTATTGTCCCAACAGAAAGAAAATTCCAAACCTCCCAAGAAACAAAATTTTCGCAATAATAAGTCAAACAAGGGTCCCAAACCCTCTCAGTCAGCTCCTTCTTTTAAAAATGACAAAGGATCCAAGCCAAAAGGAAAAAAGACTGAGCGTCATTGCAACTATTGCAGGAAAGATAATCATGATGAATCTAAGTGTTTCAAGAAGATGGTAGCCTTGGAAGCAGCAATGAGGAAGCACCACATCACTCTAGATTCACCTTCAGAATCTGCCTCTCATGGACATGCACTTTGTGCTTTTGGTTATTCTTATAATGCATCTTCTTCTTCTACTTCAAATGAATGGCTCATTGATTCTGAAGCATCTTATCATATGGCTAAGGATCAAGCCATCTTTTCTACTATGCATGAAAGTAACACCAAACAAATATTTGTTGGTGATGATAGATCTCTAAGTGTTGTAGGAGCTGAAACAATTCCGGTAGATAATGGTCATTTTAGTGATGTACTATGTGTTCCAAGAATTTCCTGCAATATGTTATCAGTCTATCAAATCACTCATTCTGGTGAAGGTAAAACTGTGACCTTTACACCTCACCAAGTTGTAATCAAGGATTTTAAAGATCCTCAACAGGTCCTAGCTACCGGAATTGTTGATGATATTACTAGGTTGTACAAGTTTAACAACTTTGGGTCATCACCTTTCCCTTCAGTTTTTGTTGCTCATAGTGATAACTTGAGCAAACTTTGGCATGAGTGATATGGTCACCTAAATTATCGCTCATTGCAACAACTATGTAAAGAAAATATGGTGGCAGGTCTTCCGATAGTATCTTGCAGAGATGGTGTTTGTTCCGGTTGTGTACTTGGAAAACATCATCGGGACGGTTTTGACAAACGTGCCTCTTGGCACGCCTCGGTTCCCTTGGAGCTTGTGCATAGTGACTTGTGTGGTCCTCTTCCATCTGCTTCCTTTTCTGGTTTCAAATATTTCTTAACTTTCATAAATGATTACACCAGACGCACTTGGGTTTATTTCCTGAAACTTAAGAGAGAAGTATTTAACATGTTATTGGCCTACAAAGCCCTTGTTGAAAAATAATCTGGTGATCAAATTATTAAGTTAATATCTGACAATGGAGGAGAATATGTTAACAAAAAGTTCACTACTTTCTGCACTGAACAAGGTATCCAACAACACCACACTGTTCCATATACACCACAACAAAATGGTGTAGCTGAGCGGAAGAACCGCACTTTAAAAGAAATGACTAATTGTATGATCCAATCTAAAGGACTTAGTCTTCAATTTTGGGCTGAAGCCATAAATTGTGCAAATTACATAGTTAATTGCACCCCCACAAAAGCATTACAAGGTATAACACCGGAAGAAGCATGGAGTAAAACTAAACCTGATGTAAGTCACTTTTGTGTGTTTGGTAGTGAAGCATGGGCTCACATTCCGAATGAAAAACGGAAAGAATTGCAGCCTAAAAGTGAAAAATGCATATTTGTTGGATATTTTGAAGACGTAAAAGGTTATAGACTTCTTCAACCACATTCTCATGATATAATCATTAGAAGAGATGTTAAATTTGATGAAAATCTCTTGGCCTGCGAGCCTAACTCGGCGATTGTGCCATCTTTGGCCTGTGAGCCTAATTCAGCATTTGTGTCTTTTTCTTCTTTTTCCAAATTCCTTGACAGGTTTCCAACTCCAGTTTCTGATAATGACAGCGAGGATGAAAATCCACCTCCGCCTGCTCATGTTCCTCCAGTTGCACCAGCACAAGTGCTTCCTCGATGGGTCTGTTCAACATGTGAAGCAGCTGGTGATCTTGCCGGTGATCCTAGAGATCAACGTCGAACACGTTCTTAGTTTCAGCGAGCCTCTTCTCTTTTGGATCAAGTTTCCGAGAATCATGATCCAAAAAACTTTGCAGAAGCTTCAAGGAATCCAGATTGGGATGCAGCCATGGATGAAGAATATCGTTCTTTAATGGCGAATGATACTTGGAATCTTGTACCTCTTCCAAAAGGAAGAAAACTTATCAGATGTAAATGGGTCTATAGAACAAAGTATGCATCAAATGGAAGTGTTGAAAGACTTAAGGCAAGGTTAGTTGCCAAAGGTTTTTCCTAAGTTGAAGGGATTAACTACAATGAAACCTTTGCTCCCGTCGAAAAAATGAACTCCATCTGCCTTGTTCTTTCCCTTGCAGCCTTACATAACTGGGAATTCCATCAAATGGATGTCAATTCTGCCTTCTTACATGGTGATTTACAGGAGAAAATTTACATGGAACAACCTATTGGATATGTTCAAGATAACTCTAGCCTTGTATGCCGCCTTAAGAAATCCTTATATGGCCTTAAGCAACCTCCTAGAGCTTGGTATGCCAAAATGGATAACTTTCTCCTTGACACTGGTTTTTGTAGATACCATTCTGACTCCAATGTCTATACCAAGAAAGTAGGAAACCATCTCATCATACTTGTTCTATATGTTGATGACCTTATTCTTACTGGTAATGACCCTAAGCTTATAACCCATGTGAAATCTAGTCTTAAACAAAATTTTGAAATGTCAGACTTAGGACATTTGCATTATTTTTTTGGTCTCCAAGTCCTGCAAACCAAAGAAGGAATCTTTATTTCTCAGTCTAAGTATGCTTGTGACCCTCTTTGTCGCTTTCGCATGGAAGATTGTACACCAGCCCCTTCTCCCTTCCAGTCTGGAGTCAAACTTTATGCCACTTGTACTTCACCTAAAGTCGATGCCACCTTATATTGTCAGCTTGTTAGTAGTCTCTTATACTTGACTCATTCCCATCCTGACCTTTCCTTTTCCATTGGTCGTGTTTCCCATTATATGCAAACACCTCATGAAAGTCACTGGAAAGAAGCTAAAAGAATACTTCGATATATTCGAGGTACAGTTCAGTTTGGGATTCATTACAGTACAGGGGGGAAACCTTTGTTGGTTGGTTTCGCTGATTCATATTGGGCCGGCGATCCTGATGATCGAAAGTCTACTACAGGTTATGTTTTCAGTCTGGGATCTGGACCTATTACTTGGGCTTGTAAGAAACAACAAGCTCTTGCTCTTTCTTTAGCAGAGGCAGAATATCGAGCCGCAGTTAATTCCAGTCAGGAAGCTTTATGGCTTCGATAGATCCTTTCAGATTTTGGATTTGAGCAGTAGCAGCCTACTCCACTTTGGTGTGATAATCAAAGTGCCATCAAGCTTTCCAAATATCTAGTTCTACATCAACGCAGCAAACACATTGAGCTACATATGCACTTCATCAGAAATCTTGTTCATGATCGTGTTCTTGAAGTGCTCTTTTGCCCTACAGATGATCAAGTTGCAGACATCTTCACCAAGTCTCTTACAGAAGCGAAGTTTTCTAAACTTTGATCTATGTTAGTAGTTCAGGAACTTGTCATTAAGGGGGGATAGGCTCTAATGCCTCCTTCCTTCTCCTAATAGTGTCACTTTTGTAAATCCTTCAATCTTATCCCAAGTTGTTATTAAGGGGGGATGTTAGGATATGTAGACACTTAGGAGTTAGTTAAGATCAACTTGTGTAATATATCCGTTAGGGATACTGTGTTTCTTTAGTATGCATTAGTATGTATTTGTAAATACTTAATCTGACGGTCACAATATGTTCCCGACATAGAGTGATTCGACGGCTCAACTTCTCTTAGATCAAACCTAACCTTGATCCGTGGCTTAACACCCGATTGGTCCATGATCTCTATTTAAAGATCATGGAGGGTCATTGTTTAGTTGATCGATTATGAGAAGCTCATTTGTAACTTTCTTTCTTTGCATAATAAATTGTCCCGTAGAAGCTATTTGGCCGGGGCCGTGGAGTGTTTCCCTCAAGAGGGTTTAAACCACGTCAAAACATCGGTGTGTTGATCTGTGATCTGTTTGTGTGAAGTGGTTGCTCTTGGTATTCGGTTCTTTGGTAGTACCATGTGTACCCGAACATTGCATTCCATACTTGGGTAATCCGTTTGTCTCTGATTCATACTGATTTCATGAGTCTTGTCACTCCTTTGGGTCATCCAAAGAATGCTTCTATTGTCGGTCGCATTAGGGGTTAGTATTGTCCTCGTCATGTCAATACTTCCAAGTCATGCCATGCCCATGTTAAATAGATGTTCATTTCCCATCATCTTCAGTCAGTACACCTTCCATCATGTCAGTTTTCTTTGAGTCAGTCTTGCACAATATTCTACCATCCAATCCACCCCGAACATCTGTTATCGAGTTTCTTGTCATTGACGAGAGATTCATCATGGCCCTCCTTCGACGGATTCATCCTTGTCAACTTCAACACATCATCCAAGGAATGAATCTAGAAACCAATCAAGTACCTTGGGTCTGCATGCCTCAAGGGCAGGTTACCTCACTTTCAAACATGAGTTTACATCATTGAGTCTTGATTGAAATATTTCATCGGGTGTTCGACCTCAACACATTTATTCATGCTCGACGATATGTACTATGATACCTTGGGGGTCATTGA
Organism: Larix kaempferi; assembly: GCA_027924585.1. Classification (NCBI taxonomy): domain Eukaryota; kingdom Viridiplantae; phylum Streptophyta; class Pinopsida; order Pinales; family Pinaceae; genus Larix; species Larix kaempferi. The sequence goes on from BSBM01000094.1 coordinate 15,538,392, forward strand.
CATCAATGGTGGTTTCCCTCACACTTGTTAATGGTATACATCAATGATGCATAATCAAATGGTTTCTACCATGTTCGACTCCAAAACATTGTAATCACATGGATAGAATCGTATCATTGCGGGTTCGTCTTGAATACCCTGGGGAAAGCCATATCTTACCTAGGTTGCGATGGATATTGTTTGAGTCGTATTACACAGATCCACTTTGTATTGGTCGTGGTTGTGTTATCATCTCATCATGGGTTTATGCTTGTGCCTAGTAGCCATGATTGTGTTCAGTCGATCTTTATCTCCATGGATCTGTAATTTATTGGTCAGCAACCATGTTGTGAGTCATGTGAGACTAGTATCTCAACGTTAGTTTTACTGCAGCAACGTCTTCTGGCCAGCAAGTCCTTGCCATCCATATTTCAAAGCACTTCACCTGTCTTGTTTTTCCAGCTTCATGCTTTGGGGGGCATTCTGTTACACCTAAATCTCGCCATCATGAGACCCTTTTTAACTCAGTGCCTCAATCCTTTAAGTTTTCCCTGATCAAGAAGTCATTTAGAGAAAGTTTATGCCCTTTTTCCATAGTTTCTAGTTGGGCCGACGCATGTTTTTTTGGGCAAGAAGCGCCCAACTAGGTCCATCCAGAGTGTATTCTACCAGACTACGTCGGTGGTGCAGATTTTATTTGTGCATCCTGTATTTCCCCTCTCAGGCGTAGGTTTCTTCCATGCAGCTTGGGTCAGAGTTGTTAATTTGGATAAAGGTGGCTTTTGAGCGATTTCTAGAACTTGGATGAGGTGGATCTCTATCCCTAACTCCTAGGTGAGTTGTCCTACGGTTCCCTAACCTTAAGAGAGGATCCCTTAGTCCTCTCCCCATGATCCTCAACCTACTCTATCCACTTGGTCCTATAAATACAAATCTCCTCTCCATTCCAAAGGAAGGAAGTCTATAGCACTTACATGCTAGTGGAATTAGCCTGGGTGATCCCTATCCATCTCTTGGGAGGCTTACATTTCCTTTGGAGGCTTTGGCTTGGTTTGTTGGAGGAAGATTGAAGCGTTAAGGCTTGGTTTGTAATCATATCTCTACTTTGTATTTCCCACTCTTTATACAGTAATATAAAATCTTTCCATAAATTTTGTTGTGTTGATGATGTTTATAGTTTACTTCCTTAACTGTTTACTTAGATTAGTTAGTGTTTAGACATATTTTACTGCTTGTTTTACCTCTATATTTTTTGACAGGCCTTGCAGCTACGGATTTGATGACCACGAAGCTTGGATCAATAACGAGGAGAAATATCTACAAATATTAAGGTAAGACGTATAATTACTCGATCTAGGAAAGTAGCTTTATGTTCTGTCTTTATTTGTTCTAGATTCACATTGAACTAGGGAGATCTGGCTCGCGTCCGCTCGAGTATATTTTCCAATAACAATGGACCCCATACATCAGAATGAATCTAGTCAATAACACCTTTACTAACATGAATCCCTACTTTGAATTCTTGTCTACACTGTTTCCCAGATATACAATGTCTACAAAACACCAAATATAAATATTTCATATTTGGAAGTAATTTACGATTCATTGATACCTGTAGTCCTCTCTCACTCATATGACCAAGAGATTGATGCCATAATCAATTGGATTATGATGCCTCTTCAAATACCAATGTTGTTACAGTAACTTCAGTTCCTCCAACTTGTTTGTAAAGGTTTCCTATTTTCAATGCCTTCATGACCACTAAAGCACCCTTGGATACTTTTAGTACCCCACTCAAACCTGTAATCTTATGACCACAAGAATCCAACTCTCCCAAAGAGATTAATTTCTTATTTAATTCAGGTACATGTCTAACATTTGTTAGTGTTCTTATAAATCCATCAAACATTTTAATTTTAATACTTCCAACCCCAACAGTCTTACATGAATAATTGTTTCCCAAAAGAAATACACCATAATTAACTGTTTGATAATAAGTAAACCATTCTTTATGAGGACAGACATAGTGCAAAGCACCAAAATCCAACAACCATTCTTCATTGTATTCAGAAACATTACAAATGGACAAAACATCGTCAATCATTCCTGAATCAGTTTCAACTGAATTTGCCTCAGATTTGGAGTCTTCCTTTTCGGATTCTTGTCTTTTCCAACAATCCTTCTTGAGATGACCATTCTTGTTGCAATACCAACATTTGAGTTTGCTCTTTTTCCCCTTTTTATTTAGATCTAGAAAAATATCTTGATTTTTCTCCTCTTTATTTGGATCGACCTCTAACAATCAAAGCTTCTGGTGTAGAGGACTCAATACTAGCTTTATTTCTTAACTCCTCAAAAAACAAAGTTCCAATCACATTGTCAAATTCCAAAGTTTCAGTTGTACTGAGACTAATGGAAGATACTACGTGACCCCAAGCTTAAGGTAAAGTAACTAAAAGGTTTACTGCCTTATCTTCACCATCAATCTTAACATCCATACTACTCAACTGGAAAATAAGAGTATTAAATACATTTAACTGATCTGCAATCTTCGTACCTTATTTCATATTCATATCGTATAGCTTCCTCTTCAAGTAAATTTTGTTTGTCAAAGACTTCATCATATACAGGCTTTCCAACATGCTCCATAAACTTATTGCTAACTTTTCTCCATCGATATTAAACAAGACATCATCGGCAAGGCATAACCGAATTGTGCTAAGTGCTCTGGCATCTAGTTCCTCCCATTCATCATATGTCATAGATACAGATTTCTTTTTCTTTCCATCTAAGGCCTTCTACAACCCTTGCTGAACTAACATATATCGCATCTTAAGTTTCGACAATTCAAAGTTATTTTTTCCATTAAACTTCTCTCTTTCGAATTTAGAATTAGACATTTTTTCCATATATTTTTTTTAAAACACAGACTTCCCAAATATATATATATATATATATATCAATGGAACACGTCATGGGAAACCCTTGGGTACTTCCCCTCATTTCGAGGATGGTACCCAAGGTAAACCATTGTCCCTGATTACGAGGCCTAACCCGGTGGGGACATCAAGTGAGGCCCTGCATAGCCACCGAGGGATTTGACCCTGAGACCTTCTACTTGCGATTACTACACTCAACCACTTGAGTTAACCCACTGATCTATATATATATATATAATATTTTCTCAAGAAAAATAATAAGCCAAAAAATACCTTCGGCTGCAAACCCACAAGGATGCAAGCTCTACCTTCACGATCTATGGGCTGCTACAGGCTGCGTCCCTTGTTGTTCACGCAAGTTCCAAGTGTTGCTTCATGCGGGTGACTGACCTTTTCTCACAGGAATAAATCTCCATGGATGGCAACATGCATATGCATAAGACCAAAACTACGATGGAAGCTATCTCCGGCTTCACCACTGGCGGTTGGATCTATAGACATCACGCACAAATAAATGGAGCACGGGGCATTATTTCCTTCCTCCACGACGGAAATAGAGAACAAGAATTCTTTCCTTCCTCCACGACGAAAATAGAGAACAAGAATTCTTTCCTTCCTCCACGACGGAAATAGAGAATAGGAATTCTTTCCTTCCTCCACGATGGAATTAGAGCAAGGGGTTTCTCCACAGTGGTTGGCTCAACACTTCCAGTGTTTCTCTGGTCTCCACGGGTGCCTCTCGGGCCTCTCCACAGCTTCGCAAACTCCTCTACAGTACGGGCTCCTCCTCCATGACAACTGTCAAGAATGGCGGTTATCTCTCCAGGTCGACGTCTATCAAGGATGGAGGTTCTCTCTCTCTCTCTCTCTCTCTCTCTCTGCGGATTCACCTTTGGCTCTGATACCACTTGTTGGTATTAAGAGTCTGTAATAAAATATTTTCATAACAAAAATGGACAAATAGAACACATAATATTACATAAGAGATTAATGTCGCAAAACCCCAATTTGGGGAAACATTCACAAGGCAAAGGATTGATGCCTTATTCCTTCAATAATGGAGATTACATCTAGGCATTTATCATCCATACTCTCTCGTATGTACTCCTCTCAAAATTACATATAAATACATTTGTGCAAGAAGTTACATAGATAGGAGAAGTGACACTGATTAGAGAAACTTCCAACCAACCAACAGTTAGACAAACTACCCAGGTTTAGTAAACCAATATCAAATTTTGAGAAACATTATTTATTAATTAATTGTCATAATTTTAACAACTGACACTACCATTGTCACTACCACTGTCACTACCACTATCACTGTCACTATCTCTATCACTGTCACTGTCAACATGTCAACCTATACATGCCTCAAATCTGTCCACCAAATCTGCAAACAAGACTTCTATAATGCTCTACAAATCTGCAATCAAACCTTCATGAAGAAGACCAAAACATATCTATAATATAACCTTCAAATTCGCAGCAAACCAGCCCTTAATATCTACGATAAGACCTTTAAGAATAGGACCAAAAAGATGTCTCCAAGTCTGTAATCAAACCCTAGAAACAATAATCCATTGATTTCATTTGTTTTCTTCTTCAAACCCTTAACATAATTATCATCTTCAAACCCTAGGTCATTCCAAGAGAGGAACCCTAGATCATTCCAATAACATCACCATAATCCATGCCAATAACATCACAATAATCTATGACAATAACATCACCATAATCCATACCAATAATATCACAATAATATATGATAATAACATCATCATAATATATGCCAACATCACCATAATATATGGTAATAACATCACCATAATCTATGCCAATAACATCACCACAATATATAATATATGCCAAGAACATTACCATAATCTATGCCAATATCACCATAATCTTCTTCCTTAAACTATTCAGAAACCATTACTTCAAAAGGGAATATCTCTAAAACTATAGTGAACCAGTATCTAAATTTTTATCACATGTTCTTCAAGATCTCCACAGCATATCATCCAAAGGGAATGGTCTAAAAATTCATAGAACATGAGTTATAATGAAAATGTTAAACTGCCCTATTTAAAGTTGATTTCAAGATCATTCAAAAACCTTAACTTCCTAAGGCCATGTCTAAGAAAATATAGAGAATCAACATATGAAACTTTTACCACATGTTCTTCAAGATCTCTACATCATATCTTCCAAAGAGCACTATCTAAAGCTTTCTCGAACATAAATTATAGCAAAAATCCAAACTTTCCTATTTAAAGATGATTCTAAAACCCTAACTTCCCAAGGTCATATATCCTAAAAGATAGTGAAATGGAATCTAAATTTTTTACCATGGGTACTCACACATCTTGCCTCCATACCATAAAAATTTCATGGTTTGAAACATCCCATAAAAAAATATACTGAAAAATTCCAAGATGACTTGAAACAGATTTCACAACCCCCTCCACTTCATCTTCCCTTGGAATATCACTCTTCTAGGCTGAAATTCAATCATATTCCTTTCCTTGGTCGAATTGTTATCATCATAATGGAAAATGGGGATCCTCTTATTTATACAAGTCCAAGTCACTTTTAGTTCACTTTTGGTTAGGTTGGCCTACATCTCAACCTTAATTTTGTCTTCCACATTTTAGGGGCTTCTTCAATGGGTCAATGACCACTTCATGACTTCATCAAGGGGATTTTACTCGACTTATTGACCACTTCATGTCTTGATCAAGGGGATTTGTGGATTCCTTCCTTTTCCAGGAGGCTACGAGATTGCAAAGCCACATGGGGTTACTTGACACTTCAAACCTTTTCCTTTCTTCATAAGTGGGCACATACCTTTTCATCAATTCCTTCAAGACCAAACAAACTTGCTAATTTCCAAGTGTTATGATAGGCTTCTTCCTCACTATATAAAGGTGCCCTTCTACACCCTCAAGGTGGTCCTAGTACATAATTTCTTCATATTTCTTAGGGTTTGTTTCCTCCATAAGTGGGAAAGTGGGGTCTACATAAATATCTTCACTTGGATTTAGGGGCTTCTTCTCTCTTCTCATCATCATGGTCTTGTGAACACATCATTTTCACTTTAGGGGATTCTTTATTGGATTCTTTAAACACTTCTTCAAGACACTTCAAATGGACATATCATCATTTCCTTAGGGGATTCTTCAATGGATTTAGGGGATTGCTCCATTTGTGTACAATACAAAGTGGGAATGTGGAAACAACCACATGTTATCTCATCCCTTGAGGGCCATGCTTAACAACTATGCCATAAGGGGACCATTTTGGAGTTATATACACTTATGTCAAGGATCCTTCAAATCACTTCAAGGCTTCAAGCAATCTCCCTTTATCACTGCCATTTCATCATCATCATTACTACACATCATTAACATTGCCGCATCATCATCATCATCATTACCACATTGACATCAATGAAAACATCACTCAACAATCTTATAAGCTCATGACACATATCTCTTGACCTTGTTGACATCAATGACAACTTTACTCAACACACACTCACACACACACCCCAATACAATATGTGACAAAGAAATTGTGGGCATCGATGTGGTTGGGATTATTTACAATACATCACAACTCTTACAACACATCAAGGTGATATCCTCCGTCTTGGTAATCTTCTTTGATTAAGTTCTGTTATTATTTTTTCCAAATCTTAACTTTTTAGCATGAAATCACACGATGTGATAATACATATCCTAGGGTATAATACATAATTACAAAAGTCATTTGTTTGTTTTTTATTATTAAATAGTATATATTTTGAAAATAGGAATTTCTTTTGAATATTTATGGTATAATTACTTGAATACATACAATCATATTTCACATATACATGTTGATCATTTTTGCATATCCCTCATCCTCTACCTACCATCTTCACTAAACCATCCTTGTTGGACATGGATATTGGTATGGGCGATGGGGAACACTCCTCCTCCACCCCCATATTTTTATGTGGTTTCATTTTAGGCCCTCATTGCATATATTCAAATTTTGACTCCCAATCCCATTCAATGTAGTGTACCTGACCCAGAAACCAAGGCCAGGGACACGAAATAAATAGGGGGAAGGATGATTTAAATGAAAATAAAAATGGATTAATTTTTCTAAGGCTATGCCCTCAAGCCATCAATTCAATTAAAATAAACATTCAGCCTTTCAAAATAAATTGCGACAATTAAAAACTTCCCAAAAGCTCATGCAAGCATGAAAATTAAAGCAAATTTGCATGCTTATCAAACGTGGACATAAGTATTATTTAAACATTCATGGATTACCATAATCATCCCAATAACACTTATAAATCATATTTACGGACTTCTTTGCAAACAATCACAAACCAATAATTTCAACAATTAAACTACGCAAATTACGACACTTTCGTAAATATGAACTACGACACTTCCTTTAATAGTTTACATTACTTATCATATCATATATGAAGATAAAATCTACAACCATTCAATAATGAATAATAATAGTTATAAGGCTTCCATCCACAACCATTACCTTATTTAAAAAATCAAATCTACAGTTAGCTTGTAAATTCACAACTAGATCCTCTGATAAGCATATGAATCCCTACAAACCAACTATGAGACAAAAATAAAATGATATCAACCCACAGGGTAAATCTACAGCCACTAAGGGAGCACTAGCATGTTCACGTACAACCATAAAACGGATGATAGTAAAATCTACAAAGAAAATATCAATAATTTCCAGTTTTCAAGCAGAAAAACTCATCAATTAGTGACTGAAATTCAGTGTTTCATCTACAGATTCGTTTTACGGATCCGATCAGCCATAGAGAGAACATTTTTAGGTTAAGATACAAAAAATAGACTCATAATTGAACATATGTCAAGCTTCTATCAAGATCATATCTCATAGTCAAGGAGAATGTACAAGTTTCCAAGTAGTTAAACCATCAAATATGCATCCAACCATTGATAAATAAACCATGTACATCAACAGTAAATAGTCCATCCATCAAGGGCACATTAGCAACAATATATGCATCATATAAACTTGTGAAATAACACAAAATGAAACACTTATATTTTGATTTGCAACTTATAAAACACTTATAAACTTGTGAAATAACACAAAATGAAACAATCGTCAATAAAAACAAAGTGTAAATCTGCAAAAATGTGGTAAGTAAAATGCATGCCACATCCCATATGTAGGTCCATAATAAAGCGTAAAAGAACGGACTTGAAGATAGTTACATTGTTCACAAAAACCTCTTTCATATTCCTAAAATGATGGGTCATTTGCCCACAATGAATTTTCCAATATGGCGATTTTTTAAACAACATTCAATAAAAAACCAAGTGTAAATTTGCAAAAATGGGCTCAATAAAATGCACATCATAGTCTGTATATTGGTCAATAATTGAAATTAAAACCACAGGACTAAATCTATATACATCGTTCACAAAAACCTCTTTCAGGTTCCTAAGATAATGGGTCATTTCCTGAAATTGAATCTGCCAAGATGGCAGTTTTGGAAACAACAGTCAACCATATTGGAAGATTCTTTGTACTCATGCTCACAATTTGTTCCACCACCACTTGCACTTCCACTATCCCTCCTATACCCACGAATCCTCCAATTTCCCATCACCCTCATTCCCACACTTTTCCATGCCATTTCTAATAATAATATTATCATAAAATGTTTTTGAATTGGATGAATGTGTTGGAGAAAACTCACTATGGCTTGGGGTGTAACTACCAGAAATCAACTCGATTCCCAGACCTATGCTATATAAATGACAATGCTAAGATAAGGAAGAAGATAACCAACCTCGATCCAAACGTTTGATGTAGATCCTCATTGGAGCTTTTCAATCCATGCACTTGAATCTGCAAATTAGTCTTGACAGCCAATATACAACAAGTACATATAATATATAAATGGTATTAACATCATCAATACAAATGGCCCATGATATAACAAGTAAATGCAACCCAAGGTAATATAAACAACATTTACAACATTAATTGACGATAATATGAGTATTTTTATTAATAAATAAGAAGAAGTACAAAGTGATACGACCTCTTGCCGGCAACCAATTTGAACCAAGATCTGGATCAATCCACTTGTGCCTCGACCACTTCAATCCTCTATGAATGGCAAACTCAAACTAGATAGGAGTTTGGAAGGTGAACATAAAGGGTTCACAACTACAAGGATCAATGAGTGTAGACTCAAGACAGGGCAAAAATCCACTATAGTTCTCTTGCTCTTCTTTCTCCTCCCGTCCATAAGCCATATGTGCTCAATATATAGTTCTCTCAAAGGTAAGTGAAAGGACACATCGAGACATTACTTGGGCAGATGGAGAGCCAAAGGTCACCCAATGACCGCTTTCTAGGAGTAAAAAGTAATAAACTAGTGATTTTTACCATTTTACTTGATACCCGCGGGCTATAGTGATGCAACTCGTGGGTACGCATGCTATAATGATGCAACATGCAGGTAGGAATAAAAATAGGGAAAAGTAAGGCTGAAGGATATAAAGTGAATCTGAGTCAGTGAAATGGATCCTACAGGCCAAAGAATGTTGATGCTCACAGGGTGGAAGATTACATTGTAACAATGAATTAGGGTTAACTAATATAGACCCATCTAACTTTGGTTCTACGAAGCACCGAGAGGGATAAAATATATTGAGGTGCAAACCATTATGGTTTTTGAGGATCAAATCCCTTGAGGGGTTTTCAAGTTACAATTTACAATTAGGCTTGCAATTTACAATTACAATTACAATTAGAGTTATAATTTACAATTACAATTTGCAATTTTACAATTGGAATTTCACAATTACAATTCAGTTATGTCCATATTTGTTTTATGTTATTTATATAAGATTAATTTAACCAACGTGATGCTCTCATTCTCCAACTCAAACCTTATAAACATACATCCCTCAAGTTTCATATCCACCAAAAACTAGTGTTGAAGTTTTATGAACCCTACACAATCCAACAATGCATTGGATAGGTGGCCTACAAGCTTGCTCTACTAGATCACTCCAAAATTCACCCAGTATTTCACATCTCTTGCCTTCAAAAAGGTGGTGGGTTCTAATTGTAAAGTGTATACTATATTACCATAATTAGATTATGAAGGATTCATGTTGGCAAGCGGTTTGGTAAGTTAGCATCGCAACATCGCGAATTGCAACAAGTCAGAAGATATCGCGGAAAGTTGGGCGCAAAGGAGAATATTTTATGTAATTTTGGGTTAAATGTACCGTGGTATGCGGGTTTGTGGGTCATTTGGACCATGACAGCTATATTTTGGGTCAATTGCTCAAAGTGTCGGTTAGGAAGTTGTTAGTAAGTGGACAAGCAATGTGAAAGCGGAAGCCTATAAATAGTCATAGATTTGTAGATCTTGGATCATCTTCGAGAAGGCATTTTTTTGGTTGTGTATCTGAGATCGAGAGTTATCTATGAGATCTGTACTTTGCGGAGATATTGTATCTGGGTTTTACGGGATTAATATGATATGACATAACTGTTTTCCAAAATCCCTTTGTGGTAATGCATGTTGCGATATATGAATCATGTTATGTTTTCTTGCTGTAATTAATGCTTTACTGTTATATTTGCTGTGATGATGAATGTTGAGTGATGCTATGAATATAAATGATGTCTGAGTTGAATGCATAGATCCATTTTTGAAATGTTGGAATAAGTTTAAGTGATTGATCCGCAAACATCCTCCTTCATTCGGCAGAAACATGGTTCCATCGACTCTCCCTTGAACATCTTGGGTGAGACCTCATCTGCTCTGTAGGTGTTGCTGGACGGGGTAAAACCTGTCTGGGCCGGTGCTCAGGGAGATTGTCGTGGTTTGGGTGTCGATAGTGAGTGGAACCTCTGTCGACTAGGTTTGATTCAACAAATGGTTTTGTTGCCGGGACCGTGTGCAAAGTGAAAGGAGGATATGTTGTGGCATCCGATGCAACTGGAGATACATAAATGGTTTGATCAGAAGTTACAGAAATTCGTTGAAGAAGAAAGTCGGAACACTTGACTGACGGTAGATCAGTGGGTGGGAAGATATATTCATGACGGTCCGCACGAATTCTTTTTCTGTGAGTTCCCAGTCATTTTGTACAAGTGGTTGGAGAAGTTGACCTTCCAGAAGAGGAACCTCCAAGGTGGTGAACCGACAACCTGGACCCCAGAGCTGATCCAGGAGCTACAGGAAGTTGACAATAAAGCGTCGCGGGCTATCGAAGTTTGGATTTACGGCATATTATAAGGTTATATCACTAAATTTGTGGTTGATACAAACAGATCCTATAGTGAAACTGAAAGATATTTCTTCTGCGAGCCACGAGGAAGGTTTTTGTTGTTGTTCCAACTGTCTATTAAGATGCTTATTTGCGAGAACGGTATATTGAAGATGCATCTAGATCAGTAAATAGCTTGGTGGGCGGAGGCCATGGGGACCGCGATAGCAGGGGGTGGTACATGGAATGATAAGGGGTAGATGGGTGCAGGTCATGACGAGACTGTGAGTGAATCCAAGGAAGAGAGTGGTCTAACAAGGGGAGGAGAAAGGTTTCGACAGGAAAAGAGGCAGAGGATAGGAGAAGGTCCTACTGCGATTGAACCGCAAGGCCGTGAAGGAAGACCACACGGGATGAAGAGACCTGACATTCCGTACAAGGACAACCAGGCTATGCCCAGGATAGAAGCAGGACCAAACCCCAGCGGCAACATGCCCACACCTCCGCTCACTGTCCCTCAACCAGTAAGAAATACAACTTCGACACCACCGTGCTCATCAAGTTAACAAAATTTAATTGCTAGTAGTTGAGCGAATGCAGGAAGGAAGCCCAGAATGGCGGGCGAGGATACGAAGTTGTCGCTGTTCCACGGAAATGGAACAAACAATCCTAAACAATACTGTTTCTTATGTGAGGCAGTATGGACCGTAAAGCAGATTACTGATAATAATGCTAAGAAAGGATAGTTGGCGACAACTGTGCGAGGTCACGCATTAGACTGGTTTATGAAGTTTTTTCTAGTCCCTATAGGAGCTCCGGATAAGATGCTAGACGATATCTAGGACGGATTGATTGCAAAATTCAGAAAACCTAAGTCTGAAGCACAGTATATTACAGAGCTAAAAGAGATTAAGCAATATCCCAATGAAATGGTGTGGGACTTTGACCAACGATTTAAGACGCTAATGGCAAGGGTTAGTTTCGATATAAGCACTGTCCAACACAAAGAATGGTTTATCGCGGCACTAATCTCGCACATTTGACTACCGCTGATGCAACAGAACATAACAACGCCCAGTGAATCTCTGTATTGCAATGCGGTTGGAAGTGTCGCCAATTGGTGAAAACATAGCTGGGATGTCACAGATTCAGACACAGCTAGCTAACCTGAATATACAGCTACAAGATATTAAGAAGGGCAAGGAACAATCAGCAGAAGTCTGGTGCACGCGAAGTCGAGGAGAAGGGCATACTAAGGATAATTGCCCAGACTTCGCAATTATCTGGTTTCAACAGCACCGAATCCATTGAGTGGTGGTGGCATGCCATGGTGTCGCGTTTGTAAGGTATATGGGCACTGCCATGAGGAATGCCCATACATGTAGAAGATGGTCACAAAATCGATGAATCTGTATTGCACATTCTGTAAATCTGTGGGACATGATGACAAAGATTACCGGGCATATGGGTTTCTTTGTGAGAGAACGTACGATGCATTCTATGTGAAGGATGACCAACGTGTCGTACAACAATAGCAGTTGCAACCGCAGGTGGGCCAGCTACTACCTCAACCGCAGGTACAGTTTGTACCCCAACAGCAACCACAACAGTTTATGCCACAATATGATCTGATGCAAATGGATCCACAGCAGCCACAGTATGTTCAGCAACCACAGTATGTGTAGCAAGGGCAGGGCATGCAACCATCTCCAATGCAGCAACAGTTCAATCAACCGTAGTACCACAATCAGGGCAGATTTGGTGGAGGACTCTGGGGCAGACATGGCGGAGGATTTGGTCGCGGAGGAGGACGAGGAGGTCGTGGACCTGTTCAGTGCTATCACTGTGCGGTATGGGGACATTACCAGCGATATTTCCCACTATTGCAGACACAGTGTACGTTTTGCTTTGTTACAGATCATACTTTGGAGAACTGCCCACAGTTGATTGCGCGATGGCAGGCAGGGAACATTCCATAATTGCAGAATCAGAATCAGGCGCAGCAGCCAGTCCAGAATCAAGTGCAGCAACTAGTGCAGAACCAAAACCAACGCCCAAATCAGAATGCTAATCAAAATGCAAACCAACCAAGGAACCCACCGCTGAACCAAAATCATGGTGCGAGTGTTGCAACAATTTATGCGGAGTCAAGATCACAAGATGCGGTTGCCGCAGTTATCACTCGGGGAGGTACAACAATAGGAGGAGATAACTCACACCCACTCATTCGATTGGCAAGGAAGAAGAAGGTGTCATTTGACATTGAGTCCAAACATGATGCATTCTTTCAGGCGCGTCTTGCGATGGACCAAGATTGCGGTAAGGCTATAGTTTGCAACATGCCCCCTGTCTTTGATGCTACTTCCGAGGTGGGTCCATCGATGCCATCTGGAACCTTGCAGAAATTTTTTGAGGGTTGTTTATTATTGGCAAGGGATCCCGCTGCTCTCGTTGAGATCGATGGATTGTTGCAGCGACCAGCTAAATGACAACAGGAGTCCGCGGTAAACTCCTTACGGTGCAGAAGACTGTTAAGGAGATGCGCATGAACATACAGATTGGGGATTATGAAGTTGATTCGGATATTCAGATGTCAACATCTTAACCAAGCAGGCATGGCAGAAAATGGGGAGCCCCCCATTGAGCTGGTCTCCTGTACAGCTCCGCTTAGCTAATCACCCCAAGGTGACACCAATTGGGAGAGTCCTACACCTAGTGGTGGACATCGAGGGAATGAAGACTTATGCTGACTTTGACATCATTGAAGTGGTTGAAGGAGGAAGCTCTTATCCTGCATTGCTGGGAATTGGATGGGCTAATGACAGTGGAGCAGTAATTAACTTTAAGAGGCGGATGATGACTGTTGAAAACCACAATCTCAGAGTTATAGCCCCATTGGATCCAGCTAAAGGATGACGATACATCGAACTAGTGAAGGACGCAAATACCAGCGGATTGGACCATGCATTCAATATCTCAGAAGATTATATTCATCCAACTTCCAACGATGAGCTTGGATGGCGTAGTGACAGCTCAGCGTGTTCCGACTCTGATGACACATTAGAACATTGGCAGAACCAATTGCATGAGGTGTCGCTCCACAAGTGTGGGTTAATCACATAGTCATTATGCCACATTGCAACTGAAATGGTTACGCTACCAGTGTATGAAGGGTTACCTGGCTTATTCGATTTCTTGGCGGTGTTTGAGGAAAACTTTTCAGAACGATAGCGACTGCTGGCATTTGAGGAAGCACTGAAGGCTACTCCAGCACACTTGTGGGCGACACATAAGAAGTCGATCACAGGTTGGTAGCAGTGTCGGCGCTTGATGATGGGGATGCCGAGGTCTACCACACAGGGAAATATGATGGTCAGAACAACCCTGACAATCATTTGATGGAGTGTCAGACATTGGGGGTGTCACAACCAAAAGACGAGTGGGTCCATGCATTTATCCATACTTTGGACGAAATGTCATGGTCATGGTATAATGCAGTTGAATTGATTGGATAAATCACTACTTGGTTGGAGTTGACAATGTGTTTTACTCATACATTCAGTTTCGCAGACCCCAACGTGGAGGTCCATAATGCTCTGCATATAATCCGCGATGTGATTCTGAAGGTTGTTCCCGTAGTGTATCCTGCGGATCCACATACGCACTACCAAATGCAATCCATAATGGAATTTTATAACATCACTGGTGGACCCGAAGATTGTGATGGTCCGCGGAACGTCAATATTCTGGAATCTGAAGGGAGTCGTGACGTGGTATCCCTTGATGCGCCAAGTGATCCGATCAGCCAGCCATTGAAGCTCCGTAAGATCAATATTGGGACGGAGGCCAGTCCCAAGTTCGCGAATGTTGGAGATTATTGGGATGATGAGATGATGGGAAAGGTCACTGACTTGTTGCATGAATTCCAAGACCTATTTCCTACGAATTTTTCTGAGATGAAAGGGATTTTGGGCGATTTAGGGGAGATGAAGATCCCCTTAAAACCAGACGCTAAACCAATTAGGAAGCGACCCTACCAGCTGAATCCGTGCCATAAGGAGAAGGTCAAGGTAGAACTTGATCGCATGTTGGATGCTGGTATTATTGAACCAGTTGAAGTGTCAGAATGGATCAGTCCTATGGTGGTGCAGGACAAGAAGACTGGCAAGGTGTGCATTTGTGTCGATCTGCAGAAGTTGAATGACGCCTGCTTGTATGATCCCTTTCTGACACCATTTACTTATGAGGTACTCGAAGGTGTGGGTGGCCAGGAGATGTATTCTTTCACGGACGGGTTCTCGGGCTATCATCAGATCCATATTGCAAAGGAAGACCGCCACAAGATGACTTTTGTGACAAAATGGGGTTGTTTTCAGTACACGGTGATGTTGTTCGGGTTGAAAAATGCACCTGCGATATTCTCACGGGTTGTCATTGCTACGTTCAAATATTTCATTCAGAATTTTTTGCAGGTATACATGGATGACTGGACAATATATGGTTTGATCCGCGATCATCTGGAAAATCTGCGATTGATGTTGGAGCTCTGTCGACAACATCAGATATCGCTGAACTTAAATAAGTGCATCTTTTGTGCACCGTTTGACATACTACTGGGTCACATTGTGTGCAAGCAGGGTTTGTTGGTCGACCCGGCCAAGATTGTGCT
The DNA here is from genome assembly GCA_027924585.1 of Larix kaempferi. NCBI lineage: Eukaryota > Viridiplantae > Streptophyta > Pinopsida > Pinales > Pinaceae > Larix > Larix kaempferi. The sequence continues at coordinate 15,554,288 of BSBM01000094.1, forward strand.
TATTCTGAGCTTAACATCACCGACTACCGTTAAGCAGTTGAGAATGACATTGGGCTACATCGGGTATTACCACAAGTTCATCAGGGGTTATGCAGCAATTACCGCCCCTATGGATAAGTTATTGAAGAAAGATGTGGTCTTTCAATGGAGCCTTGAATGTCAGGATAGTTTTGAGAAGCTGAAGGCTAAGATGGCTTCGGCGCCAATATTGGTATTTCCAGACTGGAGTAAGGAATTTCATGTCCACGTCGATGCCTCATCAATCGCGCTGGGAGTGGTGCTTTCCCAACTAGGATAGGGAGATCTCGATCACGCCATTTCTTTCACAAGTCGAAAGTTGTCATCGGCAGAAAGAAACTACACCACTACAGAGAGGGAAGGCCTGGCAATGGTCTATGCACTGCAGAAGTTCTGACACTACTTATTGGGAGGACATTTTAAGATGTTTACAGACCACTCTGCATTGAAATACCTGGTCAATAAGCTTGTGTTGGGGGAGAAGATCTGTCGCTGGCTACTTCTCTTCCAGGAGTTTGATTTTGAAGTGATTGTGAAGCTAGGATGGTTGAATGTTGGACTTGATCATCTATCGCGGATTGACACCGACAAGGAGCCAACTAACATCGAAGATGGGTTGCCTAATGCACAACTTTTTAAGGTCAAACTCGTTGATGGTTATTTTAAAGAAATCATTTAGTTTCTGACAACAGGTACTGCACCCGAAGAGTTCACCACCAATCAAAAGAAGCAGTTGGTGGTCAAGGCGGAAAATTTTCAGCTCATTGCAGGTGAGTTATACAAGATGGGCGCAAATGAGATATTGCAACGGTGTGTTTTTCCACATGAGAAAGAGTAGATCTTGTCATAAGCACACGCAGGAGTGGCTGGGGGGCACTATGGCAGTCGTGCGATTACTAGGAAGGTGCTTCGTGCGGGGCTCTAGTGGCCCATGCTGCACAATGATGTGACAAACTATGTGCCATCCTGCAACGTTTGTCAGAGAATTGGGAAGCCATCCAGGAGGGATGAGATGCTACTGATGCCTCAACTAACACTGCAGCCATTTGAAAAATGGGCAGTGGATTTCGTGGGACCCATCAACCCACCTGGGAAGAGCACTGGTGCAAGATACATCATCACAACGACATATTATTTGACAAGATGGGTGGAGGTTGCATAAGTCGTTGATTGTTCTATGGCCACAGACGCACGTTTCCTGTTCGATAATATTGTCACTCGATTCGGTTGCCCAAAGATATTGTTAAGCAATCAAGGCAACCACTTTCTACATCGCACCATCAGCGCATTGACAGAGGAACTGCAGATACAGCACAAGAAGAGTATTCCATATCATCCGTAGGCAAATGGCGCAGTGGAAGTTTTCAACAAGATATTGGAACATGCGCTGACAAAGGTGTGCAACGTGAACTGCGATGACTGGGATTTGAAAATCCCAGCAGTCTTATGGGTGTATCGCACCATGTGTAAAAGGTTGATGGGATGGACACCATTCAAGTTTTTGTATGGACAAGAAGTGATTATGTTGATGGAGTACATCGTTCCGAGTCTACGCATAGCGGAAGCGACAGGTATGGATGTTGTAGCGGCATTAGAAAGACATCTAGCGCAGTTGGTACAGTTGGAAGAAGATCACTTTATGGAAGGATTCCATCAGGGTGTGGAGAAGGATCGCCAAAATGCTTGGCACGATCGCCACATAAAAAACAAACAGTTTCAGCAGGGTGACTTGGTGCTGTTGTATGACAGCAAGTTTATGAAACACCCAGGAAAATTGTAGATGCATTGGCTTGGTCCATATCACATCAGTAGCATCACTTCAGGAGGTGCAGTATAGTTGCAGCAGTTGGACAGAGTGATGCTCCAAAAGTTGATTAATGGTAGCAGGTTGAAGCCCTACAGGTCGGGCTTGGAACAGTGCGATGCCTGAGCCAGAACGGGAAAAAAAAAATGCAGGTTGTTCGGTGGAAGGATGGCGCACTGACAGGAACAGAATGCGCAAGTAGGGAGGCTTGTGCCACAAGTTAGGAGCGGTCCGCAGCAGTGGCAAGGTCACGACTGGGTCAAATCAACAATAAATGCCAGAAGTTAAGAATGTTAATTAACGGCACTTGTTCGAATGATGAGCATTAATGGCAGATCCGACCGATCGGCTGACAGAATCGAAGGCAGATTTGGGTCATTAATACAGGATTTAGTCCGATTTAATGAAGGATTTAGTTATGATTATGAGGGATTTGGTTGGGTGCTATAAAAACGGGTCGAGGCTGGTCAGAAGGAACCCAGAGAATTCAGTTGCTAAGTGTGCAAGATTTTGCATTGTTGCAGAGTGTCGCTGCTGACTGTGGAGAGAAATTGTGAGTTGGGCAAGGTTTAGTTGAACTTGCGGAGTACGGTTGTTGTGCATTGAGCTAGGATTGTGAGTGGCGTTGCGCCATCCCTTGGAGTTTCGGCGAGTTGACTTAGGTATTCCAGGGGAACTGGAGACGGTTGAAATCTCCAGTGAAGTAGAGTCTCCCCTCATTCCTATTGCAATTGAGGTGTTAACACCCAAAATGTGTTCACTACCTCATCTACCTCATTACATGGCTCATTTGTTCATTTTCCTACCATATTTCCCTTAAAAACCCTGAAAATCCCACTAAAAAGCCTCCAAAAGGCCACAAAACCATCAAAAAAACCTCAAAAAAGGCTAAAAAACCCCTTTTTTCCTCCAAAAATATCCAAAATTCCTCTAAAAAAGAAAAAACCCTTTAAAAAGGGAATGAAAAATATAAAATAATGAGTAAAATGAGGAAAAAACCCTATACAGCTGCCCTAAACCATATGGTTCCCAAAACCATGGGACAGCACACCACCACCAAAAAACTATAAATATGTGATGGAGACCCCTTATTCCATATCCACAATCAAGTATACCCTTACTCTGCCAAAATCTCTCTTGAAACCCTAGTTCACCCTTGAACTACTTTCACCTTGAGAGCCCCTTTTGGTCCATTCCCACCATTGGAGAAAGAGAAGGAGCACATTGGAGCTTGGAGCAACCCTCTTGGACATTGCAAGAGCTTCACCAACCTTCACATTGGAGGTAAAATTAATACAAAAACCATTATTTACATTTTGTTGTTTATGTTTCATGCACATGTTTTAGAGTAGTTTACATTTCTGTTTCAGCATTTTTATTTCCATTTACTGAACTGCTACTAAGGAGTCCATTCTCCTTAGTAGGTGCTCATTTGCACAAGCTAGGGGTAAAACCCTAGCTACAGTTTTGGCGACTCCCCTAAGTTTGAATTTCTGGTTACAATTTTTAAATCTTTTTTCTGTTCGGCTGTCCCTTTCGGCCGCTGTATACCGCGTTTTTTCCCCCCACAGTCGCGTCCCAACTGCGTCTTTCAGGAACTTACCTGCGACCCAACCGTGGCTCTCAGACTGTTTCCGGTGACCTGTCGGCCGCTTTCAGTCTGTTACCTGTGATTTGGCCTCGGCTATTAGCCTGTTTGGGACGGTCTGACTACGGCTATTACCCTCTTTTTTACATCCCGCCTACGGCTTTCGGCCAGTTTTCCGAAACCCGTCGGCGTCTTTCCTGTGTCCCGCCTGCGGCTTTTGGCCAATTTTCCGCAACCTGCCGGCGTCTCGCCTGCGGCTTTCGGACAGTTTTCCGCAACCCGTCGGCGCCTTTCGGCGTCTTTCCTGCATCCCGCATGCGGTTTTCGGCCAGTTTTCCGCAACCTGCCGGCGCCTTTCGGCATTTTTCCTGCGTCCTGACTGCGTTTTTCATCCCAGAACTCGCAACCCGCCTGCGATTGTTCATCTGTTTTCCGTGGTCCAACCGCCCAGATTTGCCAAAAACCCGCAGTCTGATTTCTGCAAATTTTTCCCTGTTTTGAACCCAGAACTTTGCTGCACTATTTTCTGCACCAGCACAACCCTCTGTCCTACCTGCAGCCACCCTTCCTTACAGCATTTTTCTGCAGTTTTTATTTCTGTTTCATTTACAGAATCGTTTTTACATTTTCAGCACTTTACATTGGAAAAAGAAAATTGTGCATTTTAAAAGTTCATTTTTGTATTGTTATTGCTAGATAGAAAGTTGCCCTCCCTAGTGGCACTTTCTACTTGGGTTCATCATCACCCCACGAGCACACACTTTGTCACATAATTCAAGTGAGCCTTAAAAACTACTTAACTCAACCAATATTCTAACCCCACTTAGGGAACACAAAAGAATCTTTGTAGTTAGGTAGGATCGGGGGGATAGGCTTCGAATAATACCCCTCGGTTACTTACACTTGAGACATAGTTGTTGTCCAATTAGGGAACCAAAATCCCCTAGTACTTTTTGGCACGGTCACAACCAGCTTACCAGATGGCCTCTCCCCTAGGAGGGTTGAAGTCGCGAGACTGGTTCCGGAGGCCTGAGTGGAATACCGCACTCCATTCAGTAACCGAAGGGCTACCTTTCGCAATTCTCGGGATATCCCTGTATAGGGGTATTGCGGTCAAAGGACCAAACCGCAGATTCACCTTTCTGGACGTGTCATGAACGGGGTATCTTAGTTGCCATTCTTCTAGGATTGACTACCCGGTGTCCCTCCCGGTAGGGGGACATCTTAGCCACTTGGCTTTCCTATTCATATTGTCTGACTTGGATTTCATCACCTTGCAGAGGATATGTCTAGTTGAGTCAGAATACTTTTTAGTTAGGTGTTTGCATGCTCCCTTACCTCCTTTTGGTCTAATGATTCCACCATTTTTTATTTTTAGGAAACCTACTGCTTGTTGGTATTCTGACCATTTCTGTTGACACTCCACCTATTGTAGCACAGCTGTTACAGTGGGTGTTTTGAGTTGGTTGTTTCCCTGAGTGCCTTGTTTTTTCAGCTCTCCTTTTGCACACTCGGTTGCAATAGGGTTTTTGAGCAATTTTTTACTCACCTCAACCCACAGAGATTCAACACCATCTGTCACCATTGAGTCCCCGAGACATTCTCGGCGCCTCAGGGGTGAGCCCCCACAGCACGGTTCACTTGACACCACACGTCATCGCCACAGATCATCATCACTTGATACCACTTATCACAGATCTAGAGCCTTTTCACTTGACTCCACTCGTCAGCGGCATAGGACTCCGTCACCAGATATTGATGCCCCTTAGTTTACCTCTGATTCTGAAGAAGAGTCTGAGAGAACCCCATTTACACTGCCCCTACTAGCCCCATGGCTGGCGTGACTTCCACTCCTTTCTTGGTAGGGACCATTGGTGGCCCATCCACCACTACACCAATTACTACTCCCGCTATGGGTATGCCCTCAATGGGGCCCACATCTACCGTTCCCCTCACTGCACCTATTCCCGCAGCTAGAATACCTATCCCCACTCCATAAGTGGCTCACACTACCCATGGTGGTGCAGGACCATCCTATACCACCTTAGTTCCCCCACTTGGGGGAAACATTCCAATCCCTGCCCCTCCACTTGGGGGCATGGGCCCCAAATTGGTCCAACCCACTACTGTGTCACATCCTCCTTCTAGTTTTCCATTCATGGCTAGCCTCAACTTGCCCGACCTAGCCAGATTGACAAACGATCCTATCCGACACGACCCTACGTGGCCTCACATGCCCACCAAGCTCCCCTCTGACATCCCTAAGTTCGAGGGAAAGGCAGGTGAGGACCCTCAAAACCATATTATGTCCTTCCATCTGTGGTGTTCCTCCAACTCCATAGTGGATGACTCTGTTCGCCTCCGTCTGTTACAGCACACCTTCACTGGCTCTGCAGCCAAGTGGTATATCGAGCAACCCCATGGGACCCATGCCACCTTTGCTTCACTTGCCTCGAACTTCCTGCAGTTCTTCCAATTACCTGTCCGCTATGACGCAGGCATTGAGATTCTCCTGTCTTGCAGACAAAACATGACTACCCACATCACGGACCACATTCATGAGTGGCGTCGACGTCGTAGCTTATGCAAGATCAAATTAGACAACCGTATCTTCCTAGATTGGTTCCTCAAGTCCCTTCTCCCTGTCATTGCTAAGGATGTGGAATCAGAAAGACCCCATTCTGAAGAAGAGGCCATCCTTAAGGCCCAGCAGTTCGACCTCATTTACGCCCAGTCGGGTTATCTCTATACCATTATACCTGACGCCCCTCGCGGCGAGTCCTCCCAGCACGATGCGCTAGGGGCATCCCATGCTGCAGACGGCATCATTGGCCATGTTTCTTCGCATCCCCAACCCTTTTCCATCGCACGTCCTACCCCGGGCCCCGACCTTTCGGGGGCTACCTCACAGTCTGGGGATACCAACTCATATGCTCCTATGACACATCACCATCATTCCCATGGACCCACCTGTCCACCTCAGTGCTTCGGTCATGCGCCCCCTGCTTACAACCCCCCGATCGCACCTCAGCCTTATTACCACCAGTAGGCTGCACCAGCTCCTGCGCCTTCCCAATCCCAACCCACTTATTACCACCAACAGGCTGCACCAGCTCCTGTGCCTTCCCAAGCACAACTAGCTTATTACCCGCCACAGGAAGCCCCTGCGGCAAACCCACAACCTGCTCCGCAGACATATCAGCAACCTCCTCAAGGTTCCACACCTGCGCAGCCTCCACCTACCTATCATCCACCGCAGCCTGCTCCAGCACCTGCGCAACCCCAGAACCCACCTGCTGCTCAAGGGCAAGTTTACGCCCAAAACAACCCGCAGCAAAACCAAAACAACCAACGCAACCAAGGCCAACAAAACCGCGGAAAGGGCCGTAATCGTGGGAAAAACCAATCTACAGACCAAGGTGGTCAACCGGCAAATCCCCCCGACAACAATAATGCAGCCCCCGCTAACCAAAATCCTGATCGCCCGCCCAAGCAGGTTAAAAACCCTAATTTACGAACGAACCATCCTTGTTCTATCTGCAGGGTCTACGGCCACTACAAACATGCTTGCCCACATTTGGAGCGAGCTTGGCAACTTTGGGTTGATGATGCCCATCTCCAAGGGCATGCGGCTCCTCAAGCACCACCCAACCCACCGCAACCTCAGCAACCACCTTTGGTGCTGCAAAACCCCTTACCAAACCAACGCGTAGTAAACACTCAGCCGTTGGCCCCCCCTTAAGCCAACGCGCAACCTCAACAACAAATCACTTACGCCGCTCCTGATCAACCCATGTTTGACTCAGGTACCCACCACTTGTTGATGATGTCTTCCGCTGATGTCAACCTTTAGACTCGCCGGAACCAATATGACTCCACCTCTGAAGCCTCTCCCACTGATAAAACCACCAACGCTCATCCCACTGATCAGGCGCTGCGTATACCTCCGCCCCCAATAGATGGCACTTCCAAAGCACCTCGCTTCCCACTTCGCCGTATCAACAACAACCCCAATGCGCGCGTTGCGTCAAACTACAACATTGTAGATGACTTAGCCCAATCTCCCGCAGCCATGTCTACGTTAGAAGTCTTTAAGAACTGCCCTTCCTAGCGCAAGACTTTACTCTCAGCCATTGGGGCTATTGACCCAAATGATTCGAATTTGATGGCATTTGATTTGGACCAGTCCGAACCACGCCTGCCTTCCACCTTAGCATTCCAAGTTTTTGTTTCCGTTCGGAATCTTGTCATCCATCGATGCATCATCGATGAAGGTGCCTCCACATGCATTATGTCTACATTCGTATGGCAGAAGTTGGGATCCCCTACCCTCCAGCAGTCCACCACTGCGTTACGCGCCTACGACGGTCGTTCGGCTCAGCCCCAAGGTCTCCTAGCCAATGTCCCTGTCCAGTTAGGTGGTAAAACCGTCCTCATCGATATCGAGGTCATCAACACCCAGCTTGATTACAACCTCTTACTCGGTCGCAGCTACATGTATGCTATGCGGGAGGTCGCTTCCTTTGTCTTTCGTACCATGATGTTCCCCCATGATGGACGCGTGGTCAAGATCGACCAACTCACTTACTATGATCCAAATGCCCCCGCTGCACCCGAAAATGTTCTCCCCATGGTTGAACAACCTGTTAATGGTGCCGCTACCTCATTTGTTTCCTCCTTGGGACCGGAGTTTACTCAGACCCGCCGATGACATCCACCTTCCAATCCATTCCTCCCCCGTCATCTACGCCCGAATTTTCTGACTTATGTACCCTGTCCCACGATAACCAACCACCTAACAATCAACCACCCTTGTTGCCTAAACCACCACTGGTACCTAGCCACATTGGTGTTACACCTATCCACACAATCCCCTTCCTAGTCCCTCCATCGGGAGTAGTAAGCACCCCGGTTATGGCTACCCTTATCCTCCCTGGGTTAACCTTGGGATTACCCGTCTAGTACCTCTCGCCTCCCGTTTCCCCGCCGACACCAAGCGTCGTCCTCGAACCGGTGAAACCCATGGCTACTACCACTCATCCATCCCTCGGTGTCTCTACCCCGTCATCCTCTACGAATCCCCCTCCTCCCATAACCAAGCCCACTGGGGGCAGAGGTCCACAACCTTACACCGCTTTCCCACCTCCCAAGACAGTCAAAAACCCCCCTGTGTTTCGTGCTCCTCCCAAATGCTCGTTGTGCGACGAGTTAGGCCATGCCACTCACCAATGTCCACAGTTACCTGCATTACAGGAACACATGCAGATGCTCGACGATGACCCCATTTTCCCGGTTGTCAAACTAGAACCCCCCCCTAAGTCTCGCAACAAATCACTGCGCACTAACCACCCCTGTGCCATATGTGGTATTTACGGGCATTATTCACATCACTGTCCTGATCTCCCCGATTACAGAGCAGCTCTATATGAGATGAACAATTTGGATCTAGAGACGGCACCACCCACCATTGAAGAGATTCACCCCCCGATCTCAACCCCATCCAGGGAGGTCAACACCATTTAGATGATCTCTTCAACTACCATTCCCTAGTCAACCGATTTGACGACCCAAACTTTCCGTACTGATGAGGAGATTCTTGAGGCACTCACTTCCTCGGAGTATCCCTGGGATGACATGCACCATCGTTCGTATTTCCTCCCAGAAGCATCTTCCTCTAGCACTGCTACCCAATTTGCGGTTGAATCCAAAGACTTCCTTCCCACCAAGGTCGACTGGTTCAAGGACCCTATTCCTGCTCCTGACGCCTTCGAGGAGGGTAACATGGCCAACATCCCACCTGTCATCCAAATTGATATCGTTGCCCCCGGGAATGCCCCTGAACTCATCACTTTAGGAGCCTTCTGCAGTAAGAAAGAGATTGAGGAATACACAAACCTCTTCAGAGAGTTTCGTGATGTCTTTGCCTGGTCCTATACCGAAATGCCCGGTCTTGACCCCGCCATTATAGAGCACCACATTGACACATGGCCTGATGTACCACCCGTCCGTCAAAAACAACGTCCCATTCATCCCTCAAAGCTCCCAACTGTCAAAGCAGAGATTGAGAAACTACTCAAGGCATGATTCATTTATCCTATTGCCTATACCACATGGGTTTCAAACCCTGTCCCCGTTAACAAAAAGAAAGGCACCATTAAAGTATGCACTGACTTCCGCGATTTAAACCGTGCTTGTCCCAAGGACAACTTCCCCATGCCATTTATTGACCAACTCATCGATGCGTGTGTGGGGCACGAAGTCCTCTCTTTCATGGACGGTTTTTCCGGACACAATCAGATTCAAATCCGTAAGGAAGACCAGTACAAAATTGCCTTTACTACCCCATGGGGCACCTTTGCCTATCGCGTCATGCCTTTCGGCCTCAAAAATGCTGGTGCCACCTTCCAGCGGGCCATGACCTATTGCTTTCATGACTTGGTCCATATATTGCTAGTCTACCTTGATGACCTTACAGCTCGTTCCCGGAAACGATTAGACCACCTTAACGACCTTCGGCAAGTTTTTCTGCGTTGTCGCAAATACCAAATCCGCTTGAACCCACACAAGTGTGTCTTTTGCGTTCTGGCAGGTCGATTGTTGGGTTTCATTGTTTCTCAGAAAGGAATTACTGTTGACCCCCTAAATGTCCAAGCTATCTTAGACCTTCCCTCTTCTCGTACGCTCCGACAACTCCAAAGTCTGCAGGGGCGATCCAATTTCCTCCGTCGTTTCGTTCCTGATTACGCTACAACTATCCATGGTTTCTTGCGCCTGCTCCGTACCCATGTACCCTTTGTTTGGGATGAGCAAGGAGAAGCTGCATTTGGAGACCTCAAAAAAGCTCTCACACAAGCCCCCTTGATCTCCCCTCCGGATTTCTCTCAGGACTTTATCCTCTACGTCTCGGCATCCGAGCACGCTGTGTCTGGAGTCTTGGTTCAAGAAGACGTCTCTCACCAAGAGCATGTCATTTACTATGTTAGCCAGACCTTGTCTAGTCCACCCCTATGTTACCCATATGAGGAGATACTAGCCCTAGCTGTGGTCTTTTCCGTCCAAAAACTATGACACTACATCTTACTTAGTCATACTACAGTCGTTGCCGACTCTAACCCCATGGTCTATCTCCTAAACCGGCGACTACTGCAAGGTCTTGTTGCTAAATGGGTCATTATCCTCCAGGAATATGACCTTACCTTCAAAACCCCTAAGAGCACTAAAGCCCTCATGCTTGCCCAGCTGATCACTGATCTTCCTTCCCTTCTCCCGTCCCCGCAAATCTCCAATGAGTTACCCGACAACCATTTGTTCACCATCTCGTCTGATGACCCACGGTACGGTGATATTTTGTTATATCTGCGCACGCAGAAGTTCAGACCCAAAGTCACCCGTAATGGACGTCGTCGTATCCGTCACCAGGCCTCTCGCTATCTCCTCCTCGGAGATTTCCTTTACCGGTGGGGGCTTGACACAATTCTTCATCGTTGCCTTACACACGAGGAAGCTAAGCACGTCCTCAATGACTGTCATAGCGGCGCCTACGGCGGCCATTTCTCTGGGATGGCCACCGCCCAAAAGGTCGTCCGCGCCGGATATTTCTGGCCCACACTCTTTACCGACTGCATCACAACAGTCAAACATTGCCACAATTGCCAACTTTTTTCCCCCAAGGCCCGGACACCACCTGCTCCGTTACACCCAGTCGTCACCGTTGGTCCCTTTTGTAAGTGGGCCATCGAATTCATGGAGTGTAGACCCCCGTCTACCAATGGCCACAAAGACATCATTGTCACCGTCGATTACTTCACCAAATGGGTCGAAGCCATGCCTACCTTCAATTGTACCGCTGACACAGCTGCCCATTTCTTTTTTAACCATGTTATCACTCGATTCAGGGTTCCTAAATAGTTAGTCTCAGACCATGGTTCACACTTCGAAGACTCCATTTGGCGCGAGTTATCCACCCTCCTAAAATTCGAACATCAGTTCTCCTCTGCTTACTACCCCCAAGGGAATGTCCAAGTAGAGGCCATCAACAAAATCCTCAAAATCATCCTCCAACGCACTGTTGACCGGCATAAGTCCAATTGGCACCATATGCTCTTTCCCGCCTTATGGGCTTACCGTACATCCACCAAGACCGCCACTGGTTGTACCCCGTTTCACTTAGTTCACGGCGTAGAGTCTGTCCTCCCCATTGAGTGTCAGATACCTGCCTTACAAATCGCCGTCGAGCTTCTCCCCGATACCTCCCCACACGAGCAACGTCTGCTATCCCTCGAACAAGCCGATGAAGACCGTCGTGCCTCTCTCGAGACCATTGAAGCTGCCAAGAACCGCTCCAAAGCTGGTTACGACAAACATGTACATCCTCGAACTTTCCATGAAGGGGACCTCATCCTCACCTATGACCAAGCCCATGACAAAACCGACAAAGGGAAGTTCGAATCCATGTGGCAAGGCCCTTACATCGTGCAGACTTGTCTTGGAAAGGGGGCGTACATTTTAGCTGACTCCGAAGGTCACCCTTTGCGCAACCCTCATAATGGGTTGTATCTCAAACGCTTTTATCCCTAAATAACTCGCGGCCCCATTAGTTCGCATTGTACAGTTTGCTCTCTTTTTTGTTTTTCACCTTTTTTACCGCGATCTTACATTCTTCATTTTTTGCATGACCACAGATGGACCATCTCCCACCTTATTACACTGGCTTCGCCGATGGAGCAAGCCGCTGGTCTCCCAACCTAGCTTCGGCAGCGTGGGTTCTATATTCCCCTTCCCATGAAATTATTCACCTTGATGGAATCTGCATAGGCGCTGCTACCAATAACCAGGCAGAGTATGATGCCGTGACCGGTCTCTTGACTGCTGCCCTCCAGATGGGAATACGTCACCTCCATGTGTTCCTTGACTCCCAACTACTTGTCTCCCAGCTCAACAACTACTACCAGGTGCGTGATCCCTGCCTCTTTAGAAAATTCCTGCGCACAAAACAACTCAGCCGACAGTTTGAATCCATAACATTCACCCATGTCCCAAGAGCTCAAAACAGTGTCGCAGATCAAATGGACAACAACATCCTAGATTGGCACATCAAACACATCATATATAAAACTTGACATCCACAACATGCAAGTAAATCAATACGTACCGTCTGGTCCCCATTCCTGTCCTGGTGCCCGCGGTGCCTCTGGGTCTCCCGTGTAGTCCATATCCCTATACGGATAGTCGTCCAGTGGTAGTGGCATCTGTAGCCACTGCAGGTATAACTCCTGCATGAAGTATCTACCAGCCTCGCCGCCACCACGGCGACGCATCATCTCGCCCCACCGCACCATCCACGGCTCCCTCACACCTCCTGCCCTGATCGGTAACCGTGGCCGCAGGGTGGGTACCCTCTCCATGAAGAACGCACATAGGAAGGAACCATAGAAAAACCCCTTGCCAGACTCCTTCACCATTGTCAGCTGTCGCTGTACACGGGTGAGGAACATCTGGCCCCACGCATAGTAGACCCCATCCAGTACGCACTCCACAAGCTGCATCTGGCCACCAGACACCTTCTCCGATGACTGGGACCCCAACACACGTACCACGCAAGCTGCAATCGCCCGTATCGCCTGCTCCAGTAGGTCTATCACCCAGAGTGCATTCCTATGCACCCGAGCCTCTGGAGCACAGTACCGCTACAGCATGTCCTCCATATCCACATCGGCGGATACTCTCGGCTGCGTATCCGCCACTCTACCCAGACAAGGCAACCCTGTCAGGAAGTATACATCAATCAGGGTGAGGTCCACCCTCTCACCCTGCACCATGAAAGCCTGTATGTCTGGCTCCCAGAAACTCACTAGCCAGTTCAGCAGCAACCCTGCTGAACGCATCATGGGTACCTACACGAACTTCAGCAGTCCACACATCCCTAACACCGCCCGCACATGACCATTATTCCGGATGTAATCCACTATCTCATCTGGGATCTCCCGCTCTCTCCATAGTACCAGCGGCATCCTGTCAAACACGCAAGGAAAACTCATCAGACTCATGTCAAAGAAATAAACCTTGCCCTACCCCCCCCGGTAAGTCCTAACAGCTCGCTCCAAAATGCGGCTTTAGGCCCCCTTGCCGCGGTTTCCGACCGCGGTTGTTTGGCCCACAGTCGTGGTCCACAAACGCGACTGTCGGTCCCGAACACGCGGTCCCAAACCGCGTGTTCAGCCTCGGAACACCCGGTCACAGACCATGTGTTCCGCATCGAACCCCGCGGTCTCCACACGCGTCATTCGCCGTGGAACCCGCGGTCTCCGACCGTGGCTCCCTCCTGAAAACCCGCGGTCCACCCCACGTGGACCGTACAAATAAGCCCTGGGACCCACAACCCACCCCCCGAACCCAAAAAACGTGCAGGTATGAGTTTGACGGAAAACCTGTATCTCCCGAATCTGAAATCGGCCGGTCGGATCGTCCAGAAATGACACCTCAGCTCTGGTCCACTCTGATCACTAGTCAAAGTCAAATAGTACAACTGACACTTGTCATGTTGGGCCCACTCACTATTCATAGTCAGTTGACTTCTTCTTGTTTTGGCCATTCTGAACCCATATGGAGTCCGTTTTTCGCACCGTTTCCACCATTGGAATCAGCACGACGAGACCATCCTGATGGTCACCTCGTTGCATTATTTTTTCCCGTCATTTTCTACACATTTTTCAGATGCCACTCGTCGCCTCGGTTTGCGTGCCACATCGGCCGTTCTCCGTTTTTCACATATTTTATATCATCGGATTCATTTTTCCAAGCCGGTGATGATGCTTGAGATCATTTCTCGCTCTCACCCCCATATTTTTTGGGTATGTTTCCCAAAACACCCCCCGTCGCCTTGGTTTGCGTGCCACATCGGTCGTTATCCATTTTTGACGCTCTTTATATCGCCGAATTCATTTTTCCGCGCTCGTGATGATGCTTGAGATCATTTCTTGCTCTCACTTGGTACAGTTTCAACATTGTGTCCCGACACCTTGCTGCCTCGATTTGCGCGCCACATCGGCCGCCATCGGATTGTTCCACACTATTACATGAGCCATTCACTCCTGTCATACTGCAAATGTTTCGTTATATTGCCACCATTTCATTCACCCCACAAGGAGGCCCACCAGTGTTCCCCCCCACCCTTGTTCCTGGTCATAATACATGTTCCTTGATTGAACACTTCCTCCTTAACTGACCATTCCTTTTGTTCGGTATAATTTTATCCCTTTTTCGGGCCGGACAAGTCCTTTATGAAAAAGGCACTTAGGGAGTTTCTGTTAATCTCTTTTCTGACTCCTAAAACAATGAAAAGATCGTCGAGCAATCTTGCTTCCTTTCATGCTCGTTAAAGTACCTGAAAGGGTGTCTGTCTGGTATAAGTTTAACCCTTTTCCGGACCTGGTAGACTAATTACGAAAAAGGAATACTCTAGTCACACCGGCTAGAAGAGTTCTTCATTGCATCCTTTTATGATTCTTTGGGCCTTGGAGACTAACTCATGAAAAAGCAACCCCCTAGAGTCTTCTTATCGCTTTTAGACTCTCTAAAATTGAAAGAAACCACGAGCATGAACTGTCCTGGGCTCGTAAAATCCACACGACAGTACCATTCCATCATTTCAGAGTCTTCTTATCGCTTTCAGACTCCTTAAAATTGAAAGCAATCACGAGCATGAACTGTCCTGGGCTCGTATAAATCCACACGACAGTACCATTTTACACACACTTCTTCTAGTTCCTTAACCCATGAAGAAGTGATCTCGTGTCTCTAGGCACTATGATCGATCATCTCAGCAGCACCCCCAATCAGGTCGCCTTTGTTCAGAGTATTATGCAGTCTCCTGCCATTTTACCCCAACTCGAGTCTCCCTCATCCCAGTCCCCCTCCCCGATCTAATACAGCTATGATCCCTTTCCCCTCTGTCAGTTTCATATGCTGCCTGATCATCCCCGCCGTCGTACTCTGAACAAAGGAAGTTTGAGTCCACCCACTCTACTTACCCAGTTATTCCCCCCAGTTTGTTAGTCCTGCCATCAGTACTATCACATTTCGGTTCTCCGCCTCGTGCTCCTGTCAGGGAAACATCATTGCCTTGATAGTTGCAGGTCTCCCTCTGTCGACAACAGCCCCTCTATTCCAGAGGATAGACTAAGAGGCCCCTGCGCCTTGGACCCATCACCATCTGTGGTGAGTGCCTACGGACCATTTCGAGAGGAGTCATCATTGCCTCTCCGAATGGTTGTTTCTCACATGCTCGACTTCAGCACCTTGATCGCATCGTTGAGAATCGCGCAGGATTTACATCCCTACCATTATTTGTCGAAGACCTCGGATTTCCCCCGACTCTAGCACATTGGTGAGTCACTTCGGAACACCGAGTTGTATGTTCCCGTGGATGTCCGGGCTGCGTTGGCGATTGTATTCGGAAGCCATCCAGTTATATGCTTCCTTGAGTACCCAGTTCAGTCCTAGATCAGTTCCAGTTCAGTGTACCATTGCGAGTGTACCCCTTGTCACTCTGATCCAACAGCTCATCAGTTCCTTTGGTACCACACTCAGTAGCACTGTTGATTGTTCCAGTGTATTAGTTCTTCAGCTCCGACATGGTCAGCCCAGCAGTATGTCCCAGATTTTGTGTCCCCTCCGGACTCTTATGATGTACACAGTGGTTCTGTATGTATCTTACAGGTCCCTCTTTTCGGGCCTCACAATTCTTTTTATGTATCTTGATACGAGCATGGGTATGCCCGCCTCATCCATATATTGAGATTCTACCTCATTCAGTATTTGAGGTCATGTATATTTTAGGTCCCCATTTTTTGGACCCCATTGTTGTTATTATGTTATATCCTGATACGAGCATGGGAATGCCCGCCTCGTCCATATGATCAGATGATTCCTCACCCATTATTGAGGTTATGTACTTTTAGTTCTTGCAGTTTGTTTGGGATCGTTGTTCCGGGCTTCAGTTTGTTTCTTCTCTTCTCCACACCCCAAGAAAACCATATATGACTTATGATGTCCATCGGCCATATGATGAGCTCCTGCCCTCACACATCAGGGGGAAATCTATTAACAACCAAAAAGTGTTCACTACCTCATCTACCTCATTACATGGCTCATTTGTTCATTTTCCTACCATATTTCCCTTAAAAACCCTGAAAATCCCACTAAACATCCTCCAAAAGGCCACAAAACCATCAAAAAAGGCTAAAAAAACCCCTTTTTCGTCCAAAAATATCCAAAATTCCTCTAAAAAAGCAAAAACCCTTTAAAAAGGGAATAAAAAATATAAAATAATGAGGAAAAGGAGGAAAAAACCCTATACAGCTTCCCTAAACCATATGGTTCCCAAAACCATGGGCCAACACTCCACTACCAAAAAACTATAAATAGGTGATGGAGACCCCTTATTCCATATCCACAATCAAGTATACCCTTACTCTGCCAAAATCTCTCTTGAAACCCTAGTTCACCCTTGAACTACTTTCACCTTGAGAGCCCCTTTTGGCCCATTCCCACCATTGGAGAAAGAGAAGGAGCACATTGGAGCTTGGAGCAACCCTCTTGGACATTGCAAGAGCTTCACCAACCTTCACATTGGAGGTAAAATTAATACAAAAACCATTATTTACATTTTGTTGTTTATGTTTCATGCACATGTTTTAGAGTAGTTTACATTTCTGTTTCAGCATTTTTATTTCCATTTACTGAACTGCTACTAAGGAGTCCATTCTCCTTAGTAGGTGCTCATTTGCACAAGCTAAGGAAGAAGTAGATCTTGAGGATGAAGTTGCTAACATGCCAGTTGGAGTGTCTATTATCACCGAGAAGCGTCGGGGTAGTCAGCATTTTGAGTCCCCGCAAAGCAAGCGACAGCTTAGATCATCCACTGCGGTGGTGGAAGAGGTTCAAGTGCAGGTGGGACAGTCTAGTCGAAGAATTGACGAGTCTGCTGCATGGGAGGGATTTTTTGTTGTCGATATCCCTGGTTATGTCCCCCCTAGTCGACCGGGTGCACCACCTCGCAAGGTGAACAAAAATCAGAGATATACATTGAGGATGCCAGCACTCCCT
This sequence comes from Larix kaempferi, assembly GCA_027924585.1. Taxonomy (NCBI): domain Eukaryota; kingdom Viridiplantae; phylum Streptophyta; class Pinopsida; order Pinales; family Pinaceae; genus Larix; species Larix kaempferi. The sequence goes on from BSBM01000094.1 coordinate 15,571,804, forward strand.
GCTGGAATGGAGTGCTCTACTGATATTGTGCTGGCATTGATGCGCCTGAAGTATCATGATCACAATATAGTGGCCTATCCAGAAATTACATCGGGCCCCTATGTGCCAGGGTCACAACTCACCGGTAAGCCGATTCCGCAAGACTGGGCATGGGGCTGGAACCAGACCAGATTGTTGGGGTTCATTAACATTCCTCATTTTGGGTGATTAATGGAGGTTAATGCCTACGTGAAGCAGCTACTAGCCTGCTTCCACGGCAGTTCATTGTGGCTGGACACAAAGATTCCGGTGACTGTCGATCTGATTGCGGGCATTACCAGGTTGCCCAAAGATGGGGTAGACCCGTCACAATACTTCTTAGGGAAGGAGAACGACAAAAAGAGGGCGGCACAGTTGGTCAAGGGTTATGGCTTGGAACAGTATGGTTGTGGTTATCTCACCAACAGTATCAACAACAAGGTGGTTCTCACCGGCGCAAAGATATTATCCTGCAAATTGGTTCTGGGCGGTCGACCTAATCAGTGCAATTCGGGGATTGTGGCATGTGCAGAGCAATGCGCAGCAAGCATCCAGATGAATTGGTCCTTGTTTTTGCTGAACCAGTTAGCAGAGGATGTTGTCACTGTCCAAGCCGGGAAAGGCTCCTTCACGTATAGATGGCTTTTAATTTTGATCGCCCTTGTCACCTGGAAGGAGCCCAACACTTTCCAAGGTATGGAGGTTGTGGCCGTGAAAGAGCATCTGGGCACGCAATATCAAAACTTGTGGTGTGTACGTGAGCAAGAGCGACTTCAGGACTGTGCATTGCAGTTCTGGCTTTATTGGGAGATGCTCTATGATGCCGCAACAAAGGTGCCTCAGTTATATGAGGAAACCACCGGAAAGTATAATCTGATTATGGTGTTTGTGATTCGGTTGCACGTTATTTATGTGCAAGCCATATGTGACCCAGCCAAGCAGTGGTTGTTGACCCCTTATAAGGTGACGACAGAAGCGCTAGATACTATTGTGAACGATTGGCCATTGGAATGGCGCGAACCCGTAGGGTTGGCTGAGATTGATGCTAGAGTACAGGCAACAGGCCCAGACGATCGCCTATCGGCGTAGGACCAGAAGAGTCACCACAATTCAGATCAGGAATCGACGTGGAAACCAACAATTGACGAGATCGATCATGACCTCAAGGAGGGAAGGACCAAGCAGCGTCACGAATATGGTACGATCAGTGGGGCATCACCGGCCACAGAAAATTAGTTGGGATGCCTCATTCATGAAGTCACTTAGGAAACCAATAGGACTTCTAGAGCCATGACGGAGAAGGTGGATGAAAGTTTCCATGCAGTCACTGCCCGCTTGGATGCCTTGTGCGATATCATCTTGAAGAAGGCACCCGAGGGTGCCACCGTGCAAGAAATTGGTGCAATCGGCACTGAGCCGTGGGTCCGGAATGTGCAAATTCTGCCGACTATGATTGCGACCGATGATGCAGCTCTCAGAACCATGCTATAGCAGTTTGAAGATTTGAAAATGAATATCAATGTGCTGTCCTCACCAACGTTGGTGTGCATACAAGCGGTTGCTAGTCAGGAGCTAGCGGATAGAGAAAGTGACGTACAGATTTAGCTAGTCTGGTCACAGGAGGTGGATGCAGTGGTCCACAAGGAAGTTGAGGATCTCAAAGGGAAGGCCACGGCAACATGGGAAGTGGTTGACGAGATTAAGGAGACGATGGAGAGCCTCTGGGCCGAGAAGGCTACTGAGATCATGGAGCTGAAGAGGAATAGGATAGGATGACCGTAGAAAAAGTGGCCTTGTGGGAAAGTCACGCGTGGTTGGAGGAGGCTATTAATGAAGCCTGTCACCACATCTTTGAGCCAATAGCAAAGTTGCATCCGGTTGAGCGAGCAAAAAAGATGGGGGTTGTTATCACCCAGTTGCAGGAGGACAATTCTGTCTTAACCCATTCCCTGCTGGCCCACCACACCGTCGGCGGTAGTCGTAGAATGGAAGAGTGCCATTGAAGACTTGGAGACTTAACTTACCAAGTTAGAGCAGGAGGCGACAAAGATCACTGCTGAGACTGCATTGTTTTGGGGCAGCATTGTCCAAGATGAGCCGCTAGAACAATTGACCAAGCAACAGTGTGAGGCAGAAGAGCAGCTGGCTACATTGAAGATCTTTTTGCGCACCATGCCACTGATGGCGCAGGTATCTAAAAAGGTGGAGATCAAGGACTTGCAGCAACGAGTTGCCAAAGCAGAAGAATGGCAGAAGCGACACTCTGCATAGTTAGACGAATTTCAGGAAATTGGTGCAGTGCTTAATGCCACCGCTGGTTCTGCACTCCAGGCGGTGCAGGAAGGGAAGCAGAGAGTTGACACACACCTGTGTGAACACCCTCTGTCAACGGACCTAGAGAACAGTAAGGAAATTGCTGCAACAGTCCTGCAGTAGGTCAGCAAAATTCAACAGTAGTACGAAGACTTCAGAGTAAAGACCAGTGAGTATACATTGTCTTGCTGACGTGGATCAAGGGAGAGCCACAAGATTGTGTTGGGGGCCTGTTGGCAGGCGGTTTGGTAATTTAGCATCGCAACATCGCGGATGCTACAACAAGTAAGAAGACATCGCGGAAGATGGAAAGCTGGGTGCAAAGGAGAATATTTTATGTAATTTTGGGTAAAATGTACCGCGGTATTGGGGTTTTTGGGTCATTAGGACCATGACAGCTATATTTTGGGTCAATTGTTCAAAGTGTCGGTTAGGAAGTTGTTAGTAAGTGGACAAGCAATGTGAAAGCGGAAGCCTATAAATAGTCATAGATTTGTAGATTTTGGATCATCTTCGAGAAGGCGTTTTTTTGGTTGTGTATCTGAGATCGAGAGTTATCTGTGAGATCTGTACTTTGCAGAGATATTGTATCTGGGTTTTACAGGATTAATATGATATGACATAACTATTTTGCGAAATTTTGCAAAAATTTTAAGTGATTGAGCTGCAAACATCCTCCTTCATTCAGCATAAACATGGTTTTGTCGACTCTCCCTTGAACATCTCAGGTGAGACCTCATCTACTCTGCAGGTGTTGCTGGACGGGGTAAAACCTATCTGGGCCAGTGCTGAGAGAGATCGCAGTGGTTTGGGTGTCGACAGTGAGTGGAACCCCTATCGACTAGGTTTGAGTCAACAATTCATTTGGATCCAACTAATAGCAGTCTAAGATTCCGGGGAATGACAATTGTGTAGGCACACAGTCAAAGAAGTTTTGATCTAGTGGAAACTTATTGAAGCCAAAAGATGCCACTTGGGAGGCAATAATGATTTTACAGTAATTCCACATCTTCACTATTGAAGATAAAATTGATTTTGAAGGGAGAGGCACTACAACAAAATACCCTTTTGGGGGTGGTTTTGGCTTGCGATGGTTTTGCTAAACCCCCCCCCCAAAAAAATAAAATTTAGGTCTTTGGGGACGGTTCTTCAAAACCCCCCTCAAAAGTCCCGAAAAATTGGACTTTTGGAGGTGGATTTTAACAAACCCCCCTAAAAAGTCCAATTGTCAGGATTTTTGGGGGCGATTTTGTAAAACCCCCCTCCAAAGTCCAATTCTTAATACTTTTGGGAGCGGTTGTTTAAACCCCCCCCCCCCCCCGAAAGTCCAATTTTCAATACTTTTGAGGGCGGTTGTTTAAACCCCCCCCCCCCCTCGAAAGTCCAATTTTCAATATTTTGGAGGCGGTTGTGGAAACCCCCCCTTAAAAGTATTGACCCCCTAAAAGTGGCTTGTGGCGGTCTTGCTAAACCCCCCCAAAACGTTTTTTAAAGGTATTTAGTGGCGGGCCTTAAAAACCCCGCTCAAAAATCCTTAGAATTTGACTTGTGGGGGCGGTCCTTAAAAACCCCCTACAAACGTCCTTAGAATTTGACTTTTGGGGGCAGTGTTTAAAAAACCCCCACAAAAGTCTTGTTGGAATTTTGTACTTTTGGGGGGGTTTTGGAAAGACCCCCCCAAAAGTCTTGTTGGATTCTTGGACTTTTGGGGGGGGGTTGGAAAGACCCCCCCCCAAAACTCTTGTTGGACTTTTGGACTTTTGGACTTTTGGGGGGGGGGTAATGGAGATCCACACTCTCGGAATATTTTTATCATCATCCTATGAGTTGTGGCAGGCATTTCTCTAAGGCCAATTAGGAATATTTTACCATACTTGGATCATTTTTTATCTTCTCCTAGGCTTGGTCTAATTTCCCTAAACCACTATTTTGGCAGGTCCATAAATTCTTCTTCAGGGTGATCTCTTTGGACAAACTGAGACCATGGTTGAGTAGACAAAACAACAGCCTACAATATCCCCATGTGCTGCAAGCATTTTCTTCAACACACAATTTGTGCCAGTCATCCTCTTAAGGGTACTTGGACCGCATGCTGGAGTTATCATCAAAGGAACACCCACTTGCAGGCATTTCCAAATGGTCTCTCAAACTCTTTTTCTAACACTTAACCAATTCTCTTCAAACCCCAGGTCACCAAGGTGATTTCATTTTTCCTTCAAACTTGGCAAGTGAGATACCCAATGGGTAGAGGCCAACAAGGTGAATCCATCAAGACCAATTTCATCTTCTGGAGCTTCTTTCTCTCTCCTCGGCACGCATTTTTCTGGAGCAGTGCAAATATTGCTGAGAGGCACTTTTGGCAGATTGATATCTTCTTCCTGAAAGACTTTTTGGTCAGGCTAATGATATGGTTGGATGTACCATACAACACTCTAGATATCCCCACTCTCAGAATATTTTTATCATCATCCTATGAGCTATGGCGGGCATTTCCCTAAGGCCTATTAGGAATATTTTACCAATAATTCCATACTTGGACACTTTTTGATCTTCTCCTAGGCTTGGGCTAATTTCCCTAAACCATAGTTTTGGCAGGTCCATAAATTCTTCTTCAGGGTTTCTTCTTGATGTTATTAATTTGTCTAATGCACTTTTCTTCACCAATTTGAAAGAGCTGATTCATGGATGAGTAGGCTCAGAAATGTGTAATTATGCCATTCCAGATTTCATACACGAGATGTCAAGTTTGGTCATTAGGATTAATTAATGAAGAATATATGAAGTTGGTTAAAGAGTCTAATCACATTTGAAGACACCCCATTGATAGTCCAAACAAACCATATGACAGTTTAAGCAAACCGATTGAGTGCATAATAAGGATCAGCAGACCAAAAAACCAGTATTGAACTCTTAATGGATGAATTCTGAATGAGACTATAATCAACCTATAATTTTCCCCTAGAGTTTCAGCAATACAAGTGATGCAATTTCTTGAATGAAAAGCAAGGAATATAACTAAACGAATGCATGAAAGGACGCATTCCCTTGCAGCTGATGAATTAGCTTGAGTTCATAAGTAAGTAGAGGATTATCGTTCTTACTCTGTTTGATATTACTTGCTATTACTGTTTAGTTATACCCATTTTGTTGGTTGACAAGTCTGCATTATTTATTTAGGGTGATGGATATTTTCCATTCGAAAGATATATATAATTTTCAAGTTTAAATTATAATTAATAATTATATTAATATATTTATTATTAAGTTAATAAGTAACACACATTGGACATTGGTATTGTTGCTTGCACATTAATTCAAATTACATATATGATATTGATATCGATATGAATCATTCAGGATGCAATCATAAACTACCAAAGAAGAATGCAATAATCATTTCACTGTTGTAGCTCACAATAACACATCTAATGCAATTCCACACCACACAATAGGAAAGAAATTAAACTACCTACTTAACTCGTCGATCTCTGTAAGAAGGAGAGCCCTGGCCTTCTAACATAGATGTCGTGTCCTAACACAAATTAAAACACCAAGATATAAGAAACTTTGCTCATTGTGTTAGAAATAATGAATCACAGTCAAAACTCTCTGTTTCAGCTTATACAATTATAAATTCTCCAATCCCAGGCTCATAACGCCTCTTTACATTTAATTCGTTTCACAAAATATTCGGCAGCCATGAAGATCTACGATCTTCAGGCTGCCGATTTACAATGGAACTGTTACAACCATAAGTAGTCTTGAATGATTATCTTCTCCTAATTCCAAATCAGGGAATAGTGAGGCAAAACAGAGAAAAATGTGTAGATATGTGTAGGCAAAAAGGGGCTATTTTGGGGCCCAACATCTCCCCCCAGCTATCCAATTGCATGTCCTTATGTCCTCATGCAAAAACCAACTAATCTGAGTCTGAATCTGGTCCCCGTTCATGTTGAAAGGAAAAGTTGAAGGAAATGTTAGGTTCCTTTCCTACTTCCTAAAACCCATTGCAAGCAGCCCAATATTCCCAGCACTACTTCTCTTCTACCTTGGTCAGTGTATAATTGTCCATGTACTACCCTCCTTGCCACCATATTAGTGGAAATTTGAAATTGATTCCCAGCCAGTGTAACCCACACATTCTCATGCAATTGACATACCCTGCTACCCTGGGAAGAGTTTGTTTAAAATTCTTAAGGCAGTAAGGATCCATTTTCTTCAAAGTTGGAGAAGAAGTCTGCCACTTGTGCTTGCTACCCTCTAAGGCAAGATGTTGTTGTTTGGAGATCATGTCAACACAGGTAGAGATAACTTTCTCTTGCATCTTCTTTAAATGTTGAGTCTTTGGAGGAGATAAGAAACATCTTCCATGGTTTATGATGAGAGCACGAGGAGATTGGGGTTCACTCCTAATCCATAAATTGGCACTGGCCTCATTCCTATAGATTTTCTAAAAGGCATCTTCCCACTGCACATGATTATTAACAAAAGAGGAAAAGTCTCTCAACTGAACATCCCCTACATAGGGAATAGGATTAGAGCAAGAATCACCAAAACATGCCATATTCTGCAAATACAATTCACACAACAGGTGTTTCTCAAGAAAACTACTTGACAAAAAGGTCTCTACAAACAAGGAAGGGATCAACAACTGATAAGGTCTACCATCTTGTAAAGCTTTCAATTTGAACAGGGTCATTTGCTCATACAAGAATACCGAGTAGGAAGGAGATGGGGCTCTTGAACTCAGCAGCTCCCGAGAGAGGGCATACATTTGGTCTTTTTCTTTTTGCATGGATTTGAATTCCTTCAACTCCTGCAATTGTTTTTGCACCTCTTCCAATTGAGATTTCTGAAGAGTTGATTCCTCTGCCCACTTCTCCCTTAATTCTTTGATAGTCTTCCTATGTTCAGAGAGAGGGACCATCCCTGCTCGACACTGATCAATGTACTTTTCCCATTTATCTAAGTCCACCTGTAACAAAGAAAGTTGTTTCTCCAATCGTTGAATCCTTCTATCCTCCACATATTTCTCATCATCAGAGTCTAAAGCAACAAATCCTTGAGAAAATTGCATTCCTACCCTGCCACCAGATGTTCTAGCTTCCTCATTTTCGGTTGGCAGTGTAGCAGCTTCCTCTTCCATCGGTGTTGCAATGGCCTCTGCTTGTGTTTCAATCTCAGCATCCTCTTCCTGTACCTCAACAGCCTCAGTTTATGTTACTGAATCAATCATTAATTTCGAGAAAACTAGTTCTTGTGTGACAGCATTCTCTTCCTGAATACCAAACTCAGTAGCTTCTACCTGAGTTGCAGTCTCAACAAATACTTTTAGGAATGTTGGTTCTTGTGTGGCAGCATCCTTCCTTTCCAATTCAATATCAGCAACTTTAGTCTAAGTTGCAGTCTCAACAACTAATTTTAGGAATGTTGGTTCTTGTGTGGCAACATCCTTTCTCTTCAATTCAATCTCAGCAACCTCAGTCTGAGTTGCAATTTAAACAAATATTTTTAAAGACACTGGTTCTTTTATAACAGTGTCTTCCTCTTGTACCTCAATATCAGCAATTGCTTTCTGGGTTGCAACTTCACTAAATATTGTCAAGGATGCTGGTTCTTGTGTAACAGCATCCTATTTTCCAATTTCTTCAAATTGTTGAGGTTGTTCTTGAATTACCTCGATATCTTCTGGATGATGAGACTGGTCCTGGAATAGTTCAGTATTTCCTGCTGGCTAGGATTGCATCTCCTCATCTTCTCCTAATTCCAAATCAGGGATTATGTCTATCTCTGGCTCATTCCCCTCCATCAGCTCCACTGTCGGTACTTTTTCTCCTTCTTCCTCTTCTTGTGCGGGCTTTTGTGCTACCAAACCCAACACTATGACTCTGTTCCCTGCCAAATTAAATATGTCTCCACATTCTAGGCATACCATTTCTCCTTGTTCTTCATTTCCCAAACCAGGAGATGAATTTTCTAACAGATTTGCAACCTCCACTAATATATTCAAATTCTTCTCTGCTTGTTTTCCACTCACTTCCTTCCATTTCTCCAATTCAGTCCGAAGCATTTGCACCTCCTCCTTTAGCAACTCATTTTCAAAAAGGAGGTTTTCAATTTGGGGTTTTTCCACATCAGGTTCTTGTGTAACATCCGGTGATTTGGGGTTTAAAATAGGAATTTCTATGCCTACCCCGGTTGCACATGCTGCTTCTGTTGTGGGAATTTCACTATTTTCCCCAATTGCACATGTTGTTTCGGCTGCTGCAGCAAACTGAGTCCTTCTTTTATTCACAACTCCCAATGACTGGCCTTCACTGCATACTGCTGCTGCTACTGTAACAGCTCTAGTTCTTCTTTTCTTTGTTGAGCTAGATGTCTGACCCTTACTCCTTGAACTTTTTCTTCTTTTCTATGAAATGCGGGTTTCTAAATTTTCAGAAAGAGGGGTCATTTCCTCTTCTTTCATGATGGTTCTCTTTATTTCAGGGGAGGATTCGACATCCAACACCTCCATATTTCCTCCTTCTACCACCTCTGCTTGATGCTCTTCCCCTTGCATTGTAACTCCTACAGCTACAGCTTCCACTGTCGCAGCTTTAACAGCTACTCCAGTTTCAGCTTTCTCTATTGAAGCTGCTAATGACGCCATCCCTACTGCTTCAACTACCACACTAACTGCAATTTCTATTGGATCTGCTTCTTCCTTTATAGGATTTGTTTCTATTGTAGCTTCCAATATCACTACCTCATTCACCACTGGCCCCATCATATCCCCTTCTGCAACAGGGTTCGCTACTGTCGCAGCTTCCCCCATATTTACCTCTTCCACCTGGTCTTCCAATGCTCCATCCCTCCCCCTAACTGAATTGGAAGAACTCCGGTCCTCATTTACCATTTCAACACCTTCTATTGCCACGACAAGTGCTCAGGGAACCCTTGGCCGAGCAACAAATTCTTCCCATGTCAGATTCTGGTGCATAAGGTCCCTTAAGATTAAGAGTTTAATCAACCCGTGGTTTGAGAGGTAAGATAAGAGGTTTCGAGCACCCTTGACATACCCATCCTGAGTTTGCAGAGATTGTAAAAGATAAAATGGCATATTTAACAATCTGCGGTGGCGTAAATGTGAAAGGAGGAAGAATTCATATATGTAAACCACTTTGTACCTACCTTCACAAGAAATGTATTTCTTTATGAAGGTGGCCACCTAGTTCCAAGGATTTGGCAAGGATTCCAACGCTATTCCTCAGCCATGCAGCCGAACAACTTCTCTGACTACAAAATATTCTTCTGCTGCAGTTGGATTATGGCACTTCCGACCAAACCATTGCATCCCGATTCTGGGAAATCCTGTTACCTCCGCCATGATTGCTTCTGAGACATCTATTCGGATACCTCGGACCTGTGAATGAGTTCTGGTTATATTTTGATCAAACTCAAGTGCAATTTCTACATGAAAATCATTCAAATGCTGGAAATACTCAATCCAGCCAGCTTCCTAGAAGATAGTAAGAACCTCTATGTTTGCACGCAGAGGCGCTATGCTGACATGCTCATGTCGTACCAAGATACCCATATTGCGAAGCTGTCTGTAAATTCTGCTACCAGCGGGATGAGTTACAGTCTCAGATGTTGAGCTACTGCATGCAGAACGAGCGATGGATAGCCAAAGGTTGGTTTGGGTATTTTTGGTAAAATGTGGTGACAGGTTGTCGAATGGTGGTAAAAAACCAAAAGTGAAGGACGAATCAGACGTAGTTTCCGTCTCAAGGGATTGGCTAAGGATAACTGATATGGACTAATGATAAAATATATTCATTATTGATTGCTGCATTTAGTCATGCTTAATGATGTTTATGATTAAGATGGCGTACCTTTAAATGTAATGCCAAATCATCGTGTTACAAGGTGGCACATTTCCACGGTCACATCGCTGATGGAGAGTGCTGATATTGATGAGCAAAGAAATAATGAGTATTCAATGAGGAATTAGTGGAGTCGTAGTTTCCAAAAGTAGGAAAAATGGACAAATTTAGGTGTTGTAGCTGCGTGAAATAGGAAAAATAGGCACTTTTGGATGTGTCGCAGCTGCTCGAAATAGGAAAAATGGAACACTTTAGGTGTTACAGCTGCTTGAAATAGGAAAAATAGGCACTTTTGGAGGTGTCGCAGCTGCTCGAAATAGGAAAAATAGCCAACTTGGCGGTGTTGCAACTGCAGTAAAATAGGAAGGATAGGCAACTTTAGTGGAATCGCAGCTGCTAAAGATAGGAAAAATGGGCAATTTTAGCAGTGTTGCAGCTGCTCGAAATAGGAAAATAGGCACTTTTCGAGGTGTCGCAGCTACTAGAAATAGGAAAACTGGACAAATTTAGGTGTTGCAGCTCCTGGAAATAGGAAAACCAGGCACTTTTGGAGGTGTTGCAGCTGCTCGAAATAGGAAAAATAAACAAATTTAGGTGTTGCAGTTGCTTGAAATAGGAAATATAGGCACTTTTGGAGGTGTCAAAGTTGCTCGAAATAGAAAAAATAGGCAACTTGGCGGTGTTGTAGCTGTGATAAAATAGGAAGGATAGGTAACTTTAGCGGAGTCGCAGCTGTTAAAGATAGGAATAATGGGGAATTTTAGCGATGTTGCAGCTACTCGAAATAGGAAAAATAGGCACTTTTGGAAGTGTTGCAACTGCTCGAAATAGGAAAAATGGACAACTTTAGGTGTTGCAGCTGCTTGAAATAGGAAAAATAGGCCCTTTTGGAGGTGTCGCAGCTGCTCAAAATAGGAAATATGGGCAACTTGGTGGTGTTGCAGCTGCGGTAAAATAGGAAGGGTAGGAAACCTTAGCAGAGTCGCAGCTACTAAAGATAGGAATAATGGGCAATTTTAGCGGTGTTACAGTGGCTCGAAATAGGAAAATAGGCACTTTTGGAGGTGTCGCAGCTGCTCGAAATAGGAAAAATGGACAAATTTAGGTGTTGCAGCTGCTTGAAATAGGAAAAATAGGCACTTTTGGAGGTGTCGCAGCTGCTCGAAATAGGAAATATGGACAACTTTGTGGTGTTGAAGCTATGGTAAAATAGGAAGGATAGGAGTTCCTGGACTGTGATCTAGAGTCAATTGGATATGCCTATAGCTCTGTGTGTTGAGCTCGTTAACTTAGAAACCTCTTACCCTATCTCCCCACTTGCTTTCCAGAGCCATTTGTGTGTTGTATGACCTTGATTGACTGTGCCTAAGGCTATGAGTGGACTTGAGTATTTCATTCTTAGTGGATACATAGCCCCATCTCGGGGGTAGTCTCTAAGTGACATTGAAACAATACAGGTTGGGCAGAGACCTATGGTTGGGTTGGAACGTTGCATTCCATAGCTAGTTGTTTGGATATTTCAATAAATGGATAATTTTTCTTTGCGGTTTATATCATGTTCATTATGTGTTTTGAATTGTTCATGTTTCATTCAGCTGTGTTTATTTGAGTATGCATATGCATCCATGTGTTTTTATGAATTTCTTCATTGATGAAAAGGGCCAAGTCTTGTTGAGGCCCAGGAGGTTCAGAATGTTTGTTCATGACTTTGTGGGAGAAATAGAAACCCCTTATGTGTTCATGTTCCCTCAATGGATCAGATGAAGGGAGGAGACATGGCATAGTGGATCATAGCTCTTTACAGAGTGGTAACGAGGCATGGATGAGGATTGGGGAAACACCTTGGTTGGAAGAAGGAAAATTTAAAGTTCTCATGTTTGGAAGAAGATCAACATACACTTGCATGGGGATCTCTGAGAGCTTTCCAATATATGATACCAAGTTTTCCAAAAATGGACTTAGGATGAGAAAGTTATTAGCCTGAGAAGTTGCCAGTAACAGTGGTATATGGTTGACTTCCGGCTTTCCGAACCCGCAGTGTAGTTTGCGGATTTGGAAAGTCGGAGGCATGATTTCTCAGCGTGGTGCATTGAAGTTCCGACTTCCGACTCCCGCATCGTGGATTGCGGATCACGGAAGTTGAAGGTCGCGCGATTCTGCGAAGTTGAGACCTTTGGAGTTCCGACTTCCTTCCTTAATTATGTATAGAGACTCAAGACCCCTAACTACTATTCAAAACCATCTAATGACATAGACATCCCTACTCAAACACTAAAGATACTCTCAAGAATCCATGTGTGTTTGTTCAAGTTGTTCTTCTTGGCCATGGATTCTCAAAAGGTTTTTCAGGGATTAAGGCCCAATTTTTCTCCCTAAAGCATGTCTAGGGAACCCAATATCTATACCAAGTTCTCAAAAAATTCTAATGGCACTAATATCCCCACTTATATGAATAATATGCTCTTGGGAGGTCATGTTTGGTGATTTCAGGAATTGTTTTTAGCCAAAGATGCCTAGAATTTCCTTTAGGACCTAAGTCCCACTCTTTTCTCCCCAACCATATCCAAGGTGTTTGAACCTATAATTAGTCTTAAAATTCTCATTGTTCCACAAAAAAACCCACTCATAGTCCAAAGATACCGTGGAAAGGTCTATTGTGGTATTTCAACATATCATTCTTGGATATATATACTAGAAGCTTTCTTTAGGTCCTAAGGCCTAGTTTCCATTCCTTAACCATGTCTAGAACCCCAAGACCCATACCTATGCTCAGAAACTTCTTAACAATTCCCATATTCTGACTATAAGGACAAATATCCCCTCAAGAGGTTAGCTTTGGTGGTTGGAGACATCATTATTAGACCTATAGGCCTAAATTTTTTCTCTACGTCCCAATTCATGAGCTTCCTACACCAACCATGGTTAATACCTCAACACCTACCTGAAAAATGATTGACACCAAATGAAGTAACATATACTACCTTGATTTATGGACATTGCAAAGGAGGCAAAGTTGCCATTTATATTCTTGCACTAGTGGAGCGCCATATGAAGGAAAATGGTCGTGAAGCAAGTATTCATAGTTACAATCCTTTGATGAATGGATTTCACAAGGAAAATGACTTGATACAAATAAGGAGGTTGAGAGGGTATACCATGAAATCGACCATGTATATTAGCCTATTGTGGTGGATGACATGAAGTTAAATAATGTAATAAGTATGGCTTCTAAGGCATTGATTGTGAAGTTTATTTGTACTAGAAGGATGGGAACAGTGAGTTTGTTAATTTGAATGGATTCAAGTGCATGACTAGTAATAAATTTTAGCTTACCACATGAGGGATCATGTCATTTTCATCTGATGTTAGATGTTGAGGTTACATCCAAACATAGTATTATTTCTAGTTGATATCTACTACATTTATACCTAGGTGAATTTACCGGTTACTTGATCAAATTACTTATATATCATTCAAGGTCTGTAACATCCTAAGAAAAGAATACTCTATTATTTTGAATATTATTTTATTTTATTTTTACGTTGTAATAAACTTGATGATTCACGACACGTGCATGAGCCAAGGGGGCTCAGAGGACACTAATAGTTGAGTGAGTGTTGAGCTAAGAATCTCTGGAGCACTTCGACTCGAACTAAATAACTGATGTTGTGCTAGAGGCTCTGGAGCATCAAGTGAACTAACGATTATTTTAAATAATGGCTTATTACTATTTTATTCTTTCAAACTGACTGGGGCAACCACTCAAAGAGAAGCTGAGCATGCAAGAATCTAGACAGGTCTTTAGTCCCCCAAGTAATGTCATGACTATCCAATAGGAGAGTAAAAGTCTAATTTATTAAAGACAAAGATTTTAAAATAAAGTGTGAGGATTAAAATAAAATAAAATAAAAATAATATATATATATATATATATATATTAATAACTGAAAATGCTAGGTGTAAGTTAGAGAACTGAGTGTTGTCAGACCCAAATACCAAGTAGCCCTGCCCTAAAAATTATAAATAGCATAGAAGGAAAACGTTGTGGGGCACGTTATTCCAAGTACACTGAAGAGGGTCTAGTCGTGAGTCTGAGCGCTCAAACACCAAGGTACTGAAACTTGGTGTGTCCAATAAAGGATTGTCGTGGAGGATTATATTATTATTTCTGCAGGGAAAATGTCATGCAAAAGGACTCACACCAAATAGGCTGATAAACGAACCTTGTGGACACTCTGTTGTAGCGAATAGAGAATCACCCTAAGTCTGTCTAGGTTCTTGTTATGCTCAGCTTAACTCGGGGGTGACCGATGGAACAATCCAAGAACGGATCACGGTCTAAGGTTGGGAGGAACGTGGAAGCTCCCTAGTTAGTTGGTCTACAGTATTATACTGATGAGTATCTAAATTCGATATTTTTCTATTTCTTCCTTTTTTATTCTGTGTATCCGTTATTTTCTTATAATACATTATGAATAAATGTCTGCATCAGTTAGATGTAGATCCATTGATTTTTTGATAAGTATTTAAATTCGATATTCTGCTATTTCTTCCTTTTTATTCTGTGCATCCCTTATTTTCATATAATACATTAGGAATAAATGTCTGCATCAGTTAGATATAGATCCATTGAATTTTTTATAAGTAACCCAATATATATGTTAGATCTGAATTCGCTAATCTCATGCTAACAATGCAGATGCAAAATTGTTAGGGCGGGATCTTTAACGTTTGGATAATATTACTAATATCTGAAGGATCTAGATCTGAGAAACATAAATTCTCTTAGACATATTATTTCTAGTAATATTATCACATGATAAAAATGCAGGGCTCTTTCCCATTTTCTTGTTTTTCCTTGTTTTATATATATTTAAATAATTTTTATAACCTTGCTTGTTTAGATGTTAGATAACTATATATTTTAGACCCAAATATTAATTAGATCTATTGTAAGTCTCTGGGGTCGATCTTTAAATACAAATAAACGTCCCATGAGAGTTTTGACCTTTCTCAGAAAACAATGAAGATTCTTTACATAAAACCCCAGGACATAACTATACATGTTTCACCAGAAATTGGTACCAGGAAACACGCATAGAAGCCCAAATCCTTTTAATATAGGGCCATATGATTGCCTGGTAGCTAATAATACAGGAAAACGAAGAAAGAAAATCGATACATGAGTTTTGGAACCAAGGAAATACAGAATGACAGATGGCACAAACACCTTCTAAAGTCAATTCGTTAACCTAGAGTTAGGGTTCCTGTTATGTTGAATAGCCTTCCTACTTTTCTTCATTTCACATAGGCATAAGCATAGCTATTAAAAACCCTAAGTAGAAGACAGGAAAAGAACTACCTGGTTGTAGCAGCATTTTCCTTTTAAATTAAAGGTAAAACTACTTCACGGACAATAGAGGCGTGAAAGCCATTAATAGTGTTCAACCTTTGAAATTAAGAAAACAATTAGAACTACCCAGCATCAACGATAGGGGTTAAAGAGGCATTTTTCCTTCCAATTATTCATTCAACAAACTCTGACAAGTAGACGATAGGGCGATTTTCACAAGCAGCTTTTAAACCGACAATAAAACAATTGTGATTTACTTTTTCTGAACCATTCCCCTTATCTTAGTAAACACATCAACCAAAAAAAGAACCCATGATTTCTTTTCTTACTTTCACGATTGGAGTAAACAATTGAAACAAATATCAAAGCATTATCTTAAATTCTTGGCACATAGCTATATTTCGGGTATATTCCATAACAACCCATATATTATCTTTACAAAACAAAACAAAAGATTTGAAACAAACCCTTCAAATGTTAAACCTGCCAAGTGAAGTTTCAAACCTTCAAAATAACTGGGTTTGATTACAATAGTAAATAAGACTGTTATTTTCTTGCCTCCAGTTAGCCATCAAAAGAAATCCAAAGGCGTCGGCGAATGGGTAGCTCGGCATTGGGCTATTTTCATGTAGTTTTCCCAACCACTAAAAAATAAAAGAGAGATATATTTATACATCATTTCCTTCCTTCAAAACATTACAACATAGCAGTTACAATAGCCTAGAATGTACCCCGAGACCCCAGGTCTTACCAGGGCTCAAAACAAAGTTGTTATCGCCTGTGTAGTCACCATCTCTAGAACGAATAGGCTCCAAGCACAACAGTTTTTTCTCCCCTGCCACGAAACCAGAAAGCACGGCAATTATTACTATTACAATCAAATTTAAACGAGCGATATTTGAAACTTAATTTTAGAAGAGGAAGTTTACCTTAACAAAGCGAATGGGTAACCATTTCAATTGGAATAAACTCGCAGACTGAAGGGCATGACCAGAATGACAAGAGCTAAAGAAACCCCCCCCCTGTAGTTTTCCCCAACATCAAAACGACGAACAATGTAGAACCAAAGTACAAGGTAAGGGTTTGATGCGAGGGCTCTCTCTCCCAGGTCTCGACGTGGATCCCAGTGCCTGTTGGATCATGTGAAGACCTTAAATGCGCCATCTACCATCAATTTATCACGATGATCATTTTTATGAAAACCTTGGTTGTATAGTTTTGACCAAATTTGAAGTTAAGGGTTTTAAGGCTTATAAAAATACATTGAGTACCTCCTTACTATCAAAATCTCCACGAGTATCACTTTTAAACCTAGCAACATTAACAACTTAGGATTGGATAGGGCACTTCACACCTTCATTGCCCAATTTCCTTATGTCTCCTTCCTTATACTTGTACAAAAGAAAACAAAGAACAGATTCCATGCTTTAGTTCAATTGAACTAATTAAGACCCGGGGGCCCTAGGGACCCCTCTTACCCAATCTAAAGTTTTTCATCTTATTTCTTTTGTATAAACAAAGGTACATCCATTCTTAGGGTTCTAAGAAGACACATTCTAAGCAAAAGTAAGTAAAGACCTTTTTTTTGTTGTTTGTTTATCAAACATGAACAATGTCAACACTCAGATACACTTTTGGAAAAATTATAAACAAGCATTTTGAAAAGTCTTGAGACTAGAAATCTTTTCTGTGTTTTGGTGTGTTGGCTGCGGGGTGATTGACTAACAGTCCTTGCGGTTATGCAAATTTTGACCCTACGAAAAATTTTAAATTTTTACTCATTTTTAGGGTTGTTACAAGGTCCCGTGCCAATAAGTAATTAGGATACCATAAGGATAAAATAATTGTACTAAATTAGTTTATTTCCATAGACTCTCTTATGATTCTACACAAGATATTTCCTCTTTATGCTATTAATTCTAACTAGTGGCATGATATGACTCATTATTGTTTCTTACAGCCTTACAAAGAGATCTATCATATGCATTCAAACAATTATGATCTCTCTTCTTATGGAAATAATATGAGCTAAAATTTCTATGGTGGTATGCCTTACAAATCTACTTTCTTAATTGACATATCAGTTAGGTAACTAGGGATATTAGAATAATGAAAAGAGATATATGGTGTTACATTTTCTCTATATGCTCTCCATAAGTTTGACAATTCAATACATTGGTTAAGGTCCTACTTGGAGAAAACCTACAAGAACCTATACAATCGTTTTAAATATTAAGAATTTTTATCATTACCTCTTCCAACCATAAGAAATTATTATAAAGATAAAAGGAATTTGAACCATTAACCTAGATTTTTTAGACCAGTATTATACTATTGAAACTATTCTCCTAATGAAATTCTAATTACTTGCTAAGATATCCCTCCAATCAATTTTCAATGATTCCTACCTTACATCTACCACATATCATGCGATGCCAATCTATAGCCTCCACCTCATTTATGTATTTGCATTGTTCAATGAACCATTTTAGTGGTGGAAGTTTTGTAGTTTTTACAGATGACTGCATGGGAATTTCTATTTAGGTCATTGGAGAGTCAACGACAGGTGGCATATGAAATTATTGAACCAAGTGATCTCTAATAATGTTATGGCCATTGCACTGCACCTTTGAGTAATTTACTCACTCCCAAGTGAGATTTCTTGAGCTCTAAAGGAAATGAAGTTTCCCATACCTTGCAATCCATTAAACGAGGTGATCGAAGCCAGTTCTAACTCCTAAAAATACATTGATATGTTAAAATGGTGGTGACAACTTTAACATCTTGATCTCCTATCATACTAAGAACATACAACATATATTAGTTAGTCTAAAGTTTGGGATATCTCCACATTAGAAACATATTTATATTTAACCCATAGAGCCTCCCTACGATGTAAGTTATAAATATCCTTGACAAGCAATAGAATAAAATCTAGAAACGATTATGCAATAGGTAAAATAAGAATATTATAAGAAACTAGCACTCCCTAGCGCCATCCCCATAGCATATTCTATAATAAGGTTTAGCCCAAGGGGGTCTTCCTATGAGTCTAACAAGTAACAATATTATATTATACCTAGGATTATAGGCTCATGCCGTGGTTATACATACAACAAAATTTCAGGCCCATCTAGATATAAGATGCTATAGATTCATGCATTTTTTTTTCGTCTTTTCTGGTTTTTATGTTTTTGAAAAAAAAGGAGTAACAAAGGGTCCGATTTCATCTTGTGGAGGCCCTATTATTGATTTTTTGGCTGATTTTGGACTACGTGGGTCGTGACATCATCTAGAGAGGACACAGTCTTGTTTGTGAGGACGATTTACTTTTTGTTGGGTGCATATCCTTACAGTTCCACATCTACAGTGATCCCCACACTTCATCTGGGACAATATCAAGGGTTGTTACAGCCAAAAAGGGAGCTGCAATCCATATTGACACCTACAGGAATCTACTACAACATTGTTGGGTACTCTCATTGTAGTCTTCCTTCTTGTTACGATTGTGCATAACATTTATGGGTAGTCAAGGAGGGCGTTGAAGCATAATAAGGGAGTCTGAGAAGAAGACAATTTGGGATGTTTTGAGGAGCTGGCTGCAGACACCAAAGAAAAATCGAGACACACAAGAAGGCTATAGGTTAGAGTTAAAGTCATTTTAGATTTGTTTGTCCACCTTAGAACTGTTGTTACAGACATTGTAAACTCAAAGTTATATGAATATGATATTGAGGGTTTATTTTCCTTGTTATTTATGAAAAGCAATCTCTATTGCATTTAATGTTCACTGTTAGCGCTATGAAAATCAAGATCTGAAACCCTTGATATCCGAAACAAACTCTTTCCGCACTGTCTAACTTTATTCAGCAGTGGAATTCTTTCCGGAATGCGGGAATAGAGTTTCCGCACAACGTTTCTTCCCCGTCGTCGATCTCGATCTTGATCGTTGATCTATCAATTTTGTGGCGAAATGGATTTCTGATCGTTCGATCAGTGTCCCCACCAAATCAATGGTGGATTCCAAAATTTATTAAGAGCATTCCATAGGATATCGCGCACATGAAAAGTTTTTCAAAGTTTGCAACTTCTCCCAACGATATCACTATAAACCGTCGATCTTCCCCATGATCGATCCCCACTCTACGATCTTGTTTTATTTGAGAGACTGGTTAAGGTTTAACCCTCTACAAATCTTCACTTAATTGATCACTGACAGGATCAATTCCTCTCTGAAATTCAGAAACTATGGAAATCCAAAGCCACAGAGTTTATACAGAGGGTTATATGGAGTGAAAGTGGGATGAATTGTTCTAATCCATAAAAACCACATGCAGAGTCTAATTCTCTGTTCTTTATTCAATTCACCAGAAATTCAAATACACACAGAGAATTCTACTTGTTCACCTCTCGCTCACTCTTATGTGCACACACCTCTCATTCCTCCATTCATGCTATGTGGAATTTATCTCCCTCTCAAGCTCTATGAGCTAATAAAAGCTTCTTTGAGCTATCCTCGAACCTCTATGAGCTATCCTAAGCTTCAGCTTCAGCGAGCCAACAAGCTCTGTAAGCTAACTAAGTTGCTAAGAAAATAACTCAAACTGATTTAAATACAAGAGGATTATGTTTCTATATCCTATAACAAAGGAGTACAGTCCTTATTGATCTCTGTTAACCCTATGACTCACAACTAACTCAATCCTGACTATTACATGTGGAAAAGGATCTAGATTCCTTATCCATTTTATTCAGCGTTTACAAAATAGAGCAAATTACAAATGTACGAGATCCTAGGTCTCTTAAGAGTTCCCTTGACCTTGTGAAGTCATGAATGACTTCGCCCTCTTGAGCCTATGCTCCTGCATCAACATATCAGCAGTACATTGAGTATAAAAATCAACTAAGACTATTTGGCACAGCTCAGTGGTATTTTTGACAAGTGTTTTTACGAAATCCCTTGACCAAATTACATAAGCAAATAAGCCAAAAAAATCAGCAGGATCCGCCTTGTATAAAAATCAAACCCTCTCACTTCCTTTAGATAAAGCTTCTTAATTGGTCACTGTCTCATCATGTTGAGTGGAGATGAGAACTATGTGAATGCACAGAGGAACCATGCACCACTGTCATTTTTGTATTCAATGGTTACTTGTGTTTTTCCATCAGTCCTCAACCAGGAGTAGGTTCCATTCTTTCTGACCTCTGTGAGATTTTCTCCCAGCTTGGTAGGTAGCGCATGGGTGAGAGGCATAACTCAGGGGTTTCATTAGTTGCACAACTAGTCCAATAAAGGGTAGCGACCCACGTACTAGACCTCACACAGACTGCCATACATATTAATAGATCACGACCTATTCAAGCAATACACAATTAGGCTTCCAACACATTTACACACCCTCACGACACCCTTAGTGATCCGGATTTATGCAGGAACGCAAAAGAATACACAAATACCCATAAAAACAAAGATGCAGCGGAAATAACACTTCATTTAATTAATCAAAGAACTGAAGCTTGTTTACATATAGGATGCAAATAAACCAGCTAGAGTGCTGGCAGCTTATCTCTGAGAAGAGATGCGGCGGCTACATGCCTCAGAACTTTGTGTTACAATGAGGCTCGAAGGCCTATATATTATTGATAATGGAAACCCTACACATACAAAAACCTAACCCTAGGAGGTGAAATGCCAGAATATGGGCCCCGTAGGGTAACTTGGTACATCAGTTTCCTGGGGTCGTAACTTTGGAATACTACCTCCGTTTGACGCCCATGATACATCGTTAGAAAGATCTATTCAAGGAATACATTCAATAACTACAAATATTGAGTCCAAATTGGACTCATATTTTCCCGACCATTCGATGCTGAAAAAACGTCGTTTAGGGCCTCAAAACGGATCCGAAAGTTTAGGACCCGAAAACTGCCAAAAATAGTAAATTGTGCTACAATTAAGGAAACTAAAAAACTGAAGAAACAATGGTGGGGGTACAAGTGGAATAGGTAGGTGGCCACCAATATCCTCTTGGATCACTTAGTAACCCACAATAGGTCATGGTACCTTCATACACAGGATTGGGGTCCCCTTAACAGTCCTCAAGGCACTTTCAGCCAGTCATGACAGTCCTAGCAGGCTTAAGACATGTCACAACAACCCTTAGCAGGCTTAAGACAGGTCATGGTTTTCTCTAGAAACCATTAGTAGAATTTACACATATGAAAATGACGCAAACAGGAAACACAAATTGAATATGAACACTGTGATGAATCTCAGAAACTCAAAAAAAAACTTTTCATTAACACTTCCAAGAAAGTTTACAAAGCTACAATCCAAGCACAGAGGCTTCAAAAATGAAATTCGAACCCTTCCTCCTCCGTAGAGGTTACATTTATAGTGCAATTTACCCCCGAGACGTATCTCGAAACAGGGCATCAAAATTAGTTACATTGACAAAATTAGTTACCACAGGACAACAAACTCTAGCAAAAAGACAAAATGTTCTGGTAACTGCTCCTCCATTCGGCCTCTTCCACTATCTTTGACGCTTCATGCACTCAACTTCAATTTTTCCTTCCCATACTTTAAGATGAGTTTCCATTGCTCGGCTGCTGGAAAATCCAAGGCGGCATGCTCTTTAAGCCACACCCTTATTTCGGTATGATCTATGTATGAATAGCCTACGAGGAGTGTAAGAGATTCTTTAACTGTAGAGACCAACTCAAAATCCTTCGTCAGTTTTTCCACCACCGTCTTGCCTGCCAGAGGTTGCTCCATATCTACAAAGCACTCCTGGTCTAACCTGCACTCCCATAGCTTGCCATGATATACCTCCTTTGTCCTCATGGATCCATCTTCTTTCCAAAACATAGGAAGACCTTTCTTAAATAATGGATCAAATGCCTCCCTGAACAGCTTCACTTGGTTATCCAGGAAATCTATCCCTACTTGGACAGTGCTCACTTGCTGGTGCTTGAGTATTACCTTCTTAGCGCTAATGATTGTGGCCACTCTGTCCTTTATATTGGATGCTTGAGCCTGCTCTTCAGACAGACCATTTAAGAACTCTATTGCATTTTGTGCATAATCCTTAGGCTTCTTGTTTAACTTCTCATTTTCCACTGTGATAGCTAAACATGCCAGTTTGATTACAGCTTCCTTATCTACCATGAAGTCCAAATATGGGCTCAACTCCTCTGCCTATACAATAAAATCATCCCAGATGATCTTCTTTGCCTCCTGCAATGCACTTTTCCTTATAACTTGTTGCTTCAGCTTGTCATAATCACCCTGCATCGCTTGGTACTTGGTTTCCCAATATTTCTTGTCTTTCTCTACAGCCTCTTTGTCCCTTTCGGCATTATCCTGCATGGTCTTGAGGTTGGCATTCTGCTTTTTCAATCTTGCCACTTCTACATCATCCAGACTTGCCTTGGCTATTTTCCCTACAATAGAAAAATCTCTAGCCTCCACTGTTAGAAAAACAGGATCATAAAAAAATAACAATAAACAGACATGCAAATATAATCACACACACATTACAAGAGAGACACATATATATCGTGGTTCACCCCAAGATGGGCTACGTCCACACTGAAGTTGTCAGTCCTTATTATTATTCCATCCAGCAAAGTGAAGGGATACAACTTGTAGCACAACCACTGCACTTCCTCTTCACTGTTTCATGGTCTCTCTTCCAATCTTAGAGATCTTTACAATGCATAATACCTAATACATCAACCCTAGCCGTATACAATGTCTTTCTTTTATAAGGAAAATACAATGGGAAAATACCACAGGTTACCCAAAACCATGGGCCCAAAAACTGTTGGCAAAAAAAGGCCCAAAAATTTTCCTCGAGGTTTATACCCCCGTAACTTGGGGGCGTTGCCCCAAAACCCCCTTTCTCGGGGGCGCTTCCCCCACACCCCCCAGCCAGGGGAGTGAACACTCCCCTGGACCCCCCCTAGGGTCATGCCGGGATCATAACCAAACCTGGGGTACGGACACAGCTGAATAATAATATCTTTGAATCTGGAGATTAGGCTCCACAACCAACAATCTCCCACTTGGAGACTGATCACAACAACTCCACCACTGCTGCACTTGCTGGAATTGGACTTGGCAACTTTCTCCTCTTCGCCTTCATGCTAGAAGGCCAACTGAAACCGAGCAGGAACTCAGTTTCTCTCTAGTCACTACCTTTTTGAACATGTCTGCAGGATTCTGGCTAGTGTGTATCTTTTCTAGCTTCAACAGTTCATCTTCCAGAACAGAGCTTATGAAATGGTACTTGAGCTGTATATGTTTAGTCCTGGAATGGAATGCTGAGTTCTTTGGAAGATGAATGGCACTCTGGTTGTCACTATACAACCTGCTATCCTTCTTCTTCTTACCCAATTCCTCCATAAACCTCTGCAACCAAATCATCTCTTTACTAGCCTCTGTAACAGCAACATACTCTATTTCCATTGTTGAAAGTGAAACAACCTTCTACAGTTTCGAAATCCAACTTACTGTTGTTCCACCTACAGTAAACACATACCCTGTGGTGCTCCTCCTTCTATCCTTATCACCTACCATATCTACATAACCATATCCCTGTAGAATAGTGTCTGAACCTCCAAAACATAATGCATGAGTGGTAGTACCTCTCAAATACTTGAGAATCCACTATACTGCCTTCCAATGTTCTTTACCTGGATTGTTCATATATCTGCTCACAACTCCCACTGCTTGTACAATATCTGGTCTTGTGCACACCATGGCATACATCAAGCTGCCAACTGTTGATTGATAGGAAATCTTGGACATGCAATCTGTCTCTTCCTGTGTCTTGGGACACATTTCCTTACTTAGACTGAAATGACTAGCCAAAGGTGTACTAACTGGTTTTTCATTATGCATTCTGGACCTTTCCAACACCTTTTGTATGTACTCACTCTGAGACAAT
This sequence comes from Larix kaempferi, assembly GCA_027924585.1. NCBI lineage: Eukaryota > Viridiplantae > Streptophyta > Pinopsida > Pinales > Pinaceae > Larix > Larix kaempferi. The sequence continues at coordinate 15,596,310 of BSBM01000094.1, forward strand.
GTCAATTTGTGATTTTTCATGTCTCTTGTTATTCTCATACCAAGGATTTGCTTTGCAGCACCCAAATCATTTATCGCAAATGAATTAGCTAGCTTCATTTTGAGTACATTGATATCATGCATGTTAGACCCTTCAACAAGCATGTCATCCACATACAATAACAAGATAATATATTTTTCATTGTATATCTTCTTGAAATAAACATAGTGGTCAGAATGACATCTACTATAACCTTGTTCTATCATAAACCTGTCAAATTTTAAATACCAATGCCTTGGAGCTTGCTTCAAACCATACAAGCTCCTTTTCAACCTACATACCAAGTTCTCCTTACCTTTGACCTCATACCCTTGTGGCTGCTGTATATATATCTCTTCCTCCAAATCCCCATGGAGAAAGGTTGTTTTTACATCTAACTGTTCAAGATGCAAATCTTCTACTACCACTAGACTTAAAATAGTCCTAATTGAAGTCATCTTAACAACAGGAGAAAATATTTCATCAAAATCTATACCTTTCTTCTGTGCAAACCCCTTTACAACAAGTCTGGCCTTGTACCGCTTCTTGCCTCCTTCTTCTTCCTTCAACCTGTAAATCCATTTGCTCTGCAATGCTCTTTTACCAGCAGGCAACTGAACCAAATCCCAAGTCTGGTTTCCTACCAATGAGTCCATCTCCTCATTCATGCCTTGCTCCCACTTCTTTCTAGTTTCCACCTGCATTACTTATTCATAACATTTTGGTTCACCAGCATCAGTCATCAACAAATAATACATTGAAGGAGAGTATCGTTCAGGCAGTCTACTTAACCTGGTAGATCTTCTAGCAGTTGCAGGAGTTTCCGGCACTTGCTGTTGTTCTTGATTTTCTGGCACCTTTGGAACTTCATTTTCTGTAATTTCATCAAGTATTGTGTACTCTGTGTTTTCCTTTTCCTGTTTCTTTCCCTGCAATTGATCTTTATACATGACCTTTTCATTGAATATGACATCTCTACTTCTAATGATTTTATGATTTTCATAATCCCATAAACGATAACCAAAATCATCAACCCCATATCCAATAAAGGTACATTTCTTGGATTTAGCTTCAAACTTTGTTTTATTTTCTTTATCAATATGGACAAATGCTTCACAACCAAACATTCTCAGAAATGAGTAGTTTACCTTTTTATCTGTCCATGCCTCCTCTGGAATACCACCATCCAAAGCACTTGAAGGTCCTATGTTTATTAAATAACCAACAATATTTACAGCATCCGCCCAAAACTGTAAGGGCAACCCTGCATGCAGTCTCATACACCTTGCACGCTCCATGATCATTCTGTTCATCCTTTTTGACACACCATTTTCTGGTGGTGTTCTTGGGACTGTCTTCTCTCTATGAATCCCATGGTATGAATAGTAACTATCAAACTCATTGCCGCAGTACTCACCTCCATTATCAGATCTGAGACACTTCAACCTTTTTCATGTCTCATTCTCAACCAAAGCTTTCCACTTCTTAAAAGTAGCAAACACATCAGATTTATGTCTAATGCCATAAACCCAAGTTTTCCTTGTTACATCATCAATAAATGTAACATAATAATAAGAGACACCAAGAAATTGTACTTGATCCAGTCCCCATACATCTGTATGCACTAGCTTTAAATTTTCATTCTTCTTCTGTTTCCCAATCCTGAGAAATCTGACTCTCTTCTATTTTCCATAAACATAGTTCTCACAGAATTCCAAACTTACATGTTTCAAATCTGGCAGCAACTTCCTTGAGTGGAGAATCTGCATCCCCTTCTCACTCATGTGGCCAAGCCTATGATGCCACAATGCTATATTTATTCCTATGGAAGCTAAAGAGATAGAATGGTCAGTATTATGAGGACATAAATACAATGTACCTATCCTGTCTCCTTTTGCTATCACCATTGATCCTTTAGTGATCTTCCACCACTTTTCTCCAAATGTAGATAGATAGCCGCCATCTCCCAACTGCCCTGTTGAGATCAGATTTCTTTTTATAGCAGGAATATGCCTAAAATCTTTTAACAGCCAACCAGTTTCATTCTTAACTTTTATCCATACCTTACCCATTCCAACAATTTTACATGGCTCGTCATCACCCAATAAAACATGTCCAAAATCGCCTAGAACATAATCATAAAAATCTTTCCTATGGGGTGTAGCATGACATGAAGCCCCTGAATCTACTACCCAATAATCACTAGTATTATCTAATGCAAGAATCAAAGCATCTTGTAACACATCACCTGTTACATTTGCTTCCTGGGTAGTTTATTTCTGTCCATCTACTTTCTTCTTTAGAGATCTACAATTTTTCTTCAGATGTCCTTTCTTTCCACAGTTCTAGCACTCTATCTTTCTCAATCTGGACTTGGATCTGCCCTTTTTAGAGTTGTTGTGATTACCTTGGCTCTTTCCTCTCTCATTCTGTCTTCCCTTGCTCTCCATGGTAAACGCATTACCTAATGTCTCGCCTATGCTTTTTCTTCGCATTTCTTCGCTAAGAATAACACCAATAACATCATCAAATTTCAATGTGTTTGAACCAGAGACAGAGTTACTTACAACCATGACTAAGTTATTCCAGCTTTCTGACAATGAACACAATATTAGAAGAGCCCTAACCTCATCATCGAAGTTCACACTTACAGAACTTAGTTGATTTGTAACCGTATTAAAATCATTTAAATGATCAGTAACAAATCCACTTTCAGACATCTTCATAATAAATAAACGCTTCATTAGAAATACCTTGTTGGAGGTCGAGGGTTTTTCATACAGCTTACCCAATGCGCTCATCAAACCCTTCGTTGTCATTTCTTTTGAGATATTGAAAGCCACCGACGAAGCCAGGCTCAGCCGTATTGTTCCCAGAGCCTTTCTGTCAAGAACCTCCCATTCTTCATCATTCATGGCCGCTGGCTGCTTTGCTCTTCCTCCCAACGGCAAGAATAGATCCTTCTGCTACAGACAGTCCACCATTTGCATCTTCCATAACTAGAAGTTTTGGCCATTAAACTTCTCAACCCTAAACTTTTCTTCTTCTGACATTGCTCCAACACGAACCATAAACCCTAGCTTCCTGTGGGTTTATCTTCCAAATAGTCATTTGGCTCTGATACCAATTGTTAGAAAAATAGGATCGCAGAGCAATAACAATAAACAGACATGCAAATATAATCACACACACATTACAAGAGAGACACAAATATATCGTGGTTCACCCCAAGATAGGCTACATCCACACTGAAGTTGCCAGTCCTTATTATTATTTTTTCCAACAAAGTGAAGGGATACAACCTGCAACACAACTGCTGCACTTCCTCTTCACTGTCTCACAGTCTCTCTTCCGATCTCAGAGATCTTTACAATGCATAATACCTAATACATCAACCCTATCCGTATTACAATGTCTTTCTTTTATAATGGAAATACAATGGGAAAATACCACGGGTTACCCAAAACCATGGGCCCGAAAACTGTTGGTGAAAACAGCCCCAAAAATTTTCCTCGGGGGCGCTGCCCCTGTGCCTCCCAGCCGAGGAAGTGGACACTCCCCCGGACCCCCCTAGGGTCATGCCGTGATCATAACCAAACCTGGGGTATGAACACGACTGAATAATAATATCTCTAAATCTGGATATCAGGCTCCACAACCGACATCCACTAAGGGTGTGACCATGGCTTCTATCTCTTGTTATTTGTCTTTCAACTTTTTCTCAAGCCCTTCAACTTTATCCTTCAAAGCTTCCTCACTATCCACTAACAATTTCATATCTACTTGCCACTTGTTCTCTCTTTCTTCAAACTCTACTAGCCTAGCTTTACAATCAGTGAACTTACCCTACAACTCTTCTTTTTCCTCTTATAGTTCTACAATTTCTGGTGCATTCACCAGTTGGGCAGCTGGAATCTTCAATTTCTTCTTTAGTGACAGAATTTCTAGATATTTTTCATCTAATAACTTCTAAATTCTAGCCCTTTTATCTTCTTGAGTTTCAGTGGCCAATAGTGAAGCCTGGAACTTTTTCACTTGTGCATTCAGGCTCTTGTTCTCCACCTTTTCCAATCCCAACTGCTTTTGCACTTTGGTTTTGCTGGTCTGCACTTTTGATAGCTCTATGGAAGCCCTCAACAACTTGTTATAGATGACTTCACATGTCTCCTTGTGCAAATTGATCACATCAGGTACTGGTATGTTGTCACATACCCTCCCATCAGACCAAGCAAGGGGGGAACATGACACTAAATCTGGGCATCTAGCCCCATGATTATTAACATAATTCACCGAATATAAAAGAAAGGGACATAAGCAGATATATATATGTATGTTGTAGAAACACAGCAGAATGAAAATCATCTAAATGTCTAACATACATTCAACATTTTTATGACAACCATTAAATAAAAATATTGCAGAATTTATACAAGAGAGAGAGTACTTATCTTAAAACAAAGTAGTCCTGAGAAACTGGCTATGAAACTGCAACGTTCCACCCAACCGTAGGCCAATTGTGCTCATCAATCTATCAACACAATGGCCACCCCCGAGTTGAGCATGATTCTACAAGAAGAAAGGGAACAACAGGCTCACACATAGCCACAATACACCAAAATCAGCTAAGCCAATCTACACTTGGGTTTATCAGACTGCTAAGGCAAAGGGGAGGGAATGAATTGCTAAGCTAGTGAGCTCAAACACAGAGCCATGGATACCTCTACAATATCTATATATCTTTGCACCCACAATGCCTACACATCCTACACAAGGAAGTATTCCCTTCACTAATACACAGCCCCTCATGCCATACCTTCCATACTAGTGTTATTCAAGGTGTGCATAGAAGAGTAGCCAACCTTTTGATCTTCTTGAGAGGTTACCTCCCTCACTAGGTTTATCAAGCCAATTCAGGTCCACTTCCACCCCAAATTTCTTGCTCACAGTTCAAACCAAAACAGGGATGCACAAAACAGCAAAATCACAAGTGTTGAGCATGAAGAAAAACGTTTTTATAGTGGGATGCCCAAAATGGGGTTTCCAATAGCTTTAGAAAAACGTGGGCAACCAAAAACAAATTGGTAGATGAAGAATTTAGTCATGGGAGGGCGAATCGATTTTAGAAAACGTTTATGGGCATTCAAGGGACAAAAACGGCCTCCATAAACCCCCAAATCGTGCCTCCCTTCCTCCCGGCCACTGGGTAATACAAAAACAAGTTCCTAGCCATGGAAAATGCAGGAAAATGATAGAAAATGTGAAGGAGAAAGCCCCAGCTAGCTCAGACTGTGTGAGAGATCAAACGCCATGGATCAAGAATGGATTTGGGCACAATTTCATGGGTGTTTTCTTGCTTAAGAAGCAAAAATACGATTTTCCATATTGATGGCTTGCCCATACATGAAATTGGCTTCCATACCTCTCCAATCCAAAGGCATTAACTACTTCAACCAACTCTTGGAAGAATTAAATGATTGGGTGCATAAGTCAAAATGGATAGTTGATAGTTTATGGGTTCTCTCAATGACATTTGGATTAACACCATTGGCTCAAGGGTTTGAATAATTTCCCCTCCCTATTCCTTGTAAAATCATGCCCCATCTCTTTGTTGCATTGCATAGCTAGTTGTGGGTATTTCATTAAAATTTGTATTTACATGATGTCTTAATTGTCATGTCCCCAATTTTGGATTAACTCAGTGACCATGGGTAAAAGGGGACATTATTTTCCTAGGAATATAAATGATAATTTAATCCTGTAACTATATAATAAATTTTAGCATAATTTCTATTGGAGGAATTAATTTTATTAATTTAAATTAATTCCTTTACTTAATATTCCTAAAATAATTGGGCAAGTGGTCCAAGAGAGTGCCCTCATGGAGATAAGGTTTCCAAATTGGATCTAGAGACAAGAAAATAGAAATATGGCTAAATCAATTTGTGGATTTAGGAAAAGAACAAAAAAAGGAAAGGTGTAAGAGTTTCTAAAAGCAAGAAAATGCAAACAACCAGAAAAAGCAAAAGGAGGGCACAGTTTCCAAAAAAAAGTTCAGTTTACAAATCAAGCAACTTTTACAAAGCAGGAAACATATGGAGACAAAGGGGGGCACACTTTCTAAAGGAGAAAAGCTTGTAAGGCAAAATAAAGGAAAGTATGTCAACTCATGGGTGACATATTCTCACAGGTCACCAAGCTCTTAAACTTGCTCAACAAGTCATCATGAAGTTTATAAAAGAAGCCAACCAAGTCCATTTCAGAACTTTTGTCACTGTGAGTTTATGAGTGAAGCATTTTAGCTTCTCAAGGTTTGGTGATGTGACCAAGCTAATTAATGGGTGATGTGCCCCATTCTTCTATTCTACTTCTCTTCTCTAATATTTTTTCAGGATTTGCAGCCATGGAGATATGATATGCAGTTCCATATACTCCAATACTAAGAAGAACCCAAGCTTACAAGGATTTATCATCATAGAGGGTAAATTCGGAGGAGACAACATTGAAGGGCCGAAATGGAGGTTTTGGGTTCATCACTTCTAATCATTTCTAGGTTGTGAGACCTATTCCATTGCATCCAGAGGGCTGTTTCCAGTAGGATACATTTTTTTTCTCATCGAAAAAGATGTCGGGATGACCAAGATACACCCATTTTCACCAAAGCCAAGGTATCATGTGTTAAGGAGTGCACATGTGAAGTTCCAGTTCAGTGAATGTGCCCATGACAGATTAGGAAGCTCAGTGCGCAGCCAACACTCTATTTCAGACCTATTGTATATCAGAATACATTTTCATAACAGAGCTCTGTTCATTACCTCTCTTCTTCTATTCATTATATGGTCCTATGGGGGGATTTCCTAGTCAATAAGTCATTGTACTGAGGAGGAGCTATTAAATGAGTACAAATATGGTTAAGTGAGAAAAATTTCATCTTGATACTATTAATTACATTATATCAGAGCACTCTAATATTTCAGAACAGAGCATTACATTTAAATAAGTCATTACTTAACTCAGAATGGAAGACTAGCTCATTGAGCATTGTTTAATGACTAGTTTCACTAAAATGACTATCAAATTTATTCTAAATGTCAGATCTTCTTTATGTAAGTTGTAGGAGGTCATTAATATACCATAAAATCCATATCCGTTCATACTTTAATAATTTAGAAGGATTTACCCACTGTTTGTGAAGATTGAAAATAGACTAGCTCTGTCATCCCGGCAGGGTCTAAAATATCCAAACCACCTCTACTCTTCCCGAATCTTTCTGATTGTTGTCCAGAAAACCCCTTGTGCCTATTTGACCATCATAACTCAGTTTTGTACCCACCTGATCTAGTAAGCATATGTTGGTGCGCCCAGGAAGCTTTACGATAGGCTTCAGCAGTAGCTGATGTCCGAAACATAAATGGCCCCAGTACTTCGTGCTTAGGAATCTCCATCTGATATTAATATTTTCTGCTACACATTTCCCCATACAAATTTAAGAACTGAAAGTTCATCCCACCATCCTCAGATTCAGTTTCCATCCCCCTCACTAACATCCTGCTCGGTTTGAAAAGATTATTAAGAAATTTATCCTGTGAATTTTATTAAAATTTATGAAGTTGAGTTAATATCTGGGTCAGATCTTGGCTAGGATATTACATTAATTTACATTGTGCCTGTCCATCACAAGAACCATAGGCATCTATTTTTAATTTCCGATAGATAAAACACTAAATCGATGGCGGGGCCTTGGCCTTGAGCTCCTCACCATGATTTAATAACGATATTTACACCATTTGCAATTTTAATGCAATAGGGTCAAAATGGGGATGTGACATATGTCTTCCAATTTTACTTTTAGTTCTGTGGCCTTACTCTTAGTGGCTAAGGCAAGACTCAAGGTATTCTGGGAAAGGTTCCTGCTTACCTCCAAGGCTACATCCTTCTTGCACATTTTTCTTGCATCAGCATACAGTTTGGATTCTTCTGAGATTGTATCTGGGCTCTCCTCATATCCCTCCAGTAACTTAGGCCTGCTTAGGCTTGATGTTGCAGCTCTAGTAGGTGTTATGTTGAATGTTAAATTTTGAGCATTAATTCCCAATACTCTAGGATCTTTACTGAGAGAATAACATGTACAGTATATCAATGCATATCAATCATAACAAGCATGTCAATCATCACAAGAAGCAAAAGCATGAGAGACAATAGACATATTGTTTCCGTGGAGAAAACCCTAAGGTGAAAAACCCCACAACTTTCTCATAGATAGATAGATCAATAGCTCAACCAATGTACAACAAAATATACAGAGATAGTATTCTACTAGCAGATGAGATCCTCCTCCTCACATGTGCACCACTTTCCAAGTGAAAGAAGAATGATTTTCTGAGTGATCTAAATAGAGATCTCCCCATCTCTATTTATACTTGTTCTGTTTACCCAATAACCTTATGGGGCTGACTTGTCTAGCTAGGTACATCAACCACATATTACATAAATTAGGGCCAACCCACACATGGTGGTCTAATAACCCATTGGCAAGTTAACACACTTGCGACACTTGTTAATACACATGACGACACTTCCGTATAGAGGAATGACGCATCTCTATAGGAGTACAATAATATATAAATGAAATACATGGATGAAATACATTCCGAAGTTAAATATACATCAACACTCCCTCTTAACTAGGAAGGTATTTCTCGACACATATCTACTAGCACAAGTCTTCTTCTCTGGATCATCGTCATCGATGCATCATCATCATCGTCACTGCTGCTGCTATCTCAACCAATCTCTGAATCTACTCGTCATAGGAAGTTCTACAGAGCCAGTCCTTTTTCATACTAGATGTAGGCCCACCACCTACAGGTCTTCATCATCACTGGCCATACTGTGGAATCCTTAGGACTTATTATGTGCGTCACAAAACCTCGAAAGAGCATCCCAGGATGTTACAGGTACACAACTCCGACCTATAGGATCTCCCAGGGCCATATTATATGTGACCTCACCACAAAACCTCGCAAGAGCATCCCAGGCTGTTACGAGCACACAACTCTACCTATAGAATCTCCCAGGGACATATTACATGTGGTCACCACAAAACCTCGCAAGAGAATCCCAAGTTGTTACGAGCACACAGCTCTACCTATAGGATCTCCCAGGGCGACATTACATGTGGTCATGGCAAAACCTTGCAAAAGCATCCCAGGACTTATTACGGGCACACAGCCCAAACTATCGGATCTCCCAGGGACATATTATATGCCATAGGACAAAACTTCGAAAGAGCATCTACCAGATATCCCAGGGCCAAATTATATGCCATAGGAAAAACCTCGAAAGACTATTTGCAGATCTCCCAGGGCCAAATTATATGTCATCCCAAAGCAAAACCTCAAAAGATTATTTTCCAGATATCCCAAGGCCAAATTATATGCCATAGGAAAAACCTTGAAAGACTATCTGCAAATCTCCTAGGGCCAAATTATATGCTTATCTGCACAACCTGTTCCATGGCCATAGAGTATCAACCTCATACTCATCATACATCATCCTGATGTACACATGATCATTCTGATCATCATCACTGCGACATTTTGTTGCATGTCATTTGGAGCAACATCTTGAAGCTCGTCATCCATGATCATCTTGATCATACAATGCATCTACCTGATGCATACCAAGTATCTATGTGATACATATCATCATACATGATCCACCTGATCATACAATGTATCCACCTGATCATACAATGTATCCACCTGATACATACATAGATACATGATCCACACAATGTATCCAGCTGATATATATCAACATACATGATCTACCTGATCATACAGAGTATCCACCTGATACATATACAGATACATAGTCCAAGAATCCAACATGATGCATATACAAATACATATAAATGATCCAATTGATAATATCCAGCATCCACTATGATGCGTACATACATATACAAATAAATGATCCAACTGATCATATCCATCATCCAACATGATGCACAGATACATATGCATATAAATAATCCAACTGATCATATCCAGCATCCAATATGATGCGTACATACATATACAGAGCAGTAACTGGAGCATCATCTTGATGCTCATCATCCAGCGCTTACATCCACAGCCATGTGAAGGATCCTCCTTCCAACATGCTTTGAATGGCTTCTGCAAATGTCTCCATCACTTCTTCCTCGAAGTGTCATCAATTTGAAGAACACCAAGCCTCTCTCTGAAGTACTCGAACTTCACTCTGGCTAGTGGTTTCGTCAACACATCTGCAATTTGCTCATCCGTCGCAACATACAGGAGCTTCACTACTCCTCTCTGCACCATATCCCTGATATAGTGATATTTGATCTCTATGTGTTTCGACCTGTCATGAAACACTGGGTTCGTAGACAGCTTCACACAACTCTAGTTATCACAGAAGATACAAGTAGCATCCAACAGGAGATCAAATAACTCAGACAGTAGCTTCCGAAGCCATACTGCCTCACAACTAGCCGAACAGGCTGCAACATACTCTGCCTCGGTTGTACTTAGTGCTACACAGGACAGCTTTCTGCTAAACCAAGAGATCACACCTGATTCCATATTGAAGCAGCACCCAGATGTGCTCTTCCTATCTGGAGCACTACCTGCCCAATCTGAATCAACATAACCCTGCAGGTTAAACTTTTGTTTCGCTTCATACTTGAGCCCATAATCAACTGTACCCTTCAAGTACCTCAGAATATGCTTTACAGCAACCAGGTGAACACTCCTCGGATCCGTCAGGAACTGGCTCAATGTGTTCACTGCAAAGCAAATATCTGATCTCATGTTCGTCAGATACATCAAGGACCCAATCATCTGACGATACATAGAGACATCAACCGGATCAGATGAAGCATCACATAGGAGCTTGAGATTCGATGCCATAGGTGTGGCCATGGCCTTGCAATCTATCATCCCGAACCTCTTCAGGATATCTAATGTATAATTCCCTTGTCCAACAAAGATCCCATCTGCACTCTGCCACACCTCCATACCTAGAAAATAGTGCATCATCCCCAAGTCCTTCATATCAAACTCGGTAGCAAGCTTCCTCTTTGTATTGGCAATCAATCTGTCATCTCCTGTTACAAACAGGTCATCTACATACAGGAGTAGAATCACAGGATTTCCTTCCTCAACTTTGTAGTAAAGGTTGGAATCCACTTTACTCTTGGTAAAGCCCAAACTAGATAGGAAACTGTCCATCCTACCATACCAAGTTCTGGGAGCTTGCTTCAAGCCATACAAGGCTTTCTTCAATCTGCACACATGTGACTCCCTGTCATGTGTTTCAAAACCGAGTGGCTGCTCCACATACACTTCCTCTTCGACTACACCATTCAAGAAGGCAGTCTTGACATCCATCTGGTGTATTTTTCATTTCATTGCTGCAGCTAAGGCAAGTATTGATCTGATGGAAGTGTACCTGGCTACAGGAGCAAAAGTTTCTTCATAGTCTATTCCCTCTTTTTTAGAGAAGCCATGAACTACGAATCTTGCCTTGTATTTCTCTATGTTTCCATCTGCAGCATGCTTGATCTTGTAGATCCATTTGGAAGTCACAACAGACTTCCCTTCAGGTCTTGGGACAACATCCCAAACATCATTCTTCATTATTGATTGGTATTCTTCGATCATGGCATCCTTCCATTCTTTCTTTTCCTTTGCTTCTTCATAACTGGAAGGTTCTTTGTTCATGATGTCACAGAGTAAAGGAACATAGCTGGTATGTGATATGGTTCTCTTCTTTGCTCTGTGTTCTTCTTCTGGAATACCATATCTTTTTGTATCTTGAATGAGCTCTCTAGCCCATGCAGGTTTTATTTTGTGAGTTATTCTCACGAGGTGGATCTACAGGTTGTTGCGGATCTTCAATTTCACGATCAACATCTAGAATTGCTTCAGTCATGGTAGTGTCTTGAAATCTAGTTTCCTTATAGTCTTCATAATCTTCAACAGGTGTCTTTCTTGATTTGATGAATGTTGAGTTTTCATCAAATGTCACATCCCTGCTGACATCAATCTTCTTGAACCCTGGAAAGTATATTATGTAAGCCTTCGAGCTTTCACTGTAACCCACAAAGATACCCTTCTTTCCTAAAGGATCAAGCTTGGTCCTCTTTTCCTTTGGGACATGTGTATATACTGGACAACCAAATATTCTGAGATGGATGACCTCAGGTTTCTTACCAGAGAGGACCTCTTCTGGTGTCTTGTTGTCCAATATCTTGTGGGGTGTTCTGTTCTGCACATATACAGCTTTCCTAGCTTCTTCTGCCCATAGATGCATAGGTAGATCTTGGTCATGCAGCATTGCTCGTGCTGCTTCAATGATTGTTCTATTCTTTCTTTCTGCAAATCCATTCTGTTTTGGATTGTAAGGAGTAGTCAACTCCCTCTTAATCCCTGAATCACTGCATAGCTTCTTGAAATCACTTGAAGTGAATTCTCCACCATTGTCGGATCTGGAAGTCTTGATTTTCTTATCAGTTTGGTTTTCCATCAAGGTTTTGAATTCCTTGAACTTATCAAATACTTCATCTTTGTTCTTCAAGAAGTAAACCCAAGTCTTCCTGGAGAAGTTATCAATGAAAGAGACATAGTAAACATACCCACTCAGAGAACTGGATGACATTGGACCACATACATCGGAGTGGATGATTTCCAAGATACCTTTTTCCTTATTTTCACTGCTTGGAAATGCCTTCTTAATGTTCTTTCCTTTTGCGCATCCTTTGCAAACCCCTTCATGCTTGATCTTAATTTCAGGAAGACCTTCTACACCCTTACTTGCAATTGGTAATGCTCTGTAGTGCATATGTGCAAGTCTTCTATGCCAAAGTTCACTTGGCTCCATGGAATCATGTACCATGGCATGTTCAGGTTGTCCCTTCAATTTATACAATCCTCCCTCTTGCCCTCCAATCACCACTGCATCATCAATAGTTTTACCCTTTGGCCACATCAGAACTTAGCCATCTACAAATGCAACCCTCATGCCTTAAGCATCTAATGCAGAGATGGAGAGAAGATTCTTCTTGAGCCCAGGTACATAAAGAACTTCTTTCATCTTCAAAGACTTTCCAGAATCTAGGTTGTAGGAGGCTTCACCACTTCCTTTGATAGGGTATTGATTATCATCCCCAAGTTTCACCTTATGGGGTGACTCATGTTCAGATAGGTTTACGAAAGATTCTTTAAACCCGGTCATGTGTTTGGAAGCCCCACTTTCAATTAACCAATCATTACAATCATGAGAGATAGTACCTGTGAGAGTAGATATTAGAATATACTCTTCTTCACTTGATGAGTCATCATCACTTTCTGCCTTAGCCTTTTTCTTTGGAGGTTCATCATCCTGCAGCATGAGCATGGTACCTTCTTTTGTTGCCCTTCTTCTTCTTGTTGAAGTTGTTGTTGTTATCCCTTTTGTTCTTGGGACAATCTGAAGCAAATTGACCTTTCTCATTGTAGGTAAAAAATCTTAGATCCTTCTTATTCTTTTGTTGGTTGTGATAGGATCTCTTGTAGTAAGAGTTCTCCTTCTTGGGCTTGCTTCTTTTGGTGTGAGCTGCGAGAGCTTTATCTTCACCTCCCATCTTTTCTTCTCGAGCTACAATCCTAGCTTCTTCTTGAGAGCATTCCTCCCACAGTTTACTGAAAGAGATCAATTTCTTTCTTGCACAGATTCCTTGAATGAAGGAGTCCCATGACCTAGGTAGGCCATTCAGAGTGTTCATAACAACTTCACCATTGTCCACTACTTCATCTACAACTTCAAGTTGTTCCTTGATTTGAGAGACCTTGGAGAAGTATGATTGGATGGTCTCTCCATTCAACATCTTGACCCCTTTCAATTGATTCCGCAGAGTCATCTTCCGATTTATGTTCTTCCCTTCAAATAACTTGGTCAGGGAGTCAAACATCTCCTTGGGTGTCTTTAGAGATGACACATGTGGTATGAGATGGTCTTTGATAGAATCAGCAATGATTCTCTTTGCCTTGACGAAGTTCTTCTTATGCAAAACCTTAGCCTCTTCATCCTCTGGGATAGGGACCTTAGAGCTGATGTAGGAGTCCAATTCATTTTCTTCCAGGATTAACGCAATCCTATACTTCCAGGCTCGGAAGTTATCATCCCCTTCAAGCTTATCCTCAAGCTTGCTGTGGTGAGACATCTTAAAGAGTACTTCAAGTGGAAATAGAAAAGTTTTAGGTCTTACCACTTGCTTTGCTGAAAACTGGATCTAGTCCCGGATTAAGGTTTGTCGAAAAAACCCTAAAAATTCAAAATGTGAATTTCAACTTTCTGAAAGGATAGAAAGATGCGCCTTGATGATCTGATTAGTGTGGTGTATTTAGAATTTGAGGTCTGCAAAGCTTCACCCTTCAGAAATGTCTTTTAGTCTTCCTGAGTTCACTAGGGAGGACCCTGAATTAGGGTTAGAGTTTCTCGGAGATTTACTCAGCCAAAAATCTCGATCCAAGGCTCTAAACTTTGATTCTTCCAAGGAGCGTCCAGCTATGTCTTCAGATTTCAGAAATTCCTATTTGTGGGGAAACCCTAATTTTTAGGGCCAAATCTAAAAATGCTCAGAATTGAATTCTGATTGGACATATAGATTCTCCTTAATGAGTAGAGTCAATTTACTATACTGCTTTTCCAAAATATGTGGAGAGAAACCCAATAAACAAGAAACCCTAGTTTTTGTCACTGCACAATGGCTTCTTCTCAGGTTAGCTCTGATACCATGTTAAACTTTGAGCATTAATTCACAATACTCTAGGATATTTACTGAGAGAATAACATGTACAGTATATCAATGCATATCAATCAGAATAAGCATGTCAATCATCACAAAAAGCAAAAGCATGAGAGACAATAGACACAGAGTTTCCGTGGGGAAAACCCTAAGGTGAAAAACCCCACAACTTCCTCAGAGATAGATAGAGCAATAGTTCAACCAAAGTACAACCAAATATACAGAGATAGTCTTCTACTAGCAGATGATCCTCCTCCTCACATGTGCGCCACTTTCTGAGTGAAGGAAGAATGAGTTTTTGAGTGATCTAAATAGAGATCTCCCGATCTCTATTTATACTTGTTATGTTTGCCCAATAACCTTATGGGGCCGACTTGTCTAGCTAGGTACATCAACCACATATTACATAAATCACGGCCAACCCCACACATGGTGGTCTAATAACCCATCGGCAAGTTAACACACTTGCGACACTTGTCAATACACATGACGACACTTCTGTATAGAGGAATGACACATCTCTATAGGAGTACAATAATATATAAATGAAATACATGGATGAAATACATTCCCAAGTTACATATACATCAACATTGAACACATGTTGCTTAACCTCAAAGGATGGCACCGAGGATCTGACTTGATTTTTCTTGGGTTGCTTTGCTTGTACCTGTATTAATTGCTGCTCAGGCTCCTCTACATTTTGCCTCTTCGAGGCTCTCTCAGCATCACTATCTACATCCATGGACTCACTACCCCCTTCCTTTATAGATTTTTTTGGAGGAATGGTAAGGGACATGGCTGCTGATATTGTTGGGGTTTTACCAGGTGAACCAGGAATTGTTGATGTGCTACTTTGAAAAATGAATGCTAAAGATGAAGAATCTTCTGGTGGGTCTACTTCCAAGTGGCCTTTGTCAATGTATTCTAACTAGTTTTCCATCTTAGCTAGACCTGTCAGTTCGAAGTGCTCATATCCTTTCCTGTTACTTTCCTTCCTTCTTTCTGAGATAATCTGGTGAGGATCATAGTTTATGGACGCTTTGGATGGGATTCCCAGATCACCCATCATTCGCTCAATAGCTGGGAGAGCTGTTTTTTTTTTTACAATGAAGGAGCCCAATGTCCATGCAAATCTGATGTCCGAAAACTTCCTATCATCCAAGAAATGTTCACACTCCAACTTCAATTTTTTTCTTATAAATTCCAAGTTGGGTACTCTGGGGGTTAGGAAGGTAGAGAGCACATAGGGGGCATGGGAGCAGCCATAAACTCTAATCACAGTCCCATGCTCCAGCATGAACCAATCCCCAACCCTCTTCTCCATGGATGGCTGCAGTAGGTCTTTCATCTCAGGAAGTACCCTAAGCAGTCTCTTCTGGAAAAAGATGAAATATATTTCTACCATAATATCATTCATGAAGGTTTCGTAGTCTGAATACATCTCCTTAGTCAACTGCAGTTTTGGAGGTTATAGGTTTTCTTCATTAGCTGCCAGGAACATTTTTAACAAGTAAGACTAGAACCTGAAAGTTCTTGTTTTAGGGAATTCTATGAGCTGGGAGTGGATGTTTTCTACCAACGCTTCATCAAACTTTAGGCATGCACATTGGGTAAGCGAATTTGTAATGTCCCCATTCAAATAATTGCATAGTAAGACAATCCCATCAATCCTACTAGTTTCCTAGGTTGGATGGGCACATGTGGAATTGTAATAAGGAAGCTAATAAATGATGTTTAGACATTAGAAGGGCTCAACTATTTAATAAATATGGTGAATAAATAAATTCAAGAGAAATTATAGGTGGCAAGTGGTTTTGTAGACATATGGAGGGTGTGGGACCCACACTAGCTTGATTTTTCAATGACACATGGCATCCCTCTCTTGCCAATTCGAATTCATGGGAAGGTGAACACTCTTGGGTGAGTTGGTAAGTCATAACACATGGCATTGAGTATCTTAGGTCGAATTAGGATGGATTGGTAACCTACATGGAATATGAAGAGTCAAATTGGAAGTTTGTGGACACTTGGGCTAAATTCCCTAGCCCCTATGACACCAATGATGGAGAATCTATGACAACTATGACAAATTGAAGACCTGACCTCTGATATATTACCATTATGACATGTCACCCCCCAAAACTAGGCTCAAGAAAGGCGTTCATGGGAGTGGAAGAAGCCAAAGAGACTTAAATTCGAATTTGGGAGAAGATGGAAGGTTGGAACTAGGAGACAAGTGGCAAATGTGGAATATTTCCTAAGTGGAAATATCTTGAAGCTATTGAGAGGATTTCGACCCATAGAAGTCTAATTTTGGTTATAAAATATAGAAATCAAGTATGAGAATGGATTTTGATGATTTGAGAAAAATTGCATTTGTGAAGAGAGAGCTAGTGGATGACTAGTTTCTTGCCTTAGCCAATTTTGAGGGTGAAAGATTCTCATCGAAGTTGGTGTTTGGAGAGGCCACTCAGGTATTTCATGGTTCTTTAATGGAGTTTTTATTTGCAAGTAGCAGCTACAGGAAGTTTCATGGTTTGGTTTAGTGCATCAGTTTCTCTCCACCATTTCCAGTTTTGAAGGCATATTCATGCTCCTTAAGGGAGGGATTTTTTGTGAGCTCTTGTGCTTCTTGGGAGAGCTTATCATTATATATTTCTAATTGTAATAGATTCATATCCTCTGTTCTTAATATTCAGAAAGTATCAGGTCGAAATACCCACTAGTTGTATGCAAAAATATTGATTAATGAGCAAACAATGTCCATTTCCCCAATGCATTGATGTATGACACTAGAATGTTGATTATTTTGAATGGATGGATGATTCTCTGGTATATTAGTGATCACTATACTACCATGGATGTATTCTACAATTTTCATATACTGTACTTGAGCATTTGAAGCATTTTTACTCAGTTTAGTTGTATTGGGAGGTGAAATAGTGCCATTTCCCCAAGGGTCGAATTGGGGATTTTTGCATTTGAATGGGAGAGGGTGAGAGCAGTTGTAATATACACCATTGGAGCACTCTGTTAATATCACCCAGAAGTTTATAAAAAGGGATATTAACGGTAACAGATTGGACACAAAAGTTCATCGCAGAACCCTTCCTTTGAATTACAGGGTTGAATCTTTATTTGCTTCAGAGTTTATTTTTGGTTCTAATGATGCTCTTCATGGCTCAGACGTGGAAAGATGCTTTGGAGATCTACTTTATCCTGAAGAAGACTATCCAGAAGACAGCTATTGGCAAAACATCGAATCCCAACCTTACAATTGGGAGGATGATTTGGCGCGCAGAGAAATAGAAGAAAATCTGTTCGATGAAGGTGTTCTAGATTGTGTCTGTGGTGGTGTCCCAGGAGGTGATGATGGTGAGATCAGATGTGTCTGCGGATCTGGCTATGGTACTGATTAAAGAGATTCTTTCCATGGGAATGAAGTAGCTTGGTCCGTGATTCATGTTTGGAATCCAATGTATATATTTATTTTGAAAGTCGTGGTGGGTCGGTTAATGCTCCACTTTGTAATTTGTTGGCCATGTTTAGGCCTTTGCCCTATTTACTTTCCGGGATGCTTTTGCCCCGATGAATTGTAATATGTCAGTAAGAATATTTGCATAGTGACTGATATAAGTGGGCCAGTTGTTTGTCGGCCACAAGAATCTACTTTCTGTAAAAGTCAGTATCTGTCAGTCTGTCATAGTACCGGATCCCTGGATGGCCGAGCCTCGGAGGGATGAGATAAACATGATGTGGTCCCATCATGTCCCCAGGAATCTTACTTTTTAACCGGCTGGTGTAAGTTTCTGTCTACTGGTTAACCCTCTCAAATGCTATAAATAAGAGACTTGGGGGTTCATTTGATTCATTCGAGTTCATCGAGTCGCATGAGCAAGTACTCCGCTCTGCAAGTAGGAGTAGCATGAGCAAGTAGTCCGATCTGCAAGTCTATAGGTTTGTGTGAGAGCCGAAGTAAGTATGCTCTGCGAGTTGTCGTGATTGGTATAACATTGCATCAGAAAGCTAAGACTCATCTCTGTAAAAAAGAGTCTGTGTAAGGGTGTGCTAGTGAGCATATCTTGGGACTCCCAGGAGCCTACGAGTAGCTTCATGCCTTAGGGAAGTTGCAAAAGCTAAATGGACCCAAGACATTGTGTTCAGGCACAGTTGAGAGACAGTGGTGACGAACTTCGCAAACCGAGGTCGATCCACTTCATGAGTCTGTAATGTCTAGTTGAAGAATTAATGAAAAGTTGAAGTTTGGGGAGATCCTGGCGTGTTTGGTATCAGAGCCAGTCCAAGTATCAACATTGTTGCGAATATTCTGGTAACACTTATGCTTTCTCATATGTATGATTTATAAATCTGTTGCAATATCATCTCTATGTATGCACTTGGTCGATCTGTTTGTTGTAAACACTTTATAAATAGTATCCTGTAGGCGGTGGAAATGACCGCTGAGCGGATTGTAGGAATCCAAAAGGTGTAAGAGTCAGTTCCGATGTCGTAGCAGTAAGGCCCGCCAAAGTTAGGGGAGTAAGTCTACAAGGTTTCCGAAAGACTAAAAAGTCATCCCTCACCTTTTCTTTTAATATGGATCCTACA
Source organism: Larix kaempferi (assembly GCA_027924585.1). NCBI lineage: Eukaryota > Viridiplantae > Streptophyta > Pinopsida > Pinales > Pinaceae > Larix > Larix kaempferi. The sequence goes on from BSBM01000094.1 coordinate 15,615,751, forward strand.
ATGGATGATGTTTCGCTGACCCATCTAGGGTGTGAATCAGCCAACGACACATAAGTTTCATTAGCAGAACGTAGAAACTCATCCTTCAATCCTTCTTCTTCTGGAGAAGAATCATCATACATAACAATCAATGACCAGAATCCCTCAGAGAACTGGCAATTACCCCAGATTTTCCCTAGAGATGTCTACAGACTTAATTGGTGGAATTTATATTCTGTCACTCAAATAAAAGTTTCAAGTATTGATGTTGCCTTTACAGATAATCAGGAGCCTATTCATATCACTTTACTTGACAAAGAACAAATTGATTGGGCACGATCTAAGAAATTCAAATATGCACATTTTGGTGCTGTCAAGTTAGGCCTTGGTCCATTAGTACGCCCTCGTCTTGCTGTGTCTTCTTTATGTTGTGTTGTAGATACGTGTCACAATAAATTCTCTGATGCTGTGATAGGAGGCTTCACGGCCCCATTACATGATGGTCCTGCCTTTGGCACAATATATCCTAAGTTTTCTGTGAGTCTTGATGATCCGCATATATATAATATTCTTAAAGCTTATATCCTACCTAAGGGTTTTGACATGCAAAATGGCTCCCGAATCATCCAGTTAAAGGGTGGTGTATGTGTCCGTTTCGGAAATGACACTCTCCCGCAGTTGCGATCCCATGTCCATCAGAGCTCTTTAGACTGCAGCATGGTGGAACAACCTAATGCAAAATCCAAAAACACAACCCCTGTTACATTCAAATGGACTAGAATTAATTATCCACAATCTTGGGAACTGAAATATTATGAGTTAAGACACCGTGAAAGAGTTGATGCTACTATGAACCCAAAACCCCTAATCTATGATGAAGCATCCAGCTCCTTTCGATCAGCCCAAGAAGAGCCAATAAAAATATTTGGTCCCCCTCTGATCAAGTCAACATCCATGTCCTCTTACAACAATGCTAAGCTTCAAGCCATGTCGGATCAGTTGTCTCAACAATCTTTATCCGAGTCTTCTAGTACTGTAAATAATCCCTCTTATACAGGTCTTTCTGATTTTGAACATAGAGGTCAACATGCTGACTGTCCAGCATGCAGAAAAATAAAACAAAAATTAGTCCAAAGGAGTAAGCAAAAAGAATCTGCTTCTCTTCATGAATTTCCCAGTCTAGGAATGTTCTCTCTTCCTAGAGAAAAAGGAGGTGTTGAGGTAACAAATCCTACAGGCCAAAAATCTTATCTTCCTGGAAGGAATCTTCCCGATGCTGCTTTCAGGCAGTATGCACAAGATGGTTTGACTCTAAGAGAGTTCTTACCTACCAAATATTCAGCCGCTGATCAGTCAGTATCAGATGAAATCAAGTTAGCCAATTGGGAAAACTTGCAGCAACTTCATACTGTAAGGAATTTAGATGATATGGCTAATGATATCCTGTTGCTTAAACATAGTTGTTCTATCCAAAGAGAACAGTTGGAAAAATTCATCACTAAACTTGAACTGTTAGATCATATGATTCATGATACGACCCAAATAGAAAAGGCCATAGCAGAAGCTTCTAAGAAGCTAGAAAAAATAATGGTTGTCTTAGCTGATCTATCTACCAAGACACGGGAACTCAAGCAAAAACATTACATAGTTCCTGATCATGTTATAAAACTTTCCAAAAAGGGTCATCAGAAGTCAGTCTCATTAGGACAGTTCAGTATCATTCCTGATGAGGAAAAACCAGAATGGGATTTCGGTGAAAGTGATGCTATTAGAGAGGATATAGAAGAATGGATCACTGCATTCAAAGGATACAGACCAGTACTTGATCCAAAGTATATTGGAGATTTGAATATGATGGAAGAATCTTCCAACAGGAGAAGAATAGAGGCCCCCAGACAGGAAGAGTATGACACGCATATGCCTGATGCTGTTTCTGCATCTGCCCCTCCTCCTAAAGTTTTTAATTTTGGCATAAACTCAATGAACAATGTGATTACACAGATGCCAGAACAACCAGTCCTTAATATCCAGTGTCAATCCCGTGAAGAAATCAAAAATTTTATTCAGCTGTTAACTCATTGGATATTATACAAAAAGCAGCAAGATCATAACCTAACAGGTCAAATGTTAGGGACACAATTAATTGCTGGTTTGTCAGGACTTGCCTATGAGTGGTGGCGGGGGTTGCCACAGGAAACAAGAAATGAGTTGTTGTCTACACATGATGCAGATGAACAGATCCTCTTTGCACTTGGCAGAGAATTTTATGGTCCAGAGGATGGAGAAGACTATGATCACTTAGCTTCATTATTTATGTCTGCAAGATTATGTGATCTGAGCAAAGAAGAAGAATATTTCTGCTACATGCAAAAATTGCTTATCTCCTCTGGAAAATCAGGAAATCCAGCCTACCTTAAGCACTACTTGAGAAGCTACCCAGGTCATGTTCCAGACACAGTAGAACAAGCTCTCAAGGATAAAAAGGTAGAATTAAGAAGTCTCTCTCTTGCACAATTGCATAATCATATTTTAGAAACATGGCAAGAACACTGTCTGGAGAAATGTGTTTCAAAAGATTTCAAAAGGCACCAGAAAATGTTTTCTGCATCTTTCTGCAAGGATGTAGCCCGTATGCCCGATTGGGGTTGTGGTGCCCATAATAGAGGTCACTTTGGCAAAGGAGGCTTCCATTGTGAAAAGAAAAAGAAATATAAGAAGTTCTATACTTCTGAAGCCAGATATCATCCAGACCTTCCATACAAACATAAATCCAAACACCGTTACAAAGAGCATAGATATAAAAAGCCTTATAAGAAGTCCAAATACAAATTGAAAAGATTTGTCAAAAGAAGGCAAGAAAAGGGACGCGGTGATGTTTGTTTTATATGTGGTAAATCTGGCCATTGGGTGAGCAAATGCCCAGAAAGAAAATCCAATCCCAGGTTAGCAGCTTTATGTGAATCACTTGACCCAACCTGGTGGGATTTGTACAAAGTCTCTGCTTCCTCCCCGGAGATCTACTTTATCCTGAAGAAGATTATATATTTGCCTGAATCGGAGTCTGAGTCTTCTTCTTGTACAGAGATTGAAGAAGATGTTCCGGCTTTAGCTAAATGTGGTCAGTCCTCATCTTCCTCCTCTAAGTCTGATTCTGACAGTGAACCACATTTAGGGGGGTGTGAGAAGCCTGAATTTGACTTTGCTTTGTATATGTTTTCCAGTTCTGTTTCTTCTTACCAAATTGAAAAACAAATTGTTGCAATCGATTTGAAGTTGTCTACCATTCCTGTATATAGACATGTAGAAAGAACAGAGTTAAGAGAAGAGAAAATTTAATATCCCTTTTTCAAATTTTATTAAAATGCCCAATTTTCCACTTTTTTTCCCAATTTCGACCTTTGACTAGTTTTACTGTTTTGACCTCCAAATCAACCCAAATGCTCCCAAATCTTCTGTAGGAGTGTATGAATGGTATTTAGACTTGAATATAAGTTTCAGGTATGTTTTATGGCCCTCCAAATACTGCTGCAAACTTGATTTGTATTATGATCAATATATGTAATTTTGACTAGTAATTTGTGCATCAAATCCCCCTTGGGTAACACTGCAAATGGCCTTCCAAATGCCTCCAAAGTCCCACAAATTTATGAACAGAGGTATATAATGTGTTAATTATGTGATTAACGTCTCATATGCACCATTAATTGATTTTTAATACTGTTCTAACTCTCTCACATTCAACAGCAAAAACCCCCAATTCGACCCTTGGGGAAATGGCACTATTTCACCTCCCAATACAACTAAACTGAGTAAAAATGCTTCAAATGCTCAAGTACAGTACATGAAACTTGTAGAAGACATCCATGGCAGTATATTTATCACAAATATATCATAGAATCACCCATCCATTCGAAATAATCAACATTATAGTGTCATACATCAATGCATTGGGGAAATGGACATTGTTTGCTCATTAATCAATAGTTTTGCATACAACCAGTGGGTATTTCGACCTGAGACTTTCTGAATATGAATAACAGAGGATATGAAGCTATTACAATCATAAATATGTAATGAGAAGCTCTCTCAAGAAGCACAAGTGCTCACCAAAAACGCCCTCCCTCAAGGAGCACGAATATGCCTTCAAAACTGGAAACGGTGGAGAGAAAGTCCTGCACTAAACCAAACCATGAAACTTCCTGTAGCTTCTACCTGCAAATACAAACTCCATTAAAGCACCATGAAAGACCTGAGTGGCCTCTCCAAACACCAACTTGGATGGGAATCTTTCACCCTCGAAATTGGCTAAGGCAAGAAACTAGTCATCCACTAGCTCTCTCTTCACAAATGCAATTTTTCTCAAATCATCAAAATCCATTCTCATACTTGATTTATACATTTTATAACCAACATTATCCTTCAAGGGGTCGAAATCCTCTCAATAGATTCAATAATTTTCCATTTAGAAAATATTCCTCATTTGCCACTTGTCTCCTAGTTCCAACCTTCCATCTTCTCCCAAATTCGAAATTGAGTCTCTTTAGATTCCTCCAACTCCATGAGCGCCTTCTTGAGCCTATTTTTGGGGCTGACATGTCATAATGGTCAGGTGTAAGAAGTCAGGTCTGAATTTTGTCATAAAATGTCATAGATGCTTCATTATTGTTGTCATAAAACTAGGGAATCTAGCCCATGTGTCCACTAGTCTCCAATTTGACTCTTCCTCTCCCATGGAGGTTACTATTCCTTCCCATTTAGACCTAATATGCTCAATGCCATGTGTTATGACTTACCAACTCACCCAAGAGTGTTCACCTTCCCATGAATTCGAATTGGCAAGAGAGAGCTGCCATGTGTCATTGAAAAATCAAGCTAGTGTGGGTCCCACCACCTCCATATGTCTCCAAAACCACTTGCCACCTAGAATTTCTCTTGAATTTATTTATTTATCATATTTATTAAATGCTTGAACCCTTCTAATGTCTAAATATCATTTATTAGTTTCCTTATTACCATCCCACATGTGCCCATCCAACCTAGGAAACTAGTAGGATTGATGGGATTGTCTTACTATGCATTTATTTGAATGGGCACATTACAGAAAAAAGCTTTGCAATCTCAATTGAAAGCTTTGACATAGGCAAAAGGAAAAGAAAAGGCTACTGTAGCATTTAATCCTGTAGAGATATATGAAGAATATCCAGGTAGCCATACTGACAAACAAATGCATAGAGCAGATAGAGAAAAATTCCTGAGGATGCAGTTGAAGGAAAAGCAGTCAAAGATAAAAGAACTGCTAAAAGAAGCTGATGCCATTAAGCATGATCTTATTGTTCTAATGCAAGAGAAGGATCAGTCTTCAAATGAAGAACTTTCCAAAGAGATTGAAAGAGTGTGTGGACAGCCAGAAGCAAAGGAAGAATCCCCAGATACTTCTCCAGAAAGGTCTCCTTCCCCTCAGTCACAAAGTATTAGTCTGCTTGGAGCATTGTTAGGTCCTAAATTGTTCATTACCCTAGATTTATGTCCTGAAGAATTTAAACCTTACCCAATTCAATGTCTGATAGATTCAGGATGTCAGTTCAACCTTGCTAGAGGTAATGCAATCCCTTCCTACTATTGGGAAACTACAAAAGTGTTTGGTATCAGAGCCAGTCCAAGTATCAACATTGTTGCGAATATTCTGGTAACACTTATGCTTTCTCATATGTATGATTTATAAATCTGCTGCAATATCATCTCTGTGTATGCACTTGGTTGATCTGTTTGTTGTAAACACTCTATAAATAGTATCCTATAGGAGGTGGAAATGACCGTTGAGCGGATTGTAGGAATCCAAAAGGTGTAAGAGTAAGTTCCGACGTCATAGCAGTAAGGCCCGCCAGAGTTAGGGGAGTAAGTCTACAAGGTTTTCAGAAGACTAAAAAGTCAGCCCTCACCTTTTCTTTTAATATGGATCCTACAATGGATGATGTTTCACTGACCCATCTAGAGTGTGAATCAGCCAACGACACAAAAGTTTCATTAGCAGAACGTAGAAACTCATCCTTCAATCCTTCTTCTTCTGGAGAAGAATCATCATATATAACAATCAATGACCAGAATCCCTCAGAGAACTAGCAATTACCCCATATTTTACCTAGAGATGTCTACAGACTTAATTGGTGGAATTTATATTCTGTCACTCAAATAAAAGTTTCAAGTATTGATGTTGCCTTTACAGATAATCAGGGGCCTATTCATATCACTTTACTTGACAAAGAACAAATTGATTGGGCATGATCTAAGAAATTCAAATATGCACATTTTGGTGATGTCAAGTTAGGCCTTGGTCCATTAGTACGCCCTCGTCTTGCTGTGTCTTCTTTATGTTGTGTTGTAGATACGCGTCACAATAAATTCTCTGATGATGTGATAGGAGGCTTCACGGCCCCATTACATGATGGTCCTGCCTTTGGCACAATATATCCTAAGTTTTCTGTGAGTCTTGATGATCCGCATATATATAAAATTCTTAAAGCTTATATCCTACCTAAGGGTTTTGACATGAAAAATGGCTCCCGAATCATCCAGTTAAAGGGTGGTGTATGTGTCCGTTTCGGAAATGACACTCTCCCGCAGTTGCGATCCCATGTCCATCAGAGCTCTGTAGACTGCAGCGTGGTGGAACAACCTAATGCAAAATACAAAAACGCAACCCCTATTACATTCAACTGGACTGGAATTAATTATCCACAATCTTGGGAACTGAAATATTCTGAGTTAAGACACCGTGAAAGAGTTGCTGCTACTATGAACCCAAAACCCCTAATCTATGATGAAGCATCCAGCTCCTTTCGATCAGCCCAAGAAGAGCCAATAAAAAGATTTGGTCCCCCTCTGATCAAGTCAACATCCATGTCCTCTTACAACAATGCTAAGCTTCAAGCCATGTTGGATTAGTTGTCTAAACAATCTTTAGCCGAGTCTTCTAGTACTGTAAATAATCCCTCTTTTACAGGTCTTTCTAATTTTGAGCATAGAGGTCAACATGCTGACTGTCCAGCATGCAGAAAAATAAAACAAAAATTAGTCCAAAAGAGTAAGCAAAAAGAATTTGCTTCTCTTCATGAATTTCCCAGTCTAGGAATGTTCTCTCTTCCTAGAGAAAAAGGAGGTGTTGAGGTAACAAATCCTACAGGCCAAAAATATTATCTTCCTGGAAGGAATCTTCCCGATGCTGCTTTCAGGCAGTATGCACAAGATGGTTTGACTCGAAGAGAGTTCTTACCTACCAAATCTTCAGCCGCTGATCAGTCAGTATCAGATGAAATCAAGTTAGCCAATTGGGGAAACTTGCAGCAACTTCATACTGCAAGGAATTTAGATGATATGGCTAATGATATCCTGTTTCTTAAACATAGGTGTTCTATCCAAAGAGAACAGTTGGAAAAAGTCATCACTAAACTTGAACTGTTAGATCATTTGATTCATGATACGACCCAGATAGAAAAGGCCATGGCAGAAGCTTCTCAGAAGCTAGAAAAAAGAATGGTTGTCTTATCTGATCTATCTACCAAGACACAGGAACTCAAGCAAAAACATTACATAGTTCCTGATCATGTTATAAAACTTGCCAAAAAGGGTCATCAGAAGTCAGTCTCATTAGGACAGTTCAGTATCATTCCTGATGAGGAAAAACCGGAATGGGATTTCGGTGAAAGTGATGCAATTAGAGAGGATATAGAAGAATGGATCACTGCATTCAAAGGATACAGACCAGTACTTGATCCAAAGTATATTGGATATTTGAATATGATGGAAGAATCTTCCAACAGGAGAAGAATAGAGGCCCCCAGACAGGAAGAGTATGACACGCATATGCCTGATGCTGTTTCTGCATCTGCCCCTCCTCCTAAAGTTTTTAATTTTGGCATAAACTTAATGAACAATCTGATTACACAGATGCCAGAACAACCAGTCCTTAATATCCAGTGTCAATCCCGTGAAGAAATCAAAAATGCTATTCAGTTGTTAACTCATTGGATATTATACAAAAAGCAGCAAGATCATAACCTAACAGGTCAAATGTTAGGGACACAATTAATTGCTGGTTTGTCAGGATTTGCCTATGAGTGGTGGCAGTGTTTGCCACAGGAAACAAGAAATGAGCTGTTGTTTGCAGATGATGCAGATGAACAGATCCTCTCTGCACTTGGCAGATAATTTTATGGTCCAGAGGATGGAGAAGACTATGATCACTTAGCTTCATTATTTATGTCTGCAAGATTATGTGATCTGAGCAAAGCAGAAGAATATTTCTGCTACATGCAAAAATTGCTTATCTCCTCTGGAAAATCAGGAAATCCAGCCTAATCACGGGATTGACACTGGATATTAAGGACTGGTTGTTCTGGCATCTGTGTAAGACAATAGAGTTTGGTTCAGCCATCCAAGGAACGCCAGTGTATCTGACTGGAAAAATAAAAGATTTCTGAATATCTCTATCTAGTGTACATAGTTCTGTCTCTCTTTTTAGATTAGATGCAGTCCGTGAGGATTGTGTATTAGGTTCTTAATTTTTGATGAAATTCAGTCCATTTTCCTTTGATACCCAGAAAATGATATTTAGTTGTACATTCAATAATAAGTCTATTTCCCTTCCACTGAGTCATAAATTTGTACAGTGTTGTAAGCCATTGCATTCTACCCAGAGTCAGCCAACTCAGTCCAGGTCCTCATTGAACAAGATGGAAAGGTGTATTTCTTATGCAGAAGTACACAGTGAAAAGTTTCTTGCATGGATTACATAAAAGATCAAAAAGGATTGTTGTTCTGAAAGCCCAAATGCTTTCTGGACAAGAGAATAGTATTTTGTATCCCTACCATTTGATCCTATGCAGAAAATCCGACCTATGAAAGCCTCTGCTAGATTGATGAGCCCAACAGAAAGAGATTTATGTTCCAAAGAAATCCAAGAGCTTCTAAACAAAGGACTAATTGAGCCTTCCAAAAGTCCTTGGGCATGTCGTGCTTTTGTGGTAAATAAGCACTCAGAACAGAAGAGAGGTAAGCCAAGGTTGGTTGTGAATTTTAAGCCACTCAATGTTGTGTTGCAAAAAATTAGATATCCACTTCCAGACAAAGCAAGCTTGTTACAGAAAATTACAGGATGTTCTATTTTCAGCAAGTTTGATTTAAAATCAGGATTCTATCAGATAGGCATTGAGGCAAAAGACAGGTATAAAACTACATTTGTTGTCCCCCATAGACAATACCAATGGAAAGTCCTTCCTTTTGGAATAAATAATGCACCTTCAGAATTCCAAAAGCGCATGGAAGATATATTTAGAGATATCCCTTGGTTAGCAGTGTTTATAGATGATATTTTGATTTGTTCAAGAAATTTGCAAGAGCATCTTAAACACCTGCAGCAGTTTTATGAATTATTTTTTAAACATGGTTTGATTCTGTCTGAATCCAAGATGGAGATTGGTAAGACAAAAATAGAATTTTTGGGTTTGCATATTAAAGGAGGTCAGGTAATATTACAGAAGCATGTGTTGAATTCATTTGATCATTTTCCTGACAAAATTCTTGAGAAAACCCAGTTGCAACGTTTTCTTGGTTGCTTAAATTATATCAAACCCTTTTACAAAGGACAGGCTTCAGATATTCATTGTCTGCAGCAGCGGTTAAAGAAAAATCCTGCACCCTAGTCTGATGCAATGACTCTAGCAGTTCAGCAAATCAAAGCTAGAGTAAAAGACCTTCCAGCTCTTCATCTTCCTCAGGGAGTTGGTAAGATGATAATAGAGACCGATGCATCCAATACCACTTGGGGTGGTGTACTCCTAGATGAAATAAATGGAAAAGAAAATATTTGTGGATATGCATCTGGGTCATTTAAAGGCGCTGAGCTTAATTATCCCAGCAGTCACAAGGAGATTTTGGCAGTTAAAAAGACTGTCAGTCATTTCATTCTCTACCTGAAACCAGTGCGTTTTACCATTAGGACAGATCTCAAGATAATGCTTGGTATATTCAAAAATGAAAATTTAATGGCAGAGAACAGCAGCCGCAGCAGCCATATATTGAAATGGTTCATTTGGATTTCTAATTTTGATTATGATATTATTTACAAGCCTGGTTATTTAAATTGTCTTGCTGATATGTTAACACGGGAAACTGTGCAGAAAGAAGTTCACAGCTTAAATATGTTTTCAACAGGTGAAAGTTCCAGGGAAGATAAGGGGAAAGCCCCAATGCCAGATGAAGATCAGCTGCCAAGAAATGCACTATTTGGATAACAGTTTAACTGCAAATGAGCGCAAGGAACTGCTTGACTATGTAGATCGACATCAAGCAGAAAAGTATCTCAGCCTGACACTGATCAAGGAAATTCAAGCGAGCCCGTGCAAGCTCCAGATATTGGAACGTTGGGAGAAGAAAGCCTTTAATGGTTTTCGAGATGCTGAAGAAAAATTGAGGAAGTGCCGAGAAATTTGGGTGGATTGCAACGAAGAAAAGAATGGGTTGGTATGGTATGTTGATTTGGGTGAGGGTAATCTCACATGGACTACATACAACCTTATCCTGCAATTCTATAGAGAACAAACCCCTGTGGTTATCTGCGCAGACCCTGGTAATCTACGAAATAAAAAGTGGTCTGGTTGGACAGAGGTCTTCTTAGATAAATTTTGTCCCAGAGTGGATTGGCTCAATCGGCGAGCTAATTTCATTTTACATTTGGAGGCTGATATGCAAGCTGCAGATCAGCATAATCAATGGTTTAAATTTCTGCTAAGACACCATGGTGGTCGGTATACACCATTGGAGCACTCTGTTAATATCACCCAGAAGTTTATAAAAAGGGATATTAACGGTAACAGATTGGACACAAAAGTTCATCGCAGAACCCTTCCTTTGAATTACAGGGTTGAATCTTTATTTGCTTCAGAGTTTATTTTTGGTTCTAATGATGCTCTTCATGGCTCAGACGTGGAAAGATGCTTTGGAGATCTACTTTATCCTGAAGAAGATTATCCAGAATATAGCTATTGGCAAAACATCGAATCCCAACCTTACAATTGGGAGGATGATTTGGTGCGCAGAGAAATAGAAGAAAATCTGTTCGATGAAGGTGTTCTAGATTGTGTCTGTGGTGGTGTCCCAGGAGGTGATGATGGTGAGAACATATGTGTCTGCGGATCTGGCTATGGTACTGATTAAAGAGATTCTTTCTGTGGGAATGAAGCAGCTTGGTCCGTGATTCATGTTTGGAATCCAATGTATATATTTATTTTGAAAGCCGTGGTGGGTCAGTTAATGCTCCACTTTGTAATTTGTTGGCCATGTTTAGGCCTTTTCCCTATTTACTTTCCGGGATGCTTTTGCCCCGATGAATTGTAATATGTCAGTAAGAATATTTGCATAGTGACTGATATAAGTGGGCTAGTTGTTTGTCGGCCACAAGAATCTACTTTCTGTAAAAGTCAGTATCTGTCAGTCTGTCATAGTACCGGGTCCCCGTATGGCCGAGCCTCGGAGGGATGAGATAAACATGATGTGGTCCCATCATGTCCCCAGGAATCTTACTTTTTAACCGGCTGGTGTAAGTTTTTGTCTACCGGTTAACCCTCTCAAATGCTATAAATAAGAGACTTGGGGGTTCATTTGATTCATTCGAGTTCATCGAGTCGCATGAGCAAGTATTCCGCTCTGCAAGTAGGAGTAGCATGAGCAAGTAGTCCGCTCTGCAAGTCTATATGTTTGTGTGAGAGCCAAAGTAAGTATGCTCTGCGAGTTGCCGTGATTGGTATAACATCGCATCAGAAAGCTAAGACTCGTCTCTGTAAAAAAGATTATGTGTAAAGATGTGCTAGTGAGCATATCTTGGGACTCCCAGGAGCCTGCGAGTAGCTTCATGCCTTCGGGAAGTTGCAAAAGCTAAACGGACCCAAGACATTGTGTTCAGGCATAGTTGAGAGACAGTGGTGACGAACTTCGCAAACCGAGGTCGGTCCACTTCATGAGTCTATAATGTCTAGTTGAAGAATTAATGAAAAGCTGAAGTTTGGGGAGATCCTGGTGTGTCCTAATGGTAAAACGCACTGGTTTCAGGTAGAGAATGAAATGACTGACAGTCTTTTTAACTGCCAAAATCTCCTTGTGACTGCTGGGATAATTAAGCTCAGCGCCTTTAAATGACCCAGATGCATATCCACAAATATTTTCTTTTCCATTTATTTCTTCTAGGAGTACACCACCCCAAGTGGTATTGGATGCATCGGTCTCTATTATCATCTTACCAACTCCCTGAGGAAGATGAAGAGCTGGAAGGTCTTTTACTCTAGCTTTGATTTGCTGAACTGCTAGAGTCATTGCATCAAACCAGGGTGCGGGCTTTTTCTTTAACTGCTGCTGCAGACAATGAATATCTGAAGCTTGTCCTTTGTAAAAGGGTCTGATATAATTTAAGCAACCAAGAAAACGTTGCAACTGGGTTTTCTCAAGAATTTTGTCAGGAAAATGATCAAATGAATTCAACACATGTTTCTGTAATATTACCTGACCTCGTTTAATACGCAAACCCAAAAATTCTATTTCTGTCTTACCAATCTCCATCTTGGATTCAGACAAAACCAAACCATGTTTAAAAACTAATTCATAAAACTGCTGCAGGTGTTTAAGATGCTCTTGCAAATTTCTTGAACAAATCAAAATATCATCTATAAACACTGCTAACCAAGGGATATCTCTAAATATATCTTCCATGCGCTTTTGGAATTCTGAAGGTGCATTATTTATTCCAAAAGGAAGGACTTTCCATTGGTATTGTCCATGGGGGACAACAGATGCAGTTTTATACCTGTCTTTTGCCTCAATGCCTATCTGATAGAATCCTGATTTTAAATCAAACTTGCTGAAAATAGAACATCCTGTAATTTTCTGTAACAAGCTTGCTTTGTCTAGAAGTGGATATCTAATTTTCTGCAACACAGCATTGAGTGGCTTAAAATTCACAACCAACCTTGGCTTACCTCTCTTCTATTCTGAGTGCTTATTTACCACAAAAGCACGACATGCCCAAGGACTTTTGGAAGGCTCAATTAGTCCTTTGTTTAGAAGCTCTTGGATTTCTTTGGAACGAAAATCTCTTTCTGTTGGGCTCATCAATCTAGTATAGGCTTTCATAGGTCGGATTTTCTGCATAGGATCAAACGATAGGGATACAAAATACTTTTCTCTTGTCCAGAAAGCATTTGGGCTTTCAGAACAACAATCCTTTTTGATCTTTTCTGTAATCCCTGCAAGAAACTTTTCACTGTGTACTTCTGCATAAGAAATACACCTTTCCATCTTGTTCAATGAGGACCTGGACTGAGTTGGCTGACTCTGGGTAGAATGCAATGACTTACAATGTTGTACAAATTTATGACTCAGTGGAGGGAAATAGACTTATTATTGACTGTACAAGTAAATATCATTTTCTGGGTATCAAAGGAAAATGGACTGACTTTCATCAAAAATTCAGAACCTAATACACAATCCTCACGGACTGCATCTAATCTAAAAAGAGAGACAGAACTATGTACACCAGACAGAGATATTGGGAAATATTTTATTTTTCCAGTCAAATACACTAGCGTTCCTTGGATGGCTGAACCAAACTCTTTTGTAGTTTCCCAATAGTAGGAAGGGATTGCATTACCTCTAGCAAGGTTGAACTGACATCCTGAATCTATCAGACATTGAATTGGGTAAGGTTTAAATTCTTCAGGACAGAAATCTAAGGTAATGAACAATTTAGGACCTGACAATGCTCCAAGCAGACTAATACTTTATGAGACCTGAATAACATACTTAACAAATTACATACCTCTATTCATAAATTTGAGGGAGTTTAGAGGCATTTGGGAGGCCCTTTTCAGTGTTACCCTGGGGGGATTTGATGCACAAATTACTAGTCAAAATTGCATATATTGGTCAGAATATCAATCAAGTTTTCAGAAGTCTTTGGAGGACCATAAAACATCCCTGAACCTAATATTAAAGTCTAAATATCATCCATACACTCATACAAAATATTTGGGAGCATTTGGATTGATTTGGAGGTCAAAACAATAAAGCTAGTCAAAGGTCGAAATTGGAAAATTTGGCATTTTCTTAAAATTTAAAAAAATGGATATTACAAGTAGTATCAGAGCATGGTCTTGGAACCTGATGGTATTAACAAGGATCCAAACAAATAAACCACCACCCTTTGAATCAGTAGTTGAAGAAGTTTTGGTTGAAGAAGAGATAGTAGCAGAAAAAGAGTTTTTTTCTAAAACAATGGGTAGAGAGGAGGAGGAAAAATTAAGACATAAGGAGGTATTTATTGAAGCCTTAAAACCATGTTTTGAAGGAATTACCATGGTTATTCTAGATATGAATAAACAAATGATGAAAAGTTTTGAATTGTTGGGTAGCCAACTTTCAGGCAAAGGGATGATAGGAGATAATAGTGGTTCACATTCAGGGGAAAAGATAAAAGGGAGTGAACATATTTTTTCAAGCACGGGACCACATAATAGACCTGATGAATTCCAAATCACACAAAGGCATAATGCACCTAAATTTCTCACACCCAAAGAAGAGCCCAATATTGAGGTGGATTATAAGAAACTAGTAAATGATTTGAATGATTTGAATGAAGAGTGTAAAAGAGGTGTACCACTCAGTGACTACATTGATGCTATACAAAAAATTAAAAGGAGGGAAGACAATAGGAGTCCATTCCAAAACAAAGAATTAAATAGTGCTATTGGAAAAATGTCACTTGCTACTTTTGATGGTTCTTCTCAAAATTCTACTAACACTTGGGTGCAAAAATTGGATGTATATTTTCAGCTGAATCCTATGTTGGAAGAGGATGCATTAAAAATGGTCATTTTAAATTTGGAAGTAGGTGCCAATGAATGGTGGTTTCATGGGATGAAAAACTTGGGTCATAATCAAGTTAAAACATATGGATAATTTGTTGACAGGGTGCTAGAAAGATTTGAACAAAAAGATCCAGAATTGCCTTTCAAAGAACTAGCTCAATTGAAGCAAACTGGGTCCCCTACTGAATATATGTTGGACTTTCAAAAATTATCAGTCAAGGTGGTTGATATATCTATGGGAAGATTAGTATTGTTGTTCACTGAAGTTTTGGCTGAACCCTTAAGAGGTTTGGTCAAATCCCACAAGCCAACTACATTAAAAGATGCAATGAGCTTGACTAGGGATCTCCAAAATGTGCTTCCTAGAACGAAATTTCCTCCCTAGCCTAACTACAAATTTGAAAAGAAACCTTGGAAAAGGGATGGATATGACAAGAAACCTTGGCAAAGAGAGTCATTTGAAAGGAATAAAAAAGGACTAAACAGGGATGAACTTAGAAAAAAGAAATTGTGCTTCACATGCTTCCAACCATGGACATCGGGGCACAAATGTACTAAAGGAAAGGCTCAATACATAGAAGTATTTTCTGATAATGAGGGGTATGATGGGGGCATGGATGAAGATGGACATATTTTAGATCAAGAAGAGGCATATGAGACAACAGTAGAAGAGGAAAGACAAGAAAAAAATCAGCCTTCACCGGACAAAGCAAGAATGGCAGTTCTTTCAGCAGTACCTCGCTATCATACTATCCGATGCAAAGGTGTGGTACAAGGACAAAGAAATTCAGTTTTGGTAGATGGAGGAGCCACCCATAACTTCATTGATGCAGATATGGTGGAGAAAAGAAAGATACATATTGAACCATTTGATGGCTTCACAGTTGTCATTCCCGGTCACAACACAATGCAATGCAAAACATGGGTTCCAAAGCTGCAAGTCACCGTAGGTAACTATATTTTTGTTGATAGTTTTTATGTGGTTGATGTTGCTGATACTAATGTGGTTTTAGGAGTACAATGGTTGTATTCAATAGGAGAGCATACAGTAAATTATCAAATTCCCGAAATAAAATTTCAAGATTCAAAAGGAGTACAAAGAGTTGTGAGAGGGCAACACACTTATCCAAATCAAGTAGTGACTTGCAATAGTATGAGATCTATATTGAGACATGGGGATATAGAATGGGATGTCGAATGTCATATTACATCTCCCAAGCCAACTATAAAGATTGTTGAACACCCAAAGGAGATAGACAGACTTTTGCAAAAATATGAAAAGGTTTTTAGAGACCTTCCACATGGTAGACCACCGGATAGGGGGGTTGATCACAGTATTGTTTTGGAGGAGGGTAATTCACCCATTCAGATACCACCTTATATACATCCTAAAAATCTTATAGATGAGATTGAAAAATCCATCCAAGAATTCCTAGAGTTGGGACTCATTAGACCAAGCTCTAGCCCTTATGCTTCTTCAGTAGTGCTAGTGAAGAAAAAAGATGGAACATTGAGAATGTGCATAGATTTTAGAGCCTTGAACAAAAAGACTATCAAGAATAGGTATCATATTCCTAGGATTGATGAGCTACATGGGGCCAAATACTTCTCAAAAATTGACCTTAGATCAGGGTATCACCAAATTCGAATGAAAGATGAAGATGTGCAAAAGACCGCTTTTCAATGTCATTTTGGCCACTTTGAATTTCTTGTCATGCCTTTTGGGTTAACTAATGCTCCAGCCACATTTCAAGCATGTATGAATAGGATCTTTTGTAAGCAACTAATAAGGTTTGTTTTGGTTTTCTTTGATGGCATTCTCATTTACAGTAAAACATGGGAAGAGAATTTGCAGCAGTTAGAGATTGTGTTAAACATTTTGCAAGAAGAGTCCTTATTTGCTAAGTTATCAAAATGTGAATTTGGGATGAAAGAACTACTGTATCTTGGGCACATTATTGGGCAGGAAGGAGTGAAGGTACACATGGAAAAAATCAGGGCTATCTTGGAATGGCCATCACCAAAAAATATTACTGAATTGAGAGGCTTTATTGGCATATGCACCTACTACAGAAAATTTGTGAAAGGGTTCTCCATGTTGACTTCTCCACTCACTGATTTTACTAAGAAGGATGCTTTCAAGTGGGATGAAGAGGCTGAAAAGGCATTCCAAAAATGAAAGAGGTAATGAGTAGTTGTCCCATACTTGCACTTCCTGATTTTACTAAACATTTTCTTGTGGAATGTGATGCTTCAGGTGGAGGAATAGGAGTTGTCCTAAAGCAAGGCCAACACCCCATAGCCTTTGAGAGAAGAAAGTTGAAACCTCATGAAAAACTTTACTCCATCTATGATAAAGAAATGATGGCCATTATGCATGCATTGGCCAAATTCAGACAATACTTGGTGGGCAGCAAGTTTGTGGTGAAAACCGACCACAATAGTCTAAGACACTTTCTCACCCAAAAAGATCTAAATGAAAGGCAACAAAAGTGGGTAAGAAAGATTCAAGCTTATGATTTTGATATTGAATATGTCAAAGGAAAGAATAATATAGTAGCAGATGCTTTGTCAAGAAGACCTTCTTTTTCTCTCATGAACATTGCCAAGGATTGAAAAAACATGCTACTAATTGAATATGCTAAAGACAAATTTGCTTGTGATGTGTTGGATGGAATCAAAGGAGATGATAACTACATGATTTTGAATGGGCTGATATATTATAAGGGAAGAATTTATTTAGTTCATAACTCCAAGCTCAAGTACCGAATTTAACAAGAAGCACATGATTCCCCACTAGCGGGCCATCCAGGGATCTTCAAAACTTATAGACAGTTGAGGCAAAGATTTTTTTGGAAGGGGCTGAAGGAAGATGTTAAGAAGTATGTGAATGAATGTAAAGTATGTCAATGAAACAAATCAGAACTTACATGTCCAGCCGGCCTATTACAAGCCTTGCCCATTCCGGAGCAAAAATGGAACAGTATCTCCATGGATTTCATCACCGGGTTGCCTAAATCTTTGGGTAAGGATTGCATCTATGTGGTAGTTGATAGGTTGACAAAATTTGGTCATTTATTTGTTGTTACATCATATTTTAGTACTGCACAAGTGGCTGATATTTTTTTCAAATAAATCTTCAGATTGCATGGGCTCCCCAAGAGCATTGTCAGTGATAGAGATAGTAGATTCATGGGTGTTTTTTGGCAAGAAATTTTTAGATTGGTAAGCACTCAATTGACTCCAAGTACCAGCTATCATCCACAAACTGATGGACAAATAGAGAGGATAAATCAATGGTTGGAAGGATACCTAAGAAACTATGTGGGAGAGCAACAAAAAGCATGGGCAAAATGGCTACACTTGGGTGAGTTTTGCTACAACACCACTTATTATATGTCAATAGGAATGTCTCCTTTCAAAGAATTATATGGTTATGATGCACTTACATTTGCTGAAATTATATTTGGTGATAGTAGAGCCCCAAAGACTAAATATTGGGTAGAAGAGAGCCAAGAAATTTTAAAGCTCTTGAAAGACAATTTGCAAGTTGCTCAAAATAAACAAAAACAATATGCTGATAGACATAGAGAAGAAAGAATATTTCAAGTCAATGATTTAGTATATTTAAGGTTGCAGCCATATAAACAAACATCTCTCAAAAAGAATGGAGCAGAAAAATTAAAACCAAGGTACTATGGACCATACAAGGTAGTGCGGAAAGTTGGAGAAGTAGCATATGAACTAGAACTTCCGGAAGGGAGTAAAATATACAATGTATTTCATGTTTCCTGTCTCAAGAAATCCCTTGGTCAGAAAATCATCACTTCAGAAATACTTCCTCCTTTGGATGATGAAGGTCAGCTCACACTTGTTCCGGAAAAAAAATTTGAAGACACGGGAAAGAAGGTTGAGGAGTAGAATTATCAAAGAATATTTAGTGCAATGGAAGGACTTACCAAATGAAGATGCCACATGGGAAGAGGAGAAGATTTTGCAACATCCAAATTTGAAATTGCTTGAGGACAAGCAATCTTGGGTGGGGAGGACTGTAATGTCCCCATTCAAATAATTGCATAGTAAGACAATCCCATCAATTCTACTAGTTTCCTAGGTTGGATGGGCACATGTGTAATTGTAATAAGGACGTTAATAAATGATGTTTAGACATTAGAAGGGCTCAAGTATTTAATAAATATAGTGAATAAATAAATTCAAGAGAAATTATAGGTGGCAAGTGGTTTTGGAGACATATGGAGGGTGTGGGACCCACACTAGCTTGATTTTTCAATGACACATGGCATCTCTCTCTTGCCAATTCGAATTCATGGGAAGGTGAACACTCTTGGGTAAGTTGGTAAGTCATAACACATGGCATTGAGAATCTTAGGTCGAATTGGGATGGATTGGTAACCTACATGGAAGATAGAGAGTCAAATTGGAAGTTTGTGACACTTGGGCTAGATTCCCTAGCCCCTATGACACCAATGATGGAGAATCTATGACAACTATGACAAATTGTAGACCTGACCTCTGACAGCTGACCATTATGACATTTCAGCCCCCAAAAATAGGCTCAAGGAAGGCATTCATGGGAGTGGAAGAAGCCAAAGAGACTCAAATTCGAATTTGGGAGAAGATGGAAGGTTGGAGCTAGGAGACAAGTGTCAAATGTGGAATATTTCCTAAGTGGAAATCTCTTGAAGATATTGAGAGGATTTCGACCCATAGAAGTCTAATTTTGGTTATAAAATGTAGAAATCAAGTATGAGAATGGCTTTTGATGATTTGAGAAAAATTGCATTTGTGAAGAGAGAGCTAGTGGATGACTATTTTCTTGCCTTAGCCAATTTCGAGGGTGAAAGATTCTCATCCAAGTTAGTGTTTGGAGAGGCCACTCAGGTCTTTCATGGTGATTTAATGGAGTTTTTATTTGCAAGTAGCAGCTCCAGGAAGTTTCATGGTTTGGTTTAGTGCAACACTTTCTCTCCACCGTTTCCAGTTTTGAAGGCATATTCATGCTCCTTGAGGGAGGGCGTTTTTGGTGAGCTCTTGTGCTTCTTGGGAGAGCTTATTATTATATATTTCTGATTTTAATAGCTTCATATCCTCTGTTCTTAATATTCAGAATGTCTCAGGTCGAAATACCCACTATTTGTATGCAAAAATATTGATTAATGAGCAAACAATGTCCATTTCCCCAATGCATTGATGTATGA
Source organism: Larix kaempferi (assembly GCA_027924585.1). Lineage (NCBI taxonomy): Eukaryota > Viridiplantae > Streptophyta > Pinopsida > Pinales > Pinaceae > Larix > Larix kaempferi. Next base: position 15,635,858 of record BSBM01000094.1, read on the forward strand.
CACTATAATGTTGATTATTTAGAATGGATGGATGATTCTATGATATATTTGTGATGAATATACTGCCATGGATGTCTTCTACAAGTTTTATGTACTGTACTTGAGCATTTGAAGCATTTTTACTCAGTTTAGTTGTATTGGGAGGTGAAATAGTGTCATTTCCCCAAGGGTCGAATTGGGGATTTTTGCAGTTGAATGGGAGAGGGTGAGAATAGTTGTAATAATACATTAATGGTGCATATGAGACCTCAATAACATACTTAACAAATTTCATACCTCTGTTCAAAAATTTGAGGGAGTTTAGAGGCATTTGGGAGGCCCTTTTCAGTGTTACCCCGGGGGGATTTGATGCACAAATTACTAATCAAAATTGCATATATTGGTCAGATTATAAATCAAGTTTTCAGAAGTCTTTGGAGGACCATAAAACATCCCTGAACCTAATATTCAAGTCTAAATATCATCCATACACTCATACAGAGTATTTGAGAGTATTTGGATTGATTTGGAGGTCAAAACAGTAAAGCTAGTCAAAGGTCGAAATTGGAAAAAAATTGGAAAATTGGGCATTTTCTTAAAATTTTAAAAAAGAGATATTACAGAATTTGGGCATGCTGGGTCGATAGGACAAGTGCTTAGAACAAACATCAAACTTATCAAGGGCTCGGTTATGTATAGGTCATTGTCTAAGCCTAGGAACTGGGACAGCATGGAGATAACACACTTTGACTCTTCCCTAAAAAGGCTGGCCTCACGAGGAAAAGGTGTGCCCTGAGAGGAGGTATTTGGTAGTAGGGAAGCATGATAAAAGCTTTGTTTGAATTCATCTGGGGCTTGAAGGAAATGTTGGATCAGGGTTTCCATTCTGTAACTTTGGGATTTTTGGCATAATTCTTCTCGAACGGCCAAATATTTCCTAATAGTAGGGGCGTCTACATAGCACAGGATTTTAGAGTTTGAGGCATCCATGATTTCTCTTCGGTCTAAGGAGTAATGGCCGGCACACCAGTCTACAAATTCAGGGCAACTAGGGGTTTGGCTAGTTGTAAACAAATGGAAAAAGGATTGATAAATCTTATGGACATCCACTTGTCTGGCCCTTATGACCTCCAATCTTTCTTTGGCAGTTTCTATGGTTCTATTTATCAGCATGGGATCGTAAACCTCACAGTATTTATCCTCTAATAGGTCAATTATCTTTAGAGGCTCAAATCCTGGGGGTACCACGGGTCCGTCCATTTAAATAGTTTAGGGTAAAGGTGGAAGGCCTACCTGGTTAATTGACAACTAGGTGGAGCTTCTGGGTCTCTGGTTGGCTGGTCAGATCTGAACAATCTGCTCATTTTGCTTTCCAATGCACACAAGTCAACTGGGATGCGAATCTTCATGCAGACGGGCATTTTATAATATAAACATGCCATATCACCCTTACAGCTATGACAGCGACGGAGTCACATCAGTCGTTATCCATATGATCAACTCTCATCCGTAGATCTCCTTGACCTTTACCTTCCACATATCAACTCGACAGCACCTTTAATCTGCAAAAACATTTTCAACCGTCGATCCGCTCTCCTCCTAGATCTTGACCATCCCAGGATGCGCCCTTTACCGAGTTCGTGAATTTTGGGTCTGTTGATTTCACACGCAAGTCATATCCACGAACTAATCCTGAGCCGTCGATCTTCATCTCATTGGATCTGCACCGTTGGGAGATGTCGAACTTTATCAAAACTTCACGGATTTTAATCATAACCCTTTTCACGCATGTTTAAATCGCAAACAATTTTTTGACCGTTGATCTAAGCCTTCCGTCGCCGATCTTCCTTGACTTGCCCGCAAGCTAGCACCCCGCCAGCGTTTAAAATACCTTCAACTTTTTCCGCGAAGGAGGCTCATGACCATTGATCTCCCTCGCTTTTGACCTAAACCGTCTATAGGCATTAATCAATGCTGCAGGCACATTCGTTTATACTTAATCCTCTGATCAGCATCAAGACTGTAGCTTCCCCAAAATTCTTATCTTGGCTATAAGTTAAAACCAAAATATTATGTAATTGATGTTTTGATTTGGTTATTATAAGGTGGAAGCTTGTATGGTGTAATATATGGTTGTCATGTGCTGGTAAAGGCTATTTTGCAAAGCATATGGGTGTACTACAGGAATATTCATAACCGTATATTGGAAGGAAGTCGAGAGGCCAACTCTCGAGGAGCCAATTCAAGAAATTGGGTTGTTTTATTTTCAAATGGCCAAAAAAAGGGATTGGACAGATTTGAAAATGAGGTATACATTTTAAATTTGATTCTTCAATATGATATTATAACATATGTCTTCATTGTAATTTGTAGTGGTTTTTTCTTACGTGATGTGCAGATTGGTTCTATCTAGGATGTCAAAGGAATATCAAATCGGGGTTGAAGAATTCATAGTTTGCAAAAAAACATTCAGAGGATAGTAACATCACAAGATGCCCTTGTAAAAAATGTTGCAATGTTGCAGTATTGACGTTTGAGGAAGTAGAAGACCACTTGATGATTCATGGTATAATAAGTTCATATAAAACTTGGTTTTTCCATGGAGAGAGAGTTCCTACTCAGGACTATATATTTGACAAGACCAAAAAAATGCCACACAATAGAGATGCGTGATTTTCCTCGAGAAATTACACATGGTGATGAACACATAGTCAGACATCAGTTCTCATTTAAGTTGTATCTGTGAAAATTTATATCTTAGATTATTACTTGGATTTACCTTTCATGCATATGTTTTTTGTTTTGATATTGTTTATGCATGGATCTTATCTATTTTATTGTGTTATGTAACTTTCATTTATTTTTACAGTAGATAGATTGGGTATGGGGAATTGAGAGTGATGTGAAGGGGGGGAGGGGCCATATGAGCTTCAACCTTCATGTGGTTGGCCCTGTTTAGTAGAGAATAAGATATTCTTGAAACCAAGAGAACCTCATTCAGGTATTTTCATTTCATTTTTTTAGAATTTCATATATGTTATGCATTTTTTTACATATCTATCAATCACTTATATGAAAATACCATTTTGTCATGATATATGCAGGTCTTCGTAATGGAAATCAACAATCGTTCTCTAATGCATATTTGTAAGTTATCACCATAACGAATTTGTCAATTAGATATCTTATTGTCGTTTCATTGATTATAACGTGTTGATTTCTTCATTTTAAGTACAGTTGTACTTGTTTTTTTTATGAATTTATTTTGTTGCACATTTGTTGAAGGAAAAAAGTTGATTGCGGGATAGCTATTCAGAACGAGCAAGTAATGTAATGAACAATATTGAAAGTATTTGATTACAACAAATTTAATTACAACACATTTATTACAACCATAAGTATACCAGATTGATGGTTTAACAACTAATTTGTGTGAAATATTTGTGTAAAGCAGAGAGGATGCCAAGATCATCTGACGTTATTGGAATCAGAGCTGAACTTTGAGGTATAGATCCTTATTTCTTTTTTGGAAGTAAGAAGAGAGAAATTTATATTAAAAGAGAAAGATTTACAACTGAACCCAAAAAGGTCATAACCCTGCCATCACACTGGTCACTTGACTGAACAAAATCACCTCCGAAGAGGACTTCGCCTGACCATACATACTACAGAGACGAATACTAAAGATACTGCAAAACTCAAACAAAACACATGCACGCAGGCCTTTTGACTCCCATTATCACTCCTTTACACAACAAAACCTCATGAAATAAAATGAAAACCAAATCCCCACACTATTGACCTTCTTTACCATAAGCAGTCGATAGCTTAGAAAATAGACATAAACCGACACCCAAGAAACTAGACACTAAACATCTCCCACGCCAACTTAGAACAGAATGTAGGGGAAATTAGGATAGCATCGAGGAGGAGGAACCGCAGAAGCCGTCGGCTGCGCAGGAGCAGGTTGAAGCTGCATAGCCTGAAGTAGAAAATCTAGCTTACGGTGGACGGCCCTAGTTTCCTCCATAATGCTTCTTTCATAGCTGAGCATCTCATTTACAAACGGATGCTCCATCCTATCCCGAAGAGCATAACCCATAATATTTTTCACTACCCAATAGAGCGCAATGGTGCACTCATACAGGCTTAAACGAACCGTGTTGTTTCCTGGATCCATAACCTAATTTGCAGTCTGACGACATTCGGCATCCAAAGTTGCCTTATCAAGCTGGTTCCAAAGTTTTCATTCCACAGTGAAAATCTCTTTCTGGAGATCCGAGGGAACATCCCGAACAAAGGCACTAGATTCCCAACGGGCCTTTTGTTGGGCATGAGAGAAATTCCCACCAGATTCACCCTGAGAAGTCTCTCCCACCCGATAATGACGACGGCCTGCAGTGGCACTGCGTCTATCCCAATTACCATGATCACCCATACTATCTAACCTCTTACAGGCCTCAATCTCTTTCACAACCATAAAACAACGACGGTGCATGCAATTAAATATCTGAACTCTACGTTCATGTCTACCACCTTCCTTGGGTTTAAAAATAGTTCCGCCACCCACTGTCCATTAATGGAAAATGGTACTGCAATTGAAGGTGGTGATCTTTCACACATTCCATTAATGGAAAATTGTACTGCAACTGAAGGTGGTGACCTTTCGCACTATCCATTAATGGAAAATCGTGCTTAACTTAAATCCTTCCCTCATGTAATCATGGTAGAAGTACCTTTCCGAGTTAGTGAGAAGATAGCAAACTCCACGGGAAAGGAATGAAAAGACAGCTCATCGATCATCCTTTAAAATAAGGGCGAAAGAACGAGGGAGGAATGGATCACATGGCAGTACGATCCTCCGTCTGACGTCGCCATCCGTCATCAGCATGGTAACTCATCATATCGCGGGAAAGAATATCCGAATTCAGCAAGTTTTCCCACGTTTGGGTGCTTAGGTCCAAGTGATTCACCGCCCCAAGGTTAGCGAGCAGGTACACCAGCGTGTTCCCATTGTGCTTAACATGGGAGAAAGAAATAGCCATCCCCAGAGATAGCAAAGACATTAAATTATCCATCTTTCCCTCCAACCGCCACGATGTTGCCACCTTTGAGATGCGTCTACCCTTGTGCACCTTAGAGGCCATGTGGAGAATAATCCGGGCATCACCCTCCACAAAAAGGGGAGTACAATTATGGGTACAAGCCAGTTGGATTCCCTGAAGATGACCTTCCAGCTCAGCTGCATTATTAGTCTCATGCCCAAGATGGCCAATTTTGAAGCTGACCATTAACCCTTCTGTATCCTTGAGAACACACCCGTAGCCGGCCGGGTCGGGATTAAGAGGTATAGATCCTTATTATCAATACAATTTCAACATTATTTGGGAGTATCACCCATAGGTTTCCTTTTAGGCATTTGGAGTATCACCTATAGGTCTCCTGAAGTTGCCCTGGCCATTATTAAAGAATTTTACGTAATGTAGTTAGCGATCCCATTTACTACTTTGTGTAAATGTCAATACTCAAGACATTTCTTCTGTCAACGTGGTCACAAGATATGATTCAAACGGGAAATTGCTTCCAAAATCAATCAATTAACACAATTAATCCAAAAATAAAGGCATACGATCTTATTTCACAATGGTCCTTTACCTGAACCTAAATACAATGGATCGATCATTACAAACAGAGACCTATCTCTCTCTCTCTGTAAGCTCCAAGAGTCAAAACTCTAAGCTTGTTCCTCTTGATCGAACCTTCCTTGAGCTAACTAAGCTCCACTAAGCTACATAAAAGCTTCTACAAGATAACAAGCTCTTTAAGCTAAAGCTAAGCTATCCATCTAAATGAATCAACTGGATTAGATAAAACTCTTACTCTATTTTCCAGATCCTTCACAGAAGGAACAAAGTTCTTATTCGACTCTACTATCCTGTATGACTTACTATGCTTGATATCTATTATTTTCCAATATGGTAAACAAGTAGCTCATTTTATTTTTGCTTATTGTGGTTTTTTTACTTTTGGAAAATTATTGATGAAAACTGTCAAGGATTAGAGTGAAGGAGGAATATCTTGCATGTGGATCATTTCTGCATTCAAAGTGACTTATGAGAATCCTATACATTGGGTATTTTTCCCTGCATTATTAAGATTTGGTAAGCATTAAAATTTTGTTGAAATCATGGTTGTGTAATACTTAATTTATTGACCACCTTACAAATTGGGGTGATATTATATGATATTTGTATAAGATGTACTTTATAATTGTATAAATGGTAACTGAAAGGATATTTCTACTATTTATTTGTGCTACATCTTTTAGAATGGGAAACATATTAACTTTGATTTTGACTTTGGGTGCAAAGCAAAATTAGTGGATTATGCTCTTGTCTCTAGAAAAATATACGAGGGAGCAGGGTTTAAATACAGTAAAGAGTCCTTTGAAAATGGCACACTTCATCTCATTGGCCTTTTGAGTGATGGTGGTGTTCATTCACGATTAGATCAGTTGCAGGTATTCTATATCTATAAATGCATTATTATGAGTTGTTTATCTTACAAAATCTTATAGATTTATCCGTGCTATGCAATTTTTAATCTTTGTATTTCTCCATCCTATAGTTGAATGTTATTTATATCACCAGACTCGATTGAGTTGGGTCTAAATATGTTATAATTGTATAACCCATTGATCTACTAACATAAATTTTAAGAGAAGGCTACTCTTACATGGATCCATCAAGCAACCATTAGAAAAGATGCTCGTTTTTATCCATGAATATTTGAAATTCTAGTTAGATGTTCACTTTATGAGTATGTGTATGAACTCGAATGCCAACTTTGTCCTGCAAAACGTTTATGTATTACTTTTTTCTTTATTGAATCAATGTTGCATATGAAACCTTTCAAGTTCAGCCAACTTATAAGGTTAGAGCCATTCAGACTACTTTCTTAGGTATCTCGAGTCAGAAACAATGTTGGGATTATTAGTCTTTTCTTAGAATTACAAATGATGCAATCTTGGTGTTAATATTGCCTTTTTCCCCAATTCTTAAAGGGTTCTAGCTCAATGGTAGAGCGCCTGCTTTTACAAGAAGGAGGTTGAAGGTTCGATTCCTTAGTGCCCTAATCATATTGCAATATTGATGTTTTAAATCAAATATATTTTATTATGATTTATTATGGCTATGAGGGGGGTTCTAAACTGACTTCATATGTCACTACGAGGGGGGTTCATAACTGCCCCCAAAGGTTTGTAAAGCATTTTAGGGGGGGCTCCAAACTGCCTCTGTAGGTACCTACGAGGGGGGTTCATAACCGCCCCCAAAATTTTGTAAAGCGTTTTAGCGGGGGTTCTAAACCGCCTCCGTAGGTACCTACGAGGGGGGTTTATAACCGCCCCCAAATGTTTGTAAAGAGTTTTAAGGGGTGGTTTGAACCGCCTACGTAGGCACCTACAAGGGGGGTTTATAACCGCACCAAATGTTTGTAAAGAGTTTTAGGGGCAGTTTTGAACTGCCTCCGTAGGTACCTACAAAGGGGGTTTAAAACCTCTCCCAAAGTTTTTTCATAAAGACTTTTAAATGCAGTTCGAAACCACTCCTGTAGATACCTACGAGGGGGTTTATACCCGCGCTTAAAAGTGACTTTTGGGGGGGTTTAGAACCGCCACTAACAGTCACTTTAGGGGCGATTTTGATCTCTTCCATAACCGCCCCTAAAAGTCAAACCTTTTAGCATCAGTGTTATTGAGGGCGGTTTTCTAAAGACCACCCCCAAAAGTAACGTTTGGAAGCGTAAGTCAACCACTGCCAACAGTCCAAAAGTAACTTATTTTTGGGGGGGAGGGGGTAGAACCGCCCCCAAAAGTCACTTTTGGGGGCGGTTCTAAACCCCTTGAAAAGTGAATTTTGGGAGCGGTTGTGAACCGCCCCCACAAGTCACTTATGGGGAAGTTCTAAACCACCACCAAAAGTCACTTTTGGGGCGGTTCACAACTGCCGCCAAAAGTCACTTTTGAGGGTGGTTTTGATCTCATCTAGAACTGCCCCTAAAAGTGAAAACTTTTAGCATTGGTGCTATTAGGGGCGGGTTTGGAAAGACCACCTCCAAAGCCAAAACCTCCCCCAAAAGTCACTTTTGGAGGCGGAAAACAACCGCCCCTAAATGTCAAATTTGTTGTAGTGAGGGCATGTTAGGGTCCTATCCTAACCCCCTTACTTTAGGAGTTAGTCAATTTATATATAAATCCATCTTTTTTGAGTAAGGTTGAGTAGTTAGTAGTCAACAATGATTGTAAAAACGGTATATCTATTAATTAAGGTCGACTAGGAAGTTGGTACTTATTAATTATTTGACCATGTCAAGTAGTTGGGATTTGGATCTTGGAAGCCTATTTAAAGAGATATAAGGTTATGAATTATCATTTTGTAAAGAGATTTGTTAGGAACCCATGTCTTTACTTTGTTAGTATATTGTTGTTGGACACATATGCTTTGTAAGTCGTCCCGTAGTATTTGTTGATCTATAGTTGTGTTATTGTTGTTTGGCGCATATGCTTTGTAAGTCTCCCATAGTATTGTTGATCCATAGTTTGTATTGGCCCATCGTTTTGACCCATAGTATTGGCGCCTAGACTTAGTATATAAGTGTGTGTTGAGGCCTATGAAGGCACCGTGAAGTTATTTGTATTGAGCTTGCTCAAAGGAGGTTGCCCCCTCGAAGTGGCCTGCGATCAATAAAAGTGATTATGAGTTCTGTCATTTCTGCTATTTTGAATATTCTTCTTAATTATGTTGCAATTTCTCCACATCTGGTATCAGAGCACTTTCTTTGGCACATTGGGTGGAATTTATGCCAAAAAAACATTTTTGCATCTGTTGCAAGTTCGGATCTGGGAATAATCCCTATCCGCTTAACTGTGGGAAGTACTTCGGCATAAGCCCTAAAACTCATTGTGAAGAGTACCACAGGAACCCCAAAGTAGTTGGCCCATTGAGAGGACCTACCAGCGAAAAGGGAAATGACCCCTACCTGATTGACTAGTTCCCACCCATGAGGTAAACCAAGAGCTGTCGTTTGTGGAAAAGCGGTTATCAGTTTTACCTGAGCCGTGGAGTGAGGGGTATTGCCCCAATACGCAAGCCGTCAGACAGCATTGGTAGTCGAGTGAAACCCATGAACTGTTAGGAAGCCGCACATACCTGGGGTCCATATCTATTTTCAACTGAATTGTTGTCGATCTCTACTGCACCATTTCAGATCCAGCCGTTCAAATCCATTCTGAAAGCCGTTCCAGATCCATCTGTTTTAGATCTATTTTAGATCCAGTCGTTTTAGATCTATTTCAGATACAGCCGTTTCAGATCCATTCGACACCATTTCAGATCCATATGTTTCTGATCACTTCCGCGTCGTTGCAAATCTATTTGTTTCAGATCCCTTCCACGCCGTAGCCGCTCCATTCTAGGAAGAAAAACAAATAGTTTTTTCTCCATATCTCCCTTGTTTTCACTCCGTTTCCCTTGAAAATTTCTGGAAACCCCTATAATCCCATTATGCATATTTCATTCTTGAGGACCTTATCCCAAATTCCACTTCCCAAAGCCCGAAATCCCACATTTGTCTATTTTTAGGGTTTCCCATAACTTCCTCGAATTTCACCCAATCACCTTCAAATTTTACCATTCTTTCACCCCACTTCTGAAATCCTCCTTTTCTGCTTCCCTGTCCATTCAACAGTGTCCAAAACCTAGTCAAACCCCAATTACCCTTCATATTTTTTCCTAAATCCAAAATTTCCTTTACTGAAACAGTTTATGTTTTTGTTTTTCTACCCAGTCAACCAAAAAAAAAACACCTGGTTATGGTTGTCACCCGCGCAGGAGCAAAACCCATGGAAGAAGCACTTGCGGCCATCCAAGCCAAACTCTAGGATCTTGAATAAAAATTTCTCGGCCTCCATCTTGAGCATTCATCCATGAACAACAAACGACAGTGTGAGTCTTCATCAGACAATGGGTTCTCTTCTTATAGCAATTTTCGTGGTCCGAAGCTTGATTTTCCTCGCTTCAATGGTATTGATTCGACTGGATGGATCTATCATGCAGAACAGTATTTCAGTCTGCATAATACTTTTGATGTCAACAAAGTTCCACTGACATCCTTTCATTTGGAATAGGAAGCTCTTCAATGGTACCATTGGTACGTCAAGGCTCATGAAGAGCCAAAATGGACAGATTTTTTCCAACTCCTTTTACAACGATTTGGTCCCAGTGCTTTTGATGACTTCACAGGAGCCCTCACTAAACTTCATCAAATTGGCACTGTGCGAGAGTACCAAACCGAATTTGAGAAACTAGCCAACCACACTGAAATATTTCCTGATGACTTCTACCGGAGTTGTTTTATCAGTGGTCTAAAGGATGCAATCCAATCTAAGGTCAAAATGTTCTGTCCCAACACCATGATGGAAGCCCTGGGGTTGGCTAAGTTGGCATAAGAAAAGATTGCAGCCCAACAGCGCTCCAAACCTACTTTTGTTCCTTTATGAAATATGGGTTCTCAATTACCTCCCATCCCGCCAGCTCCTTGACCAACTCCTATCAAGCATTTGTCTAAAACTAAGATGCAGGCACGCAGAAAAAAAAAAGGGCTTTGTTATAATTGTGATGAGAAATTCACTCGGGGACATAGATGTGTTCAGCAAAAGCTCTATCTCTTGGATATGGATTCTCCGCTTGCCTCTGAAATTGGTGAAGAAGCTCCAGATACAATGGATGCTCAGATCGACATTCCAGAGTGTCCTATTGACCCTCTGTCTCAGGATGACCAGCCAGAGATATCTCTCCATGTTTTAGCTGGAATCACCACCCCCCAAACCATGCGGGTCAGGGGTTACTTCAAGAAGCTTCCTCTTACAATACTCATTGATTCTGGTAGCACTCATAATTTCATTAACCCTCGTATCGCCAAACAAGCCGATTGTTTTATCCATCCTTACTCCAACTTTGAAGTCATGGTTGCTAATGGGGGCAGCTTACCTTGCAAAGGGAAGTGTCGTAATGTGCGTATCTCTATGGGAGATTATAACCTGCGCTCTAACATGTTTGTTTTAACTTTAGGCGAATGTGATGTGGTTTTGGGAGCTCAATGGCTACGCACACTTGGCCCCATCTTATGGGATTTTGCCGAACTTTGGATGCAATTTTACCCCAATGGACAAAAACACACATTGACAGGCTTACAACCAGGGTCTCTCAGCATCATCAGCTCACATCGCATGGAAAACTCCTTAAGAAGAATTCACATGGTGTCATCGCTCAGATCCATTCCATTCAGATGCAGCCATCAGCGGTCTCCAATATGCCTTTAGATCTACAACAAATTCTGGGTCAATATACTAGTGTCTTTGTTGAACCAGTGGGATTGCCACCTTCAAGGCCAGAGTACCATCGTATTCAGCTCCTTCCTGGAAGTGTTCCAACATCAGGCCTTATAGCTACCCATTTCACCAAAAAAATGAGATTGAAATGCTCGTTCGAGACTTACTAAGGCAAGGTATTATTTGCCTAAGCACTAGTTCCTTTTCTTCACCAGTTCTTCTCGTCCGCAAAAAAGATGGGTCATGGCACCTTTGCATTGACTTCCGAGCACTTAATCACCTCACTATCAAGGATAAATTTCCAATTCCTGTTGTTGATGAGCTTCATGGTGCTCAATTTTTCTCCAAGTTGGATCTTCGTTCTGGGTATCATCAAATTCGGGTTCATGAGGATGATATCCCTAAAACAACTTTCTGCACACATGATGGCCACTATGAATTTTTGGTCATGCCCTTTGGCCTCACTAATGCTCCTTCCACATTCCAGGCCTTGATGAATAAAATATTTCGGCCCTACTTGCGGAAATTCATTGTAGTATTCTTTGATGATATCCTCATCTACAGTAAAACCTAGGCTGAACATCTCCAGCATCTGGATCTTGTAATGAAACTTTTCTCTGACCATCATCTCCACGCCAAACAGTCTAAATGTGTTTTTGGACATCAGGAAGTTGAGTATCTCAGGCACATTATCTCAACAGAAGGGGTTCGCGTGGATCCTGCAAAAATCGTTGCCATGAACAATTGGCTGCGTCCTCAGACACTCAAGAGCCTTCGTGGTTTTTTGGGGTTGACTGGCTACTACCGCAAGTTTGTCAAGGATTATGTAAAGATTGCATCTCCATTAACTGCTCTATTGAAAAAGGATGTTTTTACATGGACACATGCTACTGAGTGTGCATTTGACAAACTGAAACAAGCTATGTGTACTACACCTGTTCTAGCTATGCTTGATTTTTTCAAGCCCTTCACTATTGAGAGTGATGCTTGCGGCAATGGACTTGGTGTTGTTCTCCTTCAAGATGAACACCCCATTGCGTTCACCAGTAAAGTCCTTTCAGGTAAGAATTTAGCTGCCTCTACATATGAGAAGGAAATGATGCCTATTTTGCAGTATAGAAGTGGCGCCCATACCTTTTAGGGAATCATTTATGCATCAAGACTGATCACCAGAGTCTGAAATATTTCCTGGAACAACGTGTATCCTCCCAGCACAACAGAAATGGGTTATCAAACTCATGGGTTATGACTATGAGATCACTTACAAGAAGGGTAAGGAAAATATTGTGGCGAATGCTCTTTCTCGCACATTTGATGACCAAGGTTCTCTTTCAGCTATTTATATGCCTGTTCCAAATTGGTTGCAATTTGTTCAATAGGGATATGTCAATGACTCTTCATTATCTCAAATCATCCAACGCTTGGCCAACAACCCTTCTATTGTACCACATTACGCTCAAAGGAGGTTTCCCCCTCGAAGTGGCCCGCGATCAATAAAAGTGATTCTAAGTTCTGTCATTTCTGCTATTTTGCATATTCTTCTTAATTAATTGTTGCAGGTTCTCCACAAGATTATTGTATCGAATCTCTACTCAAGTGAAAGGTCACCCAGCCTTAAGAGGCACGTTAACACTGCTTCCTTATTTGGATATCATAATTTAAGATCAATTATGTTGCTTATTCTCTTTGTTTTGTTGATTTGCACTATAATATTGGAATTTTGGCATTAGCTATCTATGTTTATCTTGGTACCACACTAATTTGTAGGATTAAGTATACCACATGTTTAGAGGTCTATCCAATGTCATAATAGGATAATAATGGGAATTGTGCCCTAAATTTCACTTCCTAGGATCAATCACCATGAAAAACATCTATAAACCACAACACAAGCCCTCTTTTAAGGGTATTTGGCATCAAAGTTGGATATGGATTCCATTAAGATATTTTGCATGCCTAAGAAAATTCATAGGGCCTTGAAAATGGTCGAGGAAGGAAAACAAGTTCCTTAGGGATATTGTTGAATATTCTCAAACTCAAGAGCCTTGAATGAATCCTCATACTAGCACATATGTCCTTTGTAGGGGTTCTATGTAGCCATTTGAGTGGGATACATGTGTTGTGAGTAGGATTTGTGCACTGGAAATAGGCTTGGATTGTGCAACATGGTTAATGTGGTAAACCAGGGATTTAAGTGCTAACTAAACCTTGTCAAGATCAAGTACCATGAACAAATCCTAGACACATCAATGTAATCCCTCAATAAGTTTTTATTTCCCTAGGAGGTGGATGTGGGTGCCATTAAAATGTTTCACATATTGTGGATGGTTTTTGAGGCCCTAACCATAGTTGTGGTAGGGAAAACACATCCTAAATACCTTGCCATTGATTGGGGGAGGCAAACATTATCCTCAATCCCTAAAGAGAGCTCCACATTCTCAAGAACCATTGCCAAGCACTCAAACCTCCACATATGACCTTTGTTGGTTAGCAATGACCTCCAAAAGTGTTATGCGTGCTATCAATAAGCTAGGTGTACACTAGGAATGTGTCTAGAAGTTTGTTCTATGTCATAAGAGGATAATAATGAGCCTTGTGCACTAAAAGCGATTTTTTAGTCTCAATCTCCATGATTAACATATGCAAACCACAACACAAACCCCCTCTCTCAGGTCTTTGGCATCAAGGTTGGATATAGATGCCACTAATATATTTCACACACCGGGGATCGGTCATAACGCCTTGAACATGGTCAAGGAAGGAAAACAACTGCATCCGGATATTGTTGAATCTTCTCAAACTCGAGAGCCTTGAACAAGTCCTTGTACCAACACGAGTCATTGTAGCAGTTCTTTGAAGGCCTTCAAGTGGGATACATGTTTCATGGGTGGATCGTTTTCTCTAAAAATGGGTATGGATTTTTCCACATGATCAAGGGTGTAAACAAGAGCATTAATATCTAATCAACCTTCTTGAGATCAAGTGCCATGAACAAACCATATACACAACAACACAAACCCTCACTAGGGGGTATTTTCCCCACGAGTTTGATATGTGTGTAATTCAGATTTTTTATGCACATTGGATGGGTCTCAAGGCCTTAACCATAGTCTTGTTAGGGAAGCGACATCCTAAGGCCATTAACATTGGTTGGGGGAGAGATACAACATCCTCAAGGTTTTCTCCTAAGGCCCTTAGGGAGAGATGCAACATCCTAAGGCCCTTGCCATTGGTTGGGGGAGAGATACAACATCCCTCGGGATCGATCACAATGAACGCATCTCCTAAGACCACCACACAAAATTTCCGATAGTCTGTAGGGCCTTTCCCATCATTAAAGGTTGAAAAAAAAAAAACCCAACAGTGAGAAACATTTAATGATGACTTCCCGGGTGGCTCTAGAAAAAATATGTTGAGACATCAAAGCATGTAACCTAGCTAATGGTCTATAGAGAAATGAGAGTTTATACATTGTTCCACACACACCACAAACTATGATGAGTGCTCTATTAACATAAAACATGGTTACATACAAATTCATCGTATTTTTCCTTAAGATAGACACACTCTCTTAGACCTATACAATGTTACATACAAATTCATCATGTTTTACCTTAAGATAGAGACACTCTCTTAGCCTCTAACAAATTGTTGAGAGAATATCTCAACCACACCAAATAGGAGCCAACTAATTGGAGAGAAAATCTTATATCCAACTATATCCTAGATCTAACAAACCCCTTAATCTTTAAAAAAAACTTCTCTCCCCTACCACACCAAAATAGGAGCCAACTAATTGGAGAAAATCTCTCATATCCAACTAGATCCTAGATCTAACAATCTCCTAAACCTTTAAAAGCAAACTTCTCTCTTAGGGACAAGCTCTACCTCACAACCTGAAAAATACAATAAAAACCACAACCTTTAGTATGATCAAGTATCACACATTAGTTTATAAGGAAATCATGAGTTAATAATTCTAATAGGTCCATATCCCACACATCAAGGAACATAATGTGGATATAGACATAGTCATGGAAAACAAGACACCACCTCCATAAGTTGTTAATTATGTTCAAAAGCCCATTGTAAAAGAATATGAACAAAGAATCCAATAATTTAGAGTAGGAAATAAAACCAAACATTATGACTAGATTCATAAAGCAATGTAAATTAGAAACTCCATCACCTTTAAATCGTGTGTAAAAATAAAATCCAAGAAAAAAACAAAAATATATATATATAACATATTAACTTTATAGAAGTTTTGTCACAAAAATAAATAAATTTACATTACTTTTTCAAAACTCTAAAACAATAAAATTAATATTTTAGCTTACTAATTTTCAACTAACATGTTAACTTTTAACTTTATAATTTGTTGTAAACTTTTTAAAATATTCAAATTTCAAAACTCTAATATTTTTCAAAACATTTCGATCACACTCATGACAATAATTTTAAATACCAATAAAATAACTTTCCTAATAAAATAAATTTCCTATCTTGACATGTTAATTGAAAATACTATCTTTAAATACATGGACAGTGAAATTATGATTTTCATGACAATGCAATTATGATTTCTTTGCAAACTTGCAAAACTTGGGTGTTTTTATCGACCATCATTATCCATACCCTTTCAGTTCTCGTGTGCGGCCACCAGCTACATGAGATATGGATGTTGTTATTACCTGTGGAATCTCTAAACAAATTAATCCATCTCCACATCAACACATGTAGCTATACTCCATTTGCACAATTGTTCGATAGGAGCCTTCCTATATACCATTGAGTACATGAAGTACCTTTCTATATACCCATAGGTACGTGAAAGGTCGTTCGATATACCGACTAGTACATGGAAGAATTGCAATCCCCTGGGATTCAGTGCAGGAAAAGAACGACAACTGCTACGTTTAAAGACATTGGAACACGTCTCTAACCTATCACACGAGTTTCTAAAGATTTTAACTTAGACTAGCGTTTAATTTTATCTTGTATGGTTAAGTGGATACATGAAGTGTAGACTCGAACCAATATGCATGGATAAGCTAAGTGAGATGCAAGTATTTTTATTTTTCAATGAAAACTATCTAAGGAAAGGAGAGAGATCATTCTTCTTTTGTTTGAAACAATTAAAATATACCTCTAAACACAACGCCATCTTTTCACTTTTCGTCTTAAGAGAAAGCCAAAACACAAGCAAGTGACACTCTCTCAATCAAATCCAATGATACCAAGAATAACACCAAAGCAAAACTTTTTTGTTTTTCTTTTGCAAAAGATATTTGATGAAGGAAATCAATAATAAAATATCAAGGAATCCTTCTAATTTGCAAAACAACTCAATTTGGAACAAAGAAACAAAGAGCTAAAATGATGATTTTAGAGATCTTTCAGAATATGTTCTAATTGTTAAAAATACTTGAAAATGTAAACTTCACGATTGTTATAAGAATTCTTCCTTTTCCAAAGACTTTTCCAAAGATCAAAAGGAAGAGAACATGTGTAAAATTATTAAGTCTTTCAAGTTTTTTCAAACAATTACCTAAGATCTAAAAAACGTATTTTCTCAACAAATCGAAGCATTACACTTCAAAGATCAAAAGAATGAAAGGAAAATCCTTTTTAACGCTATGTTCAATTAGATCCAAATATGACTCTGCTCACTTCGAGAGAGTTCTGCAACTTTTGAAAACAAGAAGTATTCACCCAAGCAATCAAACTCAACGATGGAAAGATCCAAACCACACTCACACTAGTAAAAGTTGGTATGACGATACACTTTCGGAAGTTTACATACTTGAAACAGAGCAGATGAGGGGCTCCTATAGGTCCACAAGACTAATTATGCTCGCAACAGAATGAACTCACTCAACGCAAAGCAAGTGACCGCTTGACTACAAAGACTCCACAAGAAAGCACACTAGTCCAAATTTCACAAATGAAAGCAAGAACAAAGGTCTGGGGGAGATACAAACTCTGACACAAAATCCAAAGATGACTAGGTCTAGGTCTGAGCAAGGAGCACTACAAAATTCGCCAGTGCGACGTGGTCTGCTAGCAGAGCAATGTGCGTCTTTCTGGATCGACGCAGTTTAATACATATCCCAGGCACATCAATGACACTCTGTAGGACAAAGGTAAAGCACGTCGAGCTCCTAAGGATAGAAATTTTCAAGAATAAAAGCCACACCATTGCTAACTCAGGAAATCTAAGGTGAACTAGGATACCAGGAATATTCGAGATGACCCAGTGACACTATAAAGGCGGATCCGAATAAAAAAGTGACTCGATCTACAAGAAATCAAAGTAGAGAAAAGAGATAGATCCGAGGAGCAAAGTTTTCCCTAGTATGGTCACCAATTTTGTTATAGGATTTTCTCGATCAATGAAGACAAAGATCAAGGTCCCTAGTCTGAATGGTTCAGATCTAGAACAAAAAGGTAACAAATTGTACAAACTCTCACCTAGGTCAACAAAATAATAACAATGGATGAGTATAGAAGATACATACCGCTAATATAACAACCATTGTAATGATCCAAGAGCATCTACGATCCAACTTCACGCACAAAAGAACCTTCCAAAGATTGGAACGAGACAACAAGAAGTGAAATATAAATGGTATAATTGACCTATGTGAGTGACCAAGGAATCTCACAATACACCATTAAGAACATCAAATGTATGGGAAAGAAAATACAATTGTATTAACAGAGATAGAAAGAGATTACAACTGTTTAGTCCTTGGTGTTGTAGCTTCCTTCCAACAAGTTCTTCTTGCTCCAATGATTCACTTCCACCTTGAATATAAGAGTCTAGTAGTCTAGAGTAATTCCTCCAACATTTATCTACTACCAATCTTCCTCCCTTCACCCACGACCCACGAGTTCATTTTATAGGACAATGTGGATAAGGAGTAGTTGAGAAAAGTATGGTGAATGGATGAGATATGATCTCCCTCAATGGTGGAAGTTGATCTAGATCCACAACCATAGGAGGGAGAGGTTATGATTCGAGATTTATCTCTAGAAGCTTCTCGAAAACCTAGTTTCTTTCCCATGGAGACATCGACGCGACATGCAGTGGAGCAACCTGCGCAAAGGGATCAACACGGGTTTCTACGAAGGAAGACTGTATCATCCAAGCGGGTTGATAACGAAGCAGAGTGCGTCGATGGGATTCGACGTGTGTTTCTAGTAGAGTAAAGAGCGTTGAAGCCACAAAAAAGTCAAGTTGCAAGGAAAACTAATCAAGTCTCATTCACCATGAAAGTGACTTCAAGGATTGTGGCAAGTCAAGATCCCAGAGTTTTGCATGAGTGATGAAAATTCTATGTAACATTTCATGAGAGAATCATCATGCAAGCGTTGTCACAAATGGAGAAGTGTCGATTTGGGATATAACAACTATTATGCCACCCCTGGAAGATTCTCCCAATATGCTAGTTCTTGAGGATCAACACCAAATCTCACTCCATGCTTTATTAGGTTTTTCCACACCTCAGAAATTGAAATTGATTGGCTACATCAAGCACTGAAAAGTCATTGTATTAATTGACAATGGAAATACCAATAATTTCATTCATTGATGAGTTGTTGAAGAAACTCGTTATATCTTATACCCTGTATCTAATTTTAAAATTATTGTAGCAAATGGGGTTATGATGAAATGTGGTGGCAGTAGTGAAAATGTGAAACTCCAAATGGGTGACTACCATCTCAAAACACATATGTTCTCTATTTGTATGGGTGGTTGTGATATGTTCTCAAGAGCCTTGAATGAATCCTCATACTAGCACATTGGTCCTTTGTAGGGGTTCTATGTAGGCCTTTGAGTGGGATACATGTGTTGTGCGTAGGATTTGTGCACTGGAAATAGGCTTGGATTGTGCCACATGGTCAATGTTGTAAACAAGGGATTTAAGTGCTAATTGAACCTTGTCAAGATCAAGTGCCATGAACAAATCCTAGACACATCAATGTAAGCCATCAATAAGGGTTTTTTTCCCTAGGAGCTGGATGTGGGTGCCATTAAATTGTTTCACATATTGTGGATGGGTTTCGAGGCCCTAACCATAGTTGTGGTAGGGAAAAAACATCCTCAATCCCTTGACATTGATTGGGGGAGGAAAACATTATCCTCAATCCCTAAAGAGAGCTTCGCATTCTCAAGAACCATTGACAAGCACTCAAACCTCCACATACAACCTTTGTTGGTTAACAATCACCTCCAAAGGTGTTATGCGTGCTATCGATAAGTTAGTTGTACACTACGAATGTGTCTAGATGTCTGTTCAATGTCATAAGAGGATAATATTGAGCCTTGTGCACTAAAAGTGATTTTTTAGTCTTAATCACCATGAATAACATATACAAACCACAACACAAATCCCCTCTCTCAGGTCTTTGGCATCAAGGTTGGATATGGATGCCGCTAAGAGATTTTGCACACTGATGATTGGTCACAAGGCCTTGAACATGGTCAAGGAAGGAAAACAACTGCATCAGGATATTGTTGAATCTTCTCAAACTCAAGAGCCTTGAATGAGTCCTTGTACCAACACATGAGTCATTGTAGCAGTTCTTTGAAGGCCTTCAAGTGGGATACATGTTTCATGGGTGGATCTTTTTCTCTAAAAATGGGTATGGATTTGTCCACATGATCGAGGGTGTAAAGAAGAGCATTAATATATAATCAACCTTCTTGATCTCAAGTGCCATGAACAAACCATAGACACAACGACAAACCCTCACTAGGGGGTAAGTTCCCTACGAGTTTGATATGAATGTAATTAAGCTCTTTTATGTACATTGGATGGGTCTCGAGGCCTTAACCATAGTCTTGTTAGGGAAGCGACATCCTAAGGCCTTGACATTGGTTTGGGGAGAGATACAACATCCTTAAGGATCCCTAAATAAATTCCCTCGAGATCAAGCACCATGAATACATCTCCTAAGACCACCACACAGGATTTTCGATGGTTTGTAGGGCCTTGCCCATCATTAAAGGTTGAAAAAAAAAGAAACCAAACAATGAGAAACATTTGATGATGACTTCGCAAGTGGCTCTAGAAAAAGAATGTTGAGAAATCAAAGCATGTAACCTAGCTAAAGGTCTATAGAGAAATGAGAGTTTAGACATTGTTCCACACACACCACAAACTATGTCGAGTGCTCTATTAACATAAAACATTTTTACATACAAATTCATCGTGTTTTTCCTTAATATAGACACACTCTCTTAGACCTCTATAATGTTACATACAAATTCATCATGTTTTACCTTAAGATAGACACACTTTCTTAGCCTCTAACAAATTGTTGAGAGAATATCTCAACCACGCCAAATAGGAGCCAACTAATTGGAGAGAAACTCTTATATCCAACTATATCCTAGATCTAGCAAACCCCTAAATCTTTAAAATAAAACTTCTCTCCCAAACCACACTAAAATGGGATCCAACTAATTGGAGAAAATATCTCATATCCAACTAGATCCTAGATCTAACAACCTCCTAAACCTTAAAAAAAAAAATCACTCTTAGAGACAAACTCTACATGGCAGTGGAAAATACAATAAAAACCACAACCTTTAGTATGATCAAGTATCACACATTAGTTTATAAGGCAAGCATGAGTTAATACTTCTAATAGGTCCATATCCCACAGACCAAGGAACACAATGTGGATATAGACATAGTCAGGACAAATAAGACACCACCTCCATAAGTTGTTAATTATGTTCAAAAGCCCCTTGTAAAAGAATATGAACAAAGAATCCAATAATAATTTAGAGTAGAAAATAAAACCAAACATTATGACTAGATTCATAAAGCAATGTAAATTAAAAATTTCATCACCTTTAAATCATGTGTAAAATTAAAATCCAAAAAATAAAATAAAAAACAATATAACATATTAACTTTATAGAAGTTTTGTCAAAAAATAAATAAATTTACATTACTTTTTCAACACTCTAAAACAATAAAATTAATATTTTAGCTTACTAATTTTCAACTAACCTGTTAACTTTTAATTTTATAAATTTTTTATTAACTTTTAAAAATATTCAAATTTCTAAATTTTAATATTTTTCAAAACATTTCGATCAATCACACCCATGACAATAATTTTAAATACCAATAAAATAACTTTCCTATCTTGACATGTTAATTGAAAATACGATCTTTAAATACCTGGACAGTGAAATTATGACTTTCATGACAATGCAATTATGATTTCTTTGCAAACTTGCGAAACTGGGTTGTTTTTATCGACCATCATTATCCATCAATCACACCCATGACAATAATTTTAAATACCAATAAAATAACTTTCCTATCTTGACAAGTTAATTGAAAATACTATCTTTAAATACCTAGACAGTGAAATTATGACTTTCATGACAATGCAATTATGATTTCTTTGCAAACTTGCGAAACTTGGTTGTTTTTATCGACCATCATTATCCATCCCCTTTCGACTCTCGTGTCCGGCCACCAGCTACATGAGATATGGATGTTGTTATTACCTGTGGAATATTTTTCAAAACATTTCGATCAATCACACCCATGACAATAATTTTAAATACCAATAAAATAACTTTCCTATCTTGACATGTTAATTGAAAATACTATCTTTAAATACCTGGACAGTGAAATTATGATTTTCATGACAATGCAATTATGATTTCTTTGCAAACTTGCGAAACTTGGGTGTTTTTATCGACCATCAATATCCATCCCCTTTCGACTCTCGTGTCCCACCTCCAGCGACAGGAGATATGGATGTTGTTATTACCTGTGGAATCTCTAAACAAATTAGCTGTACTCCACACAAACACATGTAGTTGTACATCTCCGGCTTGGTATCCACAGAAGATTTTGTATTCATCGACTGACCCACCATCATCGCTCGCATCAAATTTTACACTACAAATTTGGAAATCATCAATACGGGCAACGCTGCGGGTGAGAAAGCACATCAATACAGCACCGTACGATTGGAAATCATCCATCTTCGTATCAAACTCATCCCTCGTCGTAAAGACAGCATCCACCACTTTCAGCTGAAACTTGCTCGTAATGGACTGCATTTCTTTCCAAAGCTGCATAAAGTTCATAAATCCATTTCACTTCATAAATCTCAAATTTTGCAATACTTTCTTGAAACGGAAAAATTAAAACACCCACCATATTACGAAATGCTATATCCCCACAAGTGACCGCTGTTGACTTCCCACTAAAGAAGGCAGTTGATAGCTCTTCACGTGAGGTCAATGTCTGCACAGATTTTTCCAAATCCAGTTAGCTCACCTCACCGCAGTTGCAGTTGCAGTTGCAGTTGCAGCAAATAAAAAATATAAGATTACACACCCACGGTCCCACCGATGCACCTCAGAGATAGTCCTAGATTCCTTAATTATCACAGGAAATATATAAATAGTTAATATGAATTAATCTGCTGTGTAATGAAGGGTACTAACCAAAAAATTGCAAATCTCATTCCAGATAACATCAGTTTTTGTTGAAATGCAGAGGCATTTCAACCGTTCCCGCTGACTCAGTCCTTGTATGCTCTTGAGCTCCCAACACCCCTCCGCTTGAATCTCTTCCAACGATGTCAGACCTTCAACATTCAGAGTTTCCAGCTCATGGCATCGATTTACTCTCAGGAATTTGAGGTCTACCAGATTTGAAAGGCTTATTAATGCCTCCAACCGCGAGCACCCCTGAAGGTCTAGTCTTACTAACGTTGATGGCAAGTCTCTAACTTCTTTTAAGTTTATATTTTTTGAAAGATCAAGGGTTTCAAGGCTGGGTAAAACACCTTCTGGAATGTTTATCTTGGGTATCAGTGTGCGTCTCAACATCAACCGTTTCAACTGTTCCAGCTGACTCAGTTGTATGCTCTTGAGCTCCCAACATCCCTCCGCTTGAATCTCTTCCAATGATGTCAGACCTTCAACATTCAGCGTTTCTAGCTGTGAGCATTCATTTACACTGAGGAATTTGAGGTCTACCAGATTTGAAAGGCTTATTAATGCCTCCAACCGCGAGCACCCTTGCAGGTCCAGTCTTACTAATGTTGATGGCAAACCTTCAACCCGCATTAGCTCCCTATTTTCGGAAAGATCGAGCGTTTCAAGGCTGGGTAAAACACCTTCTGGAATGTGTATCTCGGTTATCTTTGTCCTGCTCAAAGTGAAATCTCTTAAAACACCCATGACAGCATGCTCCTTAAAAGTAAAGACAGATATGGGACAATAACTTATAACCAGGACTTTCATATTTGGCGCTGCCATTTCCTCCCATATAATGTGGTTTAGACTGTGGAATTCAATCAAATTCAACTCTTTCAACTCTTTTAGCCTCCTCAAATCGCCCAGATACTGTTGTAGCTCTGTCCCTTCTAAATTCTGTGTTCTTAGTTGCGGCTGCAGAGACTCTGTCGGCTGTAGACTCTCTCTCCCGGCAGCACATGAAGAGAGCTCCTTCGATAAATGTGTGCAAATTATACTCCCACATTGCTCACAACTTTTAAACTTTGGTGTTTCATTAAGTTCTTGACTGACAGATTCAAAAGATGATTGAATATAGCGGGGCGGAATATTTGGATATTCGGGAATATTCCCTATTTTCAGTAGTTGTACCTTTTCTGGTATAAGTGCCGGTTTCAGGGGCAATTTCAAAGCAGTGCCTATTAAATCCAGGAATACTAAAGACTTTTGATTTGCGATTCCGGTCGGCAAGTACTCCAACTTACGGCAACCTCTGAAATCAACATACTCAAGTGACGATATATTACCCAAAATATCTACAGGGATGATGAGATTGCGGCAGTCCCGCAGGACTAGATATTGGAGATGCATTAATTCAGAGAAGGAATTGGGCAGTTGGGTTAGATTAGTGCAGCCGGATAGATCTAACTGTCTGAGGCTTTTGAGTTCCCGAAAATCAATAGGGAGTGATTCTATAAATGGGATATTTTTCAACACAATCCTACGTGGAAGTTTGATGCTCCTTCCTATCCATTCCAGAAAACGGTAAAAATAAAAATAAGATGCCGTGAACCCTTGCTCGGCGTTATCTAATGTTGCCTCTAACTTTACTGGACTGTGCGTTCCGGGAATCGGACGGGCACCGTCCCGACTTAACACACTCTTACTCCGAATTTCCCTGCTCCTTCTCATCCATTCCTTAAAACGGTAAAAACAAGCCCTGGTCCCTTGCTCGGCGTTATCTAATGTTGCCTGAGAATCGCTAAGATCAAATGACCGGCTGCTGGTGGATGTAGTTGCCCCTGACTTAACTGGATTGTGCGTTCCGGTCATTGGACGGGCACATCCCGAAATAAACCGTTGATGCCCCAATGGGTTAAGGATCGCCCTTGGATGTGAGCCCCTTGCATCAATATCCAACACACTCAGGTTCTGAGGAGGCTGCAAATTGCAATGCACATAATCTGTTTACTACAAAGTGGGACGAATTTCACCAAAAAATACTGGGCAAGCTGTAGATATACTTACCGCATTAAATCTTTGGAATAACTGCTCCATGTCACCATGACCATTAAGTTCCAAAACTCTTAAGCTTTTCAGTGAAATGGTATCAGGAAAGCAGATGGAGCTAAACTCGCGCAAACGAAGACACACCAAATCTCCGGACATATCCCACAAACCAAAAAATGATGACAAATCTATTGGAACTTCAACCTCAAGGAGGCGCACACCCACACCCTTAATGTAATTTGTGCCATCGGGCAGATGCTGACCTTGAGTCCGAATCCCTCGGATCAAACAGGAATCTGCTCCGGCCTAACAAACACACTTCAAGAAGTTAAATTAAATTACCATGTTATGGATTATCAAATAAAAATAATTCAAAATCAGGGGGACTAAATAAGCTTACTTGCATCTGCAACATTTGCTCTATATCCGCTGAGCAGCTGAGCCTTAGTGGCTTAGGCGTTGGGACCACACGAAACTCTTCTCTCGCGATATGTCTGGCCAAGTGCCTAATGTGATCGTGCATTGTAATTTTATGAATCTGTGGCAGGTAAAGATAATTGTTGTTACCAAATATTGAATCATGCATTGTACTTTCATATTCCCGACAGTTAGGGTGTAACACATTCTACACATAAAATGGAGAGAGATAATTCTTACAGATATTTCCTCCTCAGATTGGATGTCATCGTGAGACTCGACCAGGCATTTTTGACGGAGATTTTCAAAGCAGTCAGAGACGTCTTTGTAACCTAGTCCCTCAAGTACTTGAACTGCAAATTCTTTTTCGTCTCCCACGAAGAAACAACCCAGGTCCAAAAATATCTCCTTCTCTTCACTCTTCAGAGCCTCGTAACTGACTTTTAACGTGTCCATTATATCGTCTGGCAGTCTTCTCGAGAGCTTTTGCAACTGCTGCTCCCAGTCCTCTTTCTCACACTGTCCATGAAACTGTCCGCCTAACACTTGTATGGATAAAGGCAGCCCACCACAAATTTTCAAAACCTTCTCAACCAAATGTTCAAATCCTTCGGATGGTTCGGATTGATTGAACGCATGCCGGCAAAAAAGCTCCCGGGCATGTTCTCTCTGCAATGGCTTTACATTGTACCCTACAGTTTTTGGAGAAGAGCGTCTCAGTAAATCTTGATCACGAGACGTGATCAGAATTAAACTACGCGATGCCACAGCATCTGTCACGAGTAAATTATTTATTTGCTCGATATGATCCGCGTCATCCAAAACAATCAGAACCCGAAGCCCTCTTAGACGATCGCGAAAAATACCCTTTCCTAGTCTGGTATCTTCAATATGATAATCATAACCCAACAGATCCTTTAGGAGCTTCCGCTGCAAAGATGGTAAATCCCTTTTTCTGATGTCTGACAAAAAGCAAGACCTACTAAAATCCGAACGCTTCAAATTGTAGAGATATGCAGCCAGAGTTGACTTGCCTAGTCCGGCCATTCCTGCAATCCCCACAATCGCTGTGCCATTTAACTCCCATTGTTTCTTAATTTCATCATTTATTTCCTTTACCGCTGGATCGAGCCCAACTAGGTATTTAGCCACCTCCAATGGTTCCCATTTTACCCCATTCAATACATCTTTCACAATCTCCTCCAAAACCTCTCCATGGTCACTGCAAAAACAACAAACAGGTACATGCAGTCATGATAGTCAGAATTAGGGGAAGAACCAACTTTGACAAATCCAAGATTCCTAATAAAGTATGTATTCACCTTTCACTCCATTTGAACTTTATGCCATTAATATTAGAGGCTTCCTTGAGGGCCGTCTTCCATTTCTCAATGATTTCCACAGTGACTCTGCCTTTGCTTTGGTGTTGTTTAAAAGCATCTTCAAAACGTCCGCTATGAATGTGACGAAGGTCCGTAGGCTCAACGTCATAAAACACAGGAATGATCTTCCGGTTGCGCTTGTCCAAAATGGAACACAACTCATCCAAACACCAACGCGATTCAGCATAACGCGGACTGAAAATAGCAATATAAACAGACGCACTTTGAATGGCTCCGAAGATTGCAGGGGGGAACGCATCTCCGGTGTGGAGTTCCTCTTTATCGAGAAAGACGCGCAGCCCATGAGCCTCTGTGAGGCGCTTGTAGATGAGACTGGCAAGGGTCTTCTTGACATCACAACCCCTGTGGTTTATAAAAACGTGGTATGTTGCGGAGACTGGATCTGTCACAGCAGACTCCATTGGGTTTTGCAGATGGGATGGTAGGCGCTCAAATGTAATCGGAGATGAAAGTAATAATTGCGAAAATAGGAGAGAAACCAATGACGCCGCAAGGAGATTAGATAAATCAATGACGATGCCCAGGCTCCCACCATATTTAAATTGGAGTTGGAATAATATGCTGTCTATTCTAACTTTGCTTAAAGTAACTTTAAAGCTTTTGCCGTATAGATGCTTTAGCTTGCTTTAAATAAATGCTTTATCCTAGTTTACATCATGTCCGTTACTTTTTGCTTTTGGAAGAAGAATATAAGAGATAAACCAATAACGCTGCAAGGAAATGATAAAAATTCATAACAACGCCAAGGATCCAACTATATTTATATTGGAGTTGGAATAATATGCTGTAAATGTTTTATAGGGTCTAATTTCGGGTCACCCCAATTTTATGGGAGATATGTTCTTTTAACTCTTTTTTAGAATGTTATAATTAGATATTATATCTATGGTATTGTGGTTAAATGATCAATTTTAAATAAACAAGAGCCGTGTGGCAATGTCACCTTCCTCTTGCTAAAAAAAGAGCAAAGCATATATCCATGGTATTGTGGTTAAATGATCAATTTTAAATAAACAAGAGCCATGTGGCAATGTCACCTTGCTCTTGCGAAAAAAAGAGCAATTGCTTTGGCAAAAGGTGTTCGTTGAGCAGATGCAGATAAAAAGCTCTAATAAGATTATTATGTTTAGCGATGATGTGGTCTATATTAGAACATGTGCACATTCAGTTATTGTAGTTCGGGCATGCAGACATCCAAACTTTGAGCTTGTGACTAGACCTTCAAACAAGACACAGTAGAATATATCTACATATACTACGAACCAACATAGCTTGTAATTGACCGTTGAAGCTATGTTATGAGAAAGAAGAAACAAAAACCCTAAATTGTACGGATCATATCTCAGAAAGTACAACAAATCTGAGGCTGAAACTCGGACACAAGGTACAATAAAATTCATCTTTGGCCTGTCCAAGTTTTCGATCCTGAACCTTCGCCAAAATGGATTTATAGCGAAAGTTCCACAATGACTAGGTTTTGCTATACCAAACCCTAACTTTCAAATTGTCGCAAGTGCCATACATTGCCTTCCTTCAGGATAGCTCTGATACCATGTTAAGATTCAAAATGATAAGATAGATAATATTAATATTCCATTCAATTTCACAACAATAGCATATACAATATCACTGAAAGAACAACAAGCACAACATAAACACAAGAGACACAATTTATTTTGGCAAACCCTCATGGGGTAGAAAACCCGACAAAGTTTCCTCAATATAGATGACCAACAAATACAAATATGTAATCCCCAAACAAGAGCTACTTCTCCTCCTTTGCATATCTCTCTCTCTCCTATGCGAGTTTCACAAGTGAGTGAATGTGTCTAAATGAGAGACACAACATGTCACCTACCCAAATTTTGAGAATATTATTTTATTTTGAAAAATACTTTATGTTAAATTATAATTCCAAAGTTTTGTAATTATGACCAAGTTTGGTCAAGGATGATTGTAATTACTGATTATTATTATTTAATAAATTAAAATAGGAGACAAACACCCAAGGGGACTGTTGAATGAGTGTTCACTGATCCACTAGGAGGAATGGAAGTTGTTAGAAGGAATGGGACAGATGGCAGCATTTGCACTCCACCACTCGCTGTTGGTTATGGGACAACTAACCCTAAATTAATGGCATTATCCCCCAGGTGGGTGGAAGAGAGAAGGAAACTCATTAATGACCAGTTAACCACTAAAAGGCCTAGGCAGCCTACATAAGGCAATTCGAATTGGGCAGGCAGCCCCTCTACAATATTTTATGCAAAAATATTCCTCAAGTGTATCAAGTGATCACTGAGAGATTCAAATAGGGAGGCTCTGTGAGAGTGCAACTGTGAGTCTGCTTATTATTCTATGTAGGAAACCAAAGGTGTTGGTGCAGGTCTCTTTGACTGTTGAGTCTGCATGACTGATAATCTACATTACTATTGAAATTTGAAGGACCTAAAGCTTCTACAGCCTCTTCTTCCTGGTGGTTCAGTGAACAGGCTCGTGGGTCCTAAGGCAAGTAATATGGCTGCCTTATGGAGTAGGTTGGGTGGAACAGGCTCCTTGGGTGGTTTGTTTCTCCTACAAATTATCAGGTTCTATAGTTCTGTGTTAATT
The DNA here is from genome assembly GCA_027924585.1 of Larix kaempferi. Classification (NCBI taxonomy): domain Eukaryota; kingdom Viridiplantae; phylum Streptophyta; class Pinopsida; order Pinales; family Pinaceae; genus Larix; species Larix kaempferi. The sequence goes on from BSBM01000094.1 coordinate 15,665,175, forward strand.
TCAGTTAATTAAATTCTGCATTATCAGTAAGTAGTATAATTGAAAGAATACAGAAGAAGTGTCTTATTTTCTGACCTAAATTTGTTTCCTGAATAGAAATGATTTTTTATTTTGATGAAATGATTGATTCGATAATCTTCTCTATATATTTCCCCATGTTGTTGTTGCATTGTAGTCCAGTATAGAGAAGTGAAATTAATAGGAGATGAATGATAGGCAGAATGCCATTTGAATAATTAGATAAACACATAAGTTTTTCTCTTTTAAATTCTGCCATTTCATTTATATTTCAAAATCTCAGGAAAACAATACAGGATGTTATAAATAGATGCATGGCATTTCCTCTATTTCTTAAGCAAAGAAAAACCCTTTATTTCTGCGCAGGATTAGATCTTCAAAATCAACTCTATCTATTTTTAAAATGATGATTTTATGCATTCCATTATTATAAATACAATGGCTTCAAGCATTCTATTTTATTTACAGCTGTAATTTGTCTCTACACAGAGTGGTTAAGTACAACAGATAAGTAATCATTTTGTCTTAAAACTAGGGTTTTATTTATCGATAGCTAATTCTTTTGAAAACCGATTTCATGCATTCTATCCACCTACTTTCCATATTTTTGTTTAATGAAATTGTCTTTTCGTCATTTAAATCGGTTTTTCGAAGTACTGCATTTATATTTTATTTCCAAGTTACAAACTGATATCATGGGATTACAGCTCTCGGCCTCGTTCTAGTGATAGTTTAAAATCTAGATACAAAGCTCTAGATCGCCATAAAAACCCTCGGCATATAGTTTCATTAAAATAACATTGTTTTCAAACTACAACTTAAAAATAGCACAAAACTCAGACTTCACGACTAAACACGATTTGGGTTCACGGCTCTCAGCCAAAAATCAAAACAACATATTTCAAAACCACTTATCACCTGCATTCATTACAGGAACGAGTCGGACAAATGGCCTTAAACTTCCAGCAAAACACCTTACGTTTCACACACATCGACGAAGCGAATTTAAATGTTACTCAGAAAACTTCTTGAGTTAAATACTGTATTTTCCATTCATTACAACGAGGGTCAACTCTTTTTACATTTCCAAAAAAAAGCTACATTTCAACCAAATTCTACAGCTAAAACATTGCCGAATAGAGTTTTTCAACAAGCCGAGACCTTAGATATTGGACTTTGTTTCCAAAAGTTACAGACACTAGGCAAACTCATGCCAAAAACCTAAGCAGTAGACGTTGGACAAACATAAGAACAATGACCACACCGAGCCTAGGGTAACTACGAGGAAGTGAACCTCCGAGGCTTACCCAGTGGCTGAGCAACATCATTTTCCTTAAGGCCTAAAGACCCTGCAACATTTCGACGAATTCTTCACCTATCACAGCAACGAGACGAAGGTTAAAACGAGATTTAAATCTACGAGCTAATTTTAAAACATAAGAAAACTAAGAAAGGACTATGGGTTGAAACCTTACCAGTATTCTGCAAACTCCAGGAGAGAGACACCGGATACTTTTGGCGTTGGCGCCATTTTGTACATATATCAAAGTAGGAGAAAAACTACATCTCCAGACAAGAAATACACTCTGAAAACCTCTTCTTAAAACCTCATCGATTTGCCTGGTGGCACGATATTGCAAATTACTTAAACCTGAGAATTTGCAGGTTCTTTCCACCGATTTAAGTTCGAATCCTGGGAGTGAACCCTCCGTTTTTCACTCTCCCCAAACCCTACACAGTAGCGTCCTGTCGGCCTCGTTGCCTCGAAAACTAACAAGTGAAATGAAGTCTGAAAGAAACTCCAAACATCATTTACGACGAAGAGCTAGGGTTACCATCCAATGGTTAAGATCTATTGAGATCTACGACGGAGCTTTTGTCAATCATCAATGTTGGAAAATGAGCACCTACTGCATTTAATACTTCACCCACGTCGATGCCAACTCGACAGTTCAAAGGGCCGAGCTAGTTACAGCTCGGACTCGTATTACAATTTTATCAACTCCTTCACCTACTCATAGCCATAGTAGCTTACACTCATACATCCACTAACTACAACTGTCAGAAGACTTCAATGCTAAGACCAGAACCGGTGATATGCCAGAGCCTTTTCGTACTCAACTTTCATTACCGTCGTAACACCTGCCATGTCAAGGTTTTCAACGTTAAATGTATTTCATATCATTACATCGTATTGATAAATCAAATGTGTAATTTATGACATTTGTTTGTGTATAGCCGACTTTGGATAAGTTGTGTTACATTCCATTATTTTCAGATTTTGCAACATAAATATATTCGTATAGTTTCTCCAATGAATTCATATATATTATATATATATATATATAATTCATAAGTCGATACATATAGTATTTGTTAGTTAGAAATTCATATTGTTTTACATCGTATTAATGGTTCATATAGCATAACTCATAACATCATGAATTTAATAAATTTAAAAGGGTCAAATCTCTCTAGTTTGTTGTAATTCTATAGTGGAATCATCATTATAATATAAAGGTAGGACACTATTGAATATTACACCAATAGTATGTTTGTTCATGCGTTTAGAAAAGCATAAATATTATATTTGCAATTATAATAGCTTTCAATTCATTCATGTTTTTGTACTCTAATTGTTTTCACATTTTTCAATAGTCTAAAGCTCTACCCAGAGTCAAGACGATATAAATCAATACCTGTAGAAATAATATTTCTTATGAAAGGAAAAGATATCAATAATGTCATTTTAGCGTTTAGATATTGTAACCTACTACATCTCTTGGAATTCTCATAAGCATAAGTACTTCCCTTTCTGACAAATGTATCATTGAGTATAGTTTTAGAATTCATTTATCGCAACTTCTGCAACATGTATTTATGCTCAAAACAATACACCTAGGATAGACAAAGACTCATACCTGAAGCAAGGAAGCACTTAGAATCTTCATCAAACTCTGACGACTAACTGAAAACATAGTTACTTTTAATACTTGAATTGTCATGTTACCCTTACCTGCCAATCTGCGCAAGAGGGACAGGTACAAATGCTTTAGCTAACACAACTAAGTAAGCCTCGGGGTACTCCGTAGTACCCCTTTAATCATCACCCAAAAACAAAACTGTCAGTACATTGTCAAGAAAACATAAACACATAATATTCGAATTATCGTTAACACAAGCAGAACTAATGTCATAAGCATGTTAAAAGAAGAATGTCGCGTCGTTGTCATTTAAAATATTTTTAGTTATGAGACCCAGTAATTAATACGTTTTATGTATTAATGAATTATTAATTCAAGGCTGTCTTGTCAAGCTTTTATTATTTCCGCAATCGCAATTTATGTTACATTTAATGTTGTTATAAAAATTTTAAATTTTTATGGAAATATCGGGATGTTACACAAGACTTCTATTAGTATACTTTATCTCTCACTAGACAAAATACCTAACTAGGTCGGCCCCAATAGATATAACCCAATGATAACTGGGTCGATCCCACTAGGGGACTTAAACACCCCATTACAACTGACTCTGGGCTGACCCCACTAGGGAAGTATAATAACCCAAGTTACAACATTCCGACGGAGGAATAAAAATCTTTGGATATAATAATAATGTCCCGACGGAGGAATGAAACATCTTCTGATAATAAGGTACAAATAGAATATTCTTAGAAGTTACAATATTTTAACAAACCTGTGGGCTCGTAAGCTTAGAGGTTTCGACACAGTATGTGCAGGACTAAAGCTCAAACTAATCTAGGCTAACCTAAAGCTGGTAGTATACTCAAAAGCAAAACAAGAAAACTGAGATAGCTTGGCACCTAAGGAAGAATCCCATCATGAGTTAGATCCCTAATCTATCCGTCAATGATCAACTGAAAGTTAAAATCTAGAAATCATAAGTGCGAAGATTAATGAAATCAACTGAAAGGAACGAAAGGTTTTGAACTATCAATCAGCTTGTCAAATAGACCTACAAACGACATTTCATTCTGATACTTGGAATTAAACCATACATACCTATCAAATGTAAACCAAATTGATTCTAGACTAAATATTGAAATGAAATACTACTCCTAATTCCAAATTCAATTTCTATTCTAGGAAATGCTTTAATCTCAAAAGGAAATGAGTCTATGAACTTTGAAACTACAACTTTTCTCCAAATACGACATGTGTCTGGTAAGTAGGGAAGCATGTAAAAGTCTATTCTAGATTTATAATTCTAACTCTATTCTAGCAAGCAATCAAGGTATTCATTCTTCTCATTAATTATCTATTTATAAATAAAGCAGTGCTATGATACTCTCTAACAAACAAACTTCAAATGAACTAACTAACAATTCTAAGTTACTAATCTTCTAGTTCCTATTCTATGTAAAAGCTTCAAAACTTGTAACATAAATCTATCTATTGAGCATCAAATGACAAAACAAGACTACTCTGTTTCTACAGTGAATCAAAGCTATAACAAATCTGAACTATTTTATTAATCAAAGTATGGAAGACTTATTGTAAACTACTGTATTTCTAAACAAAGGAAAACTAAATTGCTTGTAATAAAAACAGAGCTAATGATATCTTCTACACACAGTAACTTAATGAAATTGAAATGCAATTTCTTTTCAAATGGAAACTATAACACTAATAACCTACTTTTGAATTTAACACGCATCAAAAGGGAAGCTAATACGAAATGCTTGAACAACAACTACAATTCCAAACCCTAGCTAAAAAGCATTAACATAGTGATAGAAATGAATTAATGGGCTGAGATCTCGTTATGCATACACAATGAATTCATATGAACAGGAAGCGCCTGAGGTAAGAACAATACGTTTTCATAAGCACAATGAACAAGAGAATGATACCATAAGAATACAATTCAATACATTGAACGTTTATGCAGTAATAAACAAGGAAAACACGGGAACTTAGCTGAATGTTGACAACAGAAGCACAATCAAATCCACTGTCGCTGAGGGGCTCTCCCAGGTAGCAGTGGTAAAAGCTTCACGAATTACTCAATCACATAATCGGAATTGGAACAGGAACAGAGCAGTATTTTTATATTATCAAAAACAGATTTGTATAGTGTAATGTATTTTTGTATGGCTAAAAGCCTCTATATATAAGAATTTACACATGGGAGAGAGGGTCGACCCTATCAGTGGTCGACCCCTCTAAAAATTGATCATCTTAGAGGCAGGTAACAACCCCATTGATGATCTGAAACAAACTCAGAAAACGGCCAGCTCAGAAAACACAATCTGGCATAAATTGGCAAAATGCCCCATCGATATCTCTTTGGTGGTTGCGAATTTTGTGAAACGATTTATGGGTTTTGTAGCTGGATGCATTTTATTCAAACCAATAGACCGTTTGGCGAGATCTACTTCCACGTGCATGAAAATCAAGGCGCAATATGGTAGCTCAGAAATGTTCAATGCTAAAATTTTGGGTTGAACTTGAGTTAAAGAATCCTATATCTAGCAGGTGTGGGAATCAAATTAGTGCAAGCCAAAGAAGAGTGTCCATGTAGCACGATCAAGTAACAAAACCCATGTTCCTGTTTGTGTCTTCAATGTGTCCAGGTAGGCAAACAAATGAATCTTCAGGTGCGAACGATGGGTGGAATGACCATCCGTATACGAATGGTAGTCTGAATGATCGTCCGCATGAGAACCATAACTTGTGGCAGCAAAACTATATGCCCAAATTGTTCCAAAATGTTAATTCATCATATAAAATAATAAATCTATGAAAATCATATGGAAATTAGTTAATTAGATGAATGGGTACCTGAATTACAAAGGATGTCAAATATGAAAGAAATGCAGCTTGATATCTCTTAATGTGTTATTGCATAGTCATCCACAAGCATGATTTATATGAAGATTATAGCAAAATTGGAACAAAATTAAGGCAAAATTGGGGCACCAACATGAATGTATGATTATGTATGAGATCTTGAGGATGACACAATGATGAAACTAGTGCACACTTAAGCATGCAGAGTGGTACAGGATGGATAGAAGTTCAAAGACATATAAACATGATGCTATCATAAAGGGAAAATAGAGATCAAGAGGGAGGCAACCACACAAACATAAAAGATAAGTATTTGAGTTGTTATTTGAATTACTTATTGAATCTCTGAATAGTTAATGATATTGATCGTAATAGTTGTATGCATATTTGTATTCCTAGAATATATCTTGCATAGTGTAAGCATTCATATAGAATTGAACAGTATACTACTAATATTCATATGATGGGTAAGTTGGACAAACATTCCATTGTTGCTTGTCTAGAATGAAACCTCTTTGCCAACATGCTAGGAGTTGTGCACTCTCTTGATAGTATGTTCTGGTAGAGATGGAAGGCATCTAGATAGACACTGAATGCATACATGATATGGAAGTATGTTGTTCCAAAGTATTGGTCAAGATAGTTACATAACTATGTGAATCATATCAGTATGCATAATAGGTTATCATTGAAATGTCAACATGATTTGATAATTATGAAGTGTTACTAATCGTGTAATTGAATTTGATTTGTAGGAAAGATCGTGTGCTGTGATCTACAAAAGAAGGATGATGAACACTTGTTCCGAAGATCAAGTGATGATTGTTCAACAAGAAGACTTACAAATCAAACATACTATAGAAATACAAAGCAAGGCTCGTGGCTAGAGGATTCTCTTAGAAAGAGTGAAATGATCATGATGAGATGTTTGCTCCAGTGGCTAGACACACTTCCATAGATAGATTACACCCATGGATTACAAGACCATTCTCTTGAATGGTGTAAGTGAAGAAGAAGTGCATATCAAGCAAACTCCCAAGATCTGAAAGAGAATCACATGATTGAAGAAGGCTTTGTACGGGTTCAACATGTACCTAGGATCGATAGTCATTTGAAAAGCTTTATGATCACCACGGGTGTTGTGGATTTCAACCTTTGGTACAAGGTTGAAGATGGTTTCTATATACAGATTACATGCTTCTTTGAGATGGATGCAAGAAGGAACTCATCATAGAGTTCGAGTGGTCGTGAAGCTCATATCCGTAGACCCATCTGATGGGAGATGGCACAGATAGATATGCATAAGATCACTCAATTCAGAGTGTGAATGATGTTCATTCACAGAGGGAGGACAATACTCAAATGTAGAAAAATCCACCTCAGAGGGAGTAAATCTCAAAGTTAAAGAATCTTGGCATGATTCTTGTGATTAGATATGTGGCTGAGATTAGATGAGATTTTTCCTTAACCAAGGAAAATGTGAAGTAAAGATCTGGGATGATGGACAGTGGTTTCTACAGTTTACAAACAGATGATTGGTTCATTGATGTATCTGACGAATACCAAGATAGATATATGCTTTGCTGTGAACACCCTGAGTCAATATCTAGTTAATTCTAGACCTGTTCACCCGATAGCTGCAAAGCATGTGATGAGGTACCTGAAAGGTATGATAGACTTTGGTCTATACTATGTTGGAGATCATGACTACAAATTGTATGGTTATACAGATGCATATTGGGATGGAAGTGTATCAGACAGGAAGAACACCTCAGGTGGATGTTATTGTCTAGGATCTGCCATGATCTCATGGTTTAGCAGGAAGCAGTCCAATGTTGCTCTCAGCACAACTAAAGCAGAGTATATAGAAGCTTGTTCTGCTAGTTGTGAGGCCATATGGCTTCAGAAGTTGATGTTAGGTCTGTTTGACCTGGAGTTGGATACCACAATGATTCTATGTGACAACCAAAGTTGTATAAAGATGAAGGAGAACCCAGTGTTCCATGACAAGTCAAAGCACATAGAAATTTGGTATGTTTACATATGGGATATGGTATAGAAAGGATTTATACAACTCCAGTATGTGAGCACTGATGAGAAAGTTGTTGATGTGTTGACTAAGCCTCTGTCTCGAGTGAAGTTTGAGTACTTCCTAGACAAGCTTGGTGTGGTTCGAAAGGACCTTCCTCAAAAGGTGGAGTAGTGTTGATACTAATGATGATGTTGTAGTGGGATTGTATCATCCCTAGAAACATGTCCTAAAGGGATCCGTAGACTCTTGTATCCGAGAAAGATGTTGATGATGATGTTGTAGTAGGATTGTATCATCCCTGGACACATGTCCTAAAAGGATCTGTAGACTCTTGTTTATGAGAATGTGATGATGATGATGTTGCGTTGGTAAATCCTAGATTTGATCTAGGTCACATCCCGTATGAAAAAGGACTGGCTCTGTGGTGGTAAATCCTAGATTTGAACTAGGTCACATCCAGTATGAAAAAGGATTGGATCTGTGGTGGTAAATCGTAGATTTGATCTAGGTCACATCCAATATGAAAAAGGATTGGTATTGTGGTTGGGATTGCATCTTCCCTGGACCTTAGTCCTAAAGTGATCCGGAGACTTCTATCCCCGAGAATGTGGTTGGAGTGTATCTTCCTTGGACTTTAGTCCTAAAGTGATCCAGATACTTCTGTCCTCAAGAATGTAGTCAGGATTGCATCATCCTTGGAATTATGTCCTAAAGTGATAGGGACTGACCATCCCGTAATTGGATCAAGATTGCATCATCCTTGGCATTATGTCCTAAAGTGATAGGGACTGATCATCCCGTAATTGGATCGGGATTGCATCATCCTTGGAATTATTTCCTAAAGTGAGAGGGATTGATCATCCTATAATTGGATCATGTGTGTTGCAGGTTATGCTGCTATGATGATGTTGTTGATCGAAAGATCAAGATGATGATGTTGTTGATCGAAAGATCAAGATGATGATGTTGTTGATCAGAAGATCAATTTGATGATGTTTTTGCTGATCGAAAGATCCAGATGTTGATGATGTTGTTTCTATAGATGATCGAGTGATCGAGTGCTGCAGAAGATAAAAGGCTTAGTACTGTAGAAGATGATGCTCCAATATTGAAGATGTTGAATATGTACCAGTAGTTGTTCCAGTTGCTGATGATGTTGAAGAAAACTTTCGATGATCTATAGATGTATCACCTTGAGGTTGTTGATGGTGCTCTCTCTCCTTGCTCCTTCAGTTGATGTTGTTGTAGTCAGAAGAATACCCTTCTCATTAAGGGGGAGGGTTGAAATATTGTAACTTCGAAGAATATTCTATTGTATTTTATCATTGTAATTTATTCAGAGATTTTTTATTCCTCCGTCGGGATTTCATTATTGTATTTGATCATGTAAAGTCAATGAGGTAAATCCTCCCATGTAAGTTGGGGAAATATATCCCCTTGAGTCAATGGTAATGGGGTGTTTAAGTCCCCTAGTGAAGTCGACCTACTCAACATTAGGTTAATTTGTTAGGGTCCGACCTAGTTAGGGTAAATGTCAAGTGAAAGTTAAAGTATAAATAGAAGTGTCATGCTGCTCATTGGGACACACACTCACTTGTGGATTGCGCATTAGGAGAGAGAGAGAGAGAGATCTGTGAAGGAGAAGGAGCTCTTGTTTGGGGATTTTATCTTTGTACTTTTGATCATCTATATTGAGGAAGTCTTGCTGGGTTTTCTACCCCATGAGGGTTTCCCAGGATAAATTGTGTCTCGTGTGTTTATGATGTGCTTGTTATTCTTTCAGTGGTCCTGTATATGCTATTGTTGTGAAATTGATTTGAATATTTATGTTATCTATCTTAGCATATTGAATCTTAACATGATCCTACATGAGCGTGAATACTCCGGTTCAAATTCAAATTTAAATTTTTGCGATGAAGTTTTCCTCTCTGTGCTCTCCTCCAACCACCAAAAAATAGTATAGTGTATTAGGTGGATTGGACATTGAATTTTTTCGTCACCGGTGAATACCATGAACGTCCATACCTCATGCCATGGATGGGTGCGCCTCATACCATATATGGGTACGGATGGGTCCAACACCTAACAGGCTCGCCTTATGGCAAGTATGTATGTTGCATAAGGCTCACAAAAACTCCATGGCTAAGGGCCCCAAAAATGGATGGAATTCCACATAAACTCTAGGGCTAAGGAGTACAATGCACCGCCACACATGAGAGCGTTCATTGCTACCTTGTAAGTATAACTCTACGGAGTAAGTTAAATTGTAGATGATTTGTATTTTTTCGGTGATTTTTGTTGAAATCGTGACTTTCCTTTATTCAAATTCTAATTTTGATAGCAAAGTGAATTCAATGCCCTCGATTCTCTTTGGGCACCCTAAATATGCAATTTCAACAATTTCACCCAGATTTTTGTCAGAAAAATCGCCAAAAAGTGGGTGCAAATTATCAATCATTTAGCTTACACCTAACTCTACAACAACTATACATCATATCTAATCCTATGGATACCTGCAATTTCAATTTCAAATTCTACATGAGAAAAAAATATGAAATTGGGGAGGGGGGAATGTTAAAAATGAAGGAAATTCACATTAAAGTAGATAAAAAGATGGTGATCAAAAGGGTTAACATAAACAAATGAGAGGAGATTAAAAGGGAAGGGATAGAGGCTTAACAAAAAAATGGAAGATGGAGAGGAGAGAAAAATAACTACATTAATGACCAATAAAATGAAGTAATGACTTCCAAGATTGACTAAGTTTATTACCATCATCTCCATTGAAATTGATATTATATTGCTAGTTGAAACTTGGGATCATGAAGAATCGAAGGCCCCTAAGATAGAAGGATGTGTCCTATGGTCTATAAGGAATAACAAATCTTATCGCAGGGGCATTGGAGGCATATCTTGTTACATTAGGAAGAACATCTCCCCTCATGTTAGGATTTACAAGAAAGACCCTTTCAACTAGTACATTTGGATGAATATTATAGACATTAATGCTTTAAAAACCTATATATCAATATGTTATTTTGTGCCTATTAATTTTAACTTTTATAAGAAGAACAATTTAGATAAAATTTGTCCTTATAATGGCTTAGAACATGGTATTTCTAGTAACTTTAAGAAATCAAGGCAATATCCTCTTAATGGGTGACTTAAATGCTTGAACAATAAGTAACCAATCTATTCTCGTAAGCAATGATTTCAAACCTAATCTTCTATGGTTAGACAAAGACCTTCCTTTAGCTAGAGCTTCAAAAGAAGTTACGAAGATTTGGGGGAAAATTTATTTGGTTTTGAGCAATCAAGATATGTAGTGGTCAAGATCTAAATAATTTGCAATGGTCTTATGAAATGGCCAAATTCTAGTTGCATGACTTGTATTCATGGGCTCGGCAATAATGTGGTTGATTATTTAATAGTTGATATCTCTTTATACAACCAAATAATATTTTTTACATCTTAAATGACCACGAACCCAACTCGGATCTAAGACCTTTGATTGTAACTCTCAATTTTGCTATGCATAGAAGTCTCGTACAAAAAAAATCTCATAGCCAAAAGAACTTAATCTTCAACAAAATAAATATTATCTTTTTCTAAATGATTAAAAAAATTAACTATTTCCTCTTAAGAACAATATAGAAGACCTTTATAATATTTTTTCTACAACCCTCTCATCTTCCATTGAAAATTTCTCTATTGAAGTGTTGTGTAAAAAGGGAAGCATAATGGCAAAGCCTTGGTATCATAAAGAGTGTAAAATTGCAAGAAGAGAAATTAAGGAAGTTGTTGATGAGTCCCTAAAAGTTGACAAGATAAATAGGTTATACAGATCCCTCATTAAAAGAAAAAAAAAGAAGTATAAAAACAATAAGAAAGAGAAGCTTTTGTCAAGTCTCACTAGCACAATTGGTATTTGAGGGGTTTTGTTTGTTAGACGACCTAGGGTTCGAAACTCGGCAGTGATGAGAGGAGACACCAACAAAATTCAACCATGCTAAGGGTTCTTGTGGCCTAGGCCGAGTGTGATCCCCGATAGATTTTGACGGCTTAGATGCCCCTGGGTCATGGTTTCTTAGACCAAAATCCAGTCCTGCAAGTTAGGTACATTGGAGCAAATAAAAAAAAGCAGGAGAAGCTTTTACACCTCTCTAAGATGGATCCTAAGAAATTATGGATGCAAATTCTAACTTGAAAAAATAAATAAAAGAATGTGATTGTTTTGAAGGACTGAAATTATAATCTTAAGAAGCTTTATGAATCCCTTAATGTCATGGACAACATTCAAGCTTTCTCTATAAAGGAAGAATTATTTTCTTTAGAAGACATAGATTTTGGATTATGTGACTCGCGAATGGGAAAGCTAAGGACATCGAAGGTTAACAAGCATAAATCTTAAAAATTGGAGGGCTTGTCTACAAGCTCTTCAATCTAGAAGTCAAGCAAGGCTTCCCTAAACCTTGGATGTAGACCCTTATTGTTCCCATTTTAAAGGAGGGATAAAAATAACTTCTCTAATTATAAGACCATTTTTATTAGCCCTCTCGTAACCAAGTTGTATGGTATTATTTTGGAAAATATGATTAGCAGATGACTATAAAGTCAAGCTAAAAGGGCTAAATGTGAAGACAATTCTAGAAGGTATCATTCAACGATAGATCACCACCTCATTACTCTCAAGATCATTGTATAGGAATGTCATAATAAGAAATCCAATCTCTTCTGTTGCTATAAGGTTGTACTGGTGTCCTTTCCAAGCTTAAGAACATTGAGGGTTGGTTAGAAGATATTAATTGTAATATAGAAGTCAAGCAAGGTTGTCCCCTCTCCGCCACTCTTTTTGGGATATACATCGATTAGTTAGAAGGTTGTTTAGTACAGGTAGGTTGCATTGGCACGACATTAGTAGGAATAGTCGTCATCCTTCTTCTTTATGCCGATAATATTGTTCTTATGGCAAGGTGTCCCTCTGATCTTGATAAGCAATTGCAGCATCTTTAGAGAATCATAGAGAAAGATTGAGAAAATCTAGAAGTGTTTTATAACATACTGTTAAAATTAAAAGCGTACAACCCTATCCTATTCTCCTCATAAAAGTGGGTATTTCCCCCATTGAGAGTATAGTTATGACTAGGTACCTAATGTACATGAAAACGATAAATAACATGGGAGACTAGAGACTTCCTAAAATTGTTTTATGATCTAGTCAACACCACTTGAGGTTAAAGAAGGGTTGGCAAAAAGATGCCATGTCTTGGCTAAATCATTTGGGGATTGACAATGAAAATGCCACTTTGCAAAATACATATAATATTAAAAATATTATTACATGGAAGATTAAAGAGAAGTTGTGGTGTGATAAAAATTTATAGGTCAAAAGAAAATTAATATATTATAATTAGGTCATAACCCTAATCTAGAAGATGAAAAGTATCTCTGTTTAAATAGCATAAAGAATAACATCAACATAGATACAATAAGAAAGAACTCTCATGAGCTGCATACTGAAATAGGACATTGGACAATTCCCAAAATTATGTGGGATGAAAAGATTTATCATCTTTGTGAGAGTACGAGTGTTGAGGATGAAAAACACTTTCTGTTATAATGCCCTATGTATGCCCACATTAGATCTCAATTTCAATCTTTTTATTACAACATGGACTTGCCTAACCTTCTAACTTATCAAAATTATGGTAATTTAGGAACACTCTAAAGTTTTTTGAGCATAGAGATAAACTTCTAAAGCAAACTAAGTGATTCCTTATCTTTTTCCAAACAAAAATTGGTCTAAGTGAATGTTAACCAACACCCTTATTATTATCATATTATTCTATACAATATTTTTGATAAAAAAAAATAATGCTAATGGCTAAGTTTTCATGGACAACTCTAATATTATACTTTCGCTAGTTATAAAAATATTGAATATTAAATCATTAATAACTAGATCGTGTAGTTATCCAAATTTAATGAATCTACCTTTAATTTCCGTGCACTAAGGGCAATATAATAAATAAAATTATAATATTTCCATCCACTAAATAATGATAACTCCTATTAATTTATCTACCTTACAATTTAATACAAATATTATATTGCCTACCTTACAATTTAATACAAATATTATATAGCAATATAATATTGGACGGAATTCCACAATGCTTAGACCAAATTTGTATTGGACGGAATTCCACAAGGCTTAGACTACCAGCAGACTGCCCCCATTCTGTGAAGGTGGGGACGGAATTCCACAATGCTTAGACCAAATTTGTATTGGACGGAATTCCACAATGCTTAGACTACCAGCAGACTGCCCCCATTCTGTGAAGGTGGGGTTGTACCAAAAAAAACTAAGGACTACGGTGCACCGCCCCATGTGACCGCCTTGAAAATCTAAGTCGTTGACAAGTATGTTTTGTCCTGTAAAAATATAATATTTCCATCCACTAAATAATGATAACTCCTATTAATTTATCTACCTCACAATTCAATACAAATATTATATTGCTGGAGTATCAATACAAATATTATATTGCTTGAGTATAATATTTCGTTGTCCTGACCATGGTGGTGAAGCCTTCGTGGAAGGTCCCATAAATAAATAGCGATAAATAAATATTGCAATCATGTAGACGTGTAAATTTATCATCTCAGAAAGGGATGCAAAAGTGGTCTGCATCCACCCTCCTTTTGGAACCGACCATCAATTGTGTGAAGGTGGGGTTGTACAATGTTTTCTCATAAAGGACTAAATTCCACAAAAAAACGCCATGACTAAGGACTACGGTGCACCGCCCCATGTGACTGCCTTGAAAATCTAAGTCGTTGACAACTATGTTTTGTCCTGTAAAAATATAATATTTCCATCCACTAAATAATGATAACTCCTATTAATTTATCTACCTCACAATTCAATACAAATATTATATTGCTGGAGTATCAATACAAATATTATATTGCTTGAGTATAATATTTCGTTGTCCTGACCATGGTGGTGAAGCCTTCGTGGAAGGTCCCATAAATAAATAGCGATAAATAAATATTGCAATCATGTAGACGTGTAAATTTATCATCTCAGAAAGGGATGCAAAAGTGGTCCGCATCCACCCTCCTTTTGGAACCGACCATCAATTGTGTGAAGGTGGGGTTGTTCTTTGTTGTCCTGTAAATTCCACAATGCTTAGACCAAAGGGCCAACGGTGTAACCCATTTCCGTTCAAATCGTAGACTACCAGCAGACTGCCCCCACTGTGTGAAGGTGGGGTCGTAGTATGTTTTCTCATGATGGACCAAATTCCACAAAATCTCCATGGCTAAGGACTACGGTGTACCGCCCCATGTGACCGCCTTGAAAATATAACTCGTTTACAACTATACATCATATCTAGTAGACTACTCCATGGTGGGGTCATTCTTTGTTGTCTCGTTGACAAAATTCCACGAAAACTCCATGGCTAAGGAGTACAATGCACTGCCTAAAAAGTGGATGGAATTCCACAAAAACTCTAGGGCTAAGGAGTACGATGCACTGCCCCACATGACACAGTTCATTGCTACCTTGTAAGTATAACTTTACGGAGTAAGCTAAATTGTAGATGATTTGTATTTTTTCGGTGATTTTTGTCCAAAAAAATTCAATGACGTGATTTTTGTTGAAATAGCGATTTTCGTTATTTAAATTGTAATTTTGATTGCAAAAATGGATTCAATGCCCTTGATTCTCTTGGGGCATCCCAAATATGCAATTGCAACAACCTAAAACTACAATTTTAACAATTTAACCTGGATTTTTGTTGGAAAAATTATCGGAAAGTGGATGCAAATTGTCAATCATTTAGCTTACACCTAACTCTACAACAACTATACATCATATCTAATCCTGTGGATGCCTGCAATTTCAATTTCAAATTCTACATGAGAAAAAAAATATGAAATTAGGGAGGGATGAATGTGAAAAATGAGGGAAAATCATATTAAAGTAGATAAAAAGATGGTGATCAAAAGGGTTAACATAAACAAATGGGAGGAGAATAAAAGGGAAGGGATAGAGACTGAACAAAAAATGAAAGATGGAGATGAGAGAAAAGTAACTACATTAATGACCAATAAAATGAAGTAACGAATTCCAAAATTGACTAAGTTTATTACCATCATCTCCATTGAAATTGTTAGGTTGTTTTTCTATTTCTAGAGTCTTTGATGAGGCGCATGAGGTAATGCAAAGTGGAGAAGGATATTTTAGTTTAGTCAAAGCATATGAGTTGTTTAGTGTTGTGGGAGTGCTCCTTTGTAGCAAATTTAACAATTTGGATATTATTAGTGTCAGTTTATATGATCTTTTAGCCTAGCTTGGATGGATTAGCCATTTTGTCCAATGTATGATTTATCACAAGAACATGTAATTCGATAGACCCCTTGGGAGATATACGATTGTATTTGTTTTTGACACTTCAAATCAATTGCTTTAGGGTTTGTGAGGCCTAAAGAGAGTTTTGATATTCCTTTTTATCCAAGATCTTGGAGATGTAGTTGGTAATCCCTTGGATACACGAAAGGGAGATAGAAGATTGGGGTGGATAATTAATTCAGGGCTGCTTGGATTTTGGGTGAAGGGCAGTATGAAAAGTGCAATTGATTTGAATTAAAGTATACCCTTTTTCTAAGACAACTTTAGTGTGGTGGGATCTCTTTTGTTTTAAATGTTGGGGGCTAGATATGCAAATAACTATGGTGATAACGGTTTCAAGAACAATAGGTTTTTGAGCTGGGTGACCTGTTGGGATTCGACGTGAAGATATCTATTAGTGTGATTCTTTTGATGATACATTTAATGAGAAAGGGAATTGACTGGTTAGAGGGTGGCTAATATATCACAAATAGGATGGGATTTATCATGATCAAATTCCATGGTAAGTTGAATGTGAGGTGAAATACTACTGAGTCGGGAATGAAATTTGTTGAGAGATGCTTGGACAAGTCGTCAGATCACAAAGGTATCATCAACAAAAAGAAACCGATATTTAGGTTTTAAAGAAAAACCATTAAGGGCTAAGGCTTCAAAATGTTCCATGAATATGTTGGCAACAACAAGGCAAAATGATGTCTACATAGTTGTGCCTTCAATTTGTTCATAGAATGTTCCTTTGAAACAAAAGGACATTGAAGAGAGGTAAATACAAATCAAATTTAGGTTTTCTAAATAAACTAAGTTAAAGATGACTTCAAAGGCTTCATTGAATGGAATTTTGGTCAAGAGTGAAAAAACATGAGAACTCACCATAACATCTTGCACATTTAGATGTAAATTATGATTTTTTTGGATTAAATCAATAGAATCTTTATTAAATGAAATGGTTTGACCAATGAATTGTCACAAAATGTCCACTAAGTATGTGGATAAGGCATGAGTAGGGACACCTATAACACTCACAATGGGTCTAAGGAGAATAGCTTTCTTGTGGATTAAACTAGAAGGAGGCTATAACCCCCTAGTTTCTCCAGCACCAACTGGAAGGAAGTAATAACTCCTTTTCATTGCACCACCCTACCACCCTAATATGAATAAAAGTATCAATATGCCACTGTCAATGTCACTATAATTGTCTTCGCTATCACTATCTTCATTGTCACTGCCATTGCCTTCATTATCACTGTCATCAAGTCCTTCTTGAAAAAACCCTAGAAACAATCATCCATTGACTTCATATTTTCCTTGTCTCCTTCAATCCCTTAACATTATCATCATATTTAAACCCTAGGTCATTCAAAGAGAGGAACCCTAGATCATGCCATAAGAACCCTAACCCATGCACCAAGATCACAAGATAAACCCTAGTCCATGCCTTTGCCAAGATCACAAGACAACCCTAGTTCATGCCTTTGCCAAGACCATAAGACAAACCCTAGTCCATAAGAAACCCTAGATCACATAGATTCTCCAAGATATAGCACATCTTCTTCTTCAATTAAAGACTTCATATACTTCTTTTTGCACCCCTTGACCTCTTCTAGCACATCTTCTTATGTTTTGTGCACTTTAGAATTTATATCTTGGATGAGTGATATAAAATGTGTCACTTTTAAGGTATATTTATACTAATGCACCACCCCTTTAATTACAGTCATGTTAGGTCGTCCCTAACAAAATCTTAGCCTAGTTAGGTCGGCCCTGACAAAAGTTTTGGCCCAGTACAAAGAAAAATTCATATCTTCTCAACCACAGGGAGTTAGGAATCGTGCCACCTATCACTGGTAAGGTCTCAGAATAGGCTATATGATTATGGAACATATTCTTTCATTTTAGATACCTTTATGGGGTAAGAGTCCCCTTTTGTCTTTAGCATCATTCTCATGAAACTCCCCTTGGATTTGTCTTCATGACCACTCCATGTCTTCATCAAGGATTCTTTACACTTCTCACCATTATGGTTATGTGGACACATCATCATCACTTTAGGGGCTTCTTCACTTGCTCCATTTGTGTACAAATCAAAGTGGGCATGTGGAAACTGCAGCGAAAAACTATTCGCTCATACAATAATAGTTACCAAAAGACCTGGTAAATCAAATAAGCCATTGATAGGCGAACTTATATAGATATTTTTAATAGATAAGAAGATCATTAATAATTTACAAGGAGGCTCGCTTTTATAGGCTTGAGCGTGTATAGTGAAAGGTTACACCCTTTCACTTAATAATTAATAACTTTAATTAACGTACATATAATATTCATAGCATTGCCACTCTCTTAGAAAGGCTTTGTCCTCAAAGCCTTATAATTTTGTTGCATTGTTCTTTGCGATGCCATGGCTGATGAAACATGTCAATACGAACTGCTAAGTGTAGAGCATAACTTCCGATACATCGACGGATCAATCCATCCCAAATTGACTTGTTGTGGACTGATGGGATTTCCTACTGATGTGTCGTCAGGAGATTTGATCACATTAGTACCATTATCTTTCGACATTTCCCACTTTTTCAAATATCGGTTTTTATGGTTGGGGTGTCGATAAGGGACTTTCACGATGTCATTTTCATTTACGAATGTCGCCTTTAGAGCATTGATCTGAGTTGGAAGTTGTATTTTCGTCTCTTGAGGATTTAAGTTTTTGTTCTGTATCTTTTCCAACTTGTTTTCTAACTGCCTATTATCATTTTGAAACTTCTTAATCAATTCGACTTGCGATTTTCTGTCATCTTCAGATGTCTTAAGTTGTTCCTTAAGATCTTCATTATGACTTCTGATACAACTATTTTCTTCCTGCTTGTCTAGAAGTTTCCCTTCAATGTCATCCATAGATTGTTCTATCTTCCGGCTATTTTTCAACTTCTTAATTTTTGTGACTAGTATCTTGTTATGATTTCTTAGTCTAAAAATTTCTTCAGCATTGTTAGATAATGCTTTATTACTCTTCACGATCTCTGACTTATGTGTCTTTTTAGAGTTGTCATTTTGTTGTTGAAGAACTTTTATCTGTTGTCGACACTGACCGACCTCTGATTCTTGACTTTCTAATTTATGTCGTAACTGCATTAGTTCTTCATCTTTGTCGCTAACGATTTTGTTCAAGCGTATTATTTCTGCTTCGTAATTATTTATTTCCTTCTTTATATCTTGATTTTTAATCTTTGATTGAAATCACTTTCATCTTTTAATTCCTTGATTTGCGCACATAATTTTTCTATGTGATTTTTTTGGCTGGACATTGTGTGTTCATTGAACCATTCTTGTATCTTATGTAGTTCAATCTTTATTTCTGATTGTGTATTAATGTCTCGTAATTCTTCATTGTCTTTTTGACAGCGTTTTAACTTGGCTTCTAATTTTTCTCGCAAATCGGCTGCCATGGTTTCTGATTTCTTTGACGGTGGGATGATCTTCTTTGATTTCTTTGATGAGTCTTTCTTCGATTTGTGTTAATGTCTTCTTGACGAGCCTTCTT